>OV049871.1:15930829-17130829 GCA_920104075.1 Melanargia galathea | reverse complement strand
AATTAGTTTGACATTGAAGTTTTTCTAGTATGACAGTTGGATAATTATTGTGTTAATGGTGCTTCGTTAGTTTTTTCTTATTTTATGACTATTTCGCCATTCTTGGACTCCAATTATCTGTGTGTGTGTACGAGATGAAATATCTCGTGATCGTGGACGTGATCGACTCCGATTATCTTTGCATAAGTAACAGTGACCCACGCATGTAAAAAAGACTCGATTAAAAAGCAGAAAATTATCAACATGCGTTTCATTTCCTAACATCTGGAGACCACCTCTTACAATTTTAATGTAAGTATTGTATAATAATAATTTATCTTAATTATTACAAGGTCACATCATTCTTTAGTGATCTTGTAATAATTAAGATAAATTATTTTATACGATACACAAGGACAATAGTATAGTATATATCTGTGCCTCCTGTGATGAGTGATCTAAGTCGAGTTGTACCCTTTTTGAGATTTTTACATAGAAATGATCAGAAAAAAATTAGCTTTTTTTTGGTCTAACCCACGTTCTTCTAACTATTATAGTTTCGGAGATAATTTTGTGCAAAGTGATATAAGTGGCAGCATTTTTGCAAAAATATCGTGCATATAGATATATTTCAAGTTGTAACCTCAATAAATAATTTTCTGCATGCATTATTTTTCGTGCTTCGTGGTATAAGTGCGATTATATTCATTTTCACATTTTATTTTTAGTATATTTATCGTGAATATTGATATAATTAGAGTTATATCACTTTGAACAGATTTTTTTCAAAACTGATTAGGGTACAATTATACATATACCTAATAATCACAATCTAAATTTATGCCTAATTTGTGATCAGTGATACATCTCGACTTGCATCATTGTGTACAAATCAACATTATCTGTGTAAACGAATATAAATTGAATTGTATCTAAAACTCAAACCAAGTCTAGAAAAAATGTATGAAGAAGGAGAAGTGCTAAATGATACAAGTGAAATCGTCAAGTCATACTCTTATGGAGATTGACACCAACCATGCGTTAATTGAGCGTAAGAAGAAGCACATGAGTATGGTTATTCACTTGCAAAGAGATTGGTACCAATTAGTACGTACAGCTTCAAACAAAACAGCAAAATTTAGATAGGTACTGTTATCTAAATGACTTGTGATTCAACATGTTTTGAATGTTGAATGGAAGCAGGCGTTACTTTGCGGAATTCCATGATATACAATGAATATAAAATTATTTTGCTATAATCCGCTAACAGTGACAAATTTGTAGGCACAACACCACACAATCTTGTAGGCACAACACCACACAATCTTGTAGGCACAACACCACACAAATTCACCACAAAACAAACTCGACGATCGTTTCGCTCCGACACCGGAGCATCTTCAGGAGATGTCGACTTTACAACGGACGATTGCAAAGTGAGTTCGTGTCGAATGAGCGGTCTTATATATACTATCCCCGCTTAGTCATCTACCCTCCTTTCTCTTTCTCTCTGGCCACGCCCCCTAAATATGTTGAGCAACGGTGAAGATGACACATTTATTTGCTCATTCAGCAATTCGACACTTCTACCGCTGTGCCCAACTATTTCCAATTGTTCCAACACGCACAGTCTTAAACTTTTACAGCATGTGTGTAAAATTTCAAATGTATGACCCTCGTCTATCCTATGTCCACTATCCAAAAGATGTTTTGCGAAATGAGATCTTTGAGGCTGGTTGTTTCTAAAGGCAGCCATATGTTCTTTATATCGAGTTACAAAATTGCGCCCAGTTTGACCAACATATATAGCACTACATTCGGGGCACAAACTCAAGTGCCCCGAATGTAGTGCTATATATGTTGGTCAAACTGGGCGCAATTTTGTAACTCGATATAAAGAACATATGGCTGCCTTTAGAAACAACCAGCCTCAAAGATCTCATTTCGCAAAACATCTTTTGGATAGTGGACATAGGATAGACGAGGGTCATACATTTGAAATTTTACACACATGCTGTAAAAGTTTAAGACTGTGCGTGTTGGAACAATTGGAAATAGTTGGGCACAGCGGTAGAAGTGTCGAATTGCTGAATGAGCAAATAAATGTGTCATCTTCACCGTTGCTCAACATATTTAGGGGGCGTGGCCAGAGAGAAAGAGAAAGGAGGGTAGATGACTAAGCGGGGATAGTATATATAAGACCGCTCATTCGACACGAACTCACTTTGCAATCGTCCGTTGTGAAGTCGACATCTCCTGAAGATGCTCCGGTGTCGGAGCGAAACGATCGTCGAGTTTGTTTTGTGGTGAATTTGTGTGGTGTTGTGCCTACAAGATTGTGTGGTGTTGTGCCTACAAGATTGTGTGGTGTTGTGCCTACAAATTTGTCACTGTTAGCGGATTATAGCAAAATAATTTTATATTCATTGTCAACATGTTTTCACAATTTCTTACTCTTGCATTGGAAAGTTAATGTGGTGTGATGTTCGATCTGTTTTGCATACCAAAGAAAATATTCCCCGTTTTTCTTACACAAAATGAATTCAAGGATGATGAAGACTATGGATTGTTTGAAACGAGGTAAATCTTACGCTATTACGATTACAATAAAGACAGTACCAATAGCCTACCACTTCAAGATTACTGTTTCAACCGATAAGAAGTAATATCTGTTTTGCTATGCTTTATTCAGGAGCGCGATCATGAGTTTTACAGAGTTTTAAAATATTAGGACTTTGTTATTGAATTGTTTTCCTTGCAAGAAATTGACTAAATTCCGAAAAAAGTAGTAATCTGTTGAAGCAAACTCCCGGGGAGAGTGATGGGTGTTGGAGATATTTCAATCGCTGCACCTTTAATTTAGCGACTGTCTGTTGTGAAGTATGAGGTCTAGCGTTGGTCTAAGTTAACAGCATTGGGCAAGAGAATTAACCAGTTTCGGTTGTTTAACTGCTGACGTTTCCATCATGGTTTGAAATTGTTGATCTATCTTTATTGTCTGGCCAGATCTTAGGAAGCCATAATGTATGATACCAGCACTGGTCCACCAAACACACACCAGTAGTTTTTCTGAGTCAACTTTCGTTTGGGACAGTTTCACCAGTTGGGTTTCGCCAGTTCTCTTGGATTCAACCACTGTGATGAGCATTTCCGACTGTCGTACACCATTTTTCATCACTGATAACAATACGATTCAAAATTCCGTCGTTATTGTGACAATTGAGTAATGTAACGCAGCACTTAATGCGTGTTTGTTAGTGTGCTCCACTCAATTCATGCGGTAGGTACCTATTTCTCGAGTTTTTCACTTTTCAAATTTGTTTTAAGTGAATTAATATTATTATATCACTCACACCGAAGCCTGCCACAAACTCTAACATAGTTTGCGATAGATCCGCTACCACAATCATCTTTATTTCTTCATTGTCAACTAGGGTTTCCAGCCGTCCACGGGGTTTATTTTTAGGTCAAAATTTCCAGAACAAAAACGTTGGAACAAAAATCGTACCATGCTTTCTTTTACAGTAAGGGTTTCCCCATACTCATCATTAATCCTTCGAATTGTTTTTGCAGTACTGGTGACACTGTGGAACTCGTATTCGTAAATAATGCGATAATTTTTCCATTTTTTGAACAGATCGATGTCAAAGAAAAATCAAATTGAGCGAAAACAAATGAATCACTAGATTCAAAAAACAAATACATAATTTAAATTTGGAATACGCCAAGATATATGAGATCATAGTAGCCAGTTCGATAAAACGCCAGTTTCATAATATGTAAGGACTTAATCCATACTAATATTATAAATGCGAATGTAACTCTGTCTATCTGTATATTATGCTTTCACGCCTAAACCGCAAAACCGATTTTGATGAAATTTGGAACAGAGATAAATTAGACTTTGGAGACCAACATAAGTTATATTTTGTTGCGAAATAAAGGCTTGAAGGGGTTGAAATAGGAGTTAAATCTTTGTGTGGGAGTCCATCATATTGAAGATAAAAACCTTTATATTTTTGCAGTTTACATCCTGGAAATCGATATAAGATACTTCTAAGAATACACCCGAAATGAAGTTGTGGGCATCAGCTAGTATTTTATTAGTGAATTATTGGTTTAGAAGAAGTTTCACAAACGTTGATTTATTTTTGTAAAACTTGTATTTATTTGCACCACAAAAATGCATTTTAGTGAGGGGTATAACATGAGTTGTATTATTTAACACTTTTTTCAGAAGACCAAAATTTAAGCCAACTGATACAATTCAGCTAAATTGTTAAAATAGGGGACTGATAAGTAAAAAAATCTCATTTTTGAGATATTACATTTATCCTTTGTTTGAGCACCATTGGGTTGGGAATATATTCTAATGAGTTATTAGATATTTTTACTTTATGTATATCAATTTACACGAAGACTATATATAGGTGTAACGTAATTTAACTGTACTTGTATCATTTATCACGTAATTTTAGCATCGATTAGAAATTAAAAAAGGTACAACTCACAGGTTTTTCAAGAATTACTTTAAAACTATAATATTTACCGCAAAAATTTAAATACACGATGAAAGTGAATGTTTTTATCTACAAAAGAAAGCACTCAAGTTTAACCTAGCCCAATTAGATCGCGAACTAGAATTTTTTAAATCTTGTTTTTGCTCTCCTGTAAAATGGTGATTTTTGACTTGTATCACCTGTCACAGGAGGCACAGATATATTATAGTACCAGTAGTACCTATATATATAGTACTATAGCGTTGTAGTTATATATATTTTAGTTTAGCCACTTCCCTGTGGAGGTCGCTTTAGGTGAACAGGCGAGTGCAATCTCTAATAAAGTATATATAATGTACTCTGTGCCCTTTCATTTGATACCCATATTAAGGGAGTTGTGAAAAAATATGTAATCCGCCATTTTGTAGCGGCGGCCATCTTGGATCATTTACATCAAACATAGCTAACAACACTCTCGACTAATTCTTCTTTCAAACAAAAAAACCGCATTCAAATCGGTCCATCCGTTTGAGCGCTACAGGGGAACAGACAGACAGACAGATTTTTTGGTTTTTCTTTCACGGTTTGTTGCGATGTCTAGCTCGGAAATTAAATATTTCTTACACCCAAAATATTATGTTGTTCATAATTATGTACGGAACCCTAAAAGAGCCAGGCCGGCTCGCACATGACCGGTTTTATTGTTATTCTATGAGCGCGTGACGACGAGTGGCGACAGCTAGTTTTGTTAGTTGTAAATGCTTCGTTGCAGCGGCGCGGCGCGGCGTGGTTTGAGAACCCTATATTCAACCCTGTGGTTTGAGACTGCTTGTAGCTCCTTCGTATTTGATGCTTATCGCGCCATCTATACCCGAATTACTAATTCCATGGAATTCTGACAGCTGCCATTGGCTTTTACAGATGAGTTATTTGTATGGAGAACAGCCGGTTAACATCTACGACGTACGATTTTACCCCAAACTACTTACTTTAACTCCCTGTCATCATAAAAAGCCATATGCCGAATAATACTTAATATTAGTCGTTTCGCCCTAAAATAGCAAACACCAAGAGTGGAAACTAGAAAGTGCACAATAACAGCAATAGAAAACAAAAGAAGCATATTGAAAAAATTTATACAAAAATGGAAGTCGAATGACATTATCACCATGAAGTGTCTGTCAGGCATTTGTCATATCTACATGCGGCAGTTGATTTTTATTTACATGAGTTTTGAACTTTTTATCTTTTTTGTGGGAATTGTTTTATCTCTGGTAACCACTGACGTAATAGTATTATTACGTCAATGCTGGTAACATTACGAAATGTCAGAATTCCACGGAATTAGTAATTCGGGTATAGTTGCTTGATGCGGAGACCGCAATACGTTTTCAAAACTAGAGCTACGGTCACTGCTACCAAACCAAGGAACTTGTATTAAACTCTCCAAGAGTAGGTATATTATAACCCGCGGTACGTACATCGAACACTGAAGGAAAGTGGAGGGGGTAAGCTATTGTATTACGTGCGTGACAGTCCCCATACGCAGCTATCCCCTCCACGTTTCGTTCAGTGTTCGATGTACGTGCCGCGGGTTATACTTACCTATACGTTTGTGACGATCACGTCACAGCCGACGTCACCGCCAGCCGCGCACCCGCGCCGCGCCGCACCGGCGCGCCACGGCGCGCCAATCAACAAGCGCCGCGTTCACCGCAGAGTGACCGCGTCATCGAGGGGGCGGGCACGAGGCCTATATAAGCGACCGAACCCGTCATTCTCGGACAATCTTTCGGCGCCTACGCTCTCGAGGTCGGTGTGATTACATCGCTGCTCTGACCAGGGACGTGGGAGTCGAGGGATTCCGGTGGAGCTGAACGTACCAAGATATCCCGGCCTGGTGCGCGCAGCCCCGCTGTCCGTCCCCCGCGCGTTCCCTATCTCCTCCGTCGTCCGTATCAATCCCAAGCCGCGTACGCTTGTTAAGTCGGTACCAGCGAAGTAGTGACATGTAAAATCGGCAATCTTACGTGTTAGAATTAGTGGCGAATAATCCTGTCGGGTGTACATTTGTAAATGCGGTAACTATCGATAAATAAAGACTGTTTGTATTCGTGTTTGATCCGTGTTTCTCTTGATCTCTCCAGGATAAGTCAGGTAGGAAACCCTATTTAATGCACGTAGTGAGGAAGTCGTGAGTCTGACCTACCCGCTACGTTACACGTTTTTTATTTATCTAAGCTGCTATTAGACAGTATCTGAAATATAAAAAGTTATTATTGGTTTTGGGGAACACTACAAATCAGACTAGAGGGCCTGTTTCACCACCTTGTGATAAGAGTGTCTGATAGCTTAAACGTAAGTTTTGTCACTTTCTTACTTTATGTCAAGTGACAAAGACAAAAGTTGTAGATAACTATCCCATACTTATCAGTTGGTGAAACAGGCACTATTTCTCGTAAATAAAAAAAAAAGAAATTCGGTGGTACTCGCTACGTTACATTTGGCGCCCACCGTAAAAGACCCACCCGGTTGTCCGTATATTGCCCGCGTCGCGTTAAGAGAATCGCGCCGCGTCCGTTGAAAAAAAAATTCGGTGATACCCGCTACGGGACAGCTAGCGCCCACCGTAAATAACCCACCCGTCCGTCGCAATATACGGAATATTGCCCACGTCGCGCTAAGAGAATCGCGTCGCGTCCGTTGAAAAAGACCGGAGGTACCCGCCACACCACAGTGGCCCCTCCGAATAAACTCACCCGCCCGTATACCGCCGGCGCCGAGTAAGGAAACTCGCGCCGCGGTCCGTTTGATTAAAAAAATCCGTAAGTACAAGCGACATTACATAGGCACCTTCCGTGCTACAATAGATCGGTGCCCATCGTAAAAACTCGTCTGTCCGTCCGGATAGAATCCGCGCCGCGTAAAGAAACCCGCGCCGCGTCCGTTTAAATATAAATCCGTACCGAAGAAATAGGGAACCTGACACATTAAGTACACCGGTATATTATACGAAATATAACGGATACGAACTCTCAAGTCGGTGTGATTAACCTCGCTGCGCGACTAAGAGAGTGAATATCCGAACCGGGTGTAATTCACACGAACACGGGATCGCATTGAAGAATTAAAACGGATACAAACTCTCAAGTCGGTGTGATTACCCTCGCTGCGCGACAGAGAGAGTGCATATCCGTACCGCGCGTAACTTACACATACACAAGATCGCATATAAAAATAGAACGGATATTAACTCTCAAGTCGGTGTGATTAACCTCGCTGCACGACTGAGAGGGTAAATATCCGACCCGCGCGTAGTTAAGACAAATAGAAAACACACCACACTTTGCAAAAGACACAATCGCGGCGTCGAAATCAAAACGGATATAAATTTTTGCGACTACCCGCAGTGTCGACCGCGAGTGTAAGTATCCGATCCGTATAAAACTAAGAAAGCACAAAGAAATAAGACGCGAATAGATATAAATCCTTAGCCCGGCAAGCCACAGGATATTTATCTCATCGCCGAGACATAATAAAATTCATACCCAAATAAATAAAAAGGAAACGCATAGGAAGCTAATTTAGAGAAAAATCCGGAGGCACCCGCTAGGAAAAAAAATACTTACCAGACCGACCGGGACATAGTTCTATAGAAAATAAGGAGATAAGTTTCAAATAGTGATAAAACCAAACATAGAATAAAAATAATACCAGACCGACCGCTCCGATTAACTCGTTAAATAGTATATATTATACATCCGATTATATTTGTAGTATATTTATATTATTAGTTATTAGCATAGGGAATCAGTCATAGTTAAAAATAAATAAAAACCCGGATCCGGATATCCGATAAATAAAACCTAGAATCCGGATAAATAATAAAATAAATTAAACCGATTGTCCGCGGAGATAAAACGAAATAGAGCCAACGGCGAGCAATGCCCACGAGTTGGATCTATACACTAAATAAACAAGAACTAAACGAAGAGTTAGAAAAGAGAAACATACAAGTCGCGACCACAAGCACGGTCGACGAGTTACGTAGACAACTAGCCCAAATAATTAAAGAGGAAGACAAAACAATACAAGGCAAAACGATGTCCAACAAAAACGACGAGTCACGTAAACAACAAGCCGAAATGAGTTAAGAGGAAGACAGATCGATACGAAGCGAAACGATGTCCAACGAAAACGAAACAAAGGAATTCGACAAAGCCATTTCGCGATGGAAGATACACTTCGATACGACAGGCGATGCCGTGGAATTCCTAGAGCGAATAGAAGAACTCGCCGAAACATTAGAAGTCAACAAAGACAAAATAATACATGTGATACCGAGATGTCTAACCGGTAAAGCCTCATTATGGTATAGAAATAATAGCCAAGGATGGAAAACGTGGGAGGACTTCACAGACAACTTCAAGTTATTCTATTACCCAAGAAATTATGAAAAAAACCTTCTAGAAATGATTATAAATAGGAGACAACAATTCCGTGAAAATTTCATTCAGTACCTAACCGACATGCAAACGTTATTGAGAAGATATGGTAAACTAACTCCGGAGCAACAGTTGGAAAGAATCTATGACAACATGAAACCGAATTACCAATATTATATAAAAAGAAAAGATTTCAATACAACCGCAGAACTAATACAACTAGCAGGGGACTACGAAAAAATAAACTCGGAACGATTCAAGGAGGTAACAAGAAAACCCACGTACCAACGGAAGGAAAATCAGTCGAATCCAGTGGAAAGACCGTCCGGAATCCCGAAAACCGAATACAACAAAACAGAAAAGAAACTAATACACCCTAATTATGAGCCACAATCGTGTTGCTGGAAATGCGGCAAAAGAAGCCACACAACTCGGGAGTGCAAGAACCAACAAGTAATTTTCTGCAGTAAATGTGGATTAATGGGAAAACTAACACGAGACTGCTGTAAGAAAACAGACCAGACCAATTATGGGAAGAAGCCACAAGCATACACGACGAACACCCATAGAAAAGGGGATAACAGAGTGTTCATCGACGTCAAAATATACGGAAAAACGTTCAGTGCACTAGTAGACACAGGCTCAACAAACACTTACATAAACAAGGAGATCATGGATCAAATTCAAGAGAATATTAAAGGAACAACAGAAAAGCAGAACACAATAAGATTAGCCGATGGATCCCGGATAAAAACAGACAAAGCCATCAACATTAACATAGAAGCAAATGGGAAAAAGTTAACACACCAAGTCATATATTTACCGGCGACTACGGTAATGATAATGGGAATGGACTTGCTAACCAGGATTGGTTTGTCCATAGGATGGAAAGCAACTACGTGTGAACAAGTAAACACGGAAAAACCAGAAGAAAAACCTGACAGCGCGAAAACCGTAACAACCGAACAAATAAAACCGAAAAAAACCTTTTTCAATAAAGAGCCCGGAAAAGCCGGAAAAAGCCTGAAAGAAAAATATACAGAACCCATCAAAAAGAGGTACTATCCAAGAAATCCAAAGAGGAAAGAAAAAATTAAGGAGCATGTGGACAAGAAGCGAACAAACGAACTGTCAGAAAACCCCGTGTACACCACAACGAAAGAAGAAAAAGAGTGGTACACAAAGAAATCCGAGAAAATAAGCAAAAATCCGGAAACGAACCCCGAATATTGTATAAAGGACGGAAAACTGTATAAGAAAATAATTAATCCGAAGTATGGAGGAAAACTCGACCCCTCTACGGAGTGGAAATTATGCGTGAAAACCTCAGAAAAAGAAAATATTATCAAACAGAACCACGACGAACCAGATGCAGGCCACCTGGGAACGGCGAAAACGTTCAACAAGGTAGCACAACGCTATTATTGGCCAGGCATATTTAGAGACGTAGCAAAATACGTTCATAAATGCGAGGTATGTCAAAAACATAAACCGTCACAAGAGAAGAAACCGGGACTCATGCATATTAAAAACGCCGAAGAACCATGGGAGGTAGTAACAACGGACCTCATAGGCCCACTACCCCGATCGTCGAAGGGATACCAGTGGATAATCGTATTTCACGACAAATTCACCAAATGGTGCGAAATAAAACCCTTACGAACGGCAACCGCCAACACGGTCGCGAACGCCCTCAAAGAGTGCATATTAACAAGATACGGCGGAATAAAGACGCTTCTCAGTGATAACGCGAAAATATTTACCAGCAAAGTCTTTAAAGACACGCTAACAAAGTATAAAATAGAACAGAAATTTACCGCACCGTACACTCCACAGTGTAACCCGACTGAACGAGTGAACAGAACTTTAGAAACAATGATATCCGCATACATAGAAAAAAGTCACAAAAAATGGGATGAGTACAGTCCATACCATATCCCAATGCAGTATTTGTAAACAAAAATGGCGTCAGATCAAGTGATCATATTTGTCATTGTACTCATAGTGATGGGAAGCAGAAGCAGGTAGATTGTGAATGGACGATTGAATGAATACATTCTTAAATCGATTATCGAAATAGAGTGATTTTAAAAACAACCTTCTATCGTTGAAAACGATATTATTTAAACCTTTGAAATCAGTTAATATTACTAGCTTTGTAGCAAGTTTTGTTACATGATGTTTTATCTGGTTATATCTGATTTAAAATAACATAAAGCTTTTTATAAAAATATATATGAATTGATGACAATAGCCAAAAATTACCTAAAGAGTAAGAAATAGTTTTATTTGAGGGAGGGGGAGTGCTCATCCAAAAAAAATCCAAAAAGCCAATAAACAAGCCAAGTCGTCGAAAATAAAAATAAAGAGCACCAGAGAACACCCGACACGTACAACATCAAAAGAAGCAGCGAAACGAATGACCCCGCAACACCCGCATCAAACGATCAGACCAGTGCAGTGCGAGCGAGACAGTTGACCACGCAACGGAAAGTGGCGGCGAAATGACAGCGCGGCGCATCGGCACACGGCACTGGCACCACAAACCGAAGACGACCGAAAGTATCGTTCGCTCGCTCGCTCCCTCTTGGTATCGGTGAAATTTAATATGATGATAGTTAAACGTTGGAAAGGACGCCAATGTCCTTCCCAACCCTTATTTATACTTA
This sequence comes from Melanargia galathea, assembly GCA_920104075.1. Taxonomy (NCBI): domain Eukaryota; kingdom Metazoa; phylum Arthropoda; class Insecta; order Lepidoptera; family Nymphalidae; genus Melanargia; species Melanargia galathea. Next base: position 17,119,237 of record OV049871.1, on the reverse strand, counting down.
GTTTAGGTATCACGCAAGCGAAGCCACGGACGTCTACTAGTTAAAAATTTATATGAGTAGAAGTCGATTCGTTAAATAGGCAGCAAATATTATCATTATGGCATCGTTACTGAGTATCTCTATACGCAGACTTCCAGCTGGTACCTAATTTTGGCAAATTCCACAGTCGAATCGATGCTAAGAAAACGATGCCGGCATCGGATGCGCCTTACTTAATAACGATAACAAAATTAAACGAGAGAAATTAAAGAGACACAGACAATACACTGACCTTTACAAAAATTACTTCCGATTTTACCCGAATTTTAGAATCGATTAAACTCGTTCTTACTCGTTCATAACATTCACTCTATGGTTCACTTTTCGTTTTCAGCACTAGGCATTTAGTCTATATCTTATGTCAAACTCCATAGTAGGTCAATACTCTGTGGTTTTATTTTACGATTGTGGACTAGATTTTTGTTAAAATATTTACGTAAACTGCTAAAATTGAATTGGTTTTGTGTGTAATATAAACTTAACAAGTTTTACTTTGGGAAAAAAGATCATTGTGAGTGATTTGTTATAAGCAACAATGAAAATATTGTACGCAAAAGTGAAATGTCGTGACGAGTTTGGTATGTTTACTTAAACTGCATTGGCTTATGCTTTGATTATCCACATGGCCAGATTGATAATGTAACTCACGAGTGCGCCCTAAAAAATGTTCACTTAAATTGGTAGGATCGTTCTCACCTACTTCAGTGTCACTTAATAAACTACGCAGTAAACAGCTCCCGAAAAATAAAAAAATATGCCGGTTTGTGCGGTGAAATTATGTCGTAATTATCCTTCACAACAAAATAAGAGGTCGAAGATCTCATATCATCAGTAAGTTTTTACATTTGAGTATGGTTTTTTGAGAAAATAGGATTTTTAATTTCGATGTTTCATAGGTACGTCGAACTGGCCGGTGATACCAGCTGAGCATTGTGGTATTTTGCACATTATTGTGCAAAAATATATTGTTGTATGATATACGTGTGAACATTAATAATTTTATTAATAAAATCAATTTGTTGCCAGTATTGAGGTAATTTGCCACAAATATAGGGAAGTCCCGGAATATAGTAAATATTTATTATTAATATTATACTTACTGAATTTTGACCTTCAATAATTTTTTTAAATAATAATTATTGTAAATAATTTACATTGTAATTTAATTAATTTAATTTACATTGTAATAGGATTTTTCATTAAGTTTACATTAAGTTTTACAAAATTTACTAATTGTTTATGAAACAGTAGAATAAAGTATTTTTTTATAACATATTGTCGTCGATACATTTTGTTAATTTTATTTTTAGTGGAAAATGGCAACTTTTAATTTTTCATTGTTCTTACTTATTATTGTGTTGTAAAAATATTATATTTTATGATGCACGTACGCATTGATAATAATATTATGATTAAACTCTCGGCGTTGTTGAATACCCTCGCTTGCTGATCAGGTATAAAAGTTTATTAAGATTAATAATAAATTGTATATTAACAATATTTTGAATTTTATTTTAATAAATTACGTATTCACCATAGGGAATAAAAAATAGCATAATATTATACATATAATATGATTACATGATTATAATGAAGTGGTGATGGCCTTCTTACCCACACAAACACACACCAAAAATTCCATCAGAATCGGTCCAGCCGATATTTAAATAATGAGGTAGATACCTAATGAATATTCTGTAATAAAGTAATTACTAATGCTGTTTCCATGGCAAACTATTGATTTACATTAAACAAACAGTTTTACACACACGTAGATTAAAGATAAATAATTAATAAAAACAAAATTTTATCCTACACCATACTTGATTTATCTATAAAAATTGTGCAATTGTCCAAATAACCGGTATCCCTAGGCGCGCACACATATGCGATTCGAGGTTGTATCGTACACGGCGCGATTACCGAGGTCACGCACACATAGCCAGTAGGCGCGGCCGTCTTGACGAGTAATAATATTTCGCGTTACTCCCTCTTGGAACTCTTTGGGCTTATGTGATTGACTGTATATAGGCGAATTCAACTTGGCGTTGAATACATCGATACATGAAACGACTAAATACACCCCGGCATTCCTACTATTTGGCAGAGAATTGCGAAACTTTCGTGACGACAACCAATTTCCCACCCCAGCGCTCAGGGAGAAAGAAAAACTCGAAGAAATTTATAACATAGTACGAAACAATCAAAAGTTAGCGTCAACCCAACAGAAAAAGTATTATGACAAATTAAGACGAGACTGGAAACCAAAAATAAATGAACTTGTACTAAAAAGGGAGTACCCACTGTCAAACGCAAGTAAACAATTTTGTGCGAAACTAGCCCCAAAATACTCCGGCCCGCATAAAATTATCGAACAAAAATCGCCAGTAATATACCTACTGCAAAATGTGAAAGGTAACAAAGTATGCACCGCACACATAAAAGATCTAAAAGCATTCCATCACTAACAAAATAGGTAGGTACTACGACGAAACAGCGAACGAAGATAGCTGCGATAACAACCGGATTGCAACATCGAAGTAAAACAACAAGAAACCAAATATCATCGATATCAATAAACCAAAGATACAACATTGAGCGATACCGAAAAAAAAAATAACAGGTCCTAGACGGGGTAGGACATGTGAATTAAAATAGAAACAACTTTCAAAAACAGAGAGGATAAGACCCACGTTCCACCGACCGAAAAAATAAAAGGAAATCAAGTCCGATATAGACATAGGACACCGAAATTAAAGTTTAAACAAACCTCACACAAGGTGAAAAAGATAAGACCCAGGCTTATAGAAGGTAGTACACCGAGCTGGGATACCGTGGAAAAGAAAAAAATGGGAAAAGTAGATCACCGTTGAACCGAGAGAAAATCCAAGCAACATGTCTAGGTCATCTCAACAAGTAGTATATCAACGACCCAACCGAGCAAGAATGCAGATTTAACGATCTACCCTCAAAAAAAAAAAATTTGTTCCGAAAGATAAGGCATGAATAGCCGAGGCATAACCGTACCAGCCACATTATATTGGCATACCTACAAAAAAAATTTTTTTTTGTTTTGTTTCCCGTTTCTTTTTCATCCAGTGATTTTTTCCTTACAGGAAAAAATCTTCCGGCGGAGGAGGGGAGTGTGACGATCACGTCACAGCCGACGTCACCGCCAGCCGCGCACCCGCGCCGCGCCGCACCGGCGCGCCACGGCGCGCCAATCAACAAGCGCCGCGTTCACCGCAGAGTGACCGCGTCATCGAGGGGGCGGGCACGAGGCCTATATAAGCGACCGAACCCGTCATTCTCGGACAATCTTTCGGCGCCTACGCTCTCGAGGTCGGTGTGATTACATCGCTGCTCTGACCAGGGACGTGGGAGTCGAGGGATTCCGGTGGAGCTGAACGTACCAAGATATCCCGGCCTGGTGCGCGCAGCCCCGCTGTCCGTCCCCCGCGCGTTCCCTATCTCCTCCGTCGTCCGTATCAATCCCAAGCCGCGTACGCTTGTTAAGTCGGTACCAGCGAAGTAGTGACATGTAAAATCGGCAATCTTACGTGTTAGAATTAGTGGCGAATAATCCTGTCGGGTGTACATTTGTAAATGCGGTAACTATCGATAAATAAAGACTGTTTGTATTCGTGTTTGATCCGTGTTTCTCTTGATCTCTCCAGGATAAGTCAGGTAGGAAACCCTATTTAATGCACGTAGTGAGGAAGTCGTGAGTCTGACCTACCCGCTACGTTACACGTTTTTTATTTATCTAAGCTGCTATTAGACAGTATCTGAAATATAAAAAGTTATTATTGGTTTTGGGGAACACTACAAATCAGACTAGAGGGCCTGTTTCACCACCTTGTGATAAGAGTGTCTGATAGCTTAAACGTAAGTTTTGTCACTTTCTTACTTTATGTCAAGTGACAAAGACAAAAGTTGTAGATAACTATCCCATACTTATCAGTTGGTGAAACAGGCACTATTTCTCGTAAATAAACATAAACCTGAACGTAAGATATTATGAAAGAAGCATTGCTTCCAGTGGTCTCTTATCTTCAAGGATTAAGGAAAAATTGAAGGATACGAGTAAGTATCGATACTTTTCCATCGATAGTTTTTTCCCGGTATCCGGTATCGAATAAAACTATCGATACTTGGCTTGGTATCGTTTCATCCCTAAGCGAAGAGAGATACCTTGCATCGCGACACCTAACGTGAAAGGAAGGAAGAAAAAATTATCACACAAAAAGTGAAAATAAAACACGTGAATCGTGATACAAGTTTATTTACATCAATCGCGCAGTGTCGATTTACAATAAGGCAATTTCATTGATTTAAGTATACAAAAAACTTGCGATTTCAATATTATAACAGTGGGTAAAGCCCGCCCAGAGAAATAAAAAAAACCTGCTTTAGGGGCGCAACTTTTTTTTAATTGCAACACTTAGGGTCCGTTCAGATAGACTGGCGCGGAGAGCGTAGGAGAGCATTTTTTTTTCACACAGACTTTCACACGGCCGTTCTTTGGCGCTCTGAGTACAATCCGGCCCAAGAGCATACGCTCGGCTCCGAACGCATCCGCGTGTCCGTTCACACAGATCGGCGCGGAGAGCAGAGCAAAGAACGGCCGGTCTGTGTGAAAAAAAAAGTGGCCACCGTGGCCGAAATTCAGTCGAGAGGACATTATTGAATACTTTAAAAACATGTTAACAATTGTGTGAGTGTGTAAAACACAAAACAAATATGGCGCATGTTCAGATGTCCAGAATTTGGGCGTGTACGCTTTAATTCACGGCATAAAAATGGCGCATTTACCGTAACATAACTGTGACTTTCGTCTCCTCTACTAACTGTAACTTACTCTATGGACGTTTAATGTGCACAGCCCCCTGATTGTGTAACTTTTGACGATGAAATGGTATTCATTTGATGGTCTAAGACATCAAAGTAAAATAAACCATAAAATCATTGAAATAGAGTTCAATTTCGTGTATCCATTCTTATACGTTTAGGTATGTACGATACGATCCATAACGCTCCATGTTGAAATCAGTTGTACTGAATTTGTGACTTTAAATCAATACATTCAAGGTATATTTTAATTTAATGGCCTTAGGCCATCAAATGAATACCATTTCATCGTCAAAAGTTACACAATCAATCAGGGGGCTGTTCGCAGATGTCATGTAATGACGTTTTAAATTGAGTGTTGCCAGCATAGAGATAATAATAATAAATAGAGTTGGCATACCTACCTTAAAAACGTGCCAAAAATACACTCACACACGCACAATCCGAAGACATAAAATGGCGCGTGTTCATTGTGATGTCTCAAGTTGTGCGTGTGTGAGTGTTCATATATACATTTTAGGGAGGCCATCTTAAGTCACGAGTCTGCCGCAAACTGTTTTATTATTGTCAAAAATGTAATGTTGTCTCTTTCACACTTATGAAAATTTTGATAAGCTTCAGCTATTTTCCGATCCACTAATTTCTATAGGACATTACGCCGATTTATTATTATTATCTCTATGGTTGCCAGTAGAACATATTAGTTCTTTAGTTTTCCGCAACATGGCGCGGGCATGGTTGGTTTATTTTTCTTGGTCAGGCTACATTATTGTATACAGGACTCAACATACGATGTTAACAATGGTGCCAATTCTGTTGTACAAAATGTTCAAACTAAATTGAGAGCTCTTTCAGTGGGTGTTCTATCCTTTTCCGCATCGAACATTGCGAAAAGGATAGCACTATGTATATCTAGACAAGTTAGTTTAGTTATACCCGTATTACTAATTCCCTGGAATTCTGAGGTTTCGTAATGTTACCAGAGATAAAACAATTCCCACAAAAAAGATAAAAAATTCAAAACTTATGCAAATACAAATCAACTGCCGCATGTAGATATGACAAATTCCTGACAGACACTTCATGGTGATAATGTCATTCGACATCCATTTTTGAATAAATTTTTTCAATGTGCTTCTTTTGTTTTCTATTGCTGTCAGTGTGCACTTTCTAGTTTCCACTCTTGGTGTTTTCTATTTAAAGGCAAAACGAGTAATATTATTACGAGGCATATGGCTTTTTATGATGACAGAGAATTAAAGTAGTTTGGTGTAAAATCGTACTTCGTAGATGTTAACCCTGTTCTCCATACAAATAACTCATCTGTAAATGACAATGACAGCTGTCAGAATTCCGGGGAATTAGTAATACGGGTATAGTTAGTTTAGAGATTGTGTACAACAGAATTGGCCACAGTGTCGACATAAATACGTTATGTGTCGTGGACGATATGTTTTATTTAATACGTTGTTCAATATTATACGCGTTTGTATATATCTGAAATGTGACAGAAATCGTTGTATTTTAGACACTTGCTGTGTTTTACTAATAGCGAATATATTTTACGCTCAGGAAAGATCTAGCATTCCTTAAATGATATAAATGACTTAGAAACAAATCTAACCACCACCACCACTACAGCCTTTTAACGTCCCACAGCTGGGCACAGGCCTCCTCTCTCGCAGGAGAGAGGGATTTAGAGCTTAGACCCACCACGCTGCTCCAATGCGGGTCGACAAGTTTAAAAATAATGCTATCCTTTTCCACAGGGAGCATTGAGAAAGAGATAGGAATATATTTAGCCCTGTCATTTTAGTTAAGGTTTAGAGATTGTGTACAACATAATTGGCCACACTGAATGCGTCTGATGCGTCACGCTCTCTCATGTAACGGTCGGCGAGCGAGTATAACAGAGACGCGTTGGCTATATCTCTCTCGTTCCCTCAGTCGACTCGAGCCGAATTTACCCGAACGAGCGTTACGTAGCCGAGCGTGACGGCTCAGTCTCATTCAATACCCACAAAATAAAGTGCTCAGCGCGCCTAAAGAAGTTTTCACTTCAAAAAAACCATCTAACTTTCACATTAGTATGGATGATTATTTATTGGAACGTAGTTCCTTATCGCGCGTTGCGAAAGGGGGCTAGACGGAAAAAATTAAGAGAAAAAGTTGTAACGACACTTTTTGCTATAGTTGTAAGCCGTGCGGCGTGCGCGTGTTTCTCTATCTGTCTCTCTCTCTCTCTTATAGAAAGCAAGCCAGTTATTTTCGTTTCGTCTTTCTACTTCGCATTGAACAGTGTGGTGTCGCGACGATTATGTTTGTTGAATGTATACAGGTTTTTTGTACATAATAAATAATAAAAAATAATAACTTTATACAATATAACCCGCATGGAACGAAGTTCCATCCGGGAGTCCCTTGACATCTCTCAAGTTTTATATCCTGCCGCCTACGCGCTCTTGTGCAAAGGCCTGAGGTTGCGATGGTTCTGCAGACACTTGACGGAGCAGAAAGTGTAGCTGTTGTACTCGAACGGCGGCCTGGGCAGCTTGCACCCGCACAGGAAACACATCATGAGGTCGGCTTTCACCTGAACAACAAAAAAAAGGAACAAGTATAAATTAAAAATTAAAAAAAAACCCCAATTCGCCATTTTGTGGCGGCGGCCATCTTGGATTTGCATAGTGCTATTCTATTAGTCAAGCCCTTTCATTTAATACCCATATTGAGGGAGTTGTGAAAAAATAATGACAAATCTAGGTCAACCGGAAGTATCCTATAGGTTTTGGGGCGAAAACCTAAATGGTAGTTCCAGTTGACCTAGAATTACGAAATTTGGCAAAAAGCCAGGTCTTACAGCACAAATAAATGTAATCCGCCATTTTGTGGCGGCGGCCATCTTGGACCGATTTTCATCAAACATAGGTAACAACACTCGACTAATTTACCTTTCAAACAAAAAACCGCAATCAAATCGGTTCACCCGTTCGAGCGTTACGGGTGGGAACAGACACACACACGCACGCATACACGCACGCACGCACGCTCCGATGTTAACGGGCCGGGTATTTGAGACTATAACAAATAGTCTTACCTTTTGCGCGTCAGTCATCTGCAGGAATTTGCTTATTTTGTTCTTCTCCGCCTGTTTCTCTTTCTCCCGCTGTCGTTTCGCCCTCTTGTGCTGCGCTTTCTTCTCTCTCTCTTGCTCCAATTGCTCCGATGTTAACGGGCCGGGGATTTGAGACTATAACAAATAGTCTTACCTTTTGCGCGTCAGTCATCTGCAGGAATTTGCTTATTTTGTTCTTCTCCGCCTGTTTCTCTTTCTCCCGCTGTCGTTTCGCCCTCTTGTGCTGCGCTTTCTTCTCTCTCTCTTGCTCCAATTGCTCCGATGTTAACGGGCCGGGGATTTGAGACTATAACAAGAAGAAAAATAAGATGAAGATAAGCATTTAAATTTTTACCCAGTGGGAAGTTTTTGTAAATTCAAAATTTGACATATCTCCATTTTTTAGTCTTGTGGAGTCGAATGATATAGTTTTTAAATGGATGTGTGTGTGTATATGTACGTATTTGTGTTCGGAATCATTTTTCGTCTCTATCATCTCGCGAACGAGACACGATATTTACATGGGACTAAGTCCATTCCACACATAGTTATAGCTCTCGCCAAACAAATATTCGCCTCTCAATATAACCGCAAGGCGCGTCGCAATAGCATATCAGTGGGCAGACAGAAAGGGACGGCTAACGCGAACCTGCGCGAGTTCGCTCTCACACACACATGAAGCTCAGAGACGAATATTTGTTTGGCGACACCTATACAGAATCTGAAACTGATTAGACTTTCAGCAAAATTTTTTTTATATCATCATGATCAACCCATTACCGGCTCACTACAGAGCACGGGTCTCCTCTCAGAGTGAGAAGGGTTTTGGCCATAGTCTACCACGCTGGCCAAGCGGATTGGCAGACTTCACACACCTTTGAGAACGTTACGGAGAACTCTCAGGCGTGCAGGTTTCCTCACGATGTTTTCCTTCACCGTTAAAGCAAGTGATATTTAAATACTTAAAACGCACATAACTCCGAAAAGTTAGAGGTGCGTGCCCGGGATCGAACCCACGACCTCCGATTAGAAGTCGGTCGTCCTAACCACTAGGCTATCACAGCTTTTTTGTTTTTTATATAATACTAGCGGTCCGCCCCGGCTTCGCCCATGGTATTATACATAATACATAGCCTATAGCACTCAGGGATCACTTACATATCCAACGGTGAAAGAATTTTTGAAATCGGTCCAGTAGTTCCTGAGATTAGCGCGTTCAAACAAACAAACTTTTCCGCTTTATTATATTAAGTATAGATACATATATATATATATATATATATATATCGAAAAGCTGTGATAGCCTAGTGGTTAGGACGACCGACTTCTAATCGGAGGTCGTGGGTTCGATCCCGGGCACGTACCTCTAACTTTTCGGAGTTATGTGCGTTTTAAGTATTAAAATATCACTTGCTTTAACGGTGAAGGAAAACATCGTGAGGAAACCTGCATGCCTGAGAGTTCTCCATAACGTTCTCACGCGGTGTGTGAAGTCTGCCAATCCGCTTGGCCAGCGTGGTAGACTATGGCCAAAACCCTTCTCACTCTGAGAGGAGACCCGTGCTCTGTAAGTCTGTAGTGAGCCGGTAATGGGTTGATGATGATGATGATGATGATACATATATTTATTATGTATATAATACTGTGTATGATCACTTGCCTTGTTGTAATTGTACTTGTCCGGGAACTGCGCCTGGAACATGCGGAAGGCGACGCGCGTGCCGCCGTGCGGCGTCGCGGCGTACGGCGTCTGCAGCGCGTGGTTGCGGATGCACGGGTCGCCGCCGAACGAGAGGATTTCACTGTCAAACACTATTTTTATTGCCAAAATCCACTTGCGCAATTTTTTTTTTTCAATAAATTATTTTTACCACTTTGGCGGCGTATTTAAAATAATTTATAGAAAAAAAAAAAATTTTTTTTTAGTGTATAAGTTACATTTCTTAGCATGCAAATAATTAATTACCATCAGACACTAGATGGCGCGACAGACGGCCTTGTTTTTTAGTCAAGAGTCAGCCAAGCGTCTGATAGTCGAAACGTTGGCGAGCAAATTCTACATAAAAATTCACTCTCATTATTTTTTCCTAGAATCATAGAATCTATGGATTCTGAGCTCCAAACAAAACGTTGAAGTAAAGTTTGGCTTTTGAACAGGTCTGGAGTTGCTTTGTCTCGTTCTAACCTACTTAAATAGAGTGTGAGCTATAGAAAAAATAGAGATAAAAACAGCCTGAATGACCTTGTCTTCACTACAATGTTTTAGACGCAGTCTCCAGTGTCTACATAGAATATACTTATAAACTTCTTGGTTTTCTCATAACGCGCCTAAAAAAGTATAACTTCAAAAAATAAAATATAAGATAATATTGACACTTTTTGCACATAAATATCATAAACTTTATGTTGTTTTAACACAGCTTTGACAGAAATTAGAAAGTTAATGTACATATTTATACTCACGTGACCATTTCAGGTTTGGCGGCAATGGCGGCCTTGTGTAGCGCGGTGTTGCCATCTGCGGGGTCTTGAGTGTTGCAAGCCGCCGTTAGTTCGTCGGGCTCGAAATCTTCTAGAATAGTCTCCAAGGAGTTTAGACTCTTGCCCGATATTATTTTCCACATCTGTTAATTTTTTTTTCATTGAATACAGTGAACGATTTTTAAATGACTTATAGATAAAAATAGATATATAACAGACCTCTTTAATAGATATATAACAGACATCTACCCAGTATGAAGATGATAGATAACAAGTATTAATTAAAAATTTAAAAAACCCCCGACATTCGCCATTTTGTGGTGGTGGCCATCTTGAATTTGCATAGTGCTATTCTACTAGTCAAGGCCATTCATTTGATACCCATATTGAGGGCGTTGTGATAAAATATGTAATCCGCCATTTTGTAGCGGCGGCCATCTTGGTCCGATTTTCATCAAACATAGCTAACAACACTCTCGACTAATTCACCTTTCAAACAAAAAAAACCGCATTCAAATCGGTCCACCCGTTTGAGCGCCACAGGGGAAAAATATTATATATTATGATCTAAAATTGCTTCATTTTTTTTTTGTTTTTAGTTTGAATCAAAAATAATTGATTTTTGACGTGATAACGTCTTATAAATCGATGAACGCCCGCTGCACGCACTAAAAAGCCTGACTCATTGTCACGTACCGCGTACAAGCGAGAGCGCGGAACAAGCGAAAAAAATATTATAAAATAAAGTTAGTTCATTCTTAAAATGATACTTTTTGATTATTTCGCGGCCATCTTGCATTCGTGCCATCTCTTGTTAAATCTATCCTTCTCACACTTTTGCTAACAAAAAAAAAACATAACAGTCGTAGTAACCTCTTAAAACATACCTTTTTAACATTCGCCGATATTTTCATAAGCGTTTTCTGCACCTCCTTATTGTCCGCTCTCTTTTTCTTTTTCACCTTGACACCGTGCTCTTTTCTCTCTGGCACATTTTCCTGGTCGCTGCCCGAGGAGTTGTCTATGATACAATCGTTCAGGAGGTCCTTCCGAGAGTTAGTGATCACCCCGTTGGTGCTTTGCTCCGAGAGGGTCTTTATCCAGCCCGCCGGAGTCTCCGAGTCAATGAAACACGGGCCTTCGTCTTCGCTTGACAGTATTTGTGTGGGCAGTTCGCGTGGTGCGCGTTCCCTGAAATTAATACGATAAAGTCAAAGTCAAAATAGATTTATCCAAAACTAGCGGACCCGTCATCCCTGCGCTCCCGGCACTCTGGTCACACGAGTAGTAAATCTACAGAGAGGAAGCGTCCACAAGCGGCCCGCTGTAGGTATACTCACACAAACACACTCACCAACGGTTCACGGACGCCCGCTCGTTCCACTAACCGGTACAGTTGGTGACAAACATGCGCATATGTGTGAGTGTACCTACAGCGGGCCGCTTGTAGAAGCTTCCCCTCTGTAGGTACTCCGTGCTCTGGTATCCCAGAAATGGAAAGCGTAAGAGAGACAAGATGGGAGGACGAAATCCGCCAAACTCTTGGGCCATTCTGGACCAGAGTAACAACAGATAGAGTCCAATGGAGACAGTTGGAGGAGGCCTTTGCCAAAAGGCACACAGAAACCAGAGACATATTATAACTTTTATTGTGCATAACTTTTATTATTATGTAATCATTGGTTTCTGAAAAATAAAGGCTATTTGTTTTTTTTTTATAGCGGACCCGGCAGACTTTGTCCTGCCCGGTGACATATCGACATCAGCGCCACCCACCGAGACCCGGTAGGTTACCTGTATCTACCCGGTAATTGTGATTCCAAACCATTCAGGAGCCCATTGAAATATACACACAAAATTTCATACAAATCGGTCCAGCCGTTTAGGAGGAGTTAGGTGACAAACACACGTACAGAAGAATTATAATTATAGGTATGGGTAAGAGAGTTTACTGTACTGTATCGACGGGATGAGCATTAAATGTTTGACAGTTGCCAAACCAATGAACATTTTGTATGGGAAAATGTTTTTCTTGTCAAATTTTCAATGTTCTCGTCAATTTTTCAATGTTTTTAATAGTTATTCTGCTATTCGGGACGGTCCCAAATATAACAAATCAAAAACCATGAACATCGGTCCAGCTATTCTCAAGTTATAAGTGTTCGAACAAACACGACTTTGTTTTATATATATAGATTGGTACACTGTCCACTTTTTGAATGTCAATTTAAGTACATACATGATAATAACATACATATTAAAGGTTTATTAAGGGATATTGTTTCATTACCTTCTGATAAGTGTCAGATAGCCTAAACGTAAGTTTTGTCCCTTTCTTACTTTAAGTTAAGTGACAAAGACAAAACTTGTGAATAAGTGACACTTATCAGAAGGTGGTGAAACAGGCCGTTAATATTCAATACAGGCGTTCAATATATACGAAAATATGTGATTTTGTCCTATGAACAAAATTTTTAGTGACTAAAAATAGTCACTAAAAATTTAAGCCGGGTGATTTTGCTTGTAACAATACAAATACTGTTCTTTAGTACATATTATAAAACAAAGTTCCCCGCCGCGTATGTCCGTTTGTCAGTCTGTCTGTCTGTTCGCAATAAACTCAAAAACTGCTGAACGAATTTTCATGCAGTTTTTACCAATAGACAGAGTGATACATGAATAAGATTTAAGGGCTATCTTGTAGGTGAATGTAAAAAATCAGCCAAGTGCGAGTCGGGCCTCGCTCTTTCAGGGTTCCGTACATAATTATGAACAATATAATATTTTGGGTCTAAGAAATATTTAATTTCCGAGCTAGACATCGCAACAAACCGTGAAAGAAAAACCCAAAAAAATGTTCGTTTATTTTGATCACAGCTTATAAACTATTTAATAAATCGTTGTTTTCAGTATTTGTTGTTTAAATAGAGCATATAGTACATAATATACTGAAATATCATATTCCCAACTAGTTTAGTTTTTGAGATAGCCCCCGTCACAAAAATGGTGTAAAACTGACAACTTTGATGGCCTCCCATTCCCTTATTTTTTGAGATCAAAATTAAAAAAATATATATTTGTACTCTACTTAATGAGCTCTAAACAATGATACCCCACAAGTTAGGGTAAAGAAAAAATTTTTTTTTCCGGCTACTTTTTCATGTATGGGAGCCCCCCTGAAAAATAATTTAATTCAATTTCTAATTCAATATTTGATTTTGGGTTAACGTTTTACACTAAATACCAAAATTTCAGGTTTGTAACTCATTTCGTCTGCGAGTTAGAGACCTGTGACCGGCGGACAGACGGACAGACAGACAGCCGAGTGACATTAATAGGGCTCCGTTTTTTACCCTTCGGGTACGGAACCCTAAAAATGAAAATTTTTATAATATTATAATATGTACACGTAGCGGCACGAAGGTCTAGCGCTGACCTTCAAGTGCGCGCAGCGTCGTACGAGTGAGCGGGACACAATACGGTTGGAGAGCCAATCAGCGCTTACGAGGGATCCGCGAGAGCTAATCAGTGCTTACGAACGATCCCCACGCCCTCCTCCCACCCCCTCACACCCCGAGATACCTCATTTTCGACTTCTGCGCATTGAAGATCAGCGCTAGACTTTCGTGGCGCTACTTATACCTACCTTGATTTAGCTCTGTCGATGGGTTTATTGGGACTCTTCTGCGTTTTCTTTGTGCGCTCGACGGCCGTCTCTGAGCCAGTCTTGACCGCCGGCCGGCTCGTTGACGCGATCAATGCCTTTTGGAATAGCTCCATTGATTCTGAAAAAACGAACTTTTTGTTAAAAGAACGTTGTGTAATAACGCATTTTTAGGGTTCCGTAGTAAACAAGGAACCCTTATAGTTTCGCCATGTCCGTCCATCTGTCCGTCTGTCCGTCCTCGGTTAATCTATGAGACTATTAGTGCTACAAATCCGTAATTTGGCATGAGTATAAATATTAATCACGCCGACAAAGTGGTGAAATAAAATTTTGATAAATATTTTTTTTTAGGGTAGCTCCCCTACATGTAAAGTGGGGATGAATATTTTTTTTCTCGTCTACCCCATAGTGTGGGGTATCGTTGAATAGGTCTTTTAAAAATACTGTGGGCGTGGGAACATCATTTTTCGATTTCTAGATCCGTTTGTAAAATATGTTTTAAAGTGCAAATTTTTATTAGAGTCAAGTGTCCCCCCCCCCCCCCCCCCTCTATCAGCCAAATGGCAGTATATAGGAACTTGAAAAAATTTACAGCAGTAGGGTATATAATCAATTTTAAAGGAAAACTATCACGGCTAAGTAGGGTTCACAGGTTAAGGAGTTATATCTGTTTTTCGAGGATTGTGACTACGGAACCCTACACTGCGCGTGGCCCGCCACGCACTTGGCCGGTTTTTTTATTTTAAATATGTGCAGCGCCTGGTAACTCAAACGACCTCCTGTCACCTTATGGACTCCTGGTACGCAAGAGAGGATTTTGGTGTCGCTTTTTCGTTTCATCGAAAGTTGGTTCGTTCGTCTCGTTTTGCATTTCGAATGCACAACGATACTAGAAGTTTCACTTCAATAAAAATATGTAATAATAGGTCGACCAGAATCTCATGAAAAATAGGAAAATTAAATTTTGTAGTAAGCAACACTAGGTTAACTCGGCTGCCCTAGTGATAAACAAAGTAATTACATTCAGAACACCTTACCTGGGATGGTTTCACGAAACGAAAAATCAAGCAACTGCATTTTAAATACAAAAACAAAGTAATCAACATCCATTTACTTTGTTTTTGTGTTGTGCTTGTTGTTTACTTGGTTTTGCATTTATATTCCGGGTTAGTGTGTGCAGTTACTTTGTTTGGGCAATTCAAATTTCAGTAAACGGTTCAAGTTATTTGAAATATTAAACTGTGGTAAAAAACTACTCGACATAAAACTTTTGTTAATGCAAAAATTAAATTTCACAAAAAAAATGTCAGTTACTTTGTTTATCGCTAGGGCAGCCGTAGTGTTGCTAACTTTGGAATTTCATTTCCGTGTTTTACATGAGATTCTGGTCGACCTTTACCATAAATCTCCACACTGGCAACGGTTTCGTGCACCCTCTTCACTTCTTTGTACGTCGGTTTCCTCGTGGGGAAAGGCAACGCCCTGACTCGCATGTCCTCCCGCGTTAGCGGGGAGTTCTTGCCGAACAGCGCGGACTGGTTGATGGAGCCCACAGCGCGGTAGAGTATTATGGAACAGCCTTTCAAGTCTTCTATCCACCCGGCTATAATATCTTGGACATGCTGAAAATGGAATAAGATAGAATGGAAAAGTTTTTCAAAGTGAAAACTTCTTTAGAAGGCCTGAGCACTTTTATTTTGTGGGTAATGGACTGAGCCGTCACGCTCGGCGATGTATAGCTCGTTCGGGTACAGTCGGCTCGTGTCGACTGAGGGAACGAGAGAGATATAGTCAACGCGTCACTGCTATACTCGCTCTACTAATATACTATATAGAACAAAAAAAATTGGTTGTCTGTTAAGTCGGTTTATGGACGAAAATTTTACGTGATAAACATAATTCAACAAAGAGATATAGATCCATAGTCCAATATATAGAAGATAGATAGTCCAAATAAAACAAAGAGAGATAGATATGCGTCACAAGCTGAATGCTTAGGACGATCGTGCCTTCCATTCTAAAGATGGACGGTTCAAACTCCACCCGTTGCACTATTGCCGTACCCAGTCCTAACACAAGCTTTGGCTTATTTGGAGGGGAAACGGGAATATAAGTTATGTTCATATTCTTTAAACAAGTATAAATTGAAAATTTAAAAAACCCCCGACACTCGCCATTTTGTGCCGGCGGCCATCTTGGATTTGCATAGTGCTATTCTACTAGTCAAGCCCTTTCATTTGATACCCATATCGAGGGAGTTGTGATAAAATATGTAATCTGTCATTTTGTAGCGGCGGCCATCTTGGATCGATTTTCATCAAACATAGCTAACAACACTCTCGACTAATTCACCTTTCAAACAAAAAAAACCGCATTCAAATCGGTTCACCCGTTTGAGCGCTACAGGGGAACAGACAGACAGACACACACACACACACACACACACACACACACACACACACACACACACACACACACAGACACACACACAGACACACAGACACACACACAGACACACACACAGACACACACAGACACACACACACACACACACAGACACACACACAGACACACACAGACACACACAGACACACACACAGACACACACACAGACACACACACAGACACACACAGACACACACACACAGACACACACACAGACACACACAGACACACACAGACAGACACACACAGACACACACAGACACAAACAGACACACACACACACAGACACACACACAGACACACACACAGACACACACACACTCACACACACAGACACACACACACACAGACACACACACACAGACACACACACACAGACACACACACACAGACACACACACACACAGACACACACACACACACACAGACACACACACAGACACACAGACACACACACACACACACACAGACACACACACACAGACACACACACACACAGACACACACACACAGACACACACACACACACACTCACACAGACAGACACAGATACAGAGACACGGACACAAACACAGACACAGACAGACACACTCATACACACACACAGACACTCACAAACACACACACACACACATACACCCAGACAGACACACACACACACATACACACAGACAGACACACACACACACATACACACAGACAGACACACACACACTCACACACACACACACACACAGACACACAGACACAGACACACACACACAGACACACACACACAGACACACACACAGACACACACACACAGACACACACACACAGACACACACACACAGACACACAGACACACACACACACAGACACACACACAGACACACATACAGACACACACACACACACACACACAGACACGTCAAACTTATAACACCCCGTCGTTTTTGCGTCGGGGGTTAAAAAATAGCATACCTGCAAAAACTGTGCCTGATTGTATCTCCTCAAACTAGCACCGGAAGACCTCGGAGCGTTGCCGTGTTGATCCCGGCTCACCTGAGCCTGGCCCTGGCCCCTGCGAGCCACGTACGAGTGGTGGGTCTTGTGGACCACGGCCACCCCGCCGGAGAAGATGGCCCCGGCAAAGTGGCCCCCGGACACCATCAAGACGGCCCACCGCTGGAAACCGGGGATAGCGAGACGTTGGCAACGCTCCACCCACGCGTAACCTTCCCCATCGGTTGATAGAACCTCCTAAAAAGATTTAGTGAACATCTTAAAGAAATCTGATCTTGAAGAAATCATGACGAAAGATCAAAAATCATGGAACTCGCGTCATCATGATCTTCCCATGAGCTATATATATACTGTTTAAACTTTAATCCTTGATAACTTCTATCGGCTTTAAACTTTAATTCAGTTTTCACTTCTATCGGCAGTCACCAAAGATTTCCTCACATTTTTTGTGTATTATACTATGGGTACTAAAATATAGTTGTGAAAAATATTGTTTAAAGAGGCTCAAAAATCTTTGACCTTTAAACTTATATATGCAGGATATAAGGGACTGCTGTTGAAAACTTAGTGCTATTATTTTAGTACCTGAACACAATCTAATACCAATAACCATTTGTCATAAACTTGCAGTTGTGGTTTAGTATTTTTAATTTTTCAGCCGACGACAACTTTAGGTATTTGGACGCCAGCTGATTGCATTACACTGCAATCTTTTACAAGTGTAAATTGAAAATTTAAAAAACCCCCGACATTCGCCATTTAGTGGCGGCGGCCATCTTGAATTTGCAATAGTGCTATTCTACTAGTCAAGCCCTTTCATTTGATACCCATATCAAGGGAGTTGTGAAAAAATATATCATCCGCCATTTTGTAGCGGCGGCCATCTTGGACCGATTTTCATCAAACATAGCTAAGAACACTCTCGACTAATTCACCTTTCAAACAAAAAAAACCGCATTCAAATCGGTCCACCCGTTTGAGCGCCACAGGGGAACAGACAGACACACACACACACACACACACACACACACACACACACACGTCAAACTTATAACACCCCGTCGTTTTTGCGTCGGGGGTTAAAAACTACAGGAAATATTTAAATTTTTTGTGGTATCTTATCAGTAATCATCACTACTATTACCAGCTATCTTCGTTTCTGAGCTCTCTACAACTTTTGTCTTTGTCACTTGACATAAAGTACGAAAGTGATAAAACTATCTTTAGGCTATCCGACACTTATCAGAAGGTGGTGAAACAGGCCGTAGGAAATTGTTTTTATATCCCCCATTTAATTTACCTTTTTATGATGTAATATACACCTGTATATACAGAAAACTTTGCCCTTATGGTTGACATAGAACGCCTTGCAGTGTCTGGTGGCAGCGGCAAACAGATCACTGGCAGGATTGGTGCTACTGCTGCCTGCTTCAGTCTCCGAGTCACTTCCGGATACGCTTGAATCATCTGAAATAATAAAAATAAATATTATCTTTTGTCTATTTAGATAACAATAATGTAGCTCTCCCAGATCCTTAGACGTGGCTCAAATAAGGGTCTGGACAGGTAGACTGCATTTGCACTGCACACCACGGAATATGCTATCATCCTCACCACTTGGATCACTTGCATACACCAACCAAGCATTGCGCAAAGTCATTCCTTCTGCACACTCAAAAACTGTGGTGCCAACTCCCTTTAGAGGTGTTTCCACATAACTTTGACATAGGGTTATTCAAGGGGCGGATCAACAAACTCCTTAAAAGCAGGCAACGCGTTAGTGGTTCCTCTGGTGCTGCAAATGTTCATGGGTGGCGGTAATCACTTAACATCAGGTGACCCGCTTGCTTGTTTGCCCGCAGTTAATATATAAAATAAAAGACTGAGTATGAAACAAGTAGCCAACAGCGTTTTTCTGTATATTTGCTGATCCTCTGCATTTTAGTCATCTTGACGGTTGACAGTATCACTATGTAACTGACACAACATCTTGCAAGTCTTACTCTTTTGAGTAACAACATCTTTTGAGTAACAGATCTTTTGAGTAAAATTTCAATTAAAATAGGATAATTCAATTTACCATTCCTAGAATTGAACTGTCCCAAGGTCAACGAAGCTTTTCCATATAGTTTCCGCTTCAAATTGTGGGTGTGCCAATGATTTTTATAGTGTGCAGTCTGCTGGGCTCTCGTTTCAAACGGCCCCACACCACAACAGGAGCAACAGTTGCCGTCCGCGGGGCCGTTGAGGGTCAACGCACTTAGACGTTTCATCACGCTTGCTTCATCCACTGAAGTTGTACAAGTTCATTATGAGTAGTAAAATAAATTAACAATATAAATTGATTTTAAAGATTTTTTCAATAAATGTTTTTAACCACAAAACAAAGACTGTGGGTAAAAATAAAATATTAGAAAAATATAAAAATGCTGACTGAACCAAAATTAACTAGGAAAATAATGTACCTCTAGGTAAATAAAATGCCAGACCCAAAATAATCTCAATGTGGTTGAATACAATCTTTGACCTTTAAACTTATGTAAATTCATATGCAGGATTTATGGGGACCGCTGTTGAAAAATTAGCACTATTCTTGTACTACCTGAACACAATCTAATACTAATAACCATTCATCTTATACTTGTAGTATTAGTAGTTTACTTTAGGTAGGTATTTAGACACCAGCTGATTGCATTACATTGCAAACTTTAAAAAATACAGGAAATATTTTATTTTTTTGTGGTATATCACTACTATTCCCAGCTGTCTTCGTTTCCGATAGCTTCTTTTACATCTATTACTACGAGAAACTTGACTGAACGTTAACAAAACATTCATAAAATACCGTAATAGTTCGATGCTCATAGTAAACATATGGGTGAATTAGAGGAATGACTTACCAACTTGATGAGACTCGGTTATCATACAAGCAGCCACCCTCAGGCCTTTGAGCAACTTCTCAAAATCATCCAAATCATACACCCTCACCGTCTTAGTTTTCACTATTTCCGATTTCGTAGTCATTATGAATTAAATTACAATTATTAAGTACTAGGTATTATGAAATAAATATTAGGTACAAAATGTAAATAACTTAAATGTAATTTAAATATTCTAAAATTTACATGGGAGACCTGAGATTTAAACTGTTGTTAAGTTTATTTAACAGCTGGTGGAAAAATTATTGTGCAATAAAATTTTTGAAAATTACTCATGTTTTGCAAAAATCTAACCTATAACCCGAATTACTAATTCCGTGGAATTCTGACAGCTGTCATTGTCATTTACAGATGAGTTATTGCATAGAGATATCTATCTCTATGAGTTATTGTCATGAACCTATAGAAGAGGACTTGGCATAATGTCCTATAGAAAATAGTGGATCGGAAAATAGCTTAAGCTTATCAAAATTTTCATAAGTGTGTAAGAGACAACACTACATTTTTAAACATAACAATAAAACAGATCGTGGCAGAAATTTTATTGCAACTTCCCTTAAGATGGCCTCCCTAAAATGTATACATGAACACTCACACACGAACAACTTGAGACATCACAATGAACACGCGCCATTTTATGTTACAGGATTGTGCGTGTGTGAGTGTATTTTTGGCACGTTTTAAGGTAGGTATGCCTACTCTACTTATTATTATTATCTCTATGATATTATTATCTCTATGGTTATTGTGGTTATTTAACAGGGTTAACATCTACGAAGTACGATTTTACCCCAAACTACTTTAATTCCCCGTCATCATAAAAAGCCATATACCGCGTAATAATATTACTCGTTTCGCCATATAATAGAAAACAACAAGAGTGAAAACTAGAAAGTGCACACTTACAGCAATAGAAAACATAAGAAGCACATTGAAAAAATTTATTCAAAAATGGACGTCGAATGACATTATCACCATGAAGTGTCTGTCAGGCATTTGTCATATCTACATGCGGCAGTTGATTTGTATTTGCATAAGTTTTGAATTTTTTATCTTTTTTGTGGGAATTATTTTATCTCTGGTAACATTACGAAACGTCAGAATTCCGGGGAATTAGAAATATGGGTATAATCTGTGATTTTGACACAGATGTGTATGAATCATAGAGATAATAATAATAAATAGAGTTGGCATAACTACCTTAAAAACGTGCCAAAAATACACTCACACACGCACAATCCTGTAACATAAAATGGCGCGTGTTCATTGTGATGTCTCAAGTTGTGCGTGTGTGAGTGTTCATGTATACATTTTAGGGAGGCCATCTTAAGTCACGAGTGTGCCGCAAACTGTTTTATTATTATGTCAAAAATGTAATGTTGTCTCTTTCACACTTATGAAAATTTTGATAAGCTTGAGCTATTTTCCGATCCACTTATTTCTATAGGACATTATGCCAGCTCTCTTTATTATTATTATCTCTATGGTATGAATACAAGTCACAGACCACGAAAAATGATGAACCACAGAACAAAATAATGAATTCTATCTATTGATCTGTTATGAATCAATGTTGCCAGGACCCATGAGTCAAAGGTTACATGAAGGTTACATTTATTTACTTCCCCGTAAAAACATTTTTGTCGCAAAATTAATTAAATTGTTTTCATTAGTTATTATTTTGAGATTATGTACTTTAGTTGGTACATTGGCCTTGAACCGGCCCTATAGTTGCTTTGTCTCGTTCTAATAAGATGGAGTGTGTGAGATATATCTCACACACTCCATCATATAGTTATCCAACATATAGTTTTTTTATATTTATAGATATATTTATAGAGAGCAAAAATAGCCCAGGTCAATGACCTTGTCTTCACTACAATGCTGCAATGTTTCAGGCGCAGTCTCCAGTGTCTACATAGAATAATTATATAATTATAATCTTCTTGCTTCAAGAGTTACTACTGCGAGATTTTTGAAGACCTAACTCCACGTAAAGTCGCGGCCGGGCCATAGCTAGTATATAAGATATTAATTAATACTCTATCTAGTGCTTTGCTAGTATGCTAGTAGTACTAATTAAAAGTACTAACACCTATTTTAAAATGTGAAGGTAACTCTGTCTGTCTGTTACGCTTTTACACCTAAACTGCTAAACCGATTTTGATGAGTACAGATAGATTAAAACCTTGGTCTTTGAAGATGGACATAGACATAGCTTACCTTTTGTCTCTTTCACACTTATGAAAATTTTGATAAGCTTGAGCTATTTTCCGATCCACTATTTTCTATAGGACATTATGCCAGCTCTCTTTATTATTATTATCTCTATGGTATGAATACAAGTCACAGACCACGAAAAATGATGAACCACAGAACAAAATAATGAATTCTATCTATTGATCTGTTATGAATCAATGTTGCCAGGACCCATGAGTCAAAGGTTACATGAAGGTTACATTTATTTACTTCCCCGTAAAAACATTTTTGTCGCAAAATTAATTAAATTGTTTTCATTAGTTATTATTTTGAGATTATGTACTTTAGTTGGTACATTGGCCTTGAACCGGCCCTATAGTTGCTTTGTCTCGTTCTAATAAGATGGAGTGTGTGAGATATATCTCACACACTCCATCATATAGTTATCCAACATATAGTTTTTTTATATTTATAGATATATTTATAGAGAGCAAAAATAGCCCAGGTCAATGACCTTGTCTTCACTACAATGCTGCAATGTTTCAGGCGCAGTCTCCAGTGTCTACATAGAATAATTATATAATTATAATCTTCTTGCTTCAAGAGTTACTACTGCGAGATTTTTGAAGACCTAACTCCACGTAAAGTCGCGGCCGGGCCATAGCTAGTATATAAGATATTAATTAATACTCTATCTAGTGCTTTGCTAGTATGCTAGTAGTACTAATTAAAAGTACTAACACCTATTTTAAAATGTGAAGGTAACTCTGTCTGTCTGTTACGCTTTTACACCTAAACTGCTAAACCGATTTTGATGAGTACAGATAGATTAAAACCTTGGTCTTTGAAGATGGACATAGACATAGCTTACCTTTTGTCGCGAAAAAATGTCTTGAAGGGGTTGTAAGCCGTAAGGGTATGGAAGTTTGTATTAAGTCCGTCAATATTAAAGATAAAACCATGAAACTTTGTATTTAAGGCACTAGATGCATACTTACTAATAATATAAATGCGACTGTCTGTCTGTCTGTTACCTCTTCACAGCTGAACCACTGAACAGATCTTGATAGGATTTGGCACAGAGATAGCTTGCATCCTGGAGACAGACACAGGCTACATTTTATCCTGGAATATAAAAAAGTTTCCACTTTCTTATATTCCATTTTTTAAAACCTAAATCCACGCGAACAAAGTCGCGGACATCAGCTGCCACCCCCACCACTACAGCCTTTTAACGTCCCACTGCTGGGCACAGGCTCCTCTCTCATAGGAGAGAGGGATTTAGAGATTAGACCCGCCACGCTGCTCCAATGCGAGTTGGCGGGCTTTAACGACTATTGTCACATGATAGTGATAATAACCGGGACTGACTGCTTAACGTGCTTTCCGAGGTACGGGGCTGAAACACTGCCAACTAAGTAGGTACCAACTCCGGACTGGCACTGAGAATTTCTTGAGAGAAAAACCCAATAGGTAGGTATTTTACCTCATTATTTTTTTTGCCCGACCCGGGAATCGAACCCGTGATCCACAGTAGAACGTGCTAACCGCTAGACCAACGAGACAGGACATCAGCTAGTAAACTATAAAATAATATTATTTAAGTAAGGTGTGTATAAAGTAATAACGGCAAACTTTGAAGCAAAACCCATCACACGGAACGTTGCATCGAATTCGCAATGGGCATACCTATCGCTCGGCGGAAATAACAAAATACAAAATATGAAATTCTCACGAAATTTCCACTTCCTGTACCTACCTACCACCTACCTACATCAAACGCGCGAACAAAAATTTTTCGATATGCGGTTGAAGCATAGAAATAGGTAGGTATACTTCCTACCTGCATCCAAGGGCGTCGCCAAGGGGGGGCAGGAGGGGGCAGCTGCCCCCCCTAGAGGTTAGAAAAATATAGCCAAATGCAACCAAAGACCTAAATTCACTCACTTGAATTATAAAATTAATAACGTCAAATCATGTCAAGACCTACACTTGCTTTATAGCTTCATAACCTCTCGACTGAACCTAAAATTCATACTTTTCCATCCTCCATATATCAACTTGCCCCCCCCCCCCCCCCCCTCCTTGCCCATCAGCTGGCGACGCTCTTGCCTGCATCTCGTATTTTCTTATCATTCCAAATGTCTAACCAGTCAAATTGAACCATCAATCACAAAATATTTATTAAGTAAGTAGGTAATAGGCTAATAGGTACTTACCTACCTGGACTAGAACCATCTCCAAGGATATGACGATGCTAGGCCTAACGCCAGCGATGACCTAAGATCGTAACAAGTGGCGATCACGTATGCACACGAGTAGTAAATCTACAGAGAGGAAGCTTCCACAAGCGGCCCGCTGTAGGTATACTCACACAAACACACTCACCAACGGTTGACGGACGCGCGCTCGTTCCACTAACCGGTACAGTTGGTGACAAACGTGCGCATATGTGTGAGTGTACCTACAGCGGGCCGCTTGTAGAAGCTTCCCCTCTGTAGGTACTCTGTGACGTAGGTATCAGGAGGGCCGACCCCAAATAGGGAATGCGCCAGGGGAATGATGAATGATGATGTAATAGGTACTTAGTTACCTACTTACTAACTATAATGGCATTTAGATGATACTTAGTCGAAAAATAAATAACTATAGATATATGTAGGTATGTGGTCAACCAAAAATAAAGAGAGAGTACAATATCTTCGGGTCAACCACATTCGATTAGCTTAGGCAGTTCGTCTAAAACCACTTAGGTACCTACTTAAAAAGAAGAAACTGAGAAGTTAAAAATAAAATAAACCTTTACAATATTATTAGGTAAGTACCTAAATAAGCTCATAAACTAGTGTAAGTATAATAACTTATTTTGAATTGGAACCACACAAACAAACAAACAAGCAAATTAATAACCTTTTTAATAACGTAAAGCCACAATATGGTAAAGCGTAAAAAGATGGCAGCAAGCCATACGCATCACTTCGTCTCACCGCGGCAGGCGGCAGGCGCTAGACTTCCGGAAATAACAAAATTGGAAATTGTATCGAAGTGCCGCGGGCTGGAATAGACGCGTAAAGGACGTATTGGGAAACAAAACACCTACATCTTTCGTGTAAACCAGTAGTTCCCAAAGTGGTCCAGGTGGACCCCTAAGGGTCCATGGGAGACTCGGCAGGGGTCTACGTTGGCGTGACAAAAAAATGGGGGTTCACAATTCGTTAGCTGGGGTCCACAAAAATGTATCTGCTTTCAATAGTGAAGAACTAAAATGTTGGCTTGACTTCATCTCAATGTAGGCAGATAATAATATTTTAAAAAGCTCAGCGACTGTTACCTGCTTTAAAAATCTGCATATTCCAAATTAAGTACTTAACTTTACAGAACTCGATAACTATTAATTTGTGGTTGGAACTCAGCCGCAACGAAAATTTCCATAGTTAGATCTAATCTTCATATTTTTTGTCGAATTTTGGTAATATGGTAGAAATGTAGCTGCAGGGGGTCCACCGGAACTAGCAAAATTTTGAAAGTGGTCTATGAGAAAAAAAAGTTTGGGAACCTCTGGTGTAAACTGTACTTACCTACCCCTACCCGTTGTCCTAGGTGAACGACAAACGCGACGCGACGAGACACGACTCCATGGTTAAATGACAAACGTATCTACGCGTCAACATGTAGTGTACCTATAGGCCATGTGAAAACTCAGTTTTTTTTTTTCAACTACAATTTAGCCCTTGACTGCAATCTCACCTGATAGTGTCAGTGATAGTGATGACGCAGTCTAAGATGGAAGTGGGCTAACTTGGAAGAGGTATGTACCTATACGCCTGATCGGTTTCTAACTTTCTACATGGCATCGTACCGGAACGTTAAATCACTTGGCGGCCCGGCGTTGCCGGTTGGCTGCAGGTAACCAGCCACGGTATACAATGAATATAAAATTATTTTGCTATAATCCGCTAACAGTGACAAATTTGTAGGCACAACACCACACAATCTTGTAGGCACAACACCACACAATCTTGTAGGCACAACACCACACAAATTCACCACAAAACAAACTCGACGATCGTTTCGCTCCGACACCGGAGCATCTTCAGGAGATGTCGACTTCACAACGGACGATTGCAAAGTGAGTTCGTGTCGAATGAGCGGTCTTATATATACTATCCCCGCTTAGTCATCTACCCTCCTTTCTCTTTCTCTCTGGCCACGCCCCCTAAATATGTTGAGCAACGGTGAAGATGACACATTTATTTGCTCATTCAGCAATTCGACACTTCTACCGCTGTGCCCAACTATTTCCAATTGTTCCAACACGCACAGTCTTAAACTTTTACAGCATGTGTGTAAAATTTCAAATGTATGACCCTCGTCTATCCTATGTCCACTATCCAAAAGATGTTTTGCGAAATGAGATCTTTGAGGCTGGTTGTTTCTAAAGGCAGCCATATGTTCTTTATATCGAGTTACAAAATTGCGCCCAGTTTGACCAACATATATAGCACTACATTCGGGGCACTTGAGTTTGTACACACCTGACTTTTGTCCATTATTTAATTTATCTTTACCATTACAAATTCTTCTGAGCGTATTATTTGTTCTAAAAGCAGCGTGTACATCATGTGATCTAAGAGTCCTAGCAATACGCTCAGATATTGGTCCGAAATAGGTCAAACTGGTTTTATATTTATTTATTTTGTCTGATGGCGCTGGATATAGGTTTTTCTTGACCTGCACTAACTGTTGTTTTCTAAGTATATTATTTACAATATTAGGGTTATACCCATTTGAACGCGCCATGTGATAAATAATATTTAATTCTTTTTTATAATTGTCTTTTGTAAGAGGAACGGACACTAATCTGTGTATATAACTATGAAAAGCTGCAAGTTTATGTTGCCAAGGATGGCATGATGATGCGGGTATGGTTGTGTCTGTATATGTAGGCTTGCGGAAGATCTCAAATTGATGTTTATTATTGACACGACTTATAGTTAAGTCGAGAAAATTTAGTGACTTGTTTTGTTCTATTTCCGACTTAAATGTAATTTTGGGGTGTATTTTATTAAGTTGCTCAACAAATACATCCAGTTGTCTCATTGTCCCTGTCCAACATATAATGATGTCATCGACATATCTGTAGTAATATAGATATGTCGATGACATCATTATATGTTGGACAGGGACAATGAGACAACTGGATGTATTTGTTGAGCAACTTAATAAAATACACCCCAAAATTACATTTAAGTCGGAAATAGAACAAAACAAGTCACTAAATTTTCTCGACTTAACTATAAGTCGTGTCAATAATAAACATCAATTTGAGATCTTCCGCAAGCCTACATATACAGACACAACCATACCCGCATCATCATGCCATCCTTGGCAACATAAACTTGCAGCTTTTCATAGTTATATACACAGATTAGTGTCCGTTCCTCTTACAAAAGACAATTATAAAAAAGAATTAAATATTATTTATCACATGGCGCGTTCAAATGGGTATAACCCTAATATTGTAAATAATATACTTAGAAAACAACAGTTAGTGCAGGTCAAGAAAAACCTATATCCAGCGCCATCAGACAAAATAAATAAATATAAAACCAGTTTGACCTATTTCGGACCAATATCTGAACGTATTGCTAGGACTCTTAGATCACATGATGTACACGCTGCTTTTAGAACAAATAATACGCTCAGAAGAATTTGTAATGGTAAAGATAAATTAAATAATGGACAAAAGTCAGGTGTGTACAAACTCAAGTGCCCCGAATGTAGTGCTATATATGTTGGTCAAACTGGGCGC
Source organism: Melanargia galathea (assembly GCA_920104075.1). NCBI lineage: Eukaryota > Metazoa > Arthropoda > Insecta > Lepidoptera > Nymphalidae > Melanargia > Melanargia galathea. The sequence continues at coordinate 17,090,684 of OV049871.1, read as the reverse complement.
AATTTTGTAACTCGATATAAAGAACATATGGCTGCCTTTAGAAACAACCAGCCTCAAAGATCTCATTTCGCAAAACATCTTTTGGATAGTGGACATAGGATAGACGAGGGTCATACATTTGAAATTTTACACACATGCTGTAAAAGTTTAAGACTGTGCGTGTTGGAACAATTGGAAATAGTTGGGCACAGCGGTAGAAGTGTCGAATTGCTGAATGAGCAAATAAATGTGTCATCTTCACCGTTGCTCAACATATTTAGGGGGCGTGGCCAGAGAGAAAGAGAAAGGAGGGTAGATGACTAAGCGGGGATAGTATATATAAGACCGCTCATTCGACACGAACTCACTTTGCAATCGTCCGTTGTGAAGTCGACATCTCCTGAAGATGCTCCGGTGTCGGAGCGAAACGATCGTCGAGTTTGTTTTGTGGTGAATTTGTGTGGTGTTGTGCCTACAAGATTGTGTGGTGTTGTGCCTACAAGATTGTGTGGTGTTGTGCCTACAAATTTGTCACTGTTAGCGGATTATAGCAAAATAATTTTATATTCATTGTATATCATGGAATTCCGCAAAGTAACGCCTGCTTCCATTCAACCAGCCAAGGCTTAAGTCTTCCACCAGACCAGACCAGAGACAATTTAGAAATTATAAAATCCCAGATTGCCCCTGCCGGGAATCGAACCCGGGACTTCCCATTCCGTCTTATAAGACCACAGCGCTCACCACTGCGCCAGGGAGGTCGTTAAAAGCTAATAACTGTTTGATGTTTTCGCGTCGCGTAGTATATAATATTACTAGCGGACCCGGCAGACGTCGTCCTGCCCGCTATTAGCGCCACCTACCGGGTCCAATTTTTCTACTTATAAACCTTCCTCTTGAACCACTCTATCTATTAAAAAAAACCGCATCAAAATCCGTTGCGTAGTTTTAAAGATTTAACTTTTAAGCATACATAGGGACATAGGGATATAGGGACAGAGAAAGCGACTTTGTTTTATACTATGTAGTGATGTCACGTAGAAAACGCGAGTAGGTACTGCGCTTGACCCGTTGTCCTAGGTCCTAGGTGTTTGTTGCCTGAAAGTCCTGAAACGCATGCCCATGAAAGCTGTCTGTTATCATATAAACCATGGTCAAAGAATATAGCCATGGTACAGTTCAGCAAAGTGCCTGACCCCCAAAATAGCATCCCCCATGCATAGCAGAAAGTATGTGCTACCACCACCCACCATTACAGCCTTTTAACGTCCCACTGCTGGGCACAGGCCTCCTCTCTCGTAAGAGCTTAGACCCGCCACGCTGCTCCAATGCGGGTTGGCGGGCTTCAACGACTATTGTCATATGATAGTGATAATGACCGGGACCGAATGTTTAACGTGCTCTCCGAGGCACAGGGGTGGACCATCGCCAACCACCAACTCCCGGCCTGGCACTAAGAATTTCTTAACAGAAAACCCCGATACCTTACAAATATTTGCTTGACCCGGGAATCGAACCCGGAACCTCGTGATCTGCAGTCGAATATGCTAATCACTAAACCAACGAGGCAGTTGGTCATGAAGTATGTGCATTGTGCAATGTGTATCTTAAGTAACATATGTGATGATGTAAACTATCTTATTTTTCTACTAGCTGACCCCCGCGACTTCGTTCGCGTGTTTATAGGTTTTATATACCTAGGATCGGAACGGATCCCATAATTATTTTATGTACTTAAACTAAATGTAGCCTAAGTTACTCCTTATAACAACACCTATCTGCCATTGAAAGTTCCGTTAAAATCGATCCAGCCGTTTCTGAGATTAGTTGAAACAAATAGACAGACCGACAAACATAAATTTAAACGTACGCCAGTTTAAAATAAGCCGTACGTATAGTCTGTTCGTTTTCTTACGGTCACCTTTGATCGCGCCGCCTCAGCACGCGCGGCGTCTTGTCAAAGGGACCGCTTGCGACTTCAAAAGATGCCGCGTGGGGTGTACAGGTACAAGGGGTTTTGGCATTTTATACTTACTCATATTTTTATATTAAAATTCTCTTTCCTTTTTATAATTTTTTATATTCGTATTTTATTACAATATAACCATAAACATAAAATATAATATTATCATGAACACGGGTCTTCTCTCAAAATGAGAAGGATTTTAACCATAGTCTACCACGCTGGCCAAGTGTGGATTGGCAGATTATTCGGAGATTCTGTTAGAATATAAAAAAAATTACAAACAGAAAAAAAGTAATAAAATATAAAAGCAGAATACTAAGAGCACCTGCGCCTGTACCGACACTAAGTTACCGAACGAACTATACAAAGATCCGGGTCCCATGTTATTTGAACCCAATAAATGTCTGTCATTTCTGAACTAACAAACCTATGACCTTGAAATATTTACGGGATAATATATAAAACTACCTTTCTAACAAAAAAAGAATGAGTGAAATCGAACAACGCGTTAATGAATTACAGCTAAATACACGTTTTAACTTTCTTCTGCTGAATTTCGGGATAAAAAGTATCCTATAACCTACCTCGAAGTATAAACTCAAATCGTACCAAGTTTCATTCGAATCCATTCAGTAGTTTCGGCGTGATGCGCGGCCAAGATACAGACAGACAGACAGACAGACAGACAGACAGACAGACAGACAGACAGACAGACAGACAGACAGACAGACAGACAGACAGACAGACAGACAAAAATGAAAAAAATTACAGTTTTGGTTTCAGTATCGATTATAGAGTGCCTTCCAATAAAAATTTTCAAAATATCTTCAATGTACAGAATTGGATCTGTTACAGTTTTATTATATTACTAGCTGATCCCCGCAACTTCGTTCGCGTAGATATAGGTTTTTATAAAGGATCGGATCCCATTCAGTTACTTCATATAACATCACCTATCTGCCATTGAAAGTTCCATTAAAATCGATTCAGCCGTTTCGGAGATTAGCTGGAACAAATAGACAGACCGACACACAAATTTAAATGAACACCCGTTTAAAATAAACCGTACGTTGAAAGATCCGGGTACCAAGTTATTTGAACCCAATACTATGTCTGTTATTGCTGAACTAAAAAACCTATGACCTTGAAATATTAACGGAACAATATATAAAGTGCTACCTTTCTAACAAAAAAAGAATGAGTGAAATCGAACTACGCGTTAATGAATTACAGCTAAATATACGTTTTAACTTTCTTCCCCTCTCCCAAGGGAACCGTGCTGAATTTCGGGATAAAAAGTATCCTATGTCCTACCTTGGAGTATAAACTCAAATCGTACCAAGTTTCATTTGAATCCGTTCAGTAGTTTCGGCGTGATGCGCGGCCAAGATACAGACAGACAGACAGACAGACAGACAGACAAAAATGAAAAAAAAATGCAGTTTTGGCTTCAGTGTCGATTATAGAGTGCCCTCCAATCAGGGACTGAAAGCGGTAGAGCATACCGGTACATACCACCGTTATCATACCGGTACAAAATAGGTACCGAAATCTCAACCTTTATAAAAGATACCTTTATTTAACCGCTTTGCGATTTCGGTACCGAAAAAATACGAAAAGGTGCGCGCGCGGGGGTGAAGAATTTGACCACGTGCCGCGCGCCGCGCGTCCCCCGCTTCCCGTCGGTTCCTGTGTTTGTTAAAACGTAAGGATTTTAAGAAATTCCAAATGCTAATTTTAATCTAAAAATAAGAATATTAAAGAATATAGAATGCCGAAGTGGTGGGATTCATTCAACGGCACATCAAAGTAAAGCCTTATTAGATAAAAATATCGATATAAATAGCGGTACCGAAATTTTATTTCGGTACCGGTAAACTGAAATATAAAGGTACAGAAATAAAGAGGTACCGAAATGAAGCGGTACCGAAATTATAGGTATTTAAACAATCCGGTACTTTTATTAAAAGGGTAGGCCCATTACCGCTAAATAAAACTACCATTAAATTCCGGTTATTCAGTCCCTGCCTCCAATAAAAAATTTCAAAATATCTTCAATGTACAGAATTGGATCTGTTACAGTTTTATTATATTATAGATAGAAGATAGAAGAAGATACAACTTAAAGCAAAATGGCAACAAACTTGCAGTGAAAAAGGGAATCCGTGTCAAGGGGAGGAGGGTTTAAACCCAGACCATCGAGGCTTGTGGGCTTGTGAGCCAAGTGCCCAATTAGAGCTTCACTCATCGCCTTATTCCCGTTGAAGCACGTTAATTAGAATTTCCAATGACTGTTAGATAGGGCGATTGATTTTTTATCTTCCATACCTACCAGGCAAAAAAAGCTGTGATAGCCTAGTGGTTAGGACGACCGACTTCTAATCGGAGGTCGTGGGTTCGATCCCGGGGCACGCACCTCTAACTTTTCGGAGTTATGTGCGTTTTAAAGTATTTAAATATCACTTGCTTTAACGGTGAAGGAAAACATCGTGAGGAAACCTGCATGCTTGAGAGTTCTCCATAACGTTCTCAAAGGTGTGTGAAGTCTGCCAATCCGCTTGGCCAGCGTGGTAGACTATGGCCAAAACCCTTCTCACTCTGAGAGGAGACCCGTGCTCTGTAGTGAGCCGGTAATGGGTTGATCATGATGATGATAATGATGATGACCTACCAGGAGTTCGTTTTGAAACGCTCGATTAAATACAAAAAAAAAACTACGAGATAATGATATTAAAATAAAGTACTAAGGGGCCATCCATAAATTACCTAAGTCACACAAATTTCATGATTTTTCACCGAGGTATTTGTGAATGGTGACCTCTAACTACCCTCAGGGGTTGAAAGACTCCCCTACTGCGTGGCTGAACAATCTCACGCGATTCGCCGGACATAAGCGGCACAAGATCGTGTTCTATGACGATCCTTATAAGAGACCTATTATAGGTATGTCCAGCGGTGGACATCTGTCGGTTGATACGACGACGACTAGGTATTAGGTAGATAGATACGTGAGTATTGCTGAAATATATATATTATGTAAAATAGTGCTGTTTTTTATATGTTTTTAAAAGTTTTATATGACATGATAGAAAGAAATATAGCGGGAATTTTACATAAAACCGGCGCTGCCATAAACTATCTACTACCTACTCCCTTATAAACCTTTTTGACTTTTATTTATGAAATATTTTCACATACATTTCCCAAGTAATAAAACCAATACATAGTACCTACCTAATTTGTCTATCTTTAACTTTTAGAGTTATTTGGTTTAACACGTACATTATACATAATTTATGTATCTACCTACCTACTTACATAATAATATGATCAAGACATACTTACATATAAATTACTAGTGTTCCGCCCCGGCTTCGCCCGTGGTACATATATAGCCTATAGCACTCAAGGATCACTTACATATCCAACGGTGAAAGAATTTTTGAAATCGGTCCAGTAGTTCCTGAGATTAGCGCGTTCAAACAAACTCTTCCGCTTTATTATATTAGTATAGAATTATAGATGTACACAATACTTTTTGGGACTTTACCTAATCTATAAATTCGCTTCTGTTCTCTGTTCTAAAGATCTCTTTTTCCTTAGCTGTTAAATGTAATCAAGTCCCTTCTTGCAGAAACGCTTAAGCGACGTGCTGTATGCAGCGCATAGAACATTCTTTCCGCGAACTATGAAGCCATGATTTAATTAAAAATTAAATCATTATATAAATTAAAGCAACGAGCGTCGCTTACGAGTTCCTACGATAAGATATTTGCGATTTGTTAACCTTTTAAGACAGCTAAGGAAAAACAGATTGGATACCAAAATCCTTAACACATTTTTCTAAAAATCCGGATCCCTCACGTTGTATACCTACTCACAAGTCACATGTCTACATACCTATCGAAGAGCGCCGGGTATTACCTAGGTAGGTATAGTATGCAACAAGCCAGTACTGCGAGCGACGTATGAGGTGCGGTGGGCGCCCGCGTTTGCTCCTTTGAGCAACAGATTTTCCATATAAGTAGTTATATGCTAGTTGAGTTACTACTTTATTCTACGAGCTAGAAAGATGTAGCATACGGATGGACTGACAGACAGACAGCAGAGTGACATTTAAGACTAACGGCCTGTTTCACCACCTTCTGATAAATGTCGCATAGCCTGAACGTATAAGTTTTGTCACTTTCTTACTTTATGTCAAGTGACAAAGACAAAAGTTGTAGATAGCTATCCGATACTTATCAGAAGGCGGTGAAACAGGCCCTTTAATTGGTTACGGAGTCTTAAAAAGTACTTACGTTAGTAAAATACAATATATTATGATTTATGTTCCAATATTGGGTATATCAATAAAATACAAGTGTAAATTAAAAATTTTGGATTTGCATAATGCTATTCTACTAGCCAAGCCCATTCATTTGATACCCATATTGAGAGCGTTGTGATAAAATATGTATTCCGCCATTTTGTAGCGGCGGCCATCTTGGACCGATTTTCATCAAACATAGCTAACAACACTCTCGACTAATTCACCTTTCAAACAAAAAAAAACCGCATTCAAATCGGTTCACCCGTTTGAGCGCTACAGGGGAACAGACAGACACACACACACACACACACACACACACACAGACACGTCAAACTTATAACACTCCGTCGTTTTTGCGTCGGGGGTTAATAATAATAAAATCATTTTAACTTCAAGATACGAACGCTCCCGAATTAAATCCATACTAATTAATGACAGCTTACTTAATTAAAATTGTACAATATAGGTAGGTAGTTACGATTGGTTACGATATCCACTCGTTTAAATGACGTTTTTTTTTTAATAGGCGACAGGTATCTTGCACTTGAAAGCACAAGTTAGTCGTATGCATACCTAACTAGCTCGCTGGTTTAGCGGTTGTAACATTTTCGACTGCGGATCACGAGCTCCTGGGTTCGATTCTAGGGTCGGGCCGAAAATTGTTATTTGTTAGTGTTTTAGTGGGTTTTCTGTAAAGTTTTCAGTTCCAGGTTGGAGTTGGTGGTTGACGGTGTTTAACACCTGTGCCTCGAAGAACACGTTATGTATCACTATCCTGTGACAATAGTCGTTAAAGTCCGCCAACCCGAATAAGTGTAACGTGGCGGGTCTACACTCTAAGCTCTAAATCTTCTCTCTTTTAGAGAAGAGGCCTATGCCCAAAAGTGAGTGAGTGTGGCAGTTTTGCATCTCTGATATCTGCATTCGAGTGGATTTATTTAATTTTCTGTATTCCCGTGGAAAGAAGGCACTTTTGGGGATAAAAAATCTATTTCTCTAAAAAAAACTTCTTAAGTAAATAATTAAGTAATAATACAACAATATTGTAGGTTTTGCGGTCGTATGTATGTCATCTGCAGTCTCTTTTTAACCCCCGACGCAAAAACGACGGGGTGTTATAAGTTTGACGTGTCTGTGTGTGTCTGTCTGTTCCCCTGTGGCGCTCAAACGGGTGGACCGATTTGAATGCGGTTTTTTTTTGTTTGAAAGGTGAATTAGTCGAGAGTGTTAGCTATGTTTGATGAAAATCGGTCCAAGATGGCCGCCGCTACAAAATGGCGGATTACATATTTTTTCACAACTTCCTTAATATGGGTATGAAATGAAAGGGCTTGACTAGTAGAATAGCACTATTGCAAATCCAAGATTTTTATTTTTTATTTATTTGGGCACTTCTCCGAAATTCTGGCAAAAAGTGACGAGGTTGAAAAAAATTTTTTTTTTTTAATTTTTGATTATTTAAGGATACCTCCTCAAAGGGGTACCTAAATTGATATCGGTGATGAAGAAGGCCTTTATCGTACCCTGGTTTCCTAGGAGATATAACGAATTCGGTAATTATGATGGTCATGGTAATGATAAATTGCGATATGGTAATTATCTCTGGTATATGGCGATTAGAATATGCCTATGGTAATTTGTTATTAATCATGGTGATGAGAAACTCTAGAAAGCCATAGAAAAGTATCCGAAAAAGGTGTTTGCTTAAAGTCTAGGAAATCGCTGACCAATAAAACTTAGGACCTCGAGCGTTACAACCATTAGTATTCAGCCAAAGAACCTTGAAAGCCACTTTACGTAGCATAACAACTGAGGTGTAAATTCCAGAGTAAACCTGTTCCGGATGTTTGTGTGGACGAGTTTCATGTTGAAATCCTCTGAAAAAGACTCTGAGCTGCTGGACGCAATGAGTGTGCAGCTTTGAAGACCTAAACAGATAATTTTAGACCCAAAAAGGCATGGTGTGAGCATAATTGAGAGTGAACAGGAGCATAATTTTTTTATATTTAAAAAAGTGTACAGAACACATTCCCGATTAAGAACCATATACCACGAATACTCCACGATGTTATTGATTTCGAAAAGGGTACTGATAACAACAAAAAATTCGTTGATAGCAGATTGTACAGACATCTTACAAATATGACTAGTATCGTTTCTCTCGCTTTTACACACTATGAGAAAGGCTTTAAAATAATTGAAACTTAGGCTATGCAACGATCGCAAGTAGATTAGCTTGAAATCGAAGTGTTAAGATGTACAATTCAAGAAAGCTTCAATATGTGTTTGAATGCAGACAGTTAGACAAAATGGTGAAATCTAGGTGGAGTTGGACTTTCCAAGAAAATTTCTACAAATTGCTTCTCTCTGTTCCGTAGTAGAACGGTGGAGAAGGAACAATTTTGTAAAGTTCCTGAGAGCACATTTCCAATTTTATCCGATAGAAGACCGATACAAGCAACTTTGAGTCAGTGCCATAAACAAAGTAATTTTGCCTGTATTAGTGATTGAGCCAATGACTCTTCAAACACAAAAATGTACCAGGTTTATTGAATCGGTCTGGTATTCGGCAGAGTCATCACATAGCTGGTTACGGTGCTCCATGGTAGTTCAAATGGCATGTCTGTTAAAAGTGCGAGAGGCAGAAAACCTTTGCAAATTTGATATTGGATACGATTTTCATATCCAAGATCTCATTAGAATCGATAAAGGATATACTTTTCATAGTAGGAACTACGGTGAACATGCCTGTGTATTCGCTTTATTGCAATCTGAAACAAGTTAATGCAATCCACCAAAGACTCTCTTTGCTCAAAATGCGCTGGAAGAATACTTCAAGATACTTGATTATTAGAAGGGACAGAACATAAACTTTAACAAAGACTAACATTTTCTTAGACTTTTAATAGCTTCAGCAAATGCTCTATAACTTTTATGTGTCCTCCGAACATGTAGGTCTCCAAATGAACTTGTGGCTAATAAGATGACAAGTTAGTTGGTTGTGCCTAGCATCAGTTTCAAGAAGGAGTTTAAATCAAGAGTGCATATTATAATTTTTTTTCTTATAATAAAAAGCATTTGTATCCACAACAGAAAGGAAACGCTATATTATACGTTTGGGGGGAGAAATTGTATATGTTATTTTTATGTGTTTATATGTTTTCATTTTCCTCAAATGGTGCTGGGCAGATTCAAATGCAGTTCATTATTCGCTACGTAGATTATAAATTACCTCAAAGCATATTTTTAGATATATTTTATGATTCTAGTATAGACTACCAGAAGCATAGCAGGAAATGTTTTTCTGTAAAATTGTGAGCCCAATTTTTTCGGAAACTACCAAACCGATTTGGATGCAATTTGTGGCATTATGTAGGTATTACATCAGAGCAAGTTTCTTAGTATTTTTATACTGATATAGGTCTCTATTTTTTTTTTAATTATTAATTTTTCCATTTTTTACTGTCATTACATTGTATTTTTTGTTGTCATGTCGTTATTTCAGTCCAAATATATATTTATTTCATATATTTTCATAGCAAATTAGGTAGTTTTTCTATTATTTTAAATATCACACTTGTATTATGCTTAATCTTCTTATAAACTCCTTTGTTTTCAGTATTTTTGTCATTTTTGACTTTTTTTTCAAATTTCTATAATTTAAATTGTTTAAACATCTGAAAATTCTAAAAATAATTATATAACGTCATTATTATCAAAACCATTCATAAATTATGATAAATGAGAGAGACACCCCCCATTTACTATTAAAATTAATTAAAAAAATCATGGTAATTATGGTAATTAGGACCATGGTAATGAAAATTTGCTAATTATTAATTTATTAATAAATTTAGAAACACAGTAAAATTTTTGTAGGCTACTCGTGTGAAAAAGAAACACATTTGACATGACAAAAATAAACAACAACAAAATATAACGCGTACTTTAGGCCTGGCAAAATACATATGTATCTATGAATGAGGAGGACTAAATGACAAAGTGCATTTTTACTACATTATTTCCCTTTATCTTCTCAACGTTATGAAGTACGCTTTTTCTTTTAAAACATATTGCTAGAATGACCAATGCTCTGTTAATTGATCTTATCATGATCGTTGTACTACATATAGTATCATTATTGTGATAGTGTTTGTGTCAGGTCATGGCAATTATGAAAAAGACGTGTGACAGACTTCACTACCTTGTAATTTATTTATTTTTAGTTATATTTTCAGACTGATTATTTTATTCTAAGGGGTAGTTATCCATTAATTGACCATATTTTTTTAAGAATTTTTTAACCACTCAATTTCGAATTAAATGGGTTTGTATCCGACGACCCAAGCAATGTGATGATGAGTCATGGTAGTGAGAAATTAGAGGTTCAAAAATTTTTTGAACACAGATCCCATCCCATTTATCTTCTTTTTCTTGATGGCAGGTATAGAGGACACTGTCTAGTATCTACAAAAAAAATTACATAACCCTGGGTATTTATTAACCTACGTTCTCCAGCTTGTGACATGCTTTTGCCAGAATTTGGGAGAAGTGCCCATTTTTATTTATTTATTTTCCATCATACACTAGAAGATGGCCGCCGCCACAAAATGGCGATATTGGGGGTTTTTAAATTTTTAATTTATACTTGTTTCCATATAAATCCGTCAATAACGATTCGAAATTATAATAATCCTAAATTTTTTTACCCGACTGGGTATAATGTGTTTCACCTGTGTGTATGTATGTCCATTCTTATGTCCGCTTGTAACTAATCAACGGCTCAACGGATTTTGATAAATGATACGTCATTAGATTTGTGTCGATGACGCGAGTGTCAATGGGTACCTAAATTAAAAAAAATCAAAATGGCGGACTTTATGCGCTTTATGGTGCGAGCTGAAAATAAAAATTTTACAGCATGGCAGTAGGGTTTTTTAATTTTTAAATTATAGCTTGTTTGAATTAGGTACCTGGTTACTTTTGAAGTTTCGTGAATGTATGTAGTTTGTAGGAGATTTTCTAATCTCCTACAAACACACAGCTTAAGAAATAGATACGATTCATTTAAATCACGATCAAGTAAGTAAATAAATTATAACTTGCCAACGAACCGTTTAGAGATTTAAGCTGAATATATTATATTCCCATCATTGGTTCGTATTCAAATGGGTGGTTTTGGAGACAATCATGCGCATCGGGAGTCAAAGGCTGCAAGAGTTATCTATCACATGCTTTAAATTTCGATGGGGCCCTATGATAATATTATGCTCTACTAGTTTCTGCCCACGGCTTCGCCCGAGTGAATTTTGTTTTTTCACTAATTCCGAGGGAATTTTGGATTTCCGGTTCCCGTTCCCGCTCCGTTTTCCAACCTTTATACCTACTTTCAAGGAAGTTTACTATAGTAAATAGTATCTACCTATAGCTGTAGCTATAGATTTTGGTTTTTTCAAAATCCCGTGGGATCTGTGCATTATTACATGATAAAAAGTAGCCAATGCATGCAACACAGCAAACTATTGCAATAATATGCTATGTGAGCGTGATTTACCTAAGAACAGTCAGCGCCATCTATCGCGTTTTTGGAAGTCTATATCTATTTTAGTTCCACATAATTTTCCGGGATACAAAGTAACCTATGAGTTAAGTCAAAGCATAGTCTCAATTCCAAATTTCAGCCAAATCAATTCAGTAGTTGCAGCGTTAAAGAGGAACAAACATACACACACACAAACTTTCGCCTTTTTAATATTATTGTGATTCAAACAAAAAAAAACAAAAAACTGGCCAAGTGCGAGTCGGGTCTCGCTCTTTTAGGGTTCCGTACATAATTATGAACGACATAATATTTTGGGCGTAAGAAATATTTAATTTCCAAGCTAGACATTTGCAACAAACCGTGAAAGAAAAACCCAAAAAAATGTTCTTTTATTTTGGTCGACTGGGTGTTTTGAACGACTGGGTGTTTGACGTGTCTGTCTGTCTGTCTGTGTGTGTGTGTGTGTGTGTGTGTGTGTGTGTGCGTGCGTGCGTGCGTGCGTGCGTGCGTGCGTGCGTGCGTGCGTGCGTGCGTGCGTGCGTGCGTGCGTGCGTGCGTGCGTGCGTGCGTGCGTGCGTGCGTGCGTGCGTGCGTGCGTGCGTGCGTGCGTGCGTGCGTGCGTGCGTGCGTGCGTGCGTGCGTGCGTGCGTGCGTGCGTGCGTGCGTGCGTGCGTGCGTGCGTGCGTGCGTGCGTGCGTGCGTGCGTGCGTGCGTGCGTGCGTGCGTGCGTGCGTGCGTGCGTGCCTGTCTGTCTGTATGTCTGTCTGTCTGTCTGTCTGTCTGTCTGTCTGTCTGTCTGTCTGTCTGTCTGTCTGTCTGTCTGTCTGTCTGTCTGTCTGTCTGTCTGTCTGTCTGTCTGTCTGTCTGTCTGTCTGTCTGTCTGTCTGTCTGTCTGTCTGTCTGTCTGTCTGTCTGTCTGTCTGTCTGTCTGTCTGTCTGTCTGTTCCCCTGTGGCGCTCAAATGGGTGGACCGATTTGAATGCGGTTTTTTTCGTTTGAAAGGTGAATTAGTCTAGAGTGTTTTTAACTATGTTTGATGAAAATTGATCCAAGATGGCCGCCTCTACAAAATGGCGCATTACATATCTTTTTACAATTCCCATAATATGGGTATCAAATGAAAGGGCTTCACTAGTAGAATAGCACTATGCAAATCTAAGATGCCTGCCGCCACAAAATGGCGAATGTCGGGGATTTTTTAAATTTTTAATATATACTTATTAGTATTTGTTGTTTAAACACAGAGTATATGTTGCGTAATATACCGAAGTTCCTAACTGGTTTAGTTTTTGAGATAGCCCCCGTCACAAACATGGTCTAAAATTAACAACTTTGATGGCCCCCCATTTCCTTATTTTTTAAGCAAAAAATTAAAAAAATATATATTCGTGCTCTACTCAATAAGTTCTAAACAATGATACCCCACAAACTAAGATAAGAAAAAAATATTTTTTTCGGCTCCTTTTTCTGTATGGGAGCCTTCCTGAAAAATAATTTAATTCAATTTCTAATTCAATATTTAGTTTTGGGTTAACGTTCTACACCAATACACCAAAGACCTGAGACAGACGGACAGACAGCCGAGTGACATTAATAGGGCTCCGTACCCTTTGGGTACGGAACCCTAAAAATGAGTGAGTAGCCAAATAATTAGGCACTTAATAAAGTTCGCTTTCCCGGTCTCAAACCCACGACCTCTTGACACATATTCGCGTGTTCACTACTCCGAGCACACTTCTACGGTGCCACTTTGTGCTGCAAAGTGAAATAAAGAAGTTTTTTCCTTCAAACAACGTTTATGTAAAAGAAGAAAGAACGAACATTTCGTAGTTTGTTTCATTCCATGAAAACAAAATTACAAAAAAGGACTTCTATGAAGTGTCGACTGGCAACAAATTTCCGCAATTTCTTGCAGCAGAAAATGGTACGTAAATTATTGTAGGGTATCACTCTTTTTAACCGACTTCAAAAAAGGAGGTTCTCTATTCGACCCGTATGGATAATTTATATGTATAATATCTACTAGCGGACCCGGCAGACGTCGTCCTGCCCGGTGAAATACCGACATCAGCGCCACCTACCGAGACCCGATAAGTTACCTGTACCTACCCGGTAATTGTTTTCAAACCATCCAGGAACCCATTGAAATATACACACAAAATTTCATCAATTTATTGAATTCATTTGTTACAAAAATGTGATAAATGCAGAACCGCTCGACCGATTTTGTGCAAACTTCACATAAACCATCTACCAACTAAATAGTCCTAACAAAGCCTAAACATTTGGTGGATAGTTGAGCCCATTCTTGAGTTATAAAATTACAACTAAAAGTGGCATTGATTTTTATAATTATAATATATTCAGCTTTAGATTCGTGATTATTTTCAAAAACTAATGAACCGATTTAGATGATTTCTGATGGACCAAAGTCGATTTAATTTTTTCTAAAATATAGCTTGTGTTATAGGTATTCACGCCACGTTACATGTAACATCATACACATACATAGGTATGTGGTAGGTTACATACAGACAGACCGTAATAATGAACTGTCCAGGTCGACAGTTTCCCGACTCGCGCGGGTGTCATCAATTTGAGATTTTTCGCGTCCATTTTCACCTGGCATTTTCACCGATTGATATAATATATTTTGTGATACGTAGATACAATATAAATGGTAACACTGTTGTGGCGTTCCGTGAAAGGATTTAAGAAATAAAAACAACACCTAGCTTCTTTCCGATATTTTAATTGAAGAAATCTGATCACTCCTTTCCTATCCGGAGATTTTTGTATTGTTGTTGTTATTGTAAGTATTGTTCTGCTAAAGGTGTGTGAAGTCTACACCAATCCACACACAGCTGGGTAGTCAAGGTACGTCATTATTATGATTTATTGCATAAACATCCACATTCCTTACTCCTGCGTGACTTAAATGTCTTTATCGCTTCCTTTTTTTAGCCATATTATTGTTTCACTTTTGTCCAAGCCCCCAAACAATACCGACAATGGGGCAACGTGCTTTTCTATGCGCATACGCTCTACAAAACTACGGGTTTAATATTAACATTACAATTGGAAGTTCCGAAAATAATTACCGAGAGAAATTCAACCTTATCATCTTAAAAATAGAGTCGTAGCGTTACCGCGTGGGGTTCAAGTATTAAGTTTGTCGGAGTATACGTTTCGGTGCGGTGCACATGGAGTCGGCAGTCGCGAGCCCATCGACTGTGGTTCCGGTAGGGTCGATCACCGGCCCGTAGTGTATGCGTGTCTTTACGTTATTCGGAGTTCACTCGTGTGGAAGCGCGCGCGAAAAGTTTCGTTCCTTTTTCAAATTTATACCATAGACTATTTTAAAAAGTTTTTATATATTTTTTCTTCTTATTTTTTTTTTCAAGAAAAAAGGTTTTTGATACCTATTTATAAAGTTTGTACTTTTGTAAATATTTAGTGAACTGAATAATAAAGTGTGAATCGACGATAATTATGCAAGTGAAATTATTAACGTTGGTACGCCAATATTTGGCTGTAATTAAGTAGAACAGAAGATTGTTGTAAGTGATTTATGAAGTTAGTGTGAAATATTAATTCTTATCAAAACAACATGGGGAACATGAATTATTTTTGTTTTTGGAGATTTTTATTCCTGTTCGTGCCAACAGTATGTAAGTACCCAAAAAATAAATAAGTAATTTTAAATATTTAGAGAAAAATATTACAATAATAAATAGGTAGTAATTTATTATTAATAATTTATTATTGTAATTTGTAATTTATTATTATTATAGATTAACTATAAAAAATATTACAAGGAGGTCTTTTGCAGACACAATTTTTAAACGAATAACCAAGAAAAAAATTAAGATGTTCGTAGCTCTACGACGTAGAGCTCAAATAATACCTAAAATAATCCAATAGCTACATTTTGTATGTTACGTAAATAGTAGGCAGTTTAGGTACCTACCTAGTAGATAGATAAAATGCTAATTACTGTTTAGCACATTCATTAAAATCATAATATTTTCATTAAAAATTAAAAACGTACCTACATCAATTATTGAAAACTGTAGGTCTAAATAGGCTACCCCTAATTTGCAATGTCAAAATTGTTCAACTAAAAATGGTGCATAATAAGCTATAATAGGAAATAATTAAAAATACATTAGATAAGTATCTATATGTAGGTAAGTACATAAGTTATTATTTTTAATTAATCCACCCTGTGAATCCACCGTGAAACATTTTTAATGTCTATGCCAATTTATGGCTATTAGTTAATTAAAACCAGTAGGTAACCACCTACATTAGTAAAAGATGATGATTTTCAATCCTTTTTCCTCTTGGATTTTTTTTCTGTAGGTATCTTTAAAACTAAAAGACAATAATTTTATAGTTATGTACCTACTCATACTATAGGTAGTTCATAAATAATTATTTATTGATATAAATGATTATTTATTTATTTATTTATTTATTTATATAGGTGAATTTTCGTCAGCAAAAGGCACCATTTATCTACCACTAGCGGTCCGCCCCGGCTTCGCCCGTGGTACATATTATTATAGCCTATAGCACTCAAGGGTCACGTACATATTCAACGGTGAAAGAATTTTTGAAATCGGTCCAGTAGTTCCTGAGATTAGCGCGTTCAAACAAACAAACTCTTCCGCTTTATTATATTAGTATAGATTATTTATCCCCAACCTAAACTAATATTAAAAATGCAGTAACTCGGTCTGTCTGTATGTTTTCACGCCCAAAGCGCTGAACCGATTTTGATGAATTTCGGTATAGAGATATATTGGACCTTGGAGAAGTATATACCTTTTGGCGCAAAAATAAATAAATAAAATAATAAATAAATAGACAAGGATAGGTCAGGTACCTACCTCTTATCCCCGAAAATCAAAGAAAACTCCGGGGTTTTTAAAAATCCTACATCTGCGTGGGAAAAGTGATGAACTCGCGAGCATCAGCTAGTTCTACTAACTGATGCTCGCGAATAATAAATTCGCTCGATGAATAATAAATTATCTCTACCCCCTTCATACTAATATGGGCTTCATACTATTTTTTTTTCTAAAAATAAAGAAAAAAAATGAGGTAATGGGTTTTTCTGTCAAGAAATTCTCAGTGCCAGCCCCGTGCCTCGGAGAGCACGTAAAGCCGTCGGTCCTGCGCCTAATCTCTCTCCGGTCGTGTCGCATTGGCGTCCCATCGGACTATGAGAGTGAGGGAATAGAGAGTGCACCTGTGTATGCGCACACACTTGTGCACTATAATATCTCCTGCGCAGATGGCTAGTCTCTGCCTCGGTTGAGATTGGCCGCCGTGGCCGAAATTCGGTCAGGAGGACTATATGGGCTTATAAAGTTAAAAGAAAAATAGAAGCGCATTTTTAATTTACTTAAAGGATATAATAACATACTTAGTACATAAAGTTTACATTCTTGTAACATAGTTTATAGGACAATCCTTGTAATTTTTCTTTTCTTTAATCTGCGGTGCTGAAACCCGAAATAAATGATTATTATTATTATTATTATTTAAACACCTTTTTAATTGCGCAAAGTTGACACTAATTTACCCAGCACAACTGTGTGCTTAGTTTAAATCGGAGCACTCGAAAACGAACTCGAAAACTATTGATCGATTTCAGAGTAAAATAGACCTAAAATAGCTTATATTAAGGTTTGAGTTCGCCAATACATTCAGCATTCGAACAATGCTGAATGTATTGGCGAACTCAAACCTTAATACAAGCCATTTTAGGTCTATTTTACTCTGAAATCGATCAATAGTTTTCGAGTTCGTTTTCGAGTGCTCCGATTTAGACTAAGCACACTGTAAAGCTGTAGATACCTAGATACCTACTTACTTATTCATTAACTGGACCACATGAGTAGATATAGGTATTCCTATTCCTACATCTGCAGAGCAAACACATTCCACGCATTCGTCCCACGGCCACGCTATCTTCATGACATTGCCAGAGGCATCCTATCACTCTCCTGGAAAGGCATTGACATTACCTATAGCAAAATACCAGGTAGGTATCCTACCTAGGTATTGTATTATGTTAAGTACATAAAACTATTACATTGCTTAAAAAATTATGCAATCCTAACTTAACGAAATAAATGCGAAAATGAGTTTGTTCGTTTGTTACGCTTTCATGCCTAAACCACTGAACCAATTTTGACGTGGTAGATACAGAGGTAGACCAGACCTTGGAAAAGGACGTAGGGTACTTTTATACCGGAAAATTATAGAATTTCCAAGGGATTCCAAAAAACCGAATCCACGCAGACGAAGTCGGGGGCATCAGCTAGTAAAAATTAGTGAACCCGCCCCGGTAGCACAAAGTAGGTTACCTAGTTATCCATAGATTTTAGTTTCGGTTATAGGTATTTTTTAAGATATTTTTTTTGGTTTACGAGCTATTTAGTAGCTAATTTCACGACTCAAACGATGCTTTTGAAGAATACTAGAGAAGGTTTTTATTCAAATGAACTTTCTACAAGTGCTTTCTCATACTCGTGGTTTAGAATACCTAAGAATACCCTTCATTCAAATGAAATCGAATAAACTTTATTCAAAATTGGTACACTGTACACTTTTTGAACGTCAATAATTTAGGAACAGGCAATGGTGATAATTACTTACGGAAACTTAAAACTAAAACCACGAGGGTTCCAAACGCGCCCTGCTATGAGAAGAGCCCACAACAAACTCAGCCGGGTTTATTTTTTTTTTATTATCACCACCTTACCAAGAAACATCGGCGAGTAAAACTTCTACCATACTTTAGACGGGGTAAGGCGATCGATTAGTCTTCTTAGCTTAGGTTGAAAAGCGGAGCCCTAGATCGAAAAACTTTTTTGAGCTGAACTATCGAAATGATGCTAGGTAGGTTATTCATTTGCAGTCTTTCACACACATCCCTCGTTAGTCGTTACACAATATCCTCGCCCATCAAAAGACTGTCTAATTTGAAAAATCGCAATTTCAGGTTTAAAGCTAATTGCGTTGGTGGTTTGGTCTTTGGTGGATATGGGTATTTTTTATACTTATTTTTTTTACGTAGAAGGAGGATTTTTTATTCATCTACAAGTCGTAAACTGCGATCTCACCTGATGGTAAATTGCTTGGCGGCACGGCTTTGCCGACAACTAGCCCCGGCCCAGCTTCCCACCAGACCAGGGGGGCTATTCTGTAACTTAGTTAGCAACTGAAAATAGTTGCCAACGAATTAGTTCGATATACATTGCTGCTTTACTGTGTAAAATTATGAAAACACTTTATATTTCCCACAGTAAAGCAGCAATGTATATCAAACTAATTCGTTGGCAACTATTTTCAGTTGCTAACTAAGTTACAGAATAACCCAGCTGACCAGAAACAATTTATAAATTACTAGCGGACCCGGCAGACGTCGTCCTGCCCGCTATTAGCGCCACCTACCGGGTCCAATTTTTCTGCTTATAAACCTTCCTCTTGAATCACTCTATCTATTAAAAAAAACCGCATCAAAATCCGTTGCGTAGTTTTAAAGATTTAAGCATACATAGGGACATAGGGATATAGGGACAGAGAAAGCGACTTTGTTTTATACTATGTAGTGATAAATCCCCAAAACATCCTCAGATCATAATAACCTATAATTTTAGCCGAATTCTATAAACTTATTTAATTTTAATACGTTCAGAGTACTCTCAAGACGATTGTGATTGCTAATGAGTTGCGCAATTAACCCGTTCTTTTGCTCTACTTGCTAAGTGAACATTCGAACCGACGAAAGAAAGAAAGAAACATTAACGAACATACGTAAAATTTCATATTCACTAAACGTTTGAAATTTCAACACGCTACTGTATACCCACCTACTTACTCCGATTTCATACATTTTATAATGAAATTCAAATTAGCTATGTAATAGTAGAATTGGGCAAATTCAGGTAAATGCGGCCGCACTCTGTTGCTTATTTACGAGTTGAGTGAATTTTAGGAGCTGCCAGTGAAGCAAAAATTGAAATTAATTTTATTAGAATCTAGCTCGGTTCGATCGAAATCGGTTCAGTGGTTAGGCCGTGAAAATATATCAAGTAAGTAGGTAATCTATAGTAGGTAGGTAGGTATACTAGCGGACTCCTATTCCTGCCCGGTGATATACCGACATCAGCATTCAGCACCACTCGGCGGGTTCAATTGTGTTTTCAAACCATTCAGGAACCCATTGAAATATACACAAAAATTTCATCCAAATCGGTCCAGCCATTTAAGAATACCCTTCATTCTTACCGAGAAGACCCAGCGAGAAATATCGGTCCACACACATACACATACACACACACAAACACAGACACGTCAAACTTATAAAACCCCGTCGTTTTTGTGTCGGGGGTTAAAAACCTAAATCCAGGCGGACGAAGTCGCGGGCATCAGCTACTAACTACGTCTAAATTTTTTATCTCGGCGGCTAGTTTGAGCGCCGCTGCACTGATGAATTACGCTCAGCATCTAATTAAAACTTGGCGGGAACTCCCCGCCCGCGATATTGCGATGTCTTATTCCCCATTGAGGGAAGTTCGCGGTGAACTTTCACAAAACTGTTTAATTGTATTATAATTTTGCGCTGACTGCCTCTTGGTCTAGTGGCTGCCTGAAGGTCCCGAGGGGTTCTATTCCTCACCAAGTCATAAAGTAATCAAGTTTTTCCATCGAAAAATTCTCAGTATGCAGAGTGCTTAGTCTCAGTTTGGAGCGCTCCAAAACTTTATAGTATACTATTGATCGAATGATTCGAATCACAAATTACTTCACAGCAAAATGAACCTCGGCCACATAATGAGACACCGAAAATATGAACTGCTACAACTCGTCATACAGGGCAAGATCCAAGGAAAACGAAGTGTGGGGAGAAGAAGAACATCTTGGCTGAAAAACCTACGCCAATGGTTTGGAAAAAGCACCCGTTCACTATTCAGAGCCGCGGTGTCGAAGATACAAGTTGCCTTAATGATCGCCAACCTTCGAAAGAAGATGGCACTTTAAGAAGAAAATGTACCTAAAGACTCTTATTTTAAAGTCATAATTCAATAGTTCGAATTTTACAACATTTCTGCTTGGAGCGCTGGCTGTTTTCGAATGCTGAATGTATTGACGAACTCAAACCTCAATATAAGCCATTTTACTCTGAAGTCATTGTCATGCGATCAATAGTACCTATACCTACTATAAAGTTTTGGAGCGCTCCAAACTGAGACTAAGCACTCAGTATAGCTAACCCAGGAAAGCTCATGAAGGAGCCGTATTTCAGCGACTTTTTCGACAATTTTTATCAACATACTTCAGCGAATTTACATTATTTGAACCTTCAAAAATTGTACCTACTTTTAAACCTTCTCTTAACTATTACCAAACGACTGAAGGAATTTTCATCCAATTCCAGTCGTTCTTGTGCGGCACAGACAGACGAACTCGATGGAAGGACTTATGTTTTATAACAAGTACTTAGACTTAAGTATACTAAAGTCTATTTACTCTCCTATAGGTATAATAATAAAATCAGTTCCAATTTCAGGTGAAAATGTTTTACGAATTTAACGCTAATAAGTACTCAGTGAGACAGACTGTCTGAGTAGAACATTATTCTTGCCCTCGACCTTTCGGCTTTCACCCTTAATCTTCGCATTCTACAGTCACTAGAATGTTTAATTTCAACAAATTAAAAGCTCTTGACACCATTTTCAATTACTTCTTCTACACCATTCAATATTGTCAGCAGTGATGAAAATAGGTATCTTTCTTCTTTATCTCTCAACAACTCAACACTACTATCACAACGAAATTTTGCACAAAGCTTAACACAACTAAATACATTGACAAGGACTTTTTGGTCCCAGGAAACTAAGAATCCTAATTACAAAAAAAAAATTAACAAAAATTAAATACGCGGGTAAAAGGGTAAGGTAAGTAGGTAGGGTATTTATATAGACGGGTTCTTTAATCTTTTTGTTTTTTCAAGTAAGTATATCCCCTACCTAATACCTATCATCATTAAAATTTCAAGGTTCTCTTTATCGAATGTATGAAGTCATGTTTCAAATAACAACTTCCGTATCGTATGTGCCAGATAGGAAGCCATAGCAAGACTGCCGTCGTCCTGCCGTATACCAACTGCTCGAGTAAAAAATAGTTATTACTTACAATAATTTTATGACTATTATTTTATTATGGTCTGGTTGACAAGCGTATAAATAAAGACCTCATGGATGCAATTTAGATGTCGTTATTTTCTATTAAGCGTGATTGATTTGAGCGCAGGATTATCATCGCGATTTAATTTTTTTACGTACAATTCGGGCCTTTATATGCGTGACACACATGTGGTGACAATGAGGTGTTCCGTGTTCACTAGGTATAATGTGCAATAAAATATAATCCTAATAAACACGGTATCAATAAATGAAAGCTGGGTGAATGCCACAGCGCGTCTCGAGTTCTCGACTACGCCGCGTAGTTAGTTTGCGAAATAATTCTGTGTACAGTTCGACCTATGTGTGACGCTTCTGTTAATGAGGATGTTCACTATAATCTGTGCAATAAAAAATCCTTATAAACACGGTATCAATAAATGAAAGCTGGTGAATGCCACAGCGGCGTAGGTACTGACGTGACATTAAGCGGCTTATACGTATCATGTGACGAGGGCCAGGGCCTACATTCTGGTTATTTGCTATCTGGAGCGTAAACCGCTACACTAGAAGCCTCCCTTAGCCGCTTTCCTTCGTTTGCGGGTCACGTTTGTATGTTTTGATTTTGATAGAGCTTTGGGGGACTATTCAGATTTTTGCAATTAAAACCCTAAAGAACTAGTTCTTGCCACTCAATTTTCCGAAAATTCACCGAAATTTTCGCGGTTTTTTCGATTTTTGACAGTTCATTCAACATTCGTTCGGCGTTCGGCGCTCGAGGTCAGAAACTTCAATTAGATATTCATTGGGCCAACATCATACACAAGTCTGCAAAAAATCAGAACTATCCAATTTGACGCAAGGTAGCTACCCCATACGTCTAGCAAACCTTAAAGTTACTGGACTAATAACAACAAATACTAAATACGGAACCCTAAAAACTGAATAAAATAAAAATTTAAGGGGGCTCCCATACAACAAACATGTTTTTTTTTCGTTTTATAGATAATGGTACGGAACCCTTCGTGCGCGATAGTAATTTGCTCTAGGCACTGATGAGGAGTGAGTAGGTACTAAAGAGGACTAATAGGGAATATCTTCTAAATGTTTCCATTTGTCATAGACAAACCGCAGGCGATCCTAAATCGCAATGGAGCAATTCAGCTGGCTCAGCGAGAGTAATAGGCTGTTAGTTTCCTTTTATCCAAGCTCGATGCGAGCCCAGGGACCCTACCCCGCATCGTGACAGTCTCAATATCTATTGCCCTATCGATCGAGCTATTTGCAAACTGACTACGCCTAGATTACGGAAACTGATTTGATGCATTGAAATTGTCTCTATCTCTTATTTAACTGAGTGCTTAGTCTCAGTATGGAGCGCTCCAAAACTTTATAGTATACTATAAGTATACTATTGATCAAATCACAATGACTTCAGAGTAAAATGGACCTAAAATAAGAGTTTTTGGATTCGTTTTGCTCTGAAGTCATTTGTGATTCGATCAATAGTATACTTATAGTATATTTTTAGTTTTGGAGCGCTTCAAACTGAGACTAAGCACTCTGATCGCATATCTTAAAATCATGCATGCGTGCGCGCCAGCTAAAAGCGTGTCTGCTACTTAGCCTGGGCCAGAATTTGGAAAGGCTGCACCGAATTTTACCGAACTTTCGCAGGTAAATAGAGGACTCTCCAAGAATTGATCCCATGAAAACAAGGTTCAACTCACGTTGACGAAATCATGGGAACAAGCTGCGGTGTGCGATCGGATTATTAACTTAAAAAAAAAGGTAAAAGGTAAAAAAAGTTTGTTTTTGCATAACATTGACCGAGTTAACTGCATTTTAGTGACACAAAAGTAAACAAAAGAAAAAGGTTTCTTTTGCAGTCGCCAGGTTAACTAGGTAATGATGTAATCTAGAAATGAAACGCGGTTGTTTGGAAAATGAAGGTAACTGTATTAGTTAGGTACATCAATAGTATCATAGTGGATATATCATATTAAATACTACAATAATATAAATTCATAATTATCTATAGTTCAGTTTACATTTCTTAAACACAATTTTAAAGAACCATATCAGTAGCCGCCTGATTGGTTGCTTGCTTTCGATCTCTGGCTAAGATCTAGATCTCAGTATACGAGTAGGTATATGACACTATAGACTATAGAGTGTACTCTACTCAGACTTGAGGCAGAGAAAAAACGGGATATAAATATGCCACTGAATTACTATAATATGTAATTATTATTAAGACAACAAAATGAATTATTATTGAAAAATCTTGTAGGCTTTGATTATCCACATGCTTGTAGGTATGTAGGTAATAAAATAAATCTTATCTGTAGCAGGACAAACTTTCCAGTAAATGAACAATCAATTTAAATAATAGGTACCACTGCAGAATATTTTTATTTCAGTTTGGCGAAAGATTTATTTCCAGCTCTAAAGTATAAACTAGTCTTGAATATAGCACGCTTCATTTAAAGCCTTATGAGAATTTTTTCCTGTAATACTATGATGCTAAAATCTTATCTCGCTGATTCGCCAACAACTTTTTAATAGAATGGTAAATATTCAACGGAACATCCATAGTTCGTGTTTTATTTATTTCACAAAAATTTTTTGCGCTGCTTTTTTAGCTACTTAAGCTTATTGCGAATTTTCGCAAATGCATTAGGTACGGAATTTGCACAATCATCCTACAAGTCGTTAAGATGTAAAATATACAATTTGCTAGCAATTACGATATGCGAATTCAATGTACGAGTAAGACTATAATCTATAATTGTTTATTCCATACACACAATGCAAAGGTAATGTGATGTGGTAATTCAATGATGTTAGGAAATTGTAAGGGGACGCACACACGAGCGACTTCTACCTCAGTGCCAGTTTTGCCTCCCTTTCATAGTCGTCGGGAAATTTTTCAAAGGGTGTACGGCGTACACAAGAGTATCGTTTGGCTCCACTACGGATGGTTTCCTACCGAATGAAGGTTTAATTTCTCGGTTGAATTTGACAGTTTTGACATTCTTATCGCATGACGTATATAATGATATGTATATGCCCTAAGTGCCCCCACTTTATGACAATGAGAACCGGGAGAGAAGTTTCGATTGAACTTGTACGAAATAGTTGCAGCAACACAAGTACAAAACCGCACAAAACATAGCACAAAAGTTGCTTGCGCAGTTCTACGCTAGTAATACCGGGAGTATTTACAATTGTAAAAGTGGACGTAGTACACACAATAATATGCACTAGCTACATTCAAAGGCGTAGACATCAGCTCCCCGATTGTCTAACAGCAGCATCAATCATTGCTACAATATCAATTGTGGTTATTGGCTGAATTAACGGAACTCATGCTGCAACAATACTTTATCCAATAGCGTGACAGTGTCGGCCAATCAGAAGCAAATGCAATCGTCACGCCCCGCTGTAGCAATTATTTTAACACAATCGGGGGAGACAATCTGTTGCAAGTGTGCGCCCGCCTTAACTGTGATAAATTAAAAAGGTGCTTTATTGAATCGGGCGAAAAACAAAAACGTGTTCGTTCGTAATTTGGCGATCCTTATCCTTCACGCTCCGTGACTCTTGCGGAGAGTTACCTACGATTTCGAAACTAATATGTGCTTAACCGGCTATTTTTTTGTTTCTACATATTACTCTACCTGCCCATGATCATAGATGAATCATTTTTATCTATCGTAATAAGTAGGCAGATATTATTTACTAGCGGACCCGGCAGACGTCGTCCTGCCCGCTATTAGCGCCACCTATCGGGTCCAATTTCTACTTACAAACCTTCCTCTTGAATCACTCTATCTATTAAAAAAACCGCATCAAAATCCGTTGCGTAGTTTTAAAGATTTAAGCATACATAGGG
The DNA here is from genome assembly GCA_920104075.1 of Melanargia galathea. Classification (NCBI taxonomy): domain Eukaryota; kingdom Metazoa; phylum Arthropoda; class Insecta; order Lepidoptera; family Nymphalidae; genus Melanargia; species Melanargia galathea. The sequence continues at coordinate 17,064,785 of OV049871.1, read as the reverse complement.
ACATAGGGACAGAAAAAGCGACTTTGTTTTATACTATGTAGTGATTAGGCACCATAGATAATATATTATCTTACTTTTCTTACTATCTATACTCTATACTAATATAATAAAGCGGAAGAATTTGTTTGTTTGAACGCGCTAATCTCAGGAACTATTGGACCGATTTCAAAAATTCTTTCACCGTTGGATATGTTACATGATCCTTGAGTGCTATAGGCTATATATGTACCACGGGCGAAGCCGGGGCGGACCGCTAGTTTATTATAAACACGAAAATTTATATATGTATGGATGTTTGTTACTCTTTCACGCAAAAACTACTGAACGGATTTGGCTGTTTGGAACGGGGATAGACTATACTCTGGATTAACACATATTATAGGCTACTTTTTATCCCGGAAAATGAAAGACCGCGGGAACGAAAAAACCTCAATCCACGAAGATTAAGGCTTGGGCATCATATAGTTAGGTACATATTACTGACTTAACTTTGAAACAGTATATAACTCAACTTTTTTCTTGAACTTAGTTTTTAAGAGAAATCTCTCCCTTTTCTCATAATCATTATTCTATTTTGTGAAAAAAAGGAAAGAGAAGGATTTGTAATTTACAAGTTCCGTTAAAGTTTTTCAGAAGTTAGTGGGTTCGAATAGGTAATTTACGATGGTTAGGGCCTGTTTCACCACCTTCTGATAAGTATCAGATAGCTGTCTACAACTTTTGTCTTTGTCACTTGACATAGAGTAAGAAAGTGACAAAACTTACGTTTAGGCTATCCGACACTTATCAGAAGGTGGTGAAACAGGCCGTTAAAGTATTTAAAACCTATCACAATTCACACTAATATTATAAAGGCGAAAGTTTGTAGATATGTTTGTTACTCTTTCACGCAAAAACTACGGATTTGGCTGAAATTTAGAACGGAGATAAATAACACCACATAGGTTTTTATACCGGAAAAAGTGTTCCTGCGGACTTTAAAAAAAAACTATTTAAAAAAAAACCTAAATCTACGAAGTCGTCACGGGCATAACCGCTAAAAGCGTAATATTTACTGTTCTCTACGTCGCGTCGGTTCACTAGCTTCAAAATTAAAACGCGTTCCCATTACATTGTGACTATTTTCGTTTTTCGTATTATCACATTAGGTACCCGCCACTCGCTCAAACGTAACTTTACGCGCCGGTGAACTTATTCAGCTCGACGGTTTCCAGAAACTTGCTGAAAACGCGTCGCGTCTTTTTTTTTCATAAAATAAATATGTATACATATTTTGATAAAGTTTAATTTTACATGTAGGACGAACGGAATGAAATGAAAATAATATCATCATCAAGCCATTACCGGCCCACTGTATAAGGTTTCTCTCAGAATGAGAAGGGTTTAGGCCGTAGTCCACTACGCTGGCTAAGCGCGAATTGGTAGACTTTACACGCCTTTGAGAACATTATTAAGAAGTATATAAATTAAAAAATTAAAAAACCCCCGACATTCGCCATTTTGTTGTGACGGCCATCTTGGATTTGCATATTATTGATGATTAAACGAACTTACCTGTAAGTGAAGTTCTATCATAATTATACGAAGGCTTTGTCCGAAGAGATCAGCATAACACATGTAGTCACACATACGGTGTTGCCATCGCGCACTGAAAGTTGAAAGCCCTAAACTAAAAAATAAAAGTTTTTTATATTTATTAGGTGAGGGTACACACACCTCCGGTCTATATATACGTCGGTATTGTGTTCCGTTGCTCATTTAGTTCAGAGCCTCGATCTTTCTTTCCTGATTTGATATTTCAGGAGATATTGAAGGGATTATTTTTTGGGGGAAAAAATGTGGGAGGGTGGGTTGCTGATCTCTTCGGACAAAGCCTTCGTATAATTATGATAGAACTTCACTTACAGGTAAGTTCGTTTAATCATCAATTATACTTAATGCTTTGTCCTCGAGATCAGCATAACACATGTAGACTTTGAGAGCTTCTGAAATATCATAATCCTTAATCAAAATGTATTGCAATCATTGTGATTATTCACCAGATAATGTAACATTCTTTAATGTAACATTAAGCAATTATATGATTTTATTTTTAAATTAATTATTTTTTATTAATTATATTTTTTATTAATAATAATGTAGTTAAAAAATTTATTAATAATAATTATCTACTTGAGCCAGTTTATCTTACGGTAGAAATAACTACTACGTGAACTGGGTTATGATGCTCGATTATATAATTGATTGCAATAATATTGTAGGATACAATGTAATTAATGATTTCTGGGATTGTAATGTATAATAATTATGTAAGATATTCTTATGCATTTATATAACAATTAATAATCATCTAGATTACTGTTATTTAAAATTGACCTGTAAAGGAATCATTATTACCACAATGTTCATCTAGATTACTGTTATTTAGAATTGACCTAAAAAGGAATCATTATTACCACAATGTAGGTACACACTATTGTCAATTTTAACAAATAAGTACCTACTTGAGAAGACCGCTCCAGCGCGGTTTTTCTAATCAATTAAAAATCAATCCTAATTTGCGCGCTTTGACAGCATCTCGGGTGCTTTGCGCTGTGTAAATACGTTAGGTATAATATTATGTATTCCATATTCTGTAAGCAGCAGGTTAAACCAGCGGTCCAATGTCTAAGCTGAAAGTAGGTAATTTTTGTGATTTCGTTAGGTTGATAAACAGGTTATGGACATTGTCCCGAAGTGAACTGGTAAAATTAAGATATGCTTATACTGTTAAAACTAGGTAAATATCTGATCTTTTGCCAAAAAGTGAGGAGATGAGATATGGTTTAATGTTTTTATTATTTCACAAGTATTGTGCTACTTCTCACCAGGGATAATAAAGGGACTTATTTTCGTGAATGTTTATATAACCCTAAAGTATCGTTAGGAGACCACAAGGACAATCTGTTTTAAAAACTTCAGATGTCTTCTAAGTAATAATATTATACTTCGGTAAGGGCAAGCGAAATCTAAGGATACCTTTAGTTAGAATAAAATAAAATAGAAAAGTTCTTTATTCAAAGAAAAAAAACTTTCACAAGTAGGTAGGTAGGTACTTTTGAATCATCAAACCATTGGTTCGGAATACCGTTTCCGGAAAAATCATTTTTAAGCTTCACTGTCACTTAAATATAGTGGAAAAAAAAAACCGGGTTAAGGCTGATGATCATCAGCTGCTTATAGTGCCATATTGGGCACCTGCCTTGAATAAAGTAGTCAGAATAACAACACTTTGCTGACTGAGGCATTAAAGCATTAACACTTCCAAATGAACAAAAACTTTTGTCACTTCTTTAGGTTTTTTAAGTATTGTTTTATCGATGATTTGGAGAATGAAGCCACCATAATGTTGAGGACCGCTGAAGGGACGCTTTTCCAACAACAACAAGACCCGGATAAGAGACCTGTAGACAGGGTAAATTGACGGCGTACGTGGTTGTTGGAGGGGAATAGAATAATTTGTTTATTTGGACCAAATTTTTGAAAACAAGAAGCTTTCTAAATAAGCGGTATTAAGGTTGGGTGGGCCATAAAAGGGACCACTACAAAACCTGACACTTTATACAATATTCTGTAACGCTTTTAGGACCGTAGAGTAAAAAGGAGGATCGTTTTATCTACCCGTAGGTAGATAAAACGTTTCTGATCTTGATAAGGTAACTGCATAACCTATTATGGCTATAGTGTCAAGATTTCTAAACCAGGATGTACCTATGTATAGTTAGAACACTTGTGTTGACATAAATTGAAAATATCTACACCGGGAAACAGGAACGTGTTTATTGTATATATTTTGTTTGAAAAAAACAGAATCGCTCAATTCCCATTTTTGATTTCTGGATGAATTCTACGCGATTTTGTCAGTCAGTTTTGTCAGTTTTGTCAGATTTGTCAGTTGTTTATTATTTTATTGAAAAAAAAATTTAAAACAAGCTCTAAACAGTCGGGCGGTATATCGCGTTTACGGTGAAGTGACAGTCCCACAGACTGCCCGCATCACTCGTATGGGTTCACCTCATATACTAATAAAGTAACAGTCCCATAAACTGCTCGCAGTATTAGCCCAGCCCGTGAAAAAACGCGCTTACCTATAGCTTGTGTTTGAAGTGTTAACCCCAAAAGTTAGCCGCATCAAAGCTAGTAGGTAAGTAATTTCATCTGTATACATATTATTGAAAAACACTTGACTAACCTCTGAAACTCGATGTTGATCGAAGATTTTTCTCTCCAATTTTCTTAAGTTGTCATGATTACTTCCGTTCTCCGTGACACTAAACACTTTTAAATTTATAATTTAATAATTTACGATATTACTTGAAATTACTTTAAAATACGTGCGCTCCGGCAGAGCACTGAAATGTGAATGAGCAACGGAACACAATACCGACGTATATATAGACCGGAGGTGTGTGTATCCTCACCTAATAAATATAAAAAACTTTTATTTTTTAGTTTAGGGCTTTCAACTTTCAGTGCGCGATGGCAACACCGTATGTGTGACTACATGTGTTATGCTGATCTCGAGGACAAAGCATTAAGTATAATTCTACTAGTCAAGCCTTTCCATTTGATACCTATATTGAGGGAGTTGTGAAAAAATGTGCAATCTGCAATTTTGTGGCGGCGGCCATCTTGGCTGTTACAAAGATGCAGAATTGCACTGCGAGATGTTTTTTCGCTCACTGAGCGAATTCGATCTATCAGCCTAACATACCTAATGCATAATAATTGCTTTGCGAGATGATACTATCGAAAGGTCACGATCGTGGGAATTGGGAGTCGCTTATGTCAGAGATCAGGGCTCTGGGTCAGAAGCAATCACTCGCCACGTACGTGCGATTCTACGAGAATTGAATCGCTTTTCGATAGAATTGTGCGCGGAAATGTAGGTAAAAAATGAGAGTTTTTACTCGACTACGGTTTTAGAATTTTTACTAGAGTAGCTAGTGGTTAAATGTCCATCTATTTGATTGACGATCATTATTGTCTTATGACGAGTTTAGTGTCATTAATTAGTTGCAATATTACCTATAGGTAACTGCCTCATTGGTCTAGTGGTGATGACTGGCCCGTTGGCGCGGTTGGCAGTGACCCTGCCTGCCTCTCCGGGGTCGCAGGTTCGATTCCCGCCCCGAGTCTGGGTGTATTTATGTAAGTATATAAGTATGTATTATGTAAGTATGTAAGTATTTATACATTTATTAATATATATTATATATGTATAATATGTATATCAGTCGGTTGTTACCTATAACACAGGCATTAAGTTGCCTAATTTAGGCAAATAATTGTCAGGTATCTATTGAGTTTTTCGGCCGAGAAATTCTCAGTGCCAGCCCCGAGTTGGTAGGTGGCGGTGTTTCACCCCCATGCCCGGGAGAGCACGTTATCTAAGCAGTTGTTCCCGGTTATTATCCCTATCGTGTGTATATAAAGCCCGCCAACTGCAGCGTGGCGGGTCTAAGCTCTAAATCCCCCTCTCCTATGATAGAGGAGGCCTGTGCCCAGCAGTGGGACGTTGAAAAAGGTTGTATTGGTGGTGGTGGTGGATATTATAGGTAATAGTTTAATTACTAATGCGCTGAATAATAAACTTTAATTATGTTAAACGAATTGAACACAATTTAGTGGTCGTCCTTACATTCAGCTTCACCTACTCGACTACACCTTAAAAATACTTTAGTGGCAAAGAACATTAACTTTTCTAGAGGTAAGACAGACAAGACTGCGTGGTGTCAGGGTAATCAGATTTCGTTCTGGGCCACGTTCGACCTAACTCAATGTATTGTCTAATGAACACAATGATGATTTAATCAACCAAAGATGCTATTGTTCACATAAACGAATGCTTGGTCGTTAGGCTGCGTTAGGCTGCAGATTACCTAGGGAAATGGTAACCTGGAAATGTATGAACTCAGCCTTACAGTAACATATTAATATCCGGGGCAAACTCTTTTCCGAGATTAAAGTGTCCTATAAATCCTCCAGGATGCAAATTATCCCTGTGCTATCAATTTTAAGCTCAATCCGATGAAAGATACCCGAACACATAAAGGAGGAACAGACAAACTTTTGATTTTTATAAAATATATACGATAATTTAACTTGTAACACACGAGTATAAAGGCTCACTTATGTGTACGGAGCCCTAGTGCTTTGAATGGCATTATCATTTCTATATCAACAAATGTAGAGCAAATATGTAACTTTAGATAAATGGAAGGAAGCAAATGTTTACCTACCTCAACAGACGTGTAAATTTGTATTCGATATCTCTATTTGGACATAAAAAGGTAAAATTATCTGTTGAGTATGACAGATCGATAAGCAAACACATTACCTATAATATATTATAGTCGCTGTTGGGTAAACATAGATTGCACTCAAAGTGATACGAAAGCAAAGGACATTTTGATTCAGGTAAAACTGAGGAGGTAAAAAAGGATGGGACACCACTTATAACATTTTTTTTGGATAGGTGTATACTGTATAGTGGCTGGATAAAATAAGGGTTTTGTGTATGCACATTCCGTGCTTTGAAAAGATTTCGAAAAAGGAGGTTCTGTATTCGACCCGTATGTATGTATGTGGTATGTATGTAAGTATGTATGTTCGTGATTATTGCAAAAACCATTGAACCGATTTTAATGATTTTTCACTATCGTAATCTACATATTTTCAGGAAGGTTATAGTGTATAACACACCTAGTTATCATTCCTATGTACGAAGTTACAACCATAGATGTACCCATAATATTATGTCACTAATATTTTTGATTCGTACACCGATTTTTCTGAGATTGCTGAATCGAACTCGTTAAATTTTGTCTAAAATATAGCTTGTATTTAAAAGGGTTATTAAAAGAACCTTATAATTTAAAGAAGGAACCTTAAGAGTACCTACGCTACTCGGTAGCTAGCGTGAGAGTAATCAGAATTTCGGTCGTTCTTCGAGATATGCCTTATTAGGTAAGTCCCGCAAGCGTGCTCCACGTATCACAGTATTTCATACAAGTTAGTAATACGTGACTCCCAGACGAGAGGTGCGTAGAGGAGGCCTTATAGGGGAGGCCTTATAGAGGAGGCCTTATAGAGGAGGCCTTATAGAGGTGCAAAAGGCTCACTACATAATATGGACATTTGAGTTTATCGCGTAATCTTCTATCTCATTTGACGCGGTAGGACAACCGAATTTTTTGACGTGATAACGTCTTATAAATCGATGAACGCCGGCCGCACGCAGGAAAAAGCATGACTCATTGTCACGTACCATCTAGCTGAGCGTGCAAGCGATAGAGAGGCAATGTTTTCTTATGACGTTATCACGTAAAATTATCGTCCGTAAACCGACTTTAGATACAACCAATTTTTTTTTTTTAATACGAATTGCGCGCAAACGAGCAAGCGGGTCACTTGATGTTAAGTGATTACCGTCGCCCATGAACATTAATTGCAGCACCAGAGGAACCAGTATGCGTTGGTGGTCTTTGAGGAATTCGTTGATCCGCCCCTTGGATAACCACATATTAATGTTATGTGGAAACACCATCCAAGGGAATTGGTTCCACAATTTTTGAATCCGCGGAAGAAATGATATCGCGCAACGCTTGGTCGGTTTGAATTTGCATGGAAGGCGTGTTACGCCGATGAGAAGGGACTGACGCCGCGCCTCTGAAAATTTAAAACTTTACGCCGGAGAGGATTTCTAATACAATCATTTGTAACTACAGAATTTAATGAAACTTTGAAAATAAACCGAAGAATCATGTTACATTTTTCTAAATCTTTGGTTTTGAAAAAAAAAAATGTGGAAAAAAGGTGAAGCGCGAAGGAACCTTTCACTGTTTGATGTCTCCCTTAAAAACGTTAATTTTGAACCAAAGATATATTATATTAGTCACAGGTAGGACAATGCGGCAAATGTAATTAAATAATGAGGCAAAAAAAAAATTATCTACATTCATATCATAAAATCCTTATTAAAAAAAAAAGAGAATAATTACATACTTATCCAGTATTTTATTGGTACATCTTTAACTGCAAATAACTTGGAATCTATTAAAACTATTTTATAAACTACATAAAATAATCATGAACTACATGATCATGAATTTTATTTTGTTAAGATTTATGCTTTATACCTCAAACTTTGTAGCAGAAAAATTGCATGAAAGAGCCAGTTTTAAAAAAGGGAGCAGAAAAGATAAATAAATTAGCAAATAACAAAACTTGTATCATAAGTACGTGTTTATTCCTAAGTAAGTACGTAATAGCATTGAGCATTTTCCAAAATCAACAATATTGTTGGACTTCTAGCCATTTATAAAAAGTGCGATGACCACTCTCCTCTCTTCTTCTTCCGGTCCTTGTCCCACGTTATGTGGGGTCGGCACAACATGTCTTCTTCTTCCACTCACTTTTATTTTACTTCAACGCATCATTTACCCCTTTTACGCGCATACTTTTATGCCCACTCTATACTTTAGATATCCCTGTTTTAACACTTTCTTGCTCTTTTTGCGGCCACCGTAGAACAAATATTTGTCGTAACGAGATCACCGCAGACGTGCGACGGTCACGCATCGCTGATTGCGGGATTTGGTAGGAATCGGACCTTTTTATATCACATCTAATCTTCGTTGAAATTTATTTTTCTTCGGAAGAGAAAGGACACGTTTTGTGGTGTATTAAAATACGTAATCTAGTTTTTCTTAAATAAAATGTGCATAATTTTTTTTGACGTGATAACGTCTTATAAATTGATGAACGCCGGCTATACGCACGAAAAATCATGACTCGTTTTCACGTACGACGTGCAAGCGAAAGCGTGGAACAAGCAATAGAGAGACAATGTTTTCTTATGACGTTATCACGTAAAATTATCTATACCGGTCAAATTAGGCTAAAAAATAGGGGTGAGGTTACAATAATTCACACCTAGCTGAAAATTGGTAAGATTGTTCAAAAAACTGTGCGTGTCCAGGAGTAAATTTTTTTCCAGGTGTCGGATCGATAAGGACTTTTCACATTTCATTTATAATAGTGTTTTGAACAATCCTACCAATTTTCAGCCAGGTGTGAATTATTGTAACCTTGGAAGTCTAAATTGACCGGATTAATCACCCGTAAACCGACTTTACAGACAACCAGTTTTTCAGTTTTTTAATATTTTGTTCGCATGGATTTTAAGTTCTTTGAATATCTCGTAAGTAAAGTATCTTATGTCTGTCTTTATGCGATGCAGTTTACTGATACATTTAACAGACCTACACGTACCTACACAATCTCTAAATCAAACTAAATTGATAGGTCTAAAAATATTCACATTTGCCTATGAAAATGCATTGCTTTTGGATATGTAGATAATGACAAATCTACTTACTTTTACAATATTATTTTGACTATCAACTTAAAGTTACAAATATTCCTTGTATGCAATAAAATGTTCAGACACGAATATCCGATTTACTTACAAAGAAGACGAAATATAAATGGAAAATACGTGAAAATTTGAAAACTGAAAAATGTCCAGCCTTTAGTTATAAATATAGTGGACGGATATGAAATATGTAGTCACATAAAGCGCGCCGGACTGATGCTAAAATTCTCTTTCAAATTCCAAACGTCCCAACATTGATATTGGTAGATAACCAAAGACACACATTTCTTTTGGAATTTTCTTAAGAGTCACCTGAGCTTTACGAATAGTCTAGGAGTAAATAATCTGTAGGTAGAAAATTGGAAAATCTTTTTATTGAAGTCAGTTTTGAAGACCTCCCTGGTGCAGTGGTGAGTGCTGTTATTTTATAAGTGGGAGGTCTTCGATTCGAGATCCAGCAGGGGCAATTCGGGAATTAGTAATTTCTTAATTTTCTCTGGTCCGATCTGGTGGGAAGCTTCAGCTGTGGCTAGTTACCACCCTACCGACAAAGGCGTGCTACCAAGCGATTTGGCGTTCCGGTACGATGCCGCGTACAAACCGATTAGGGGTATGGGTTTCATAAAAAACTGCCGTAGAGTTCCCAGATTTGCTCGCTATCTATCATTTTAGACTGCATCGTTGTGAGACGCAGCCAAGGACTAACTTGTAGAGAAGTAAAAAAAAAAATTGACTTTCCCCAAAATAAGCAATTCCATGTTTTATCATTGATTTTGTGCACCTATCTAATTCCTCGACATTTTTATATTGCATAACTTAAACACATTCTATAGCCCCTTTTTATGCGAGTTTCTCGTGTAGGTACCTTTCTTTTTTACATATCAATGATTCCGATCCAATAATTCAAGCTCAACCTATCATTGGGGATATTGTTCACCATTCTGAACCTTTCCACCTTCCCTGGACCCTGTAATTACGGCCATTCGCCGAAGGGTACACTCAGGGTATACGCAAACTAGGCAATTATCACGCCGCCCCCATACCTTTCCCACGGGATGCTCGAATTGTACATTTACATAAGCGCTAGAGCACACTGACCACATTCTGTCTGGAGTCTGGACACTTTCCAGAGATTCATTTATTAAGAAGATTTGAGTTTAAAATTTTTGCCCTTTCATCTATAATATAATAAAACTGTAACAGATCCAATTCTGTACATTGAAGATATTTTGAAATTTTTTATTGGAGGGCACTCTATAATCGATACTGAAGGCAAAACTGCAATTTTTTTCATTTTTGTCTGTCTGTCTGTCTGTCTGTCTTTCTGTCTGTCTGTCTGTCTGTCTGTCTGTATCTTGGCCGCGCATCGCCGCCGAAACTACTGAATGGATTCGAATGAAACTTGGTACGATTTGAGTTTATACTCCGAGGTAGGACATAGAATACTTTTTATCCCGAAATTCAGCACGGTTTCCTTGGGAGAGGGGGTGAAAGTTAAAACGTGTATTTAGCTGTAATTCATTAACGCGTTGTTTGATTTCACTCATTCTTTTTTTGTTGGAAAGGTAGTATTTTATATATTGTCCCGTAAATATTTCAAGGTCATAGGTTTTTTAGTTCAGAAATGACAGACATTACAACCCTCAGTACTGGTTTCAAATAACTTGGGACCCGGATCTTTGAACGTACGGCTTATTTTAAACTGGTCTGCGTTTAAATTTATGTTTGTCGGTCTGTCTATTTGTTCCAGCTAATCTCGGAAACGGCTGGATCGATTTTAATGGAACTTTCAATGTTATAAGGAGTAATTTAGGCTACATTTAGTTTAGGTACATAAAAAAATTATGGGATCCGATCCGATCCTATATAAAAACCTATATCTACGCGAACGAAGTTGCGGGGTTCAGCTAGTCTTTAATATTATGGCATATATACTTAGTTATTTGTCACTATAACAACGTTTTGCTATTATGAGGATTACCAAACATGACCTGCAGCTCATAATTTGCGGAAAATGGTTCCGGCTATTTTTTCGGAATTAGGTATTAACTATCATACGAGTAAAGTACCCGATCTCTGTTCCGTGCAGTAGCGTCCAAAGTACACATAGCCCTAGTAAGGTTGCCAATCTCCTGTAGGAGACGGCACTACAAGAAGAATGTGTTAATGTTTTGCGCCTTTCAGACTTTCACAAAGGTGTTATTAAAAACATAAAAAATCTAAGAAAACAAATAAGATGTATTGTCTGCAGTGGCGTAGCGTACCTTGGCGGGGCCCCGTATAAAAATTTGTTTGGGGGCCCTTATGAAGGGTAAAGATTTCTTACAAAAGAAAAAAAAAATGTTTGCATAAAATTAAAAGCAACAAAAATTCATCATAATTATTTATCTGTCACTTTTTCTAAAATTTTTACAAACAATTCAAATTAAATATATACTCTCCTTGCCCTTTTTTTGGCAAACTGATTTATTAAATCATTTATAGCTGATGATGACATTAGTTTTTCTAAAGATTCTGCCTCTATGGACAATAACGACAGGTCTGATAGGCGTTCATTTCCCATCGAAGTTCTTAGGTAATTTTTATAAAATTACCTTTGAAATAAACAAAAATTCGGAAAGTTTTTGTTAATTTTTGCTTACGCACGTCGGGGGCCCCCGTGGCTTGGGGGCCCCGTATAATTGATACTACGCCCGTACCGATACTACGTAGCTACGCCCCTGATTGTCTGTCTAACTTGTTGTTAGTAGTCTGTCAGGTCAAGTTGATAAAATATAGTATTAATTTAATGTATGCACTGTGCATGCTTCCTATATTCTTATAGTAATTGTAGGTATAGGAATACAGGATGCATGCATACTTTTGTAAAATCTCATCCTAGCAAGTTTTTGTCGAGCGTCGTATCGCTAGTGTGTCTTTGTTCCATTTGCTCGCGGTTTCAACTTTCATTATGTTCATAGCATTATTGTTGTCATACTACACCTGAGACAATACCTTTACAAACATCCTTACACCTTTCCCGTTCTACTTATCCATTGACGCTTTTGTTAACAACTCCATTTCTTGTATCACACTGAAACGTCGATGGGCCGTGAATAGTTAAAGTGTGCGTAAAATATCATGTTACATTACTGGATAAGAGGCGCTATTTGTTCGTTGCGTCCGTGAGAACGATCGGAGCTGCATAGGCGTGACATCGACGAGTTTCTTTGGTAGTTTTTTTCCTCGTAATGGCGCCGTGACCGTGACAATACGAGTTCATCGTGAATGCAATATGCAATCACTCAATATGTCTTGAGACTCTTATGATCCAAGTGCTTAGGTATGGTAAGTACCTGCATCGATGAGTAACTGCCACCAACAGATTGTTAATTTGTTATCATTTTTACCCGACTACGGCAAAGCCAAAAGGAAAAGTTATGATTTTAGCAGTCTATGTATATATGTATGTTTGTATCCGATTTTTGTATGAGATTCTGTGTAAACTACTGGACCGATTTTGATGAATGAGGTGTCGATTGATTCATTGTTATGGTCCGGGTGACATAGGCTACATTTTATTTACGCAAAAATCGAGAAGTGATCTTCACGTGTCTTTATAGATTATTAAATTAGTTTTGGATAGACATAACAGATGGCGCCACTAGCGCCGTCGGGGGTTCTTTACATTTTTTATTTATACTTGTTCACATTTCTTCCGAATATCCGCTCTACTCTTTCGGTACCTAAATCAGTTTCTCGCCCACTTAAAGAGTTGTGAGTACAATAAATCAGACGAAAGTTGCTACATTCCTTATGTGTGTGTTACGTATTTGCATATGCAATGCCCTAAAGGTATTTAATATTTATCGATGAACATTCTGTCGATATTGAGTCTTGAGAACTTGTGGGTGGAAGAACAAACTTTTTGAAGTGTTCCCTCCATCGCCCGCTGAGTGACTCTGAGATAAAATATAACTTAGGTATGTGGCATATACATAGTTAGCGGCCAAGTCTCAGCCGGGTAGGTATTTCAGTGCGTTATATCACTGGCAACATGCACTTTGAAAACATTGGTTTTCAACTTTTCAAGCAATGGGCAATGCGTGTCACCTACATAAAATTGTGTAACCTTCATATACTTAAGTAAGTTAAACTATCTAACACAAGATGAATAGATGCTGTTGATTCGGAACGCTTTATTATAATGTCATCAATGCATCACGCTACAGTGGGTACTTACTTGTACTTACCGACCTAGTGGTATTAAATGTTGCGACACATTAGATAGAATTGTGGTTTACTTTAAGAATCGAATCGATGCAACAAATGATTTAGCGTTTGATGCAATGCCGCGTTAAATCGGAGTATTGACAAACTAAACATTTTTCTTAGAATTTAGGTAGGTAGGTATTGTGGCCAATTCTGTTGTACACAATCTCTAAACCTAAACTAAATTGACAAGTTTAAAAATAGTGCTATCCCCTTCAGCAGGGAGGATTGTGAAAGAGACAGGAATATATTTAGACCTGTCATTTTAGTTTAGATTTAGAGATTGTGTACAACAGAATCGGCCACGTTGTGGCCAATTCTGTTGTACACAATCTCTAAACTAAACTAAAATTACAGAGAAATCTTTAAACTAAACTACAATGACAGGTCTAAATCTATTGCTATCCTTTTCCGCAGGTATCACTGTGAAAGAGATAGCAATAAATTTAGACCTGTCATTTTAGTTTAGTTTAGGGATTTGTGTACTATGTAATTAGCCACATTATGTGCGATATCTTTTGTTTACCTACCATGCAGGTTTGAAAACACCTTCTGCCAAGAAAAATCTTCTGTCTAGAAAGGTAGAAGGTGTTTTTCCGAATTTGCAATACTTATATTAGGTAATTTGTATTTTATGTTGTTCATTAGCAAAAAGTTTACAAACATTTTACGGCATTTTAGCAAAAAGCTTATCATGGAATATGGATGCGAGTAACGTCTTTATTTGCATAGAAGAAAGAGGTCCACCCTTCTAAGGCGTCTTCTGAAAAGCTTTAAAATTAGATCATTTGCTTAGAAGAGCTTCAAAGTGAATTAACAAAAATTAAGGGGAATGAAGGGGGTTTCCGTACAACCGGGCCTTTATTTATAACACTCGAATTTGTTTACACTCAATTTCTCACTGTTTCGAAGGGTGATTGCTCCACTATTTTGATGAACAGAACACCCAAAACAGCATATCAATTTGCCTCGTCATTATCTAGGCTTCTTGCTAAGTAGGACAGTAAATAAATAATATTGATTGAACTTAATTTTTTTCGGCTACTTTTTTATATATTTCAGAAAAATACTTAATTTGAATTCTAACTCAATATTCTGTTTCGGGTCAACATTCTACTCCAATTATATCCTCTCAGGTTTGTTACTCATTCCGTCTCCGTGACATACGGACGCACAGAAATACAGCAGAGTGACAATAATAGGGTTCCGTTTGCCCTTCAGGTACGGAACCCTGGAAATGTCCGTGCGTGTGCGTGCGCGTATGCGTGCGCGTGCGCGTGCGAGTGTGGGTGCTTGGGTATTTGCTTGGATTTTACAAGTGGTTGGGCATCATGTTTGTGATCGAAGTCCTCTGCTTGTTTTTAACCCCCGACGCAAAAACGACGGGGTGTTATAAGTTTGACGTGTGTGTGTGTGTGTGTGTGTGCGTGCGTGCGTGCGTGCGTGCGTGCGTGCGTGCGTGCGTGCGTGCGTGCGTGCGTGCGTGCGTGCGTGCGTGCGTGCGTGCGTGCGTGCGTGCGTGCGTGTGTGTGTGTGTGTGTGTCTGTCTTCCCCTGTGGCGCTCAAACGGGTGGACCGATTTGAATGCGGTTTTTTTGTTTGAAAGGTGAATTAGTCGACAGTGTTATTAGCTATGTTGGATGAAAATCGGTCCAAGATGGCCGCCGCTACAAAATGGTGAATTACATATTTTTTCACAACTCCCTTAATATGGGTATCAAATGAAAGGGCTTGACTAGTAGAATAGCACTATTGCAAATGGCCGCCGCCACAAAATGGCGAGTGTCGGGGGTTTTTTTAATTTTTAATTTATACTTGTTTCGTTAGTATTATTGGTTCTGATTGCACTTCAAAGATAAAAAAATACAATAGGTACATATATAACTACACCTCACTATTATAAAACAATTATAATATAACAATTAACATTCCAGGTAGTTGTAAAACGAGAGTTCACATTTAGCGGTTAATTTCTCGCGAACTCCGAGACGTTTCGTGGCTATTAACTGCTTGACCATTGTTTTAAATTTAGCTTGGCTTTTAGCTTAAGATCGGGTGTAGGGTTTACCGCGGCGAAACAATTATGAGCACAACTTTGGAAAGGAGTTTCAAGTGGGTATTTTATTTTTGTTTTAAGGTTGTGTAGTTAATACCAAAAAGATTAGTTATAGTTTGATAGCAGCTCTCTGTTAAAAATGTTTTAGAATTGAGAATATCTGGGAGCAACGCACGGGAGTGCGCCCGCCAAGTCGAGCAAATACAAACAAATACAGGCACAGAGTCCAGAGATGCTATCCTTTTCTCGAAGCCATTCAGGCCATTTTCGACCCCCTGTAACTTCGTTGTGGACAAAGTTAGAAGCCTGAATTTTCAGTGACCAAGGGGGCTAAACATAATTCCCTTTTTAAAGTCTTAAATAAGTACTTACATAAATAAAAAGATAAAATTATATTCTATCCCCGAATACTGAAAAAGTTTGGCGTTTCGTCCCTCCCGAAAAAATCGAAAAAATTCGACAAGTGCGAGTCGCGCCTCGCTGGATTATGGTAAATTCCGTCTAAGAGCTCCAGAGCCTTGACGTAAGGACGGACAAGACAGCTTTGATTTGCATGTTTGGTACGGAACCCTAAAACAGCCACTTATGTGTGTACACATATATATAACTAGCGACCCGCCCCGGCTTCGCACGGGTAGTAGAGCATATTATGCGTAGGTACTACCCGCTCAGGGATTAGGCAGCGTTTTCCATGAAAGCTCCCAGGCGGCTTGACTTTTTACGATATTTTCCACAATGAACTTACTATATCTCACCATATACCCGAATTACTAATTCCGTGGAATTCTGACGTTTCATAATGTTAGATAACCAGAGATAAAACAATTCCCATAAAAAAGATAAAAAATTCATAACTTATGCAAATACAAATCAACTGCTGCATGTAGATATGACAAATGCCTGACAGACACTTCATGGTGTTAATGTCATTCGACTTCCATTTTTGAATAAATTTTTTCAATGTGCTTCTTTTGTTTTCTATTGCTGTTAGTGTGCACTTTCTAGTTTCCATTCTTAGCAATTTCTATTTTAGGGCGAAACAATTAATATTATTAAGCGGCTAAGAGCTTTATATGTTGATAGGGAATTAAAGTAGTTTGGGGTAAAATTGTACTTCGTAGATGTGGTTAACCCTGTTCTCCATATAAATAACTCATCTGTAAATGACAATGACAGCTGTCAGAATTAAGTCGATATTAAGTCAAAAATAAGGAGAAAAACTAAATATTTCAAATCAGATAAATTACAGTGTATTTGGGACATCTTTTTATTATTTTATATTATTTATTATTTTATTGGGAGATCTTTTTATTACCTACAACTTTGCTATTTGATTTTTTTCCATAGGACTTCTAGTTTTGCCGGAAATCGAGATAAACCGTTTTTTACCCTTAAAACTCCCCCCCTTTTTTCCCGAGCTCATATCGCCCGTAAATTATTTTTCCTTGTATTTTTATAATATTCTCCTCCTTTAACTGGGCTATATAGGGAGAACCGCGGCCACCGACGCGCTTATAGGCACGCTCCCGCCGGCCGCCACAATTTTTAAATCTGTAATATCTTCGAAAGTATTCATTTAAATCATATGCTGTAAAGGGCCATATGGATTTATATTAAATCAACAATGTATTTAAGGTATTTAATTAGATAAGGATTAATGCTGTATTGGTTGAAATCGCTTCGAAAATTAGCCATTATTTGTCGTAAAAAGTAAATGACAAAAAAATGTTATTGTGGGATATCCATAAGAGATAGACATATACCATCGCGGACTTTTCTGTAGACCTTTTCAATGTGTACAATACTTAGTACATTATTTTGATAAATCTCGTAGGGTTCAGCCTGCGTTTGCAATGTAAGCGGAAAAAATGTAATTATTAACGACATCACATTAGAAACCTCAAAAATAACAGTATTTCTCCACTATTTAATGGATATTATTATACATATAAACCTTCCTCTTGAACCACTCTATCTATTAAAAAAACCGCATCAAAATCCGTTGCGTAGTTTTAAAGATTTAAGCATACAAAGGGACATAGGGATATAGGGACGGAGAAATCGACTTTGTTTTATACTATGTAGTGATATGTACGTATAACGGCGTAGGTATTTTAGTATACCTAAATAGAAAATATAGCTTTGTTGTTTTTACTATGTTTGCTCTTATTTATTACACTCTATTAACAAGAAAGATCCTCATAATATTTTCTCACTGTAAGTATTTTTTCACTGTATTTGGGTTTATTTACGTAAAATATTTTACTTAGCGTTTGTGTGGAATTGGTTGAGACTTGAGCCCATTATAAATAAATCGTTAATTTGTCACAGAGGTGTTTCCAAGTTCGTAGATTAGGTAGATAAGGTAGAATTTCCAATCTTGAAATGTTAGACATTCATTAAAAGTTTTCCAACAAAACAACTCTACAACTCTACAAATACCTACCCTATCATTTAATTTGTTTCGATGAAATGGATTTCTGTAAACAGCTCTGAAAGCCGTAGGAACTTACCTAAAATTCATGATTGCTTTTCATCAGGCGTATTTGTCGTCAAACGCAAGCCTGTCAAAATAAAATCTATCCTGACTGACTGACTGACTGATTGATCATCAACGCACAGCCTAAACCGCTGAAGCTAGAAACTTGAAATTTTCACATTAGCTTCCTTTTATGACGTAGGCGCACACTAAGAAAGAATTATTGTGAATTCCACCCCTAAGGGGGTTAAATAGGGGATGAAAGTTTGTATGAAAGTCCGTAATTTTTCAAGTTATATCCATGAAAATTGGTATTTAGGTTTTTGGTTAAAAATGGTTAAAAAACTATCCCCACAAGGGTTAAATGGGGAATGAAAGTTTGTATAAAAGTTCGTCATTTTATAAGTTATATCCATGAAAATCGGTAGGTTAAAAATAAAGAATTATGTGTTTCGGGAATTTTGGAAATTCCACCTCCAAGTCAGATTTATAAGAATCCAAGCGGACGAAGTCGCTGGCATCAGCTAGTAAAATATAAACATCAAAATATTGCCAACATATATGTATATGTGTATATCCATATGTAGGTAGGTAATTAAATATTACGTAATTTAATACAGAGCGATAAGAAACAGCACTCTTAGTACGCGTTCACAGTTCACACATCTCGAAAACGTTGATAGATTTCGAGCATTTTTATTCATCTACAAGTTAGCCCTTGCCTGCGATGTCACCTGATGGTAAGTGGGCAACCTGGAAGCTATATGGCAGTTTTAACTTAATCCATCATAGGTATCCTGATGGGTTTTTACGCGGCGTAGTACAGGACCGATAAATCGCTTGGCAGCACATGGCTTTGCCGGAAGAGTGGTAGCCATTAGCCAGCTACAGCTGAAGACTCCCGCGAGACCAGACCAGATACAATTTGGAAAATCGAACCCGGGACTTCCAACTTATAATAAAACACGTTAAAATACAAACACGAACATGTTAATGGCGGGCCGGTCACAAATTGCTTGAACTATTTAGATACTCGTAAGTCGTAATCGAGAAACGTTTATCGAGATCTGCAAACTCACACTAATCTACTGTAGCTAGGTAGCATACCTACCAACATTAGGGTTAACATGAGTCTCTTGAAAGGTATACAGTATAAACTATAAAGACCATGTTTCGGTGAATTCGTTAATATTATTCTACAGTAGGTAGTTAGGTATGGCCCACCAAGAACCAGCTGAGCGTTAAGATGAGATAATATTACCATACGTCTGTTATTAATGTTATGCTTGAATACTAAAGCTTATAGGTATCTAGCTACTAGGTAGGTATATTCAATTGTAATTGTAATTAAACATATCACTACATAGTATACAAGTATAAATTTAAAATTTAAAAAACCCCGACATTCGCCATTTTGTGGCGGCGGCCATCTTGGATTTGCAATAATGCTATTCTACTAGTCAAGCCCTTTCATTTGATACCCATATTAAGGGAGTTGTGAAAAAATATGTAATCCGCCATTTTGTAGCGGCGGCCATCTTGGATCGATTTTCATCAAACATAGCTAAGAACACTCTCGACTAATTTACCTTTCAAACAAAAAAACCGCATTCAAATCGGTTCACCCGCTTGAGCGCTACAGGGGAACAGAAAGACACACATACACACTCTCACACAGACACGTCAAACTTATAACACCCCGTCATTTTTGCGTCGGGAGTTAAAAGTCGATAAAAAGTTAATCTCTTCGTTCCATAATTTAATTACAAGTCATCAGGTTCCTTTGACTACGGTAAATAAAGTTGCAAGTTCTGCAATCGCTGTTAAGGGTCTTTTTTGTTACTTTTACATTAGGCACGACTAGAAAGTTACTTACAATTTAGTTGCTCATAGTGACGGGGCAAGTTCAAACAGTGTCATTAGGTAATGGGAAAAGTCCGTAGTAGGTATCTCACGGGGATAGACATGCTGTAATTAAAAAAAAATTGGTTGTCTGTAAAGTCGGTTTACGGACGATAATTTTACGTGATAACGTCATATGAAAACCTGCCTTCGCCACGTGCCTTCTCTATCGTTTGTTCCGCGCTCTCGCTTGCACGTGGTACGTGACATTGAGTCGTGTTTTTACGTGAGTGTAGCGTTCATCGATTTATAAGACGTTATCACGTCAAAAAGTTGATGTTAAACTTCTACCTAGTAGGAATCCTTTGAATAGATAAGACGAGTAGATATGTGGCGAAAGGTGTTGCGTTACTGATAATACTGACTAACTTTCACGGAATCGACAAGAACACCCATTCAGTTTGAGTGAAGAACTCACTCACTCCAGAAGTTTAATTCGCGAGGATAAAGACCATACATCCTACTAATATTATAAATGTGAAAGTGATGTTTGGATGTTTAGATGTTTGGATGTTTGATACTCAATCACGCTGCAACTGCTGAACCGATTTGGCTGAAATTTTGAAAGGAGATAGATTATGCCCTGACTTAAAAGATAGGCTACTTTTTATCCTGGAAAAATGCACAGTTCCCACGGGATTTTGAAAAATCCGAAATCTATAGCTACAGCTATAGGTAGATTACTATAGCGAACTTCCTTGATAGTAAGTATAAAGGTTGGAAAAGGGAGTGGAAACAGGAACCGAAACTCCACGATTCCCTCGGGATTTGTTTATAACCGAAATTCACGCGGGCGAAGCCGCGGGCATTCTCTAGTACATACATACATACATGCACATTGCACGTGTAGTGCATGCATTAAAACTTGTGCTTGTTTTTGAGTTTGTTAGTCTGCGTCATGAGTTGTGTTGTGGTATATTGGGTCCTCAAGATAATTTTATGACAAAAGCCTTTTGCCTAACATTAAAGTTACAATAGATTGATTAAGATAGCGTAGAGTAGGTAGCGTTTTTAATCAGTTTAGTTAAATCTAATAAAAATGCAGAGTAACAACACTGTTTAAGGATACACGAAAAAGCGGGTAGGTCAAATTTAAAATTACAATTTGTATATTTATTAGATACGATTTTGTCTTGCACTCTTTAATTTCCGGTATGAAAAGTGGCTACGTGTGTGTGAGTTTGGTCCGTAAATAATTATATGAAATAATATTTTATTTTATTTAGTTTTATTATTTTTTCTTTACTAGTAGGTACGTGTTAATAATGATTCTTCCAACTGAAATAAAATTATTTTATTTAGGTATGTTTACACTCCTTTCAATTTCTATACAAATAAGTACAACTACTTCTATAATAATAATAATAATAAATACTCACACATACACACACGGTCGTCTGTTCCTAAAGTAGGCAACTTAATGCCTGTGTTATAGGTAACACCCGACTGATAGACATATTTACATATAAATACATACATATATATTTTAATAAAGGTATACATACATACATACATATAAATACACCCAGACTCGGGGCGGGAATCGAACCCGCGACCCCGGAGCGGAAGGCAGGGTCACTGCCAACCGCGCCAACGGACCATTCTATACAAGTGTGGAAAACTTTGTGAGTGCGTCGATTTTAATTTAGGAACTGTACTCTACCTTTATTCTTCGTACTGCCCATTGTTAAAAATCTCATAAAAATCGGTTGTGCAACATTCAAGAGACGTATTTATATGAACCACACAAAACAGAATAACAACCGGTTGCTCGTTGCGGACTGTGCAGCTCCAAGTTTTCATTTTTAACTCAAAATTTACTTTCCGAATACAAATATTTCATGCATTCATAACAAAAATAAGAACAAGGGAGCCCGGAACAATGCATGCGAGAGGGAGGCGTACTCGAAGGCTTTCTGAACCAAAATTGATTGCCCGCTGGGTACCATTAAAAATACATTTGGATTCCGAAACTTCGCTCTATGTTTTACGGGGTTTAGTCGGTTCTTGACTATCGCTATCCAAGAATAGACCTTAGAAAATATAGGAAAAATATACTTAATATTAGATGTTATGTCGTGTCCTCATTAACTATTACGAAAAATTACTAAACTTTCTTACGACAATATACATAAAAATATGAATACTTAAAAAGTATGTTTTATGTGTCGACAAATACAAAAAATATAGTTAGGTATATTTCTTACAAAATTACCGAAAAAGACTTTATTTATTCGGCTGTACTAACTATTATTTTCAAAAAGGGTAAAAAGTCTAGTCATGAATTGTATTTTCGACATTTACGTCAAATATTTTTTTAGTATACTTACTATAGCTGTGTGCTTAGTCTAAAGCGGAGCACTCGAAAACGAACTCGAAAACTATTGATCGATTTCAGAGTAAAATAGACCTAAAATGTCTTGTATTAAGGTTTGAGTTCGCCAATACATTCAGCATTCGAACAATGCTGAATGTATTGTCGAACTCAAACCTTAATACAAGCCATTTTAGGTCTATTTTACTCTGAAATCGATCAATAGTTTTCGAGTTCGTTTTCGAGTGCTCCGCTTTAGACTAAGCACACTTATGCCGGATGCTAATCTATTTATCTATCTATATAATAATATAAAGTAGCTTGTCCTGACTGACAATCAACGCACAGCCAAAACCACTGAAGCTAGAAACTTGAAATGTTCACAGTAGCTTCCTTTTATAACGTAGGCGCACACTAAGAAAGGATTATTGCGAATTCCGTCCCTAAAGGGGTTAAATATGGGATAAAAGTTTGTATGAAAGTCCGTCATTTTTCAAGTTATATCCAAGGAAATTGAGTATTTAGGTTTTCGGTTAAAAATAAAGAGTAACGTTATTAAAGAATTTCGGAAAAACTACCCCCAAGTGGGTTAAATGGGGGATGAAAGTTTGTATGAAAGTCCGTCATTTTTAAGTTATATCAATGAAAATCGGTATTTGTACTGTCGGTTAAAAATAAAGAATTACGTATTTCAGGAATTTTGGAAATTCCACTCCCAAGTGAGATTTATAAGAATCCAAGCGGACGAAGTCGCTGGCATCAGCTAGTGATTTGATAAAATGGAAGATTGTAGATTTAGGGCCTGTTTCACCACCTTCTTATAAGTGACGGATAGCTATCTACAACTTTTGTCTTTATCACTTAACATAAAGTGTAAGAAATTGACAAAACTTACGTTTAAGGCTATCCGTCACTTATCAGGTGGTGAAACAGGCCCTTAGAAAATGAAATAAACGTATCCTATATCGGCTATAATCTATATTTGTTTCCAAGACGCAATATTATTTACAGGCATATACACAGTACACACATTATATACACTAGATAGATAGACACTTATTTGTTTCTAATGGGTATTGGTACTTATTTGAAGTGTATGGGTAGGTATTAAGTATTTTTACAATAAAGGTTATTAATTCTTTTTTTTAATAGCTTTTATTAATGGAAGTCCCACACAAGGCACTGTGTTAGATAACTTAGATTAGAGCCTTTCAAACGTGGGGTGCAGAAATACAATTTCGTCCTCCAAAACTGCTCTATAAGCGATATTTCGAAGAATCGGTTTGCGATTATTTGCCACAGAACTTTCACCCTTAATCCCTAAGGAAAAATATTTCTTTATCTCTTGTCCCCATAATTGTGTAAAATGACGTAAAAGTCCTTTATACAAGAGCTATTTGACCTGAGAAGGGATGGAACTTATGTCGGCCTAGTTTTTGCCGTACTTAATTTCTTTCTGCAGTGTAGCTCAGTAACCGTAAGTTTAAAATTAACTTTTCTGAGGTAAGGAGTTTTGATAAATATAAAAAAATCTACATTAAGTAATAATGTTTATGACAAAAAGTATAATACTTATACGGTTGTTGTACCTATGTATTAAGAATAATCTTAGTATTCAACAGTAAGGTACCTAGGTATTTCATACAAAATATGCTGTAACTTATTCGCAATAGTGACATACCGTACTCAATAAAATTATGGTGTTTTTCGAAGGATATGTTTTAAAAAAATTGTATTTTAATAAATACCCGTAAAATAATACCCGTGACATCAATCACAATATAATCATCAATGTTTGAAGGTACCTTAACGCGAATAAATAATTATTTATTTATTTTATTATTTAAGGTGAAGGTGGTGAGTACGAGTATGAGTAGGTATTTAACGTAAATCTGCACATTTCACACGTCGAGGTAGATTTAATTTAATTTTTTTTTATATATGAATTGCGGGCAAACGAGCGAGTGTGTCTCATAATATTAAGTGGTTCCCGCCGCCATGAACATTTGCAGCACCAGAGGAACCACTAATGCGTTGCCGGTTTAAGGAATTCGTTGATCCGCCCCTTGAATAACCTCATATCAAAGAAAATTTTTATATTATATACTCTTACTACTTATTAGAAACTGATATGCTTACTTAGGTTAGATTACTAAAATTGTCGTTATATTAAAAAGGTGCTCTAGTTTTGGTACTATCATATAACTTGACTGACCCGTTGGCGCTGTTGGCAGTGACCCTGCTTTCCGCTTCGGGGTTGCGGGTTCGATTCCCGCCCTGAGTCTGGGTGTATTTATGTAAGTATATAAGTATGTATTATGTATATGTATATCAGTCGGTTGTTACCTATAACACAGGCATTAAGTTGTCTACTTTAGGAACAGACGACCGTGTGTGTATGTGTGAATATTTATTATTTATCTATTATTATTTATATAACTATACGTATAATACTAGAAACGTGAAAACGAATAAGGTAACTTCAGAGCACAAGCACACTCATCTAGCAGAATATAGGCAATTCCGATTCATCCTTCATATTTCTTTCACTTACCTAATCAGAATAGAGACACAAAAACAACAATAAAGATATAGATGGTCACATATCAGGGATACTCCGCACGGAGTTATGTTAAAAATATGCAACACCGGACGCAAACAAGAAACCAAATGTGTGTATTATTCAGAAGGTTCTGAGCCCTGTATAGGATTATGTACCCAACTGTTATTGGCTGACTATAATCTATCTTCTATCTATATCTATATCTATCTATCTATCTATAATAATATAAAGTAGCTTGTCCTGACTGACTGACAATCAACGCACAGCCAAAACCACTGAAGCTAGAAACTTGAAATTTTCACAGTAGCTTCCTTTTATAACGTAGGCGCACACTAACGGCCAGTTTCTTCATGGCAAGTAAAAGTCAAAGTAACGTGTTAAGGTAAAAGTAATGGTTAAATTAGTTTCTTCACTACTTTAGCTGTTGCTTTTACTGTTACTTTTACCTCTAACTTTTACTGCTCATTTAGAGCGAGGCCGCATTGCGAAATTTATTCGCGCGAATTTTTTCGCAGAATTCTGTGACATATGAAAATGTATGAAGCTGCCCGCACTTGCGATTTAAAATTCGCGAAAAAAATATATTAAAATGCGGAAAATAAACCGCGCGAATAAAATTCGCGCGAATATATTTCGCAGTGCGGCCCCGGCCTTAGATGCTGTAAAAGCTAAAGTAATTGTCATTATGTCAAAGTTGTAGGTTATACTTACTTTATCGCCCATATTTGTGCTTTATTTTATTATTAAAGGGATTAACATGCTCTCCGAGGCAATATTATATACTATTTTGTAAATCTCTTCAGCAATAATTCATGATATCCTGTTATACCCCATTTAATTAACATCTGTAGCATAACTGTACATAATATTGCAATCCTGCCGTATGTGAAAAACCTCCCCAAGATTTTTTGGAGAAAATACGTCGTGTTTATGGCAACTACTTTATCATTTACTTTAGCTGTTGGTTCAATGAAGAAACACATTTGCCGTAAAGTAAAAGTAAAAGTTAAGTTCATACTTTTACTGGTTACTTTAGCTGTTCATGAAGAAACTGGCCGTAAGAAAGGATTATTGCGAATTCCATCCCCAAGGGGGTTAAATAGGGGATAAAAGTTTCTATGAAAGTCCGTCATTTTCCAAGTTATATCCATGAAAATTGGTATTCAGGTTTTTGGTTAAAAATAAAGAGTTAAGAGTGTAAGAAATATTGGAAAAACTACCCCTAAGTGGGTTAAATGGGAGTTGAAAGTTTGTATGAAAGTCCGTCATTTTAAAAGTTATATCAATGAAAATCGGTATTTGTATTGTCGGTTAAAAATAAAGAATTACGTGTTTCAGGAATTTTGGAAATTCCACCCCCAAGTGACATTTATAACAATCCACGCGGGCGAAGTCGCGAGCATCAGCTAGTTGTAATATATTTATTTATACCTACTATAATAGTAACTATTCTATTGAGAGTAGTCAGTACGTTTTGTGTTCTAGGTACGTCAAATTTTGAATGTCCTATGACCTATGTTAGATATCAAAAACTTTAGCCAATCATTCTGAATTCTGATGTGGGGTTTGCCCTGAAAAAGTCCCGTTTCAGTTATTAACTAAGTATTGTAACTTATGGATGCTTCTGCAATGGCAAAAAAAACCTAAGCCCAAGGTCTAGTAATATCGATGAGTTTAGGTCTTCGATCACAATGCCCAATCACTTAAAATCCAAGCAAATGCTTGTCCGAATTGACTTATATTTCAAAATATAATGTCTAATAATGTGACAATATAATATAGACCCAATGATTTAGTTCATTAGACCATAGGGTTTAAAAAGCTTTAAAGTAACCGAACGTGACTAACAAAATATCTATGACTACCAATGTGGCTAATTCTGTTGTACACAAATCTCTAAACTAAACTAAAATGACAGGTATAAATCTATTGCTATCCTTTTCCGCAGCGAGCACTGTGAAAGAGATAGGAATAAATTTAGACCTGTCATTTTAGTTTAGATATTTGTGTACAACAGAATTAGCCACGACTAATGACTGTCATATAAATAGGTAGTCATTTAGTTGGGATGTTTTATACCTACTGTTAATCTCTCTTGCGATCGAAGGTTTACGTCGATCGTCCATGGTTTTCGTATGTCATAAATAGTTTCTCATGTTATGACGCGGCATTGTTGTGATAATGGAGCCGTGGGAAGCGTGCCGGCCGCGCGTTGCGTTGCACTGATAGCTCGGAGGTAGTTATTGTTCGTCTTGCGGTGATTGATTCGCTTATCTACATCTCGGAGGGCTTTGATTTGTTTTGTGATTTTTGGAGGCGTGGCATCGAAAATGATATTTTGTTTTAGGGCCTGTTTTACCACCTTCTAATAAGTGTCGGATAGCTTATTCACAACATTTTGTCTTTGTCACTTGACACAAAGTAAGAAAGTGACAAAACTTAGGTTTAGGTTATCCGACACTTATCAGAAGATGGTGTAACAGACCCAGTGTTCCGTACCCTCTTGCCTGCGACTGGCCTCTTTAGCTAGCTTAAGGATGTAATTTGAAAAATAACGTGAAAAATGAACCGCTTTCATACAAAATTTCATCCCTTTCCAAAAATTTTGAAATATATTAACGTATTTTTTATATTTTAACCGAGAGCTCAAGTAACAATTTTCATGGATACCTACATATATCTTGAAAAATGACAGACTTTTAATACGAACTTTCATTCCTTATTTAACCTCCCTAGGGGTGGAATTTCCAATTATCATTTCTTAGTGTGTGCCTAAGTTGTAAAAGGAACTTACTATCAAAATTTTAAGTACATATAAGTCAGTCAGGACAAGCCTTTATCTAAGTAAAAGTATAGAAACATATAGGAAAACTCCGATTCACCCAGCCATGAAAGAATCAGAGAACTAAATCGACATAGCTCAATGAGCTGCGAAGTATAGAAGTCGCAATGGGCGAGGCACATGAGTTCGAAGAATCGATAGACTTTAGGATCCCAACTTGTTGCGATTTCAACCTCGCGACTCCTGTAACATTTGGACAGAGTTTTGAAGATATATTATTTTACTAGCTTTTGCCCGCGGCTTCGCCCGCGTGAATTTCGATTTTTCACAAATCCTGAGGGATAAGTAGATTTCTGGTCCACCCGCCCCCCGCCGCGCGGCGGCGTACCGCGGTACCGCGTACGGCGGGCGCAGGGCGCAGGGGCGCGGCGCGGCGCGGCGCGGGGAGCGCGAGCGTCGGCCGTCGCGATCGCGCGCAGCGAAAATACCTATCAGGGCGTTTTTAACATCTGTATTTACGGATTTCAACACAACTCCTTTTTTGAAAGTCGGTTAAAAAAGTAGCCTATGTTACTCCTTGGTTAATCCTCTACTTGTCTGTGAAAGTCCCGTCAAAATCGGTTCAGCCGTTCCGAAGATTAGCCCGTTCAAACAGACAGACAGACAGACAAAAATTTTAAAAACGTGTGATTCGGTTATGGTATCGTTCAAATAACCATATGAGCTTAATATGTGGTAGTTATTTCGAAATTACAGACAGACACTTCAATTTTATTTATTAGTATAGATATAGATATAGATTTGAACTTGGAAAATTCTTAAAGCTTGGCGTAATTAATTAAGAAACGTATTTTAACGAAACTCCTTAATTGGCATCGTTATACGTGTACTCTATTTTGTAAAATAACAAGCGCAAAAAAACAAATTGGATTCGTATCGAATTCCTCAAAAATCGTTTAAAAAATACCTAACCTAAAATAAAGGTGGAAGTAAAATAGTTTAGAGAGTACGCCCGTAAAAATAAAATACTACGATCACTGAAATCGTTTTCGTACAGGAATTTTATGAATAGAATCGAGGACCCATGTGCTTTTCATATCCTTTTAAAATATTTCGCAGATGAAAACGTATTCCGAGAAATCTGGTACAGTGCGGGCGTAGGTACTAATATCAAAGCTTAATTAACTTGCGCTAGATACAATATTAAGTTACTTGTATGACAGAAGGTATGCAAAGTATATATGTATATGTGTGTGTGTCTGTCTGTTCCCCTGTGGCGCTCAAACGGGTGGACCGATTTAAATACGGTTTTTTTTGTTTGAAAGGTAAATTAGTCGAGAGTGTTGTTTGTTAGCTATGTTTGAAGAAAATCGGTCCAAGATGGCCGCCGCTACAAAGTGGCGGATTATATATTTTTTCACAATCCCCTTAATATGGGTATCAAATAAAAGGGCTTGACTAGTAGAATAGCATTATTGCAAATTCAAGATGGCCGCTGCCACAAAATGGCGAATGTCGGGGGATTTTAAATTTTTAATTTATACTTGTTAAAATCTTTTACCTAATGCAGTTTTCCTTTCTTTTTAAGTCTTTAATTACTTATAGTATATTAATACTTTCTCTTAAATAATACTGACATAGGCTACTCTTTATTCCGGAGAATCATAGAGTTCCTAAGTGATTTTAAAAAATTAAATTGGCGCGGACGAAGTCGCGGGCATCAGCTAGTATAGTAATAATTTCGATCTAAATCTATGCAATAACATAATATCTAGATATTTGTCTTACTCAGAATAAGTAGATCCTATAAACAGTCGACTGTCGATAGTTAGCGCTAAGCCTTATCTAAAGGGTTTTATGGCCCTTTTAAATTTTAATCCCCCACTATAATTAACTTAACGTTCATTAACTACAATTTCGCAGTGTTTTCCACTCTTTAAAGTAGTGTATTATTATGAATGCAAAAGAAGGTATGTTTCTTTGTTTTTCAATAATGTCGCAATAGAGTTACCAATCGACACAATTTTTTGCATGGATGACAGAGTGATGAGTGTAGGATATTTTTCATCCCGGGAAAACTAAAGCTGTCCGCGCGATTTTTTAAAACCCTAATTCCACGGGTCGCTGGCAAAAGTAAGTCATGATCAACCCATTACCGGCTCACTACAGAGCACGGGTCTCCTCTCAGAGTGAGAAGGGTTTCGGCCATAGTCTACCACGCTGGCCAAGCGGATTGGCAGACTTCGCACATCTTTGAGAACGTTATGTAGAACTCTCAGGCATGCAGGTTTCCTCACGATGTTTTCCTTCACCGTTAAAGCAAGTGATATTTAAATACTTAAAACGCACATAACTCCGAAAAGTTAGAGGTGCGTGCCCCGGGATCGAACCCACGACCTCCGATTGGAAGTCGGTTGTCCTAACCACTAGGCTATCACAGCTTAAAGTAAGTCACTATTAATATAAATATCTAAATTCTAAGTAATAAAAATTTCTTGAAAATGTAGACAGATTGCTTGTTCGCATGGAGAGTAAAGACAATATGAAATTGTTCACAAAGACAATATGAAAAATAATAGAATAGCTAGCAAGCAAATTTTTTATTTGACTGCAATACATACGTACTACTTGTCTTACGTAGCCGTAGGGAATTGTTTTGAGCTTGTTTACATCTAAATTACGTGAGAACAGTCAGCATCAAATAACTATTTCTTAAGAAGTTCAACAAAGCTGCAGGATGTGTAAAATTGACACTAAACAAACAGATTCGACTTTACACAGAGCCTCTGGGCTCTGGGCATAGTTAGGTATCATTTTAAATCGATTATACTTAAAATTATTGTTGCAGGCATTACCCGGGCACAATGCCCGATAATAACGGCGAAGGAAATATATAACTATAAAGCAGTACTTACCGTGACTTACTGACTGACCGATTGATACAAAATGCACGGGACCTAGATATTTGAAAGGACGACATACCTACTCCTTGAGTGGGTGCCCTAGAGGTTTACTTCAATCCCTAAATGGTAGTAAAGGAGTGGTCATAGATAAAATGGTGGGAGTGGTAAAGATAGTCTGGCGAATTTCATTTTTTTAAAACCTAAATCAAAAAGTGCCTCGCCATCTTTGCCCGTGATATAAAAGTTCACCACCACTACAGCCTTTTACCGTCCTACTGCTGGGCACATGCCTCCTCTCTATTTGGAGAGAGGGATTTAGAGCTTAGATCCGCCACGTTGCATTGCTCCCATGCGGGGTGGCAGGCTTTAACGACTATTGTTACATGATAGTTATAATAACCGGTACCGGCTGCTTTACGTGCTCTCCGGGGCACGGGGGTGAAACACCTTCAACTACCAATTCTGGGCTGGCACTGAGAATTTCTTGACAGAAAAACCCAATAGGTACCTAACAATTATTTGCCCGTCCCGCGAATCGAATCCGGAACTTCATGATCTGCAGTCGCATATACTAACCACTAGACCAACGAGGCAGCATATAAAAAAATAATAATAAAAAATAAATCACCCTATCTATTAAAAAAACCGCATCAAAATCCGTTGCGTAGTTTTAAAGATTTAAGCATACATAGGGACATAGGGATATAGGGACAGAGAAAGCGACTTTGTTTTATACTATGTACTGATATAAATAAATAATGCTAATTATGATATTTCGTTTAACAGTGAAGTCTCATGCAAAACGGCCATTGAGCTGGCCTTTAGGCAATAACTCTTCGCTTTTGTAGGAAGATTGATGATGAGTGAAGTCGGTAACATTATTTGCCTTTAGTTTGAGAAATGTAATGCACTGTTTGTGTTCAGTGATTATGACGTCTTCCATTAAGCGGTAACGTCACGGCATAAAAATCGGAAATAATATAAAAATGTATCTACATTTTTACATTATTTCCGTAATTATTTATCTACATTCTGCAAAGGTTTCGTTGGCATGTACATAATTATACAATATTCATACTCGTAGATATACATATACATAAATGGCAATTAATTGTAACTTATTGATTGTAAAATTAATGACTCCATAGAACTGGAGTTACGGACACGACACGTGGATATGTGATTGTCGTTTGCTCTAATAAAATGAAAGCAGTAAAAATACACTCGCAATGAAAAACGTTACAATAGTTTGAAATTTTTTATTGTAAACTCTTTACTCTATATATTGTAAACTCTTTAATTTAATTTATAGAGTTTGTGAGAGCCGTGTACTAATTCAAATAGGTAAGTACCTATTATAGTATTTTAAATTAGTGTTTTAAAATATTATTATTTTTCTATAAAACATTAATAATATGTTAAGATACCGCCAACAAAATGGGTTTCTTCGTGAAAATTAGTACCTACTAAGTAGGTACTTAAAATATTTGTACTTCTAATCTCGGATCGTTAATTATGCTGCAATGGAGACTGTTTATTTAATGGAAACCATTATTGCACATAGTATTTTTAACAAAGCCAAGCGAACTTGGTCATTGTAATTGAAATGTACATTTTGTTTAGTCGATAGCCATAGAGGTGTCATATACTAGAGGTGGCAATGTCCCGCAAAATTAAATCTGAGCAAGGAACTAAGAAAACCAGCCCCCAATTTTCTAAGAGCTGCATCAGAGAGGTAGTCGGTCAATCAGAGTTGAATGTTTTATAATAATACCCATCTATATCTTCATAATATACATCAACTCTATAATATGGTATTGTGATAAGTGACTAAGAGTTAATTTCCTACGGTTTTACCACAAAAAAGTTATAGATAAAACAAATGATGCCTAAATTATGACCTTATAAATCTGTCAACTTCATACAGTTAAAAATAAACAACGTTTCTTTTTTGGTAAGATAGATAATTAATCATTTAATACTTAAGAATGTTTTAAATATTTGTGCCGTTACACCTTAAGCACGCGAAGTTTTTTTTTACATCGGATGTTTGAGATCATTATCGTCTCTGCAGTCTGCAAATCAATGTCGAATGCAGTTTTAAATTGGAATACTCACCTTATTTATATTTTAACGTAATTGCACTTTAATTATGAATAGACACGTTGTTGTTTCCATTAAAAACTAATTAATTATGCACGATTAATTAATGCCTACTTTATTTTAATGTTATTTTAAATAGGATCTATTTATTGTATAATAAACCCAATTTAAATAATCTGTGTATATGTTACGGGTAAGGTTGGAATAAACTTAGGTTTTCCCGGGTTTACTTACTTAGTATTACCCAAAGCTTTTGGGTAATGTCCAAATAATAATGAAAATAAGTTTTCATTCGGTACCCACTCATTTACTATGATGAGATGAGGTCACACCATATATTATGTTGCAAATTTTATCATCGATATACTTATTCAATAAGCATGGTCATGGTCATGGTCATAGTCACGATGTTGGTTATGGCGTTGCCACGACGTTGTTCACTGTACTGATTACGGTATTGGACGCAGTGTGGGTCATGATCATAGTTATGATCGTGATCATAATCGTTGTCATCGTCTTTATCATCATCGTCATCATCATCACCAATATCTACTCCAACATTGGACAAATCTTGTAGGGGCGTTTGAAGTCTGTTGATTCGACTAAAACCTGGACCTTTTCAGGGTTACGATGAACGCAAATTCATCAATTTCATCATAGTCTGGCTGAAAAAAATAAACTGATTTATCATAATCTTTGCAACATCAATTATTTATTATAAGGAGAATTTCATACTTTAAAAATAAGGGCTGTCTACTGCTCAAATTGCTTGGCATAAAAAGTTTAGATTTTGCATGTAGGTTTTCATCGTAAGGGAGATGAAATAATAGAGGAATAATAATAATAATGATTTAAAAATTTAAAAGAATGGATTTTCAGAAGTTTTACTCCTAAGGGGTTCAAATAGGGAATGTAAGTACTATAATGTATGAATGTATAACTATGTAAGTAGTATTATAATACTACTTACATTCCCACAAATAATCCAAAATTAATTTTATGAAAATAGCATTAGTATTAGAAGCAGAAATTACGCGGGTCAAGAGCTAATAGACGTACAACTACTGGTGTTTATGTTAGCATTAGATTTTTATTAATATTATTTGGGAGAGATGTTTATTCACGAAATATTAATTTAGGAGCGGAATTTATTTTCAACAATCTCCAAAATACACGGCTTCATTGAATTAATGAAAATATTAAGTATCGACCTCACTTATTCAGCAGACTTTCAAAAAATGCCTAGTGCGCGTCGGGCCTCGTTCTACAAGGGTTCAGCATATATTATGAACAAGTAAAAATGTTTGTTTCAGTCGTAGCTTACAAATTACATTATGAATAGTATTATTTTATGATAGATCAGATACAGCAATTCCAAATTCCTAACTATACGCTGTCCATTTTATTTGTTGACTAGCCGACCCCCGCGACTTCGTCCGCGTGGATATAGGTTTTTATATAGGATCGGATTGGATCCCATAATCCTTTCTTGTACCTAAACTAAATGTAGCCTAAGTTACTCCTTATAACATTACCTATCTGCCATTGAAAGTTCCATCAAAATTGATCCAGCCGTTTCGGTAATTAGCTGGCACAAATAGACAGATCGACAAACATAAATTTAAACGCACACCAGTTTAAAATAAGCCGGATCCGGAGCCGGAGCCGTTCAAAGATCCGGGTCCCAAGTTATTTGAACCCAATACTCAGGGTTGTAATGTCTGTCATTTCTGAACTAAAAAACCTATGACCTTGAAATATTTACGGGACAATATATAAAGTATTACCTTTCTAACAAAAAAAGAATGAGTGAAATCGAACAACGCGTTAATGAATTACAGCTAAATACACGTTTTAACTTTCATCCCCTCTCCCAAGGGAACCGTGCTGAATTTCGGGATAAAAAGTATCCTATGTCCTACCTCGGAGTATAAACTCAAATCGTACCAAGTTTCATTCGAATCCGTTCAGTAGTTTCGGCGTGATGCGCGGCCAAGATACAGACAGACAGACAGACAGACAGACAGACAGACAGACAGACAGACAGACAGACAAAAATGAAAAAAATTGCAGTTTTGGCTTCAGTATCGATTATATAGTGCCCTCCAATAAAAATTTTCAAAATATCTTCAATGTACAGAATTGGATCTGTTACAGTCTTATTATATTATAGATAGATAGATATTTGGCAGCTCACGCCTATGAATTACCGTATTTTTTTCCCGGAATAATGTACTACAGTAATGTCGTACTTTATAGACGTGTAGTGAAGTGCCATGTGCATAACAAACAACCACAGACTATAAAACAGTTCTTGAAATACGATAAATCGATCTTATGATAAAAATAATTTTATTTCATGTAAATATTGTTTCCGTAAATTTAATAAATAAAAGGAAATAAAAATAGTATTTATGACTCCAAGATTGATTATTTGCAAGGAATTAAGTCGAAATCTTGGAATTTAAGTTCATACCAAGAGTAAAGAATAATAACTCTGTTCATTCCATAGAATTATTGGTTTCCGCTGCGCTCCGACCTAGAAGGAGCAGCGTGTACAAGTAAAGTGCGGCAACAAAATGTACGCCATACTATACACGAGTACTATACGATATATACTATATACGAGTAGATATACGTACAGAGAGGAAGCTTCATACAAACGGCCCGCTGTAGGTACACTCACACATGAGCTTTAATCAACGGTTCACGGACGCCCGCGTCTGACCTCCTACTGGCTCAGTTGGATGACAAACGTGCGCTATGTGTGAGTGTAACTACAGCGGGCCGCTTGTACAAAGCTTCCTCTCTGTACGTATGTATATAATATCTACTCATGTGGTTACACGGTTGCAGTTTTGTATGGAACCATGGTCGCGCCGTATCGTTAACAAGATTCAACGTTAATACATTTATTTATTTCATATATAATTTAAAAAAAACTAATAAATGAATAGTAATTAATATTTCAATGAAATGTGCACAGGTGTAAATTTAAATTTTAAAAAATCCCCGACATGCGCCATTTTCAGGTGGCGGCTATCTTGGATTTGCATAGTGCTATTTTACTAGTCCAGCCCTTTCATTTGATACCCATATTGAGGAATTTGGGAAAAAATATGTAATCCGCCATTTTGTGGCGGCGGCCATCTTGGACCGATTTTCATCAAACATATCTGAGAACACTCCCGCGTCCCGACTAATTTACCTTTCAAACAAAAAAAAATTGCATTCAAATCGGTTCACCCGTTTGAGCGCTACGGTGGAGCAGACAGACACACACAGACACTTCAAATTTATAACACCCCGTCATTTATGCGTCGGTGGTTAAAAATAAAAATATTTAATTAAAACGATTGAAAGTTCTTTTTAAATAAAATCGATTATTATTTCAAATCGAATCGTTAACCTGTGAGAGCGTCACTAAATTCGTTTTTTTGACATCTGCCAAAAAGCAATTAATAATTTGGACAAAGTATAAGTCTAGGAACAAGTAGCTATGGAAACGAGATATTTTAGACGAAATCAAACATCTCTTTGACTCACTCACTTGTACCGATTTTAAGCATAAGAAAGAAAGAGAAGTCTGCTACTATCAGTTGTCCTACTTTAAACAAAAAATAACCAGTTTGATGTAGTTCAACTGTTATACTTATATATACTTAGGCCGAGGCCGCATGGTAAGGCGCAACATCGCGACTCGCGCCTCAAAGACGGCGGCGATGAACAATGGGATCGGGAACATTCACTTAACTTGTGTCAGTTTGTGTTGCGAATAGTAGAAAATGTACCCTACGTGGGCTACGTGTACTTAAGGATTTGTTCAACCCCTATAACAATATATTTCTCTTTGAGATTTCGTTTCTTATATTATTTAAAAGAAAGTAGGTTTATGAAATAAATCAAGATGTTAGATTTAAAGTTGGATATCTAAACAGACTATCTAGCTTGAACAAGGTACATAGGTAAATACCTTCACATTTTCAATAGACACTAAAAAGGAACTTGGGCATTAAAATGGAACTACATACAGTAATACTAATGAGTATTAATTTTTTAATATCTCTTTCCCATCACTATGGTTTTCCCAATGAAAGTTCTATCAAATTCGGTCCAGCATTTCGGAGACAGACAAACACAAATTTTAATGCAACACATGATAATCCGGATGTTCAAAGGTACAAGTGCAAGCCAGGTTCCAAGTAATATGGAATACTGAGGGTTGTGATGGCTGTAATTTCTGAACTACAAAACCGATGACCTTGAAATATTTACGGAACAATTTTTAAAGTATTTCCTTTTAACAAAAAAATAATGAATGTAATTGCACCACGCGTTAATGAATTACAGCTAAGTATACATTTTCCAATCTATTCAGCAGTTTTTGAGTGATGCGCACACAAACATACAGACAAACAGATATACAGACAAAAATTTCAAAAATAGCTTTTTTACGTCCCATTACTTAGGTACCCCCCAGTTATTATTTTGCAAATTTCTTTAACGTACAGACACGGCAAGTCTACGATTTTATTATATGTATAGACAAGCGGAAACCCGCGACTTCGTTCGCGTGGTTCGGATGGTTTTTGAAAATCCAGTGGGAATCATTTTGTTTTTCCTAAGCTCCTTTGAGCTCATACCTTGCTAAAAACTGTTAAAATTTCACTGGCGGATGTTTAGGTAGATCAAAATGTAAACATCCGCCAGAGAAAGTCCCATCAAAATCGATCCAGCCTTTTCAGAGATAAGCCGGTATTCTATCTAACAAAAAAAGAATGAATGATATCGGACCATGCGTTAATGAATTACAGCTAAGTAAACATTTTAACTTTCATACCCTCTCTCAAGGAAACCATGCTGAATTTCGAGATAAAAAGTATCCTATATGTTACTCCTTAGTATGAACTTAAATCGTGCCAAGTTTCACTTCAATCCATTCAGTAGTTTTTGCGTGATGCGCGCACAAACATACAGACAAACAGATAAACAGACAGACAAACAGACAAAAATTTGAAAAATAGCTTTTTTATGTTCCATTACTTATCCCTAACATCCCCCAGTTATTATTTTGCAAAAATCTTTAATGTATAAATACGGCAATTCTACGATTTTATTATAATTATGTATAGAATATAGATAACGAATGATTTAAACAAATAAAATATGGCGCACGTCGCTTAAGTTATGTGGCCAGTCCCATAAGTTCATAGGAGTTTGTTTTAACGGAATCGCTGTCGCATCAGCGCGTGTTGTCTTACCAGTGCGGTTTTGACCTAAGCAAGTATAAACTAGGGATGACAATTTAAGTAGGTATCGATAATAATTATGGAAATTGACTGGCCCGTTGGCGCGGTTGGCAGTGACCCTGCCTTCCGCTCCGGGGTCGCGGGTTCGATTCCCGCTCCGAGTCTGGGTGTATTTATAATAATATGTATATATGTATACCTTTATTAAAAATATATATGTATTTATATGTCTATCAGTCGGCTGTTACCTATAACACAGGCATTAAGTTGCCTACTTTAGGAACAGACGACCGTGTGTGTATGTGTGAGTATTTATTATTATTATTATTATAGAAATAGAAATCACTTTTATTGTAATTTTGTAGGTACAAGAGAGTATTATGAATATGGTAACAGTCGGGTAAATAGTAAAAATTACATTATGGCGTACAATAAGTATATGAACAATATTGACTATGATTTTACTTTTTCATAACTCTTTAAATAATTATTATTTACATATCATACATACAACGTTAGTTTTACTTTGCGCAAAAACCGAAACACGTGTCAAATATTTTTACATTAAAAATATTTATACAAAATTTCAAAAAAATATAATGAAAAGTAACGAAGTTATAAGCTTGTTATGTTGCGTCGTTGTCCTCGAAAAAAATGGTCACCGCAAGCCGTCGCCGCAGCGACTTGCGATCGACGCGAGTTGAATGACCGCCGCTGTGTGCCGACCGTCAGCTGATGCGCGGTAAATCATTGTGTCTAAGCTTGTAGGATTTCAAAATATTTTTGGACAAAAATATAACACGGTATATAAATGGTTGGATTAGATTTTGTTACTGATTCTGAACAAACTACTTTCAGGTTTTGCGTAAAGTAAAACTAACGTTGTATATTACAGGTAACTTTATGATTTAATTTAGATTCAAATTGTTGAAGGATTGGTTTAGTCAAGATTCATCAAAAAAGCCATGCCAAGCCAGGTGAAGCCATGAGTACCTACTTGAATAGGAGTACATACCTAGGCCAGATTAAGATGACTTCATTTAAGAATGCTAACAGATAAAAAGATTAGCTTGACTTCTCCAAGCTTGTTTTATTATCTAACTAGCTTTTGCCCGCGGCTTCGCCCGGGTGAATTTCGGTTTTGAACAAATCCAGAGGGAATCGTGGATTTCCGGTTCCCATTCCCGCTCCCTTTTCCAACCTTATAAAGGTTGGAAAAGGGAGCGGGAATGGGAACTACTTTCAACCTATGGGAACCTACTTTCAAGAAAGTTTGCTATAGTAATCTACCTATAGCTGTAGATATAGATATCGGGTTTTTCAAAGTCCCGCGGGAACTGTTGATTTTTCTTGATGACTTGTTGATGATGATGATGATGATGATTTATTGTTATTGTGATGTGATTGTAAATGTGAATTATTTCAAAAGATGGTGCTCTAGAGTTTGTTTCGCCATTTCTTCTCTAAGACAAAAGCCCCTTGGAAATGGTGGTAGATTCAATAACAAAGTAATAAGAGATTGAAATATAATACTTTAAAAGAGTGTTTTCTTCTTTTATTTTACTTCATTTGAATTAAGTTTAAATTACTATGCAAGTTATCTCGTCAAAACGCATTAGTTCCACTATTTATATACAATTATATAGATACATAAATACTACACGTTGCTCACACCCGCGACTTCGTCCGCGTGGATTTAGGTTTTTTTTTAATTTTGTGAAATAAGATATATAATTAAGAACTATTTGCTTTTCCGGGATAAAAGTTGCTTATGTAAATTTCCGGGACGCAAGCTACCTCTGTACCATATTTCGTATAAGCGGATGGACCATTAAGAATCTCGTGGGAACTCTTTAATTTTCCGGGATAAAAAGTAGCTTATGTCCTTGCCCGGGATGTAAGCTACCTCTGCACAAAACTTCATCAATATCGGTTACACTGTTGGGCCGTGAAAGGCTAGCAGACAGACAGATAGGCAGACACACTTTCGCATTTATACACGCATTTATACACTGTGATTTTTAATTCCGTGGAATTCTGACAGCTGTCATTGTCATTTGCAGATGAGTTATTTGTATGGAGAACAGGGTAGACGTCTACGAAGTACGATTTTACCTCAAACTACTTTAATTCCCTGTCATCTTTAAAAGCTATATGCCGCGTAATATTAGTCGTTTCGCCCTAAAATAGAAAACACCAAGAGTGGAAACTAGAAAGTGCACACTAACAGCAATAGAAAAAAAAGAAGCACATTGAAAAAAATTATTCAAAAATGGAAGTTGAATGACATTATCACCATGAAGTGTTTGTCAGGCATTTATCATATCTACATGGAGCAGTTGATTTTTATTTACGTAAGTTTTGAATTTTTTATCTTTTTTGTGGGAATTGTTTTATCTCTGGTAACATTACGTCAGAATTCCACGGAAATAAAATTCTAAGTACGGAAGGAACTCACGGAAGTATAGTATGGGTAGTTAATATTTTACTAAAGTGGTTTGAGACCATGCAATTATTGCCATATGTCGGATACTACACGACTATCGATATCGATATGAGATGACAATGCGCTTCACTAGTGGCATGAAATCTCGTATGAAAAATTAAATTTTATCAAAATAAAGAAATATAATTCTAATACGGTCATTATAAATTTATCAAAATGGTTTAATATTGCATTCGTTATGACTACAGCAAAATAATAATAAACTAAACGTGATAACTTATCAGAATTCAATATAATACTTACCGATGCAAAGATATACGCATATTTTTCTCACGTAATACACTGAGTGGACTTTTGCAGCCAATGGCTACACAAATCATGATTACTAAAATATTAAATAGTCAAAATATTTCACACAACAAAGCACTTAGAAGTTAAAAGATCACAAATTATCGTAAGCTGAACTGGTACTACGGTGGTGACCAAAACAAACAAAATTATTCACAATCTGTCTTTCAAGATGACACTGAAAATATATTGCGATCTTTTTTTTGACAGTGCATATTGACATAAGCAAAAACGAAAGATATAATAAGTATTTATTCATTTTAAATAAGCGTTCTCTAGGAAGAAGAGGGTATAATTTCTCTTAGGTATAAGTACCTAGTTTAATTTTTGAGATAGACAACATCACAAAAACTGTCTAAAATTGACAAGTTTGACGGCTTCCTATTTCTGTTTTTGAAGAATAAAAAATATATTTGTACTTTATTCAATGAGCTCTAAACAAACATAAATCCATATTATGTTAGCGTAAAATTTTTTTTTCCCTATATCAATATTTGGTTTTGATAAACCTCTACATCAAATATTAAAATTATTATTATCATAAGGTCCGTAACTCATTCCATCTACGAGGCAGAGAAGCGTTTCCTATGGACGGACAGACAATCTCTTGACTCTAATCCGTTTTGCCCTTTGGGTACGGAACCCTAAAAGGTAGAAGCTTCTCAATTTGGCGCATATTTTTATTGGTCGCTTTAGAAAATAATCGTGGAAATCGTACCATGACTCAAGTAAATAAAAAAAATATTTCATTGCTTTAATATACCATTTGACGTGATAACGTCTTATAAATCGATGAACGCCGGCTACACGCACGAAAAAGCATGAATCATTGTCACGTACTGCGTGCAAGCGAGAGCGCGGTACAAGCGATAGAGAAGGCACGATCGGCCTAAGCGTTCGGCTTGTGCCGCATCTATCTCTCTATTGTTTTCTTAATGACGTTATCACGTAAAATTATTGTCCGTAAACCGACTTTACA
Organism: Melanargia galathea; assembly: GCA_920104075.1. Lineage (NCBI taxonomy): Eukaryota > Metazoa > Arthropoda > Insecta > Lepidoptera > Nymphalidae > Melanargia > Melanargia galathea. The sequence continues at coordinate 17,022,992 of OV049871.1, read as the reverse complement.
GACAACCAATTTTTTTTTTTAATTTTGTTTTCGCGCTAGGAACCAAAGGGCAGAGTCACTCGATATGGAAATCGAAGAGGACCGTAATTTGGCTGTTTGTTCGAGATCGGGACTCAATTTCGGAGATAGGCTCTTGTTATTTGTTGTCTGAAAGGAGTCTGATTTGTAACAGTCTAACCGAATTATCTTTTTGTGGTAAACAACTCAGTTGATTATAATCTTGGTCCATTTTTTCGTTTTTAATGAGATTGTTGTTCACATCAAATTGTATTGGAATTATCCGTTTCGTTTCAACCAATGGACGTCCACTGCTGGACATAGGTCTCTTGCAAGGATCGCCACAGCACACGATCTTGTGCCGCCTGATTCCAGCGGCTGCCAGCGACTCGCTTGAGATCGTCTGTCCAACGAGTGGGGGGTCTACCTGCGCTTCGTTTACTGGTGCGAGGTCGCCATTCAAGCACCATTCCAAGGTGGAATTATCCAATATAATAATTTTATCTTCAGATAATTTCGGTAGCTAACAGTGGTAGCTAGTTATAAGACCTAGAGCTCATGACGCGACGGCCAGACCTTCGTTATTTTATAAAAGCTGCTCTGTGTAATTGTCCCCAATACAGGGAGGAACAATCAGCGACTATGAAGTTGAGATCATGGTTACTTTGGGAGATAACAGGTAATAAAGGTGTAAAAAAATCTTACGTCAAAGTATAAAGTCATTTTTTAAAAATATTTTCTTCGGAGTAGTATTATAAATTACGTTATCCATCGCCGGACACTTATTACAGTTGCTACCCCCTGCCAGACGCCCTTAAAGTTTAAAAGTTCAGGGGGTAGCAACTGTAATAAGTGTCCAGCAATGCATGATGTGATTTCTAATAGGTACTATTCCGATATCTACATCCTACTATTCCTACTAATATTATAAATGTGAAAGTGTGGATGTTTGGATGTTTGTTACTCAATCACGCCGCAACTACTGAACCGATTTGGCTGAAATTTTGAATGGAGATAGATTATGACCTGACTTAAAACATAGGCTTTTTATCCTGAAAAATCCACAGTTCCCGCGGGATTTTGAAAAACCCGAAATCTATATCTACCGCTATTGGTAGATTACTATCGCAATCTTCCTTGAAAGTAGGTATAAAGGTTGGAAAAGGGAGCGGGAACGGGAACCGGAAATAGCTTTATCAGTTCGAAAACTTATATCATTATCAGAAAAAAAAAATCATATTTTCTTTTATACACCGAAAATACTCGCTGGTGTTTTTGTTTCCGCAACAACAAAAGCCCGTCTAATACCCGATATGGAGCGGGGAATATGGATTGTAATTTACTTATTTGTTGTTCGATAGAAAGCGAGAGTGGTCTCTTGAGATAGATTGTTTTGCTTCTATCTACGGCTTATAGGCTACGGTACCTAATTGAATCAATGTTCAGCTGGCAGCCGTGAACAAAGGATTCTATTGGAATCGCAGAAATAGGTACCTACTATGCCGGTAGTTTCAGTTTGTTCAGCTCGAAAACGTTACTAAATACTATTGAGCGAATCACAATGACTTCAGAGTAAAATGGACCTAAAATGGCTTATATTTGGTTTGACTTCGCCAATACATTCATATATATTAATGCTGATGTAAATATATTCATATATATTTATTTATATCAGCATTCGAAAACAGCCAGCGCCCCAAGCAGAAATGTTGTAAAATAAATATTCGAACTATTGAATTACTACATTAAAATAAGAGTTCTTGGGTTCATTTTGCTCTGGAGTCATTGTGTGTCGATACTCGAATTTCGATCATCGTTGCCACTATGCACAAAGTCGGCATAGTGGCAACGATGTCTCATTGGTCTCGTGGCTAGGTTGGACGGCTGCAGACCATGACGTCCTGAGTTCGAGTCCCGGGTTGGGCCAAAAAAATAAGAAAACTTTGGTTATTCTGTCAAGAAATTCTAAGCTCAGAGCTTCGTGCTTCGAAGAGCACGTAAAACAGTTGGTACTGCGTCTGAACTCTCTCCGGTCGTGTTGCATTGACGTCCTATCGGACTATGAGTGCACCTGTGTTATCGCCCGCACTTGTCCACTATAATATCTCCTGCGTAGTTGGCTAGTCTCCGCCTTCGTTATGATTCGATCATGGCTAGCGTGGCCGAAATTCCGTCGGAAGATATAGTGGAGAAGTTGGACTCAAAACTATTTATTTTCCAAAACAACCGGTCTCAAAAGTTACTGAGTTATTTGAATGATGAAGTGCGATTGGATTGAATCAAAGTTTGATAACCCAATAGAGTAGCTGAGATAATGTGTTTTTAACCCCCGACGCAAAAACGACGTGGTGTTATAAGTTTGACGTGTCTGTGTGTGTGTGTGTGTGTGTCTGTCTGTTCCCCTGTGGCGCTCAAACGGGTGGACCGATCTGAATGCGGTTTTTTTGTTTGAAAGGTGAATTAGTCGAGAGTGTTGTTAGCTATGTTTGATGAAAATCCATCCAAGATAGCCGCCGCTACGAAATTGCGGATTACATATTTTTTCACAACTCCCTTAATATGGGTATCAAATGAAAGGGCTTGACTAGTAGAATAGCACTAGATGGCCGCCGCCAAAAAATAGCGAATGTCGGGGGTTTTTCAAATTTTTAATTTACACTTGTAGTATAAAGTAGTGATGTGCGGAATCGATTATCAATAATCGATTAATCGATTATTAAAATGATCGATTGCAATCGATTATGATTTTGCATAATCGATCATGATCGATTATAAAGATACTAGCTGTTGCCCGCGGCTTCGCCCGCGTGAATTTCGGTTTTTCACAAATCCTGAGGGAATCGTGGATTTCTGGTTCCCGTTCCCTCTCCCTTTTCCAACCTTTATACTTACTTTCAAGGTAGTTTGCTATATTGATCTACCTATAGCTGTAGATTTGGGTTTTTTCAAAATCCCGTGGGAACTGTGGATTTTCCAGAATAAAAAGTTGCCTATCTTTTAAGTCAGGGCATTATCTATCTCCATTCAAAATTTCAGCCAAATCTGTGATCGATTTTTAGTTTCTAGTTTTGGCCACCAGAGGGCGCTGTGATCGCTTCAAGTTAGCCCGCCAGAGGGCGCTGCGATCGGTTTTAGTTTCCAGTTTTGGCCGCTAGAGGGTGCTGCAATCGTTTTTTTAGTTTCCAGTTTTGGCTGCTAGAGGGCGCTGCTATTGCTTCAAGTTTCCAGCTTAGGACGCCAGAGAGCACTGTGATCGTTTTTTAGTTTCCAGTTTTGGCCACCAGATGGCGCTGTGATCTCTTCAAGTTAGCCCGCCAGAGGGCGCTGCGATCGTTTTTAGTTTCCAGTTTTGGCCGCTAGAGGGCGCTGCAATCGTTTTTTAGTTTCCAGTTTTGGCTGCTAGAGGGTGCTGCTATTGCTTCAAGTTTCCGGCTTAGGCCGCCAGAGGGCGCTGTGATCGTTTTTTAGTTTCCAGTTTTGGCCACCAAAGGGCGCTGTGATCGCTTCAAGTTAGGTCGCAAGAGGACGCTGCGATCGTTTTTACTTCCCATTAAAACTTTCAACCCCTATTTTACCACCCTTAAAAGAAGATTTTTCAAAATAAAATATACAGAGTTTTATTATTTAAAACTCATAATCTAAATGCCGATTTTCAGGTCTGTAACATTAAAAACATAGGACTTTCATAAAAACTTTCATCCCCTATTTTACCACCCTTAAGGAGAGATTTTCCAGAATAACTTATACAGGTTTTTATCATTTAAAAATTATAATCTAAATGCCTATTTTCATATTTGTAACTTCAAAAATATAACCTTCCTACCCCCATTTTACCCCCTTAGGGGAGGATTTTCGTGAAATATTTTCTAGGCTGATATCTAAGCCCTAGAATTAACCTACCTTTCAAATTTCAAGTTGATAATAGCAAAATTATAATTAAAACTTCCCATTAAAACTTTTATCCCCTATTTTACCACCCTTAAGATTAAGATTTTTCAAAATAAAATATACAGATTTTTATTATTTAAAACTAATAATCTAAATGCCGATTTTCAGGTCTGTAACTTTAAAAACATAGGACTTTCATACAAACTTTCTACCCCCATTTCACCCCCTTAGGGGAAGATTTTAGGGATATTAAATAGCCTATAACCTGCCCCAAAAGTTGGACTACCAAATGCAAAAAGAATTTTTCAAATCCGATAGGTACTTTCAGAGATTAGCGCGTTCAAACAAACAAACAAACAAACAAACTCTTCCGCTTTATTATATTATAAGTAAATAAGTAAATAAGTAATAAGTAATAAGTAATAAGTAATAAGTAATAAGTAATAAGTATATAAGTATAAGTATAAGTATATAAGTATAAGTATAAGTATAAGTATATAAGTATAGAAGTATAGATACGTTAACACGTTCGCGGACGCGCAGGCTAGAGCATACTCTAGTGATTTGCGCAAAATGACGCGCCTGCTATACCCTTCAATATTTTTTTGCACTTTAGAAGCACAGCGGCTTTAGCAGCCGAATTTTCATACCACTGCCGTATAGTTCATTATCAAGTGCCCTCAAATCGAATTTTTCACTTTGCTATGTGTCACATAACCACCTTTAAACGTGTTTCTACTTGCTGACCCATAGGAACGTTAGTGTGCGCACTCACACTGACGCAGCTGTCATAGCAGTGGTTATTGTATGACGATTTGTTCAATTGCCCGGCAAGTGCGCCGCTTAGTGGAAATGTAATAAGAGCGTTAGTTTTAGAAAAGTTTATGATCAATACGAACGAGAAAATGAACGTATAGCTAAACTGTTTGACGAAGTTTCCTCTGGCGAGCTATCTAGAGAAACCAGATACATCGAGCGATAACGAATCGATACAAGAATTGAATTCAAATGCAAATGAAGAGTCTAAACAGGATCCCTATAATGACTGTGACGGCGATTATGGTTCCGATACTAATTATAAGTATACCCAATGAAAATAGCGGGTCATCAACTCACGTATCTGACTCTGAAGAGGAGGGTGGTAGAGTAAAGCGTTTGGAAAATAAAAAAGGAGCAAATACACTACTACATAAAATAGGTGAACAGATGCCTTCTATTGAATCTCCAATTACTTTACAAGATTTAGATGTCCATATTCATGTTCCTGCTTTGGTTGATTCATTAGGTGATCTATCTGCTATTTTGTCTCCAGCTAGCCCGCAAAATGCACAAGATTCAGTCCAGTCACAGACCAGTATTAATAACTTACATTCGTTTGATACCGATACGAGATTGCCTGACCATCAACGTCCTAGGTCATCACATATCATAGGAGAAGAATGGCAAATATCAACCGTTCCTATACCAGAATTTGAGTTTGATTACACGTCAGTTGGACCTCAATTTTTCGTTGATCATCAACATCTCCAACATCTCCAATAGTAATATTTATTCGGTTCTTTCCTTCGTCAGTAATTGAACTGGTAGAACGGACCAATTTGTACGGTGCTGCATTATGCCATGTTAATAAACCCTATTTATAGCGAAGGCATGGCGAAGGCTATAGCCGTTGCGTCCTATTTGTATACTTATTAACTATTACCAGTGACGGAACGGTTATAGCAGGCGAAGGCTATAACCAACGCGGTCTTATTTGAATACTTGGTAACTTTTATTAGGGACAGAGCGGCTAAAGCATTTCATACAAAAATGAAGTGTCAAAGTAGTGTTACAAAATAGGGCCAAGTGTCCGCGAACGTGTTAATTACCTTTACTACTTTACTACCAGCTTTCTGTTGTTAATTTGCTTGCTAAAGTATAATATTATGGTTTGGAAACCCTATCATTGCAAAAAGGGGATTCCCTCAAAGTTAGTTTTAGGCTTTGTTCACACCAAACGGATAGTCAGCCGCCGACTGTGAGCGAGCGTTATGCAGCTTACAGCTTTTTCATACATACTCAACTTTTCGAACACACCGAACCGACGATACGCCTTTACCAACTGTAGTGAAATTACCCCCGCTATGAGTATCTATATAATATGTACAAGCTGTGCCCCGCGATGTTACCCGTGATTAATAAGTTTGTACACATAAAAAATATTTGAACAAAATCATCTAAGAGTAACTTAGCAACGAGAACGACAGCAAATTCATGCAAAAGCATACAAATGCATGCAACGACAGCAAACTATTGCAATAATTTGTTATGTGAGCGTGATGTACCTAAGAACAATCAGCGTTTAACAGCACCTATCTCGTTTTTGGAAGTCTATATCTATTTAAGTCCCTCAGGAACACTTTTCCGGGATAAAAAGTAGCCTATGTGTTATTCCAAGACATAACCTATCTCCAATCCAAATGTCAGCCAAATCGGTCCAGTAGTTGCGGCGTTAAAAAGTAATAAACATACACACATATATACACACACACACAAACTTTCGCCTTAGTGTGATAAATAGGTACCTAATAGGTATGTATATTTAATTTTGATCAATTACATTATTTTTTAATTAATCTATTTAATTTTCAATTTCAATTTCAAAAAATTTTAAAAAATAGTGTTTGTTTTTCTTTTTTCAGAACAGTCTAAAAGGTTATAATATAGATGTTGCTACTAAATGCAAGGGTTCAGAATTTTTTTTTCAGTTCTTTCTAAGAATTATTTCATAATCGATCAATAATCGATTAATAATCGATTATTATTTTATAATCGATTAGTATAATCGATTATCAAAATAATCGAATCGGCACATCACTAGTATAAAGGTATGAAGGCATTATCAGTGGTATTGGCTTTTTAGCTTCGCAGTTACCGTTTCAACTACGAATTCAGATACGGTATCCTAAAACCGATCCCGTCAGAATGTTACAGTAGGTAGAGTATCTAACTTGGGACATCTGAGTAATGTACAGACTCGCTCGAAAGCGCTCGCAGCTAACAACTAACTTTGCAGGCCACACTCGGCCAGGCAGAAAAACCTGTCTAAAATTCATAAAAGCGTACCTGGCACTTCGACTCTTCGGGGAGATTTATACTTTGTGCTCTAACGAATATTGTCGACGTAAAACCGTGGTACTCTGTGCCATGTTGGCAAAACATGTTGGTAAAAAATTTTAGCAAAACATTGCGGTCTTCTGCTACTTCTATACTATACTAATATAATAAAGCGGAAGAGTTTGTTTGTTTGAACGTGCTAATCTCAGGAACTACTGGACCGATTTCAAAAATTCTTTCACCGTTGGATATGTACGTGATCCCTGAGTGCTATAGGTTATATATTATGTACCACGGGCGAAGCCGGGGCGGACCGCTGTCCGCTAGTTATAAATAAAAAGCCAACAAATCATGTTAGAAACTTTAATTCACTTAACTTTTTTAACTCATTTTAGCTTTATTAATAAAAAAATATCGTGTTTTCTTCTAACTTTTTATCCCACATTACCTATGTATATGTAACGTTGCATTTTAGAAATTGATTTTATATCGATCAATTCGTGATCAATTCTAAGCACTAGCACTTGCTAAGGTAACAGTACCTAATCTTATTAGCTTATTATTTGTGACGACTAATAAGTAACAATAACCATTGAAATGTATTATTACAATAACGGTAATCAATTACTTTTTTACTATATTAAAGGCCTGTTTGACCACCTTCTATAATAAATGTTAGATAGCTATTCACAAGTTTTGTCTTTATCAGTTGATATAAAATAAGAAAGAGACAATACCTACGTTTAGGCTATCCGACACTTATCAGAAGGCGGTGAAACAGGCCCTAAGTTGCCTCTTGATAATAACTATGCTAATAGTTCTTAACAATTAGTACAGAAGCACTGAATATCCATAGCGATTAAATTCCAAGTTACTGCTCGAACTTTAGCTGTTCTGAAATCAAATCTTAGTGAAAGCCGAACTTTATTTAACAGTAAACCGTTAACACTATTAAATTACTCCAAGGAATTCAATAGTTTCATTGTTCAAGTCCAAGAGGAGGGAAGTAGCGATAACTCACACTATAAGGGACCTTTCAGACAGACCGGCGCGGAGAGCGTCGGAGAGCATTTTTTTTTTTCACACAGACCGGCCGTTCAAATTTGCTCTGCTCTCCGCGCCGGTCTGTGTGAACGGACACGCGGATGCGCTCGGAGCCGAGCGTACGCTCTTGGGCCGGACGGCAGAGCATATTCGGCCTACGGTCGGCTGTGCGAGCATGAAAGAGCACGCGAACGGAGCCGGTCGGATGCTCGAGCGCGAAAGGGCACGGGCATGGAGCAGCCGACCGGCTCGACGAGTAGCCGACCGGCTGCTCTCATATATTTCACACAGAGCGTATTGGGAGCATGCTCGAGCATCCTCTTATCATAAAAGAGTTAACATGTAAAAATAAAGCCTATTTCAATGTCTTAAGATTCTATTTTAAATGCGATTAAAATTTGCTCTGCTCTCCGCGCCGGTCTGTCTGAAAGGTCCCTAAGTGGTTCGTAGACGGGCTATAAAAATTGCTGTAAAAAATTGATTTAATGTCATATGCAAGAATTCTGGTAACGCCTATCAGACCTGGAAACTCGGCTTATATAAATATACCTACCCTTAGACCGGTTCAATTTGAGAAGATGTATTATCTGAATTTATTTAGGTCTTTAGTGAAAGGCTTTCCAGAGGATTTACTTGGCTTATTACTATTCTATTACACAGACTTCAAACTTAAAACTTTACAAAATCCACAGATAGCGTGATTCGTGCATAAGTCGATCGAGGTTATGCTCTAATTTATATTGATAAAGTACGATGATACGAATAAAAAATTGTAGTGGGAATTTCGAAATAGACTGAAATTTGATGACTACAAAATTGCGTCTACAATAATTGCCAAAAACTTAGCCCGTTTATGTCCACTGCAATATTCGCTGGGGATGCAACCTGCAATCGTAATAGGAAAACTTTGATCTTAATTAACTTTTGTACTCTCTGTGTCGGTTATTAGTCTTCTACGGATCTCCTCGATACGGATTCTTCGAGAAAACAAGCTACGTGAGCTAAGCTAAGCTGATTGAGTTCACGGTGTGGCTTGCGCTTCAAGCGTGTGAAATGCAACTACTTAAACTGTTTCAATATGAACTCTATCGATATGTCGATATGTCAATCGAACAAAATATACGAATAGTTCAAGGGTAGGTATGACGCAAGGCTCATTCAGTCAGTCAGTATGTAAACGAGTGGCCCACAACTAAATAATTTCGTTTGGGCGGGTTTATTTATTAACCCCCGACGCAAAAACGACGTAATGTTATAAGTTTGACGTGTCTGTGTGTGTGTGTCTGTCTGTCCCCCCGTAGCGTTCAAACGGGTGAACCGATTTGAATGCGGTTTTTTTTGAAAGGCGAAATTAGTCGGAAGTGTTCTTAGCTATGTTTGATGAAAATCGTCAAAGATGGCCGCCGCCACAAAATGGCGTATTACATATTTTTTCACAACTCCTTCAATATGGATATCAAACGAAAGGGCTTGACTAGTAGAAAAGCACTACGCAAATCCAAGATGGCCGCCACCACAAAATGGTGAATGTCGGGGGTTTTTTACATTTTTAATTTATACTTGTAATACTTAATATGTCAATCGCACAGAATATATCGAGTACTGTAGGTACGACGCAAGGTTTATTCAGTCAGTCAGTATGTAAACGAGTGGCCCACAACTAAATAATTTCGTTCGGGTTCGAGTTATTTATTCCGTTTGCAATCACGGCCCGTCACATGTGCGCCGACAACTTTACTGTTGCCGGTTACTCGCAGTCGGCCTCTCTCGTATATATATTGTGTATGCAAATTTATATTTGTGACTTTCGGTTATTTGAACATATATTTCTACGCGGATGTTTTGAACATTTACGAGTATATTGTGCGGAGAAACGAATTATTTTACGCTAGACCGGTTAGTTCGACTTTTCAGAAGCTCAATATTTATTTATTTTTCTGTAAACCTGTTTTTATTTGTATAGAGTTGGTAACTCGCCTAATTTATTTGGAAACTTTATTGCCTCTCTCATAATTTATGTAAATTTCCTATGCTTTATATTTGTGACTTTCGGTTATTTGAACATATATTTCTACGCGGATGTTTGAACATTTACGAGTATATTGTGCGGAGAAACGAATTATTTTACCCTACACCGGTTAGTTCAACAAATTTTCAGAAGCTCAATATTTATTTATTTTTCTGTAAAGGGTCATTCCATTATCGCGGGTGCAACATTTAGACGCATGTTTTAGTTAATTGTAATTAAATAAAAAACATTTTTAATTAAATTAAACTTTGAAAGACTACATTTTAATATGTTCTTTTAATATTCGTTTACAAGGATTTTAAAATAATGTTTTAAAAGCCAGGAGGAAGGTTCAAACTGCCATTGCGGGTGCAACAGATTTGGCCCAGCCATTCCAGATCATAGACAAAAAACTTATAAATCTGTTAATTGTGATACGTTTAATAAATTATTCCTTTATATTTCGTAAGATGTTTAAATAACCATGAACATAAAATAAAAAGTCTAAAGAAAACAAAAATAAACAATTAATTATTCACTTTTAACTGAATCGCGGGTGCAACATCAATTTATCGCGGGTGCAACGAGTCTAATTGAAGTGAAAATAAACGTCAATTTAACTTATATAGGCACAAAATGAGAGATCAAATAATATTTATTACTAATTAGTACACTTTTTTTGTCGCTTATATTAATTATTTATTTTCAAATACGTCAATATTCGCCGAAAATTCTATGAAATGTAAATGTATTATTTCCATCAGTTTTTTTCTCTGGCGCCTCCAAATTCGCGATAATGTCTTCAAATTGCACGTCTTCTATGACATTTTTAACCCCCGACGTGAAAACGATGGGGTTTTATAAGTCTGAAGTGTCTGTCTGTGTGTGTGTGTGTATATACTTGTGTGTGTGTGTGTGTGTGTGCGTGCGTGCGTACGTGCGTGCGTGCGTGCGTGCGTGCGTGTGTGTGTATGTGTGTGTGCGTGCGTGCGTGCGTGCATGCGTGAATGCGTATGAGTGTGTGTACAGACACACACTCATACGCATTCACGCATGCAACCCACCGTAGCGCTCAAACGGATGAACCGATTTCAATGCAGTTTTTATTAAAGGTGAATTAGTCGGGAGTGTTTTTAGCTATGTTTGATGAAAATCAGTCCAAGATGCCGCCACAAAATGGCGGATTACTTATTTTTTCACAACTCCCTCAATATGGATATCAAATGAAAGGACTTGATTAGTAGAATAGCACTATGCAAATCCAAAATGGCCACCACCACAAAATGGCGAATGTCGGGGGTTTTTAATTTATTAACTTATACTTGTAAATTATAATTTCCGCCTATATTTGTGCGAAGCAGTTTCCTTATGTTGCTCTGTGATCATTTTAGCGCATATTTTTGTAAAATATACGGAATATAATATAAAGACACATATTAAATGTATACCTTCAATAGTATTGAGCATATATTAATAGTCAAGGCATATAAAAACAACAAAATATGTTATTAAACACACGAAAAGGTTAAGTGACGAAAAGTTACACCCGCGATCTGACATTAAGATCGCGGGTGCAACCAATTTCAGTTAACGTTTATTTTAATCTTACAATCATTACACTCTTAAAAGTTATTATTTTAAGTTGAGTTTTGATATCTTCTTACTTTTACAAAGTTTCAGAATGTTAGCTCTTAATTTCTGTGAAAAAAGTAAACTTTCTTGCCTTTTGTATCGCGGGTGCAACAAGTTAACAATGTACTCTAGCACTCGATAATGCTTAATAAATAACAACATATACTTAATTTTTTTGAAACAGAAAGATAAATGAACATTGTCACTTCAAGTTTAACGGGTAAAACATAATCTCAAACTGTTAGCAATAGCATAGTTCACGTCAATGTTGCTAGGTCTGATTTTCAATTTGTACCAACTCTTTGGATGGTAATATTTTCAAACGCTCCAAAGAATTTAATATGCAGTAAAATCAAAAAAATTATAATTTAATATTAAATTTAGACTTTCTTCTTTGCACTATTCACAATAAAAACAAGTAATAACGTGATTAAAAAATTAATGTCGGAAATCGTCTATAGCGGAATCGCCCTAAACCTGTTTTTATTTATATAGAGTTGTAAATTCGCCTAATTTATTTGGAAACTTTATTGCCTCTCTCATAATTTATGTAAATTTTCTATGCTTTATATTTGTGACTTTCAATTATTTGAACATATATTTCTACGCGGATGTTTGAACATTTACGAGTATATTGTGCGGAGAAACGAATTATTTTACCCTACACCGGTTAGTTCGACACATTTTCAGAAGCTCAATATTTATTTATTTTTCTGTAAACCTGTTTTTATTTTTATATAGAGTTGGAAACTCGCCTAATTTATTTGGAAAACTTTATTGCCTCTTTCATACATTATGTAAATTTCCTACGCTTTATATTTGTGACCTTCAGTTATTTGAGCATATAATTATATTTCATACGTAAACAAATTCCGATATCCGTTGAATTAAAGGAAGCTAACCTTCAGTTGTCGTTTTTCACTTTTTGATGTTCACCTAAGTAACATTAAATAATATTGAATTCTTCTCATTTATTCGATACGATTCATTCGATATTATATATATAAAGCTACTTGAAGTTACGTATTGATCACCTCTCCTGAACAATTTTGTATGGGACTTTTTCACCATACTTTCCGTGTGTGTAGAATTCAAAAAATTTAGGTCTACAAAATTATAGAGAGAGCTGGACGTGGAAAACTGACTAGAGTACCCTAAGGGATCTCGAAAACTATCAGTCGGAGAGGTACCATCCCCAAACAAAAAATGTTCAAAACCTTGGGCAATTGGGTGAACCGGTGAAAAAAATATGGCCACCAAACAAAAAAAATTTTCGTCTCCATACAAAAATTTCTTAATTTTCAAGAGGCTCTCCAGAACAATTTTGTATGGAACTTTTTTCCCCTCACTATTTATGTGCGTAGAACTTATGGGTCTTCCTTCAGGAAAATTATGAAACGTCATGAACGTGGAAAATTTACCAGAGTACCCCAACGGCTCTCAAAAACTATCAATCATAGAGGCATGGTTCTGAAACTGAAAATGTTCAAGACCTTGGGCCCTTTGGTGAGCCAGTAAAAAAAAGATAGGTACCAAACAAAAAAAAATTTCGTGTCCATACAAATTTTTTTTTAAATTTTCAAAAGGCTCTCCAGAACATTTTTGTATAGAACTTTTTCCTCTTACTATTTATATACGTAGAACTTATGGGTCTTCCTTCAGGAAAATTATGGAACTTCATGAATGTGGAAAATTTTTCAGGGTACCTCATGGGTCCTCTAAAACTACCAGTCATACAGGCATGGTCCCAAACAAATGTTATTAAGGACCTTGGGCCATTGGGTGAACCGGTAAAAAAAAGATGGCCGCCGAACAAAAAAAAATTTTCTCCATACAAATTTTTTGGGTTCTTTTCAAGAGGCTCTCCTGGACATTTTTGTATGAAACTTTTCCCCCCTACTACACGTATACATAAAACTTAAAGGTTTTTTTTCACAAAAAATACAAAACGTAGTGAATGTGGAAAAATTACCAAGGTACCTCATGGGTCCTCTAAAACTACCAGTTATACAGGAATGGTCCCAAACAAATGTTGTTAAAGACCTTGGGCAATTTGATGAACCGGCAAAAAAAAGATGGCCGCCCAACAAAAATTTTTTTTTGAATTTTCAAAAGGCTCTCCTGAACATTTTTGTATGGAACTTTTTTCTTATCACTATTTATATGCGTAGAACTTTTGAGTTTTCCTTCAAAAAAATTATAAAACGTCATGAACGTGGAAAATTTACCAGAGTACCCCAACGGCTCTCAAAAACTATCAATCATAGAGGCATGGTTCTGAAACTGAAAATGTTCAAGACCTTGGGCCCTTTGGTAAGGCAGTAAAAAAAAGATAGGTACCAAACAAAAAAAAAAATTCGTGTCCATACAATTTTTTTCTAATTTTCAAAAGGCTCTCCAGAACATTTTTGCATTGAACTTTTTCCCCTTACTATTTATTTACGTAGAACTTATGAGTCTTCCTTCAGGAAAATTATGAAACGTCATGAATGTGGAAAATTTATCAGGGTACCTCATGGGTCCTCTAAAACTACCAGTCATACAGGCATGGTCCCAAACAAATGTTATTAAGGACCTTGGGCCATTGGGTGAACCGGTAAAAAAAAGATGGCCGCCGAACAAAAAATTTTTTTCTCCATACAAATTTTTTAGGTTCTTTTCAAGAGGCTCTCTTAGACATTTTTGTACGAAACTTTTTACCCCCACTACACGTATAAATAGAACTTAAAGATTTTTTCTCACAAAAAATACATAACGTAGTTTAAAAAAAAAAAAAATAAAATTATGAAACGTCATGAATGTGGAAAAATTACCAGAGTACCCTAACGGCCCTCAAAAACTATCAATCATAGAGGCGTGGTCCTGAAACTAAAAATGTTCAAGACCTCAGGCCCTTTGGTGAGCCAGTAAAAAAAAGATAGCTACGGAGCAAAAAAATTCGTGGCTATACAAAATTTCTTTTTAATTTTCAAGTGGCTCTCCCGAACATTTTTGTTCTTTTTTTCCCACTAAACGCATGCATAGAACTCATTAGTGTCCTTTCAAAGAAGATACGAAACGTGATACCAATATTTCTTTTTATCTTTCAAGAGACTCTCCAGAATATTCTGGTGTTTGGTATACCTCCCATTTCTTTATTTTACGAATATTGAAGAGACTACAAGGCCCGCGAGCTGCTTGCAGCTCGCGCACCGAGCGCAACACTAGTTCAAACTGTACTTATTCAATTCTTTTGGTCTAAGAATAGTTTTTTTATCAGTTTTACCTACTTTCAGAAATGTTTTATTGTTTGAGTTTTTTCTCTCCTTCGTTATACGTGGTTTAGCCACAATATTTCGCCTAAAAAGTCATATATTGATAAATATTGTACATAAATTATATTATGCATAGGCAGCATTTTTCATGTGTTTATAAAGATCTTAGCTAGCATAATTTTTAGAAATATCCATTCATATGTTTTTTTACATTTTCTGAAAAACTACATTTTGGGGTTAGCTGCTTTTTAGCTAAAGGACGAGGAAATTGTTCTACGGCTCTTACTACGATGGTTGTAGAGCCTGGTTTGTGTAAAATTTGCATAGATAAATAAGACATGTTTGTCCTAATTTGAACTCCAATTGTCAGGGTTGTCACACAAGCGACGTACATAATATATACATGATATTATACATAATATATACATACCTAAACAGTTATTCACTTATTTTTAACTACGAAATTTAAGTCAATCCGTACTTTTGTTACGGCATGATTGAAGGACAAATCAACAGACAAGCAAACAGATCTATCTGAAAAAATAGCAATCGTAATTAGTAATTTAGTTACAAGATAATATTATAGTTTAAACTCAGTTATTATACAAATTTTATCATTAATAATAATAATAATAACGTACATTTTTTAAATTTAACGTATACTTTGTTTTGATAATATTATACAGTCAGTTTAACCTTACTCCGATAATAATTTCATATTGTACTTGTATTTTTCCAAATTGGTGGACAATGTTCAAAAATATTACAGAGAAAACATTTTAATACTCGACTGCTTTATCTGACAACCCTATCGTACAAAAGGTAATAAGTTTTGCGGGCAATATTTTCGTCGTTTTGTTCTCGAATTCACGTAATGCGAACTGATAAAAGACCGGTAGTTATTTTGTATAATTTATAAAGCTTTATCACCAAATGAACCCCAACCTTTGTTAATCACGCAGTAGGTCCTACCTACTAAGTTGTTATTTGAAGTACACGAGGCAAATATTAGATAATAACTAGTGTTGCGCTCGGTGCGCGAGCTGCAAGCAGCTCGCGTGCCTTGTAGTCTTTTCAATATTCGTAAAATAAAGAAATGGGAGGCCATACCAAATACCAGAATATACTGGAGAGTCTCTTGAAAGATAGAAAGAAATATTGGTATCACGTTTCGTATCTTTTCTGAAAGGACACTAATCAGTTCTATGCATGCGTTTAGTGGAAAAAAAGGATCTATACAAAAATGTTCTGGAGATCCACTTGAAAATTAAAAAGAAATTTTGTATGGACACGAATTTTTTTGTTCTGTAGCTATCTTTTTTTTACTGGCTCACCAAAGGGCCTAAGGTCTTGAACATTTTTAGTTTCAGGACCATGCCTCTATGATTGATAGTTTTTGAGGGCCGTTAGGGTTCTCTGGTAATTTTTCCGCATTCACTACGTTTTGTGAAAAAAAATCTTTAAGTTCTATTTATAAGTGTAGTAGGGGGAAAATTTTTCATACAAAAATGTCTAAGAGAGCCTCTTGAAAAGAACCCAAAAAATTTGTATGGAGAAAATTTTTTTTGTTCGGCGGCCATCTTTTTTTTACCGGTTCACCCAATGGTAGAAGGTCTTTAATAACATTTGTTTGGGACCATGTCTGTATGATTGGTAGTTTTGGAGGACCCATGGGGTACTCTGGTAAATTTTCCACAATCATGACGTTTCAGAATTTTTCTGAAGGAAGACCCATAAGTTCGACGTATGTAAATAGTGAAGGGAAAAGGTTTCATACAAAATTGTTCTGGAGAGCCTCTTGAAAAGAACTCACTAAATTTGTATGGAGAGAATTTTTTTTTGTTCGGTGGCCATCTTTTTTTCACCGGTTCACCTAATGGCCCAAGGTCTTTAATAACATTTGTTTGGGACCATGTCTGTATGACTGGTAGTTTTGGAGGACCCATGAGGTACTCTGGTAAATTTTCCACATTCATGTCGTTTCATAATTTTCTGAAGGAAGACCTATAAGTTCTACGCACATAAATAGTGAAGGGAAAAAAGTTCCATACAAAATTGTTCTGGAGAGCCTCTTGAAAATTACCCAAAAAATTTATATGGAGAAAATTATTTTTTGTTCGGCGGCCATCTTTTTTTTACCGGTTCACCTAATGGCCCAAGGTCTTTAATAACATTTGTTTGGGACCATGTCTGTATGACTGGTAGTTTTGGAGGACCCATGAGGTACTCTGGTAAATTTTCCACATTCATGACGTTTCATATTTTTCCTGAAGGAAGACCCATAAGTTCTACGCATATAAATAGTGAGGCGAAAAAAGTTCCATACAAAATTGTTCTGGAGAGCCTCTTGAAAATTTGCAAAATTTTTGTATGGAGACGAAATTTTTTTTTGTTTGGTGGCCATATTTTTTTCACCGGTTCACCCAATGGCCCAAGGTTTTGAACATTTTTTGTTTCGGGACGGTACCTTTCCGACTGATAGTTTTCGAGATCCCTTAGGGCACCCTAGTCAGTTTTCCACGTTCAGCTCTCTCTATAATTTTGTAGACCTTATATTTTTGAATTTTACACACATGAAAATTATGGTGAAAAAGTCCCATACAAAATTGTTCAGGAGAGGTGATCAGTACCTGACTTCAAGTAGCTTTATATATATAATAAAAAATTTATCTTGATAATTATGGTTCGCTGTATTTTTTTTTTACCTTAAAAATTTTGCTCTACAACTGTTTTATTATAACAAAATATTTACAGAAAACCGCTTTTTGCGACCTTTCACTTTGTACGTACCAAATTGTAAGTACACCAGACTTTGTGACTTTTGAACTATAAGTTTTAGAATGTCAAAACAAAGATGTACAAGTTTCCAGATCTGATAAGCATAAGGATAAGGGTATCTAATCCTTATCTGTCTGGTCTAAAATAAAAGGCAGATCATAAAATAAATTGGCAGCCACTTGCGTCAAAATTGTGAAGGGTTTTAATTTTAATTTGTGTATTCGTGTAGAAAGACTTTTATGATTTTATACAGTTTTAGAGATTTTAACAGAGAGCGTTGCAAAAAGTTTGTTAACTATGCGAGCTTCCACACGCGCATAATTTAGTTACTTACATAAGTAATTTTTCGGAAAATATAGCATGTTATCTATACAAATATTAACTTTATCGTTCATGAGGAAACTGCAAATAACCAAACAATGATTAAGCTATAACCTACGAGATCTCACAGTGAACTTCTATATGCGAGTAGTTAAAAACTTTACCGTCAACAACAGGGGCGTCCATGCATTCCAGTGAAACAGTAAATAAGATTATGTTAGGACTTTAATGGTCTCAAAACTTACTATATTGTACCCGTATATACACACACACGCTAATTGAATCAGCTGTTGCCCGTGAATTAAAAAGTTTTCTATATATTTTTTATGAAAAAAGCCAGCCAAGTATGAATCGTTCTCGCACACACCATCGTTCAAAGATATACAGCGATCGCAATAAACGCTGTAACAATCATTGAATTATTATGTAAGTACTAACGTCAATGGTAACAATCATGTTTCTTGAACGACTCCCCATTAATTTTTAATTTATTTAATTTAATTAGTAATAATTAAATTAAATTAAAGTTTCTGTCCGCGGTAACAAACATACACACACACAAACTTTCGCCTTTATAATATTTAGTGTGATTCTTTTTTGTTATAGTGGCATTAAAAATAGACATTCTGTGAAACTTTCAACTGTCTGCCTGCCGGACAGACGGACGGACAGCGAAGGCTTAGTAATAGCTATGGTAATAGGGTTCCGTTGGCATCCTTTGGGTACAGAACATACGTTTATGTCGAATGCATTAATTTATTCCGGAAAATGAAAGATTCCCCAAGGGATTAAACAAAAATCTAAATCCACGCAAATGAAGTCGCGGGCACATCAGCTGTAGATTTATTATTAGTATCGAATAAAGGATATTGGCACGTTTAAACATTGGCCGGCGTCACTCGTCAAGTTCATTGGACCAATGTGTACCGGACTGGAAAGTATACACGCCCATGAAAGTTTCATCAAGTCCTGTATGGTTATGCCGACTTTGTACATCGTTTAAACGATGATCGAATTTCTAGTATCGGAACGCAATGACATCAAAGTGAAATGGACCTAAACTGCCTTGTTTTAAGGTTTGAGTTTGTCCATACATCCAGCCACTCGTCTACGCCAACCCAATCGGAAATGCAAAATAAATATTCGAAGTAGGTACCTACTGAAAAAAGAAATAAGCTTGGGTCCATTTTCTTTTGACATTATAGTTTTTCCATATTCAAATTCTACTTAGTACCGTTTTCGAGGTGTGCAAGCTCGGAATAAACATACTGTTAATAAACTTTATATGCATCGTTGGTGAAAAAGTTTGGCTTGTCGAAAATTGATGAGCTCGATGTGAATGCATGAAATGTGCGCAAATAAAAGATCGTTAGTTTACTTTTATGAATTTTAGACAGTTTTATCGTCGAGCGAGTTGTGTTAGGCTCTATACAGACAGTTGGAATGCTATCGTGGAACCACATCAAGTCTGCGATATTGCAGTTTTTTTTAGTTTTCTTCATCTAGTGGTTTTGTATACTGTTAACTCTCAGGTTACTCCGGCGGATGAAAAGAAGCATGACTAGTGTCTCTAGACACCAATCGCTTTGAGACCCATTTGCGGGACAATATACGCTCTAGTAACACTGCATCTCACTGTCTACAGACTACACCCGATAGGTATTGTACTAGGAACTTCAAAAAAAAAAAACGTATCGTAAAAACTTTCAAGCAGTAAAAAAAATTTCAAGCGTGACATGTGGTTCCACTCGAGTGAGCCCTCGTCCCTTTGCCCCTACCTTGCCTACGTAGGTACCGAAGAGCGTGCGATTTGAATACGTTTCCACTCCATTGCCTGATCGATGAAGTCTCGAGGCTTGAGGAAGTTGTTGGTCGTTTTTTGTGTTAATGTATTTTTATTTTGTACTCCCTTCTCACAGTAGGTAATTCTCTAGGCATTTTTTTTAATTTAATTACAAGTTAGCCCTTGACTGCAATGTCACGTGACAGTAAGTAACGATGCAGTCAGATGGAAACGGGTTAACTTGGAAGAGGTATGTATACCCCTGATCGGTTTCTACACGGCATGGTACCGGAACGCTAAATCGCTTTGCGGTACGGCTATGCCGGTAGGGTGGTAACTGGTAACCAGCCACCACCAGACCAGACACGATTTAGAAATTATAAAATCCCAAATTGATCCTGCCGGGAATCGAACCCGGGAGTTCCCACTTATAACACCACAGCGCTCAGCACTGCGCCAGGAAGGTCGTCATATTTTACATGGGGAAGTAATTTAATGATTCTTAAGCAACATAAACGAACACTACGTGAGTCCAGCCGTATCTTAGTACCTACCTATACATATACATATAATTCTTCTGTACGTGTTTGTCACCTAACTCCTCCTAAACGGCTGGAACAATTTGGATGAAATGTTGTGTGTATATTTCACTGGGTTCCTAGATGGTTTTAAAATACAATTAAATCCGGTAGGTAGCGCTGATGTCGGTATGTCATCGGGCAGGACGTCGTCTTTTATATTGTAAAAAAGATCTGTGTAGATTATATAAGAGTATCTACCTCATTAGGTACTCACTCTTTCCATGTGTTGAAATAAACAAAGAGTTTTGTAACACACGTTATCGTGAGTAGAAACTTCGCTACATTCTGTTTCGTCTAAGTTAATATTTTCTCGTTTACCTGAACAGAATGTTTTGATAAAGTTTTTTAACAACAGCTTCTTAAATTGTTGTATGTACCTACTCGTACCTACTAAAGATTACAGTATACTTTCGTGTTTAGTTTATGTGTTTCCGTTATTAATAAATTTTATATATATATATATATAGATTAAGATTATATACAAAATAACTTATCCTGACTGATTACTTAATTATACTAACTGATTAATCATTGCCTTCGTTATTTGGCATTTCAATAGCCGACTTAATTATTTCTGAGTAAGGGGTATTGACATTAATTTTATATTGAACGATATCGGAAAAATAATTCCGATTTACCGATACCAATTAATTATTTAGGTAGGTACTTATACACGGTGTTTTTTCCATCGTCGATCAAGAGCGGCCCCAGTTAGGTATCCGATGTAAGAAATCTTTAGGTAATATTCAAAATTAGTTCCGGACAATACACATATTAGTGATAAAAAATTATTAAAATTTAAAGCATTTATGAAACAGCCTGTTTAATGTTTTAGAAACTAGGTCAAGCCATTGAACTTGGATACAAGTTCAAGGAAAGATTTATCATACAAGTGAAATTATAGCCAACCAATAGCGAAGCGTATTTTGTAAAAGTCCACGTGGACCGTCAACCAATGTCGACGCTCGCGCTTTTCTTTGATGGAAACCGACAGCCAACGATGCGCACGCGGTGTTCTTTGTTATGTAATATGCCCCGCCCCGTCTAGCCGGCCGCTTTATGCCGCTTATAAGTTATAGTGATGTCCTAAAGGACCTAATAATTGATATCGATATCGGTATGTGATCGATGAAATGGCAGCATAATATGGTCATATCGTGCTTAGGATTCCTCCATATCACTGACAATACAACGCCATAGAACTTATATGGGCACAAGTAAAAAGGCATGCTGCAAGAAACAATACAAGCCCCCGGTTCACAGCGAATAAAATGTTGCAATTAGGTACTCAAAAATGCTTGTGACGTGACGTGACGGCTGAGAACTGGGCAAGTGTGGTGGAGAGAACTAAAAGAGTCATAAAGTTTGATTTGAACCGTGATATTGCATTTGATAATTTATGCACACAAGAGCTAATCATTAATTACTGAAGACTCCTCATCGGACGAATCTAGTATAGGTAAATGACGATTCTGACGACTCGTGTGATAAAAAAATTTAAGCTATTTTACTTAGTTATTTTATTTGTATGCCTTATACTAAGAAGAAAAACTTTAATAAAACTGTAGTAAGTATGTTATCTAGTCAAGAAGACTTTTTGCTGTCTTCCTGATTAAATAACATATTATTACACCTTACTTACATCTTAGCATTTACTTATTTCTACCAATTATTTGTAATCTGTGGCACAACCGTAGTAATCTTTATGTGTGGCACATCACTAAGGGGGCGGTACCCGTCCATGAAGTACAATATTATTTGTATGAAATTTTAACTTAAACAATACGAAACTTTATGGGCGTGAGCTGTTAAAAACTAATAATAAAATAGACAGTCTATAGGTAGGTATACTTGATGTGAATGACCTCAAATATCGGAGTCGCCGCGCCGCGGTCTGTAGTTATTATGTTCGCCATAGGGTGTTTTTAAATGAAACGTTTTCGTTTATTTTTTTTGAATATTAGTCATTCGAATGTTATTTATTTTTTATTATTATTATACTAATAGATAGTAGGCACTGGATACATTAACTGGTTTGCTTGTGGAAGACGATAAAAATTGCACCGTGTATAATTCAACAATTACGATTATTAATTAATTTACAGTTTGTTCTGAAAGTGGAATGGATTTTAAAAATAAAATAATATTTTTATAAT
This sequence comes from Melanargia galathea, assembly GCA_920104075.1. Taxonomy (NCBI): domain Eukaryota; kingdom Metazoa; phylum Arthropoda; class Insecta; order Lepidoptera; family Nymphalidae; genus Melanargia; species Melanargia galathea. The sequence goes on along the minus strand of OV049871.1, from coordinate 17,000,454 downwards.
TTATTGTGAAAGGTATTTAATATTTTAATGGGATCCCCATACACGATCATGTTATGGATCTGGTATACATTGGCTCAATACGATTGCCGGCCAATGTGTAACAGTTGTTTGGGGATTTGACCCAATGGACAAGGCTCGCTACAAACAATGAAAAATATTCTCAAAATATTTAAAATATATATTGTTTTGAGTAAAAGTAAAAAAAAACGATAACATAATATTAATGAACCCCTTTAGATTATACATACTATAATGTATAATAGATTACACATAATTTGAATAAGTACATTATTGTAAAGTAACAAGCTAGAACTCGTCCTGAAATATAGCTAGGTCCTCAGCTGGAAAAAGCAGAGTTTCAGTAGCCGATAGATAGCCACGGGTCAATGGCCGATGCGACAAACGCGCGCGACCTACGCGCCGCACGCCGTACCTACGCACGATACTATTCATTGAAAATGTACGGCTTCTGAGTTCCGCGATAGACGCCTACAGCCATCGATGTAGATCGATGCCTACAGCTGACATGAGTACTCCTTGGTTTAGTACTGTCGCGTCAGCCGTCAGCCTCAACGCGTTGTTCGCGAACGGCTGTCGCATCGGTCGCGATACGTTCCACGCAGTGTTGTCATCGAGTTTGATTGAGTTGCAGTATTTGATACTTCAGATTGCAGTATTTATAAATAAAAATCATGAAATTGCCGTATTTTTTTATTTAATCAATATTTGTCCTAATTTTTCATTTTTGCACACATACCTATCTTTCAAAATTAGATTGCCGTATTTTGTTCTATGGTAATGAAAAACCTGCCGTATCATTTGAAATTATGTGCTCGAATTGCCGTATAACGGCAATTGCCGTATCAATGGCAACACTGATTTCACGGAAGTCCAAGTGTTGTAAGAACGTTTAGAGTGTCGCGATGCGCCATGCGTCGTGGTGCGCAATGTCAGTCTCAGCTTGAAATAAATACCTATAATAGTCGGACTTTTAATTAGATGCAGTAAACTGACGTTTCATGGGTTGCTACTTTTTGACGAAAAAAATAGGGATGGGGCAAAGGTGAATAATGTGAATGATTCACATCATCACAACATTAATTATTTCATTTTATCTTTATTTACTACAGTACAAAATTTATTTTTATGAGGATATATAGTAAATAATGTTAGATAGATACCTGTAATAACTTCGTAATTATATTATAAATGAAATAAAACGAAATAAACCTATCACATCACTATTGAAATTAGGTTGACAACATTATTTTACGGAATGACACAATGAAACGTCAGTTTACTGCATCGAATTAAAAGTCGGAGTATATGTATATCTTCGAGTGAGACAGTCATATACGACATATATCCGATTGCTATATCTATCTTCTATAATATAATAAAACTGTAACAGATCCAATTCTGTACATTGAAGATATTTTGAAAATTTTTATTGGATGGCACTCTATAATCGATACTGAAGCCAAAACTGCAATTTTTTTCATTTTTGTCTGTCTGTCTGTCTGTCTGTCTGTCTGTCTGTCTGTCTGTCTGTCTGTCTGTATCTTGGCCGCGCATCACGCCGAAACTACTGAATGGATTCGAATGAAACTTGGTACGATATGAGATTATACTCCGAGGTAGGACATAGAATACTTTTTATCCCGAAATTCAGCACGGTTCCCTTGGGAGAGGGGACGAAAGTTAAAACGTGTATTTAGCTCTAATTCAATAACGCGTAGTTCGATTTAACTCATTCTTTTTTTGTTAGAAAGGTAGTACTTTAAGTATTGTCCCGTAAATATTTCAAGGTCATAGGTTTTTTAGTTCAGAAATGACATACATTTATTGGGTTCAAATAACTTGGGACCCAGATCTTTGAACGTACGGCTTATTTTAAACTGGTGTACGTTTAGAGTTATGTTTATCGATCTGTTTATTTGTTCCAGCTAATTTCCGAAACGGCTGGATTGATTTTGATGGAACTTTCAATGGCAGATAGGTGATGTTATATGGAATAACTTAGGCTACATTTAGTTTAGGTACACAAAATAATTATGAGATCCAATCCGATTCTATATAAAAACCTATATAACCACGTGGACGAAGTCGCGGGGGTCAGCTAGTTTATAATATAAAACAATCGAACTCAGTTTAAAAGTATCTCGATACCTTTACAAGTTTATAACATTTTTAGTTATGTACACTTAAAGTAATACATAGGTGAATCTGAAAGGCATATATCACAGAAAAGTGAGTTAGAGACGGGCGACGGGCGGGCAGGTGATTAGTGCAGCAAAAAGCCTTATCAGCCCCATCTTCACGCATCGCGGTCGCAAGTCTCGCGCTAGTGAATAGTGATCTACCTACCGTGCTTAGGGCTATCACTTTCTACTCAATTGTCGCTGGTCAATTTAGGAGACATTGTCATAACTCATAATCCATCGACAGCTTCATTTACATAGCTATAGCATACAGAAGTGATAGACGTTGCGGTCCCAAGTTGCTCGAATGGAGACCATGCCAAGACCACAAGTTTTGGATAGTTTATTCACAAATTTTATCTTTCTTACTTGTAAGAAAAGTAAGAAAGTGACAAAACTTACGTCTAGGCTATCCGACACTTATCAAAAGGCGGTGAAACAGGCCCTTAAACTCCTAGACACCACTTACCGGAAAAGCAGCATTGCAAGACTATACAGTATAAGTATATGCTGCAATAGAATCTTGCAGAAACATTTTACGTGTATCGGTAGTGTTTGTTTTATCTTTTTACTATCATCATATTATCATGGCCAATCATGACAGAAAACCATAGGGAGATTTCCTAAATAAGATTTCATTCGATTGTTTCCACCGACCGCTATTTAAGCGTCGTATCCACTAGGCAACAATTGACGCGCGACACGTCACGACAACGTTGAACAACATGTGATGCTACATGTTGTCCAATATGATGAGCAACATGTCGCGCTTCAAATGTTGCGTGGATACGAAACTAAATACAAGTACGCTGGACTGTTTATAAACGATGTGATAATTAAGTAATTTTACTACCAATCGCCATTTCGGTGTCAAATGCTAAGAGAACGTGAATTTCTGATAAATTGTGTTGGGCAATGTCAAAAATTTCAAAGACGCTCAGTTAGACGCTTTGAATTTACACAAAAAGAACTACTGTCATTTTGTACAGCACAGCCTGAAAGTACGTACCATTTTCAAGTGGTACTTAAATAATTTATCTCTGGCTAATTGGCTTCTCTAGGCTTGTGTCAAGCTGAACTTATAAGTTTAAAAATATAATAAAAGCCAGAACATAACTAAATGCAAATCTATTATTATTGTCATCAGATGATGACCCTAACTTAGCGTCATACCATTGGAATAGAGAGATCAGGTCATCATCCTCCTTATCTCATTGGTAAATAATTTACATATTTTGTGAATTTTTACTTTTATAATTGAAGTGGACAAAGATGTTAACTAAAAATAGATATTAAATTCAAAATTTATTTTTTAACACCTTTCCTATAATTCAGAGTGTGAACTAAGAAATCGCTTAAATGTATAAAATTTTCCATGATAGTTTCTGAAGTTGTTAGCCGGACCGCTTTTAATGAACTTCGATTAACTTCTGACTTGCTGAGGAGAAAAACTGTTGGCTAAGCTCTTCCCCTTTCGCCGTTTATCTGTAAAAGTTGTGATAGATAACATAGCGGTTACATCTTTAATTATAATTTTGTTTAGACATTATATTTTTATCCAATCGTTTGACTTTATAGAGATTATAAATGTATTTTGTTATTACAATCGTATGAGATGTTGTTGTTTATTAAGGTTGTTTATATCGATCTATAACGGTCTATAACGTCTATGACTATAAGGGTATATAAGGTAACGGTATATAAGGGTCTATAACGATCCTGTTTTTTTAGTAAACATGTTACAAAGATAGAGAAAGAGATGACACGAATTTGAGTTGGCCGCGTAAAATTGTATCTAATAATAGATCGTTTTACAAATAAGCTAAGTATTGGCAGGCTATAATAGCCTAAATATATATATAGATATATATATAGATATAATAGCACCAATAATTGGTGCAAAAATGGTAGCGCGTGACCAACAATTCGGCACCCTCTAAGTACAAAACTTTAATTAAATTATTTGTTGTTTTACTAGACCTTTGAAACTTGTTTGTATTATCGTTCTTCTATGTATGGAGTCTCTCTTTTTTAAAGAGTTAGAGATCACGTCATCAGATAGTAACACGTATTCTACGAAAATTTTAATTACCTACCTGTAGGTAGCATCGATGATTACGGCTGAAGCTAAGCAGATAGTAGGACGGACAGACAGATTAGCAATAGCGCAAGTGTCCCTGTGAGTACGGAGCCCTAAAATATATACTTTTATAATATTTAGGTATATTTCCTAACTCAACTTATAGATCAAATAAAATATTCATTTAAAACAGCCTTCTTTTGAAATGGGCTTTTGCATGGCGGGTTAGTGGCGTTTTATTAAAAAACTTTTGCTTTCTTTTCCTTTTTTTTTTTGAAGGATTTCTTTTTAAAATTAAAGTCAAATACTTACCCAGTACCACCCCAGTACACAGCAGGCCCCAAAAAAAGGTCTATGTAGACTAACTTTCAAGCAGCCAAGCTACCAAAATGTAAACAAACCGTCAACCGACTACCATTGTACACTACAATAATGATTGGTAGTTGAGAGGCGTGAAACTTCACGGTTATGCAGCTACTACGGTACAGACAGATATACCTACATCGAATAATAAGTTCCCAGTGAGTTAGCAGTTACTGAATTATTAGTACCGATGTTTTTGTATGATTACTTTTATGTAGGTTATAATATTGAATTCTTGTAACTTGACCTACATAAAAATCTCGAGATCTATACTCTATACGAATAAATAGAAGTGTCTGTCTGTGAGTTAGAAATTAGAGCCTCTTTTTACGCTGATATAATTACTACTTTCAACTAACGAGAATTTTATTCTCGTTACTAGAAAGTTGTAATGTAATTGAATACCTACTTAAATTATTTCGATGTTTCAAATTGGATAAACGTGGAATAAACCATACCTACGTATTGCTGAGTAACCGAGACCGAGAGATTAGTAGTTTCGTACACAACTGTAACAAACAGTTGAACGAACGCGTGCTGAATATTCAACGCCGTCTAAAGAGAAACTCTAAATGGAAACCATATCAACTTTCCCCCGTCTATTTCAGATGTTGCGCATATTCGTGAACCTCACGTAGCTTGAAACTCTGTGATGTTGATTCCTTCAACATCTGGTCGTCAAAATTGGTGCAAAAAGAACGAGTGCAGCACAACAGTGTGTCAATAATATACATCCGTGTAACTTTAAGATTACTTTAGCCGTGTGATTCTTCATACAACCGTTTTATCCTAATAAGACTATTTTTAGAGTTGAGTTTTTTTTAGGGTTCCGTACCCAAAGGGTAAAAACGGAGCCTTATTAATGTCTCTGGGCTGTAAGCTCGCAGACGAAATGAGTTACAAATCTGTGTATAACGTTGACCCAAAATCAAATATTGAATTAGAAATTGAATTAAATTATTTTTCAGGGGGGCTCCCATACATGAAAAAGGAGCCGGAGAAAAAATATTTTTTTTCTTACCCTAGCTTGTGGGGTATCATTGTTTAGAGCTCATTGAGTAAAGTAATTGGGTTTTTCTTTCATGGTTTGTTGCGATGTCTAGCTCGGAAATTAAATATTTCTTAGACCCAAAATATTATATGGTTCATAATTATTTACGCACATAAAAAGCTGTGATAGCCTAGTGGTTAGGACGACCGACTTCTAATCGGAGGTCGTGGGTTCGATCCCGGGCACGCACCTCTAACTTTTCGGAGTTATGTGCGTTTTAAGTATTTAAATATCACTTGCTTTAACGGTGAAGGAAAACATCGTGAGGAAACCTGCATGCCTGAGAGTTCTCCATAACGTTCTCAAAGGTGTGTGAAGTCTGCCAATCCGCTTGGCCAGCGTGGTAGACTATGGCCAAAACCCTTCTCACTCTGAGAGGAGACCCGTGCTCTGTAGTGAGCCGGTACTGGGTTGATCATGATGAATTATTTACGAAACCCTAAAAGAGCGAGGCCCGACTCGCACTTGGCTGTTTTTTTTTTTTTTTGCAAAAATATGGTATGATCTTAAATCTCCCAACACTTAATGAGAGTGCAAAGTGCAGTTATTGATTTGAAGATTAAACAAAATTTAAATAGCATGCATACCAACGGTATCTATACTTTTCTATACTAATAAATAAAATTGAAGTGTCTGTCTGTAATTTCGAAATAACTACCACATATTAAGCTCATATGGTTATTTGAACGATACCATAACCGAATCACACGTTTTTAAAATTTTTGTCTGTCTGTCTGTCTGTTTGAACGGGCTAATCTTCGAAACGGCTGAACCGATTTTGACGGGACTTTCACGGACAAGTAGAGGATTAACCAAGGAGTAACATAGGCTACTTTTTGAACCGACTTTCAAAAAAAGAGTTGTGTTGAAATCGGTAAAAAACGCCCTGATAGGTATTTTCGCAGCGCGCGACGGCCGACCGCGACGCTCGCGCTGCACGGAACTCCCCGCGCCGCGCGCCCCTGCGCCCTGCGCCCTGCGCCCGTCGTACGCGGTACCGCGGTACGCCGCCGCGCGGCGGGGGGCGGGTGGACCAGAAATCTACTTATCCCTCAGGATTGGTGAAAAACCGAAATTCACGCGGGCGAAGCCGCGGGCAAAAGCTAGTAATAAATAAAATTGAAGTGTCTGTCTGTAATTTCGAAATAACTACCACATATTAAGCTCATATGGTTATTTGAACGATACCATAACCGAATCACACGTTTTTAAAATTTTTGTCTGTCTGTCTGTCTGTTTGAACGGGCTAATCTTCGGAACGGCTGAACCGATTTTGACGGGACTTTCACAGACAAGTAGAGGATTAACCAAGGAGTAACATAGGCTACTTTTTTAACCGACTTTCAAAAAAGGAGTTGTGTTGAAATCGGTAAGTACCTATGTTAAAAACGCCCTGATAGGTATTTTCGCTGCGCGCGATCGCGACGGCTGACGCTCGCGCTGCACGGAACTCCCCGCGCCGCCGCGCCACACGCCCCTGCGCTCTGCGCCCGCCGTACGCGGTACCGCGGTACGCCGCCGCGCGGCGGGGGGCGGGTGGACCAGAAATCTACTTATCCCTCAGGATTTGTGAAAAACCGAAATTCACGCGGGCGAAGCCGCGGGCAAAAGCTAGTAATGATATAAATATAAAATTAATTTTAACATACAATAATTTCTGTCATCATATTCTTTTACTAGCCGACCCCCGCGACTTCGTTCGCATGGATATAGGTTTTTATATAGAATCGGATCGGACCCCATAATTCTTTTTTGTACCTAAACTAAATGTATCCTAAGTTGCTCCTTAACATCACCTATCTGCCATTGAAAGTTCCATCAAAATCGATCCAGCCGTTTCGGAGATTAGCTGGAACAAATAGACAGGCCGACAAACATAAATTTAAACGCAGGCCAGTTTAAAATAAGCCGTACGTACTCGTACAAACATCCGCGTCCCAAGTTATTTGAACCCAATAAATATCTGTAATTTCTGAACTAAAACACCTATGACCTTGAAATATTTACGGGACAATATATAAAGTATTACCTTTCTAACAAAAAAAGAATGAGTGAAATCGAACAACGCGTTAATGAATTACAGCTAAATACACGTTTTAACTTTCATCCTCTCTCCCAAGGGAACCGTGCTGAATTTCGGGATAAAAAGTATCCTATGTCCTACCTCGGAGTATAAACTCAAATCGTACCAAGTTTCATTTGAATCCATTCAGTAGTTTCGGCGTGATGCGCGGCCAAGATACAGACAGACAGACAGACAGACAGACAGACAGACAGACTGACAGACAGACAGACAAAAATGAAAAAAACTGCAGTTTTGGCTTTAGTATCGATTATAGATTGCCCTCCAATAAAAAATTTCAAAATATCTTCAATGTACAGAATTGGATCTGTTACAGTTTTATTATATTATTATAGAAGATAGATATAAATTATTAAAAAAAAAAAAACTAGATTATGCCCACGATTTCGTCCGTGTGGATTTAGATATTTTAAAAATCCTCAGGGAACTCTATGATTTTCCGGGATAAAAAGTACCCTATGTGTTATTTCAGGGCATAATCTATCTCCATTTCAAATTTCAGTCAAATCAGTTCAGTAGTTGCGGCGTTAAAGAGTAACAAACATACACACATACATACATACGTACATACACACAAACTTTCACCTTTATAATATTAGTGTGATTTTATATATTTTTTTATTATTCTAGTACTGAAACTAAGCCATCTATCGGTTTATTTCTGCCGTGCCCGGAATTAACTGTGCCTTACATTCATTCCCCCTGGCGCATTCCCTATTTTGATTCCGTCCTCCGGATACTTTATCGCCACTTGTTACGATCTTGAGTCATTGCTGGCGTCGTCATTGCTGGATAGCATCGTCATGTCCTTGGAGTTAACTGTGTGGATCAACTGTTCCTTACCCTGCAAACAAAATAGTAAAATTATATTTGTTGATTTAAGTTTTCCTAACATCGTGCATCTCGTTCATGTATATATTCCGTCGTGATTGAAATAGCATGCTTTCACGCAACTTTCCTCTGCCTATTTCCGTTAACTTACCTATATATTGAAGGGCAGATTTGCTCGTGCCATGTCGCACCGTGAGAGGCCACCTTAAAATAACTCTGTCCGTCTATTTCAGATGCCGTGCAGCGTTTTGTGGAACTGCCCACGTATACTGAAGTCAATCCCGGGGAAGACGCATTACTCAAATGTCGGATATCTGACAAGAAAGGAGTTTGTTCATGGCAAAAGGATAATAAGGTATGAAAACTACCATATACACCATTTTAAGTTTTTGATTTGTTTTGGTTATTTCCAAAAAAAAAAACATACAGTAAGCGCTCGCGCCCACAACTATACATAATTTAAACGACTTGGGTAGGTTTAGAACATCGTAAATCAATAAAATCTAATTAAATAGACAAGAAACGAATAAAGATGAATAAATTTTTTTTTTTTCGATTCATATACATTTTCCCGAATTATCTTTTCAGGGTAAGTATAATAAGTATATTCACATTTTTCCGACAGTGGAATTTCATCCTAGCACGAAAAACGTGGTATTACAATATACAATTTTTAATATAAAATAAGTACTTTTATATAATTGAGAAACGTTCATTATTTTCCCGATAAAGGAGAGCAATTGATACAGAGACATAATTAAATTTCTCGTTACTCTACTGAGGTATGCGCACACCAGTGACATGTCGTGCGACAAAAAATTTAAAAAATATGTGCTTTACAAAAATAATATTTTCTGTGCGGTGAGACATGGTCGTTAACAATGGGCCTCATAAGAAGGCTCAGGGTCACTCAGCGGGCGATAGAGAGAGCTATGCTCGGAGTATCCCTGCGGGATCAAATCAGAAATGAGGAGATCCGCAGGAGAATCAGAGTTACCGACATAGCTCATCGAGTCGCGATACTGAAGTGACAATGGGCGAGGCACATTGCTCGAAGAACCGTTGGGGTTTCAAGGTGCTTGGATGTCGTTTCAAGGTGAAAGGGGTCGCGGGGAGGGCGTGGGGATCGTTCGTAAGCACTAATTAGCTCTCACGAATCCCTCGTGAGCGCTGATTGGCTCTCCAATCGTATTGTGTCCCACTCACTCGTACGACGCTGCGCGCACTTGAATGTCACCGCTCGACTTACGTGCCGGGAGTTATAGACCCGCCACTCGATGGACAAACGATCTCAAGCGAGTCACTGGTAGCCGCTGGAATCAAGGGGCACAATATCGTGTTCTGTGGCAATCCTTGCAAGAGACCTATGTCCAGCTGTGGACGTCTATTGGTTGAGACGACGAAGTTGAAAATTTTCAAATATTCATGATATTATTTACTTAGCAATAAATAGGAGTCCCGCCGTGTTTGGATATCAGTCGCATCTCAGCTAGCTGCTGGCGAAGCGAGTTGAGATTACTTTTGATTGCAAATGCCGTGTGAGAAACATTGTGAACAAAAACTGAGAGTAAAATTGTCATTTACAGTATGAAGATCTTAAATTGTGTAGTTTTTTTCTGAAAATTAATGTCCATTCTAAATTGCGAATTTGCGATGAGCACGATTCAAAAGTTACGCTCAGGGACTCTGTTTACAGTGCAGTCAATACAAGTATAAATTAAAAATTTAAAAAACCCCTGACATTCGCCATTTTGTGGCGGCGGCAATCTTATATTTGCATTGTGCTATTCTACTAGTCAAGCCCTTTCATTTGATACCCATATTAAGGGAGTTGTGAAAAAATATGTAATTCGTCATTTTGTAGCGGCGGCCATCTTGGATCGATTTTCACCAAAAATAGCTAACAACACTCGACGCCTAATTCTCCTTTCAAACAAAAAAAACCGCATTCAAATCGGTTCACACGTTTGAGCGCCACAGGGGAATTACAGGGAGACACACACACACACACACACAGACACGTCAAACTTATAACACCCCGTCGTTTTTGCGTCGGGGGTTAAAAACTATCAACAGTGACACGACTAAAAGTCGCTCACATGTCCTCGCGCTTAAAATCTCTGAGGCAAAGAGCAGCTCAGTAATAAAATCATCCCTAGGTACTTTATTAAGTTCACTCACATGCACCTGCACATGCATCTGCACTGAAGTTCAGAATGGAACGTTTTCTTTTCGTATTTTTATGACTAGAGCTTGGTTTAATATTGAATCTGGCTTATAATTGAGGCCGTCAGCGCAGCGGCCTAACCCACATTTTTTTAAGTTCTTACTTATAGACTTAACTGATTACAAAGATGATAATTCTTTGCCTAAAAATGGCCTAACTATAGTTATCCTGTTATGTAATAGATGACGCAACAAAATCCATTTTTGTATTTAATTATTTTCGTCTTTTATTTGAGCAATGATGTCCTAACCCGCCACTAACTATTACCTACTAACTGTCTCAGGTTTAGGCCATTTTTGCGCTGACGGCCTCAATTATTAGTACCTACATTATTAGAATTCCTTACTAAAATGATAAAAAGAAACGAAGTGGTGCTGAAACGTGATTAGCAGTCCAATCAGATTAATGATAGATGACATGATAATTTTATCACGTAATTTCTGAATAACCTGATTAGTCGAAGCACTCACTTCTCTACGTTTCTCTCCGCTCCACTATCGCATATCGCATATCGCTTATTTCAGTAGGAAACTTAGTTGCACTATTTCCTACATTTAATTTATCACATAAAATACACACACATCGCCACAATACGGCAAGTAATTTGCCGTGATAGAGGTCATAATCACACTAATATTATAAAGGCGAAAGTTTACGTGCGTGTGTTTTTTACTTTTTAACGCCGCAACTACTGAACTGATTTGGCTGAAATTTTGAATGTAGATAGATTATGCCCTGATTTAACACATAGGCTAGGCATTTTATCCTGGAAAAATCCAAAGTTCCCACGGGATTTTGAATAGGTAAACCGAAATCTAGAACTACAGGTATAGATAGATTATTATAGCAAACTTCCTTAAAAGTAGGTATAAATGTTGGAAAAGGGAGCGGGAACGGGAACCGAAAATCAACGATTCCCGGTATAGATAGATTACTATAGCAAACTTTCTTAAAAGTAGGTATAAATGTCTGAAAAGGGAGCGGAAACGGGAACCGAAAATCAACGATTCCCTCGGGATTTGTGTTACTACGGCTGAAGTTGAAGATCGCTTTGACAGACTGACAGACAGCGAAGCCTTAGTATTGGCACCTTTAGGTACGGAACCCAAAAATTACTTGACCAATTTCATGAGTTTTTTAATTCCGGATGTATGAAAATCAGATAATAAATTTTGTCCTTTCCCACACACACAAGTGCAACTTAACTTTACGGCCACGCTTAGGTCATCATCATCATCATCATGATCAACCCATTACCGGCTCACTACAGAGCACGGGTCTCCTCTCAGAGTGAGAAGGGTTTTGGCCATAGTCTACCACGCTGGCCAAGCGGATTGGCAGACTTCACACATCTTTGAGAACGTTGTGGAGAACTCTCAGGTGTGCAGGTTTCCTCACGATGTTTTCCTTCACCGTTAAAGCAAGTGATATTTAAATACTTAACGCTTAGGTACTTTAACATATTGAGTTCACTTATTCAAATGCAGCCGGCCCGATCCTCTTCATATTTTTAAAATTGTATGGCTACTTTCATACAGTTCAATATGGGTACGTATAATTTATCGATTTGACTTTAGACTTTCATATTATTATCATTTTAAACATCTTTTTCGGTGAGCCTAACTCTGTCCAACACATAAAAAATTTAAGACTATATTTGTGGACAGAATAATTATGTATTGCTTTCGTATTTTGTTGCATCTAACTCACAATCATCCATCTAAAACTATTTACTTACTCTAACTTAACTTACTTAGTAGTAACTTTTCGAATAAACAAGGATCGTAATTTATATATTTTCATCCAAAGAATAGCTCAAAACTTAAGACAGATATAAATTGAAACACATAGATAGTATTATGGCAAAAAATAGGCTAAATTATTTAGTACTAGAGAATGCCCGCGGCTTCGCCCGCGTGAATTTCGGTTTTAAACAAATCCCGAGGTAATCGTGGATTTCCGGTTCCCGTTCCCGCTCCCTTTTCCAACCTTTATACCTACTATCAAGGAAAGTCGCTATAGTAATCTACATATAGCTGTAGCTATAGATTTCGGGTTTTTCAAAATCCTGTGGGAACTGTGCATTTTTCCAGGATAAAAAGTAGCCTATGTTTTAAGTCAGAGCATAATCTATCTCCATTCAAAATTTCAGCCAAATCAGTTCATTAGTTGCGGCGTGATTGAGTAACAAACATCCAAACATCCACACTTTCACATTTATAATATTAATAATAGGATTATTGTCTGTAAATTGTAATAATCGCATAATGAAAATCATCATTTAATTTTAGTGCATGGGAAAAATTACCAGTGTCTTACCGAACCAATTCTTAAAAATCAGCCAAGTGCGAGTCGGGCCTCGCTCTTTCAGGGTTCCGTACATAATTATGAACAATATAATATTTTGGGTCTAAGAAATATTTAATTTCCGAGCTAGACATCGCAACAAACCGTGAAAGAAAAACCCAAAAAAATGTTCGTTTATTTTGGTCACAGCTTATAAACTATTTAATAAATCGTTGTTTTCAGTATTTGTTGTTTAAATAGAGCATATAGTACATAATATACTGAAATATCATATTCCCAACTAGTTTAGTTTTTGAGATAGCCCCCGTCACAAAAATGGTCTAAAACTGACAACTTTGATGGCCTCCCATTCCCTTATTTTTTGAGATAAAAATTAAAAAAATATATAATATTTGTACTCTACTTAATGAGCTCTAAACAATGATACCCCACAAGCTAGGGTAAAGAAAAAATTTTTTTTTCCGGCTCCTTTTTCATGTATGGGAGCCCCCCTGAAAAATAATTTAATTCAATTTCTAATTCAATATTTGATTTTGGGTTAACGTTTTACACTAAATACCAAAATTTCAGGTTTGTAACTCATTTCGTCTGCGAGCTAGAGACCTGTGACCGGCGGACAGACGGACAGACAGACAGACAGACAGACAGCCGAGTGACATTAATAGGGCTCCGTTTTTACCCTTTGGGTACGGAACCCTAAAAATTATCTTAAGGCTCAATGGTGAAATAAACTTGCAAGTGGTATTTTTCACGAACTTTAACCGACAATATTGAGATCACTTATTCAAATGAAGATCCTTTCCATATTTTAAAATTTTATGACTACTTTGAACCGACTAACGCTGCATTTTAATCCTTTAGCTCGAGTAATAGCATCTTCGAGGAGTTTTGCAGCCATTTCGTATCTATATTAATGTATGGTTTGGTTAAAAATGTGTATACTACATACATATGACAAAAATCTTGAGATTAACAGTGAAAAATACTGAACTTAATATACTTAATTCCATATTATAATTGTTTATTTTCTTTAATATCTATAGGAAAACGTTAAACCAATTTTCGTGCTGGTATATATTTTCTGATAGAATAGGAGTAGTAAGACAGTATGTAGAAGGATTTTATTGTTTTTGAACTTGTTTTTGTTTAAATTACAATGTTACAATATGAGTGCATAGATAGTTTAATCAAGTTTTTAAATTATGGTTTTAAATTAATTTTCAGTTTTTCGCCTTCATGAATCCTGAAAGATAGATGGATCTAAAATATGGAAGCTATGATCGATGCAGTCGTTTCGATACTATACGGGGTTCATTGATACGAGTACAAAGCGTAATAAATCTCATCATTTCCTGCCATTTTCCCGCTGATAACTGGAACCGGCGGTTCGCGCCGAGCTCTATAACGCTCGCTGAAGATAACATTTGCAAATTAATGCAAAGCTCCATTTGCTGGACGGACTAATAACAATTCAGATACCGAAGGAAAATTTTCAATGAGGAGCATAAAGGCGGGGGAGGATATAAAGTAAATTAATCAACAATAACGTTATTTATTTTGCTCTTTTCGGTAGCTCTTTGGTGGCCAAAATTTTGACAACTGCTCTTCAAAATCCTGCAATTAATACACCTCTACAGTACAGGCAGACTCATCAACGACATCACACTAATATTATTAAGGCGAAAGTTTGTGTGTGTGTGTGTGTGTGTGTGTGTGTGTTTGTTACTACTGAACCGATTTGGAATTTTGAATGGACATAGATTATGCCCTGACTTAACACGCTTAGGCTACTTTTTATCGTGGAAAAATCTACAGTTTCCAGAGGATTTTGAAAAAACCGAAATCTATAGCTACAGCTATAGGTAGATTAGATACTATAGCAAACTTCTTTGAAAGTCGGTATAAAGGTTGCAAAAGGGAGCGGGAATGGGAACCGGAAATCACGGAACACGATTCCCTCGGGATTTGTGAAAAACCGAAATTCACACGGGCGAAGCCGCGAGCAGAATCTAGTATCTTCAATATCTTTTAGGTAAGTCATAGCGAAACGGAAACAATGTCATTGTACGCGCACTTCTTAATTAAAGTCGTAATTACTGAGCGTTTAAAATGCCGTAAAAGTTACGCACTGAGACCAGAGAATGTAGAAGATAACTAGTTATGAGTAATATATACCTATTTATTTTTTAAATTATTTTTAAAATGATTTTACACCTTATACCGGTATACTACTACCTTTATAATTAACATAACGTTACCATATTTACCGGCCTTCCGGTAAGGAAGTGTTATCATACGGTTTAGCGTTCCGGTACGGTACGACGGCGCGTAGAAACCGCCTATGGTCTTTACCCACTGTAACGTTCCATATCATAACCATACGTATAGGTACGTATAACCCTTGAACCCACTAGACCGTTCCGTCATCGAACAATATCGCAGCGGCCATAACCGGACCGGTAGCAAATTCACGACGAGAATATTAAAAAGTACTAAGAATTAAATAATATATAAGCTAGTGTACTATGGGAAATAAATAAATAAATATTCGGCATAGGTTTTTTTTAAACTCCCGTTGGAACTCTTTGATTTTCCGGTACCAAAAGTAGCCCATGTTCATGTAGGATCAACTGTTTTTGTTTTTTCACGACGGAATCCTATATCTCATCGAGATATAAGATTGTCGTACTTCACTCCTCGTACAAGTCACGGCAAATAAGTCTAGCGTTGACCTTCAATGCACAGAAGTCGAAAATGAGGTATCTCGGGTGGTGAGGGGGTCGCGGGGAGGGCGTGGGGATCGTTCGTAAACACTGATTAGCTCTCACGAATCCCTAGTAAGCGCTGATTGGCTCTCCAATCAGCGCTTACTGCGCTCACTTGAAGGTCAGCGCTCGACTTACGTGCCGGGAGTTATATCTGCTTTAAAAGTCCCAATAAAACATGCAGACGATTTTACATTCAAATAATCACATGAGCCTAATACATATTATAAGAGAAAGTTATTTTGAAATTACATACCTATAGTCACTTCAGTTTTATGTATTTGTACCTATAGATTAAATATATAGATAAAACTTCGTATAAGCAAGCTTAGGAGCTGGGATCGAATAGGGGAATCAGGAATTTTATTATAGACTGGCTGGTTTCAGCTCGCAGTTCAAATGCGTTTGTGCAGTGTATTTTCGTCGAAACACGTGCAAAAGTGGCATATGTGAGAGTAAACTACCTCTATACTGCATATATCACTAAAGTTATTAAGTTTAGCACATATAATTATTACTAGCTACTTTTACTACTACTCTAGCTTTTTGCTAGATGCTCGCGACTTCATGCTGGCTTAAGCATTTTAAAAATGCCGTGGGAATTATTTTATTTTTCCCGTGTAAGAAGTACCCTGTGTCCGTCTCCAGGATGGAAGCTATCTCTGTGCCTTTCGTAAAATCCGCCCAGCGGTGGGCTTTTAAAAATCCCGTGGGAACACATTGATTTTCCGGGATGAAAAATGGCCTCAGCTCTATCACTGGGATTATTTTTCATCGTGAAATAATACTTTTTAGGGTTCCGTACCC
Source organism: Melanargia galathea (assembly GCA_920104075.1). Lineage (NCBI taxonomy): Eukaryota > Metazoa > Arthropoda > Insecta > Lepidoptera > Nymphalidae > Melanargia > Melanargia galathea. The sequence continues at coordinate 16,983,739 of OV049871.1, read as the reverse complement.
AAAGGGTAAAAAACGGAGCCCTATTAATGTCACTCGGCTGTCTGTCTGTCTGTCTGTCTGTCTGTCTGTCTGTCTGTCTGTCCGTCTGTCCGCCGGTCACAGGTCTCTAGCTCGCAGACGAAATGAGTTACAAATCTGAAATTTTGGTATTTAGTGTAAAACGTTAACCCAAAATCAAATATTGAATTAGAAATTGAATTAAATTATTTTTCAGGGGGGCTCCCATACATGAAAAAGGAGCCGGAAAAAAAAATTTTTTCTTTACCCTAGCTTGTGGGGTATCATTGTTTAGAGCTCATTAAGTAGAGTACAAATATATATTTTTTTAATTTTTATCTCAAAAAATAAGGGAATGGGAGGCCATCAAAGTTGTCAGTTTTAGACCATTTTTGTGACGGGGGCTATCTCAAAAACTAAACTAGTTGGGAATATGATATTTCAGTATATTATGTACTATATGCTCTATTTAAACAACAAATACTGAAAACAACGATTTATTGAATAGTTTATAAGCTGTGACCAAAATAAACGAACATTTTTTTGGGTTTTTCTTTCACGGTTTGTTGCGATGTCTAGCTCGGAAATTAAATATTTCTTAGACCCAAAATATTATATTGTTCATAATTATGTACGGAACCCTGAAAGAGCGAGGCCCGACTCGCACTTGGCTGATTTTATTTTTTTAGTTTAATTTTAGTGGTGCTAAAATAGTAGTTTATGAAACGGTTGCATAATAGAGGTTATTAAAACACGAGTGTTAGTTTAAAAAACGAGCCGCAGGCGAGTTTTTTAATAGTATTACACGAGTGTTTTAATAACTAATTATGTAGAGTTTCATACACTACTTTATCTAAGCTCATCAATAGGTATCTTACGTATAAAAGAAAAGACTAAGAAATTAACAAAATTATTTATTATAATAAGTATTCATGTTTTGGATATTGCAATTTATAAATGTACTCAATTCTTCAGGGGAGAACGTTTTTGCATTTTTTCCCTTAAAGCCCTGCGATTTTCTTTTTAAAACAGCAATCAGTCTTGTGTATTTAATAATATCGATTTGGTTGTACTCAATATACTTTTGAGCATTGAGTATTTAGCCCATAAGGACAAAGACTTAAATTTATTTGATAATTCTTGGAAATATGCTAGCATTACATTTTCTGAAAATGAAGTGGTTTTTTTCAAAATTTTCCAACTCATAAAATCTTGGTAACATTTATCGTAAATTTTCTTTGATTTTGCTGGCAAAAGATTATTTGTCATTCCCGATGCTATTTCCAGAATGTCTGGTGGAGTTAAATTCTCTTCAGTATCACTGCTAGACATTTTTCCGCGCAACAAAAATCACTTGCAAAATTTTGAGTTACAAAAACTGAATAGTAAATAAATAATAAATTAAAAATTTAAATAATAGGCGCCAAAATTCAATTGTCAATTTCGAATGTGCGGTGCGTGCAGTGCGTCTATGGTCAATTATGGTAGCACTACACTCTGTCCTCTGGCCGCATCTTGCTACCGCCACACTTTCGCAGTAGTAGTAATAGGGTAACTTTGATAGCGGGATAATCATTGTAAGTAACAAAATTAAACTAACTAACTATTGTAAACTAACTATTGTACCTATTTCTTTTAAAATGTTTCTTTTGTTTAATTTATGTTTTTTGGTGTACAATAAAGTATTAAATAATAATAATAATAATAAACACCCGGCATGGCTCAAAAATACCAGAACCCAGTGCCTGTACTATAATGTAGAAAAAATTATTTTTTAAAATTGTTTTGCAATAATTTCCTAACAAAGTAGTGTTATAATGAACTTTTTTAATTTTTTTTTTAAATATTATAGATGTATGTGAATAAAGTAGTCCAATATAGGACACATTTTGATTTCATATTCGGAATTTTATGATATGAGAGTAGATAAAATATTTTTTTAAAACGCCTTGTCGAAAACAATAATTAATGCTCTGGGCCATTTTGGTGCGTGTTATTGACACGCTGAAAATCAGTCTGTGTAAAAAGGGGCCACTATTTGTGATTTGAAAATCGAATTGCAACGTTATCAGAAATACGTTAACAAACTTGACAGGAAATAAATTGAAACAGGGTGCATTTTTTTACAGAAAATGATGTTAAAATACTGATTTAAAACAGATTTTTAATGGACTTACATGATTGATGAGAATGGTTTGGACATAAAATAATTATACCTAATCGTAAAATTATCAAATCCGTATAAGACAGATTATGAAATTTTATATAGGTATATATTTGTTTGGAAGCACTAATAACGATCCTAAACTATGCGAATATAATATAGCGGCTATAATTACGTGTCGAATTGATAACCTCCTTTTTTGAAGTCGATTAATAAAATCTAATCTTTGACACTGCTCTCCTGATAGCTAAGTTAAGCACATTGGCAGGCGAGATGAGATTGGATCAAATGAGGGTAATCAGGACTCAGAAGCGACACACGAGAACAAATGGACCGCAGAGCTGCGGTTTCCGTCGGACACGCGAGCAGGGTTGCCACACTGGCATACTTATCATATTTAACCACGAAATTGATACCACTCAATTTTATATGCGTCATAATTTTGCAAAGATAGCCTGCCAAAGTGATACTTTGTCAGCAACTACTAAAAGAACCATAGAGTAAATAGAGGGCCATTCGACGTTAGACGAATGGAATATGGATGCACGAAATATTCGCTATTTCATCATTGCGACGGAATACATAAACAAATCACGCACACTCCAATTCAATTCATGACATTCAAACCAATGATTATTATGAATACATTCATTCGGGCCAGAAAATTCCGTTGCGTAAGGCTCCAGCCATTTTTAAGATAATTTTATTTTTAAAGTTTACTTTTAATTTTTATTTTTAGTTTCTTAAGGATAATTTTATTTTTAAGAAATATCGGAAACTACATAAATAGAAAGAAGTAGAATATAATCATTATTGAAACTGTAGTTACATGGTAGGTAGCTGTTTGAATTTTTTTTTGCGAACTCTATGAAAGGGGTTTATATTATTGTAAGTAAGTTATGAGGCACGTCGAATTTTCGTGCTCTTACTTGAGTTATATTATACTATATAGTAGGATCTGGGAGCCTACCAAGAAAATCCCTACCATTATAATATGATTTGTAGAAAGGGGTCACAACCTTCAGAAATGAGTGTACACGCAAAGAGAGAGGGGCACGTGCAGTGCATCTTTTCTAAATAAACTTAGGTTTGATGTGTCAGGACAGGTATATTATGAGGTGTATATGAGGTGTATTCAAACTTAAGAAACTTTGAAAGACATCCATACTACTATGGCACAGAGGTCATCATAATTAAATTACCTACTGAAAGAAAATAATGAACACGAACACGCAAACCTCACGTTGTTTTGTGAAAAAAAAAATAGCAGAAAAGGTAAAAAATATAAGTCAAACATCATAAATCATAATTATTACATATTAAATGTATAGATTGTAAACTTCAGTTAAATTGGTGACCTATTTGTTCAGGTGCAGAATGTTACAAAATTATGAAAATAAAAAATATAATATTCAATATTAAGTGCAAGCACCCTTAACATCTACTTGTGAATGGATGTAAGCGCTCTCGGAGTTTTATTCTCGCGGCGAAAAATTCGTAGTGTATTAAAATGGCAATTTGAGAAAATATTACATTCTGTGATACACTGTTAGATTTAAATTTTTTTAGACAAACAAGAGAACAGTTTTAAAATAGCATAGCATACTTATTTTGAGATTAGTTTTGCCAGGTATTTTTTTATAAAATTAATAATAATTGTTCCTGTGTTTCATTATATTGGGTTATTGTCATTGTTCATATTCACAAGATTTTTTTATAGTATAATATATAAATATTTTTGTATTTTGTCAGGTACAGTATAATTATTTATTATATGTATACACAAACATATTTGTGCAATAAGGTACTCTGTGCCTAAAAGGTTAAATGACGGGTTTTTAAATATTTCTCTTTAATTTCATTTTAGTAGTGTTTCAGTATTCAGGGTACAAACAAAAACTTACCAATAATATTTAGGTATGTTAAAACCCTGGCATTTGCAAAGATAATACATCGACCTGTGGTATGATACTGTACATGCAAAATGTGCGATGAATATGAACCTATTGTTATTTTTGACGTAACATGTGACATCACAAATATACGTGTGACATGTGACATACTCAGTGAATAGTTAGTTAATATCCATTTCAGGAGTTAAAACCATTGACAGACTGACGTTTCTATCCGTATTTTGCATGCGATTTCGGTGTATGGCAAAAAATCTAAACAAATAATAAAATATACTAAATGCTAATAATGCATAGAGAAAAATATAGAGCACACTTCAATAAATATATGATAATAATTGATCACTGATAATAATTTTCCAGTTTTCGTTAAGTAACGATTTTTTTAAGATTTTTTTTCTGGTTTTCACCTTAAAGTGTATTAACAATTTAGGTATATTCCATTGAATATTTTAAAGACAGTGGGTACAAATAATATATTATACTTACCTAAGAGAAAAAAAACTTAAAAACATAAAAAAAGTATTGATAAAATTTCAAAAGTTGAAAGTATTGCGCAATACGGCGTTATAGCACTGTTTATATTTTCATCATAAATAGATGTATCAGTTTTGAAAATAAGTTATGTCATCTGCAAACAATAGGACGTACAATATCGCAAACATTATACGAGTATGTAAATCGTAGAAAATTATGATCAGATATGATCAGATGCTAAAGTAGTAATAAAAAAATAAACTTGAGATTCAAATCTTACACATACGCATAAACTCGTCAAGTAGCTATCTTTATTTACGGCCTGTTTCACCACCTTCTGATAAGTGTCTGATAGCCTAAACGTATGTTTTGTCACTTTCTTACTTTATGTCGAGTGACAAAGACAAAAGTTGTAGATAGCTATCTAATACATATCAGAAGGTGGTGAAACAGGCACTTAGTGTTCTAAAAAAATCTAAACTTTATTTTGTCCTAATTATTTGCTTTTACTATTTTTCCTAATTATTTTGTACGTTTTTATTATAAGTAAAAAAATGGTTGTCTGTAAAGTCGGTTTACGGACGATAATTTTACGTGATAGCGTCATAAGAAAACAAAGAGAGATAAGAGATGCGTCTAACGCAATTCGCAATAGCTATTTCTATAGCAATTCGAACGCTACGCCAATCGTGCCTTCTCTATCGCTTGTTCCGTGCTTTCGCGTGCATGCAGTACGTGACAATGAGTCGTACTTTTTCGTACGTGTAGCCGGCGTTCATCGATTTATAAGAAGTTATCACATCAAAACATTAGAATAAACCAAGCGATTTTTTTTGTTGCTGACGGTACAATGTTGACCGTATGTCAGGTACAACATGACTTCATTTCTCATTTCTCTTCAAATGAATAATATTTGGAATGGAGCATAATTATGAATGCAAATTCACTTTGTGCTACAGCTAAAAATCCATCATAATTAAGAATCAAACGAACTTACCTTGTGAAGTTTGATATCTAATTATACGAGCGTCTCGACCGAAGATTATTATAGCTTACCAGCAGCAGTACAGTAGATTATGCTGTCCTTATCACACTTTTAGAGTTTTTTTTATAATAAATTAATTGTTTTTTTGACGTTTTTGACGTCAGAGTACCGAGTAGGTACCCCCACCCCCACGCTCCCCCGCCACGCGGGGCAGGCCCATCCTCATTTTTCAGAGCCTTATTTTTTCGATATGTTTAGGGATTTTGACAAAAAAACAGGGCGGGTGGGTTTGTAATAATCTTCGGTCGAGACGCTCGTATAATTAGATATCAAACTTCACAAGGTAAGTTCGTTTGATTCTCAATTATACTTCGCATCTCTCCGAAGATTATTATAGCTTGCAAGCAGATGTTTAGAGCATCGAAAAAATACTACAATAATATTTACTGTGTACAGTAAAATTATTAAAAATAAAATTAAGGCAAAACTTAACAGGGAAAAAGAAAAATAATCATTTACAATATGTGATTAAACAAAGTCAATATTGCTTCATAAACCATAATTTAAAGGCAATTTATTATTTATTTTTAATTAACAAATTTTTTGCTAAGTAGCATGTCAGATAATATATGCTAATCGTACTTGTATAGAATAGAATATAAATTTTTATTCGCATAAAAAAATTTAAGCTTCAAAATAATATATCCACAATTTTGATCTGATTTTAATAAATCTGTATAATATTATAATAGATACTTTAAAAATACATTTGAAGATTCAGACCAAACTACTTTTTGTTGAATAATTTCTAAGTTTTAGCCCTACATTGTGGGCAGCTGATGTCAACGCGTGTCGCGTGCTATGTGTGCCATTGAATTGACATAACTCAATGGGATAGAAAGAGTGGTTTTTGAAAACTGATGAACAAAGGTATAAAGTAAATAAGTAGGTTATTAAATAACAAGAATTTGTGTATGCCCTAAAACAAGGGCATGAAATAGTAGCACTCTATTTAACAATTTTACCATCATTGTACTGACCTATTTCAACAAATAAATTGATTTTGATTTGATTTTGAAAAAATCTCATTGGGCACGTAAGGGATCGATTCTTTCTAAATATCTTCTGAAATAAGTTTAAGGATTTTCTTTAATATACGGCACCATAATAATTGGTTGAAAAAACATTTGATCTTGAAGTTTTGATCATCTATTTTAGTTTTATCGGATTCCAATAAAGTATTTATTGACCAAGTGTCTGTATTTTTTAATGGAGATGTTAATGCCAAAAAAGTGAGTTTTTAAAGATAGATCTTTTTTGTGAGATGAAATCATTGTTTATACTGAATCTTGCATTTAAGGCATTTGCATTTAAAGGCATTTGCATTTAAGGCATTGCATTATCTATGCATTTAAGGGTTAATACTAAATTATGGTGGACAGTGAGAATGATAGAAATTTAATTTGTATCTGAATTTTTGTGTGAAAAATTCAATTAGCTGTATAATGTTGGAATCACCATATAAAACCAATACCAATAATTATAACCTTTTTTCTTGCAGAACAGTCATTTTGACTTTAAAGATGTGTTATATTTATTCATGGAATTATTAGAGAAAAGACCATTGCTATGTTAAGCGATGCGTTGGAGTTGGAAAAAACGCCCTTTGCCATGTAACATTTAATTATGTAAAATTTTGAAATAAGGCTAAAGTATGGAAAGGCTTATAAAATTTTGTATATTTTTTTATTTTTTTTGAATGTTAATGCATCAACAATCTCAGAAATTCCATGATGCGTACCTCTGACATTTGTTATTTTGATTACTGGCAAATAAACCAAAGTCAGATCTGCCGAAATAAACTTTTGACTGACGATACGCATAAACAGTGAGTTCCCTTTCTGTGTTCATGTTGAACTTTTGACGAGATTCAAAATCTGCAACTAATGTTCGTATTTATTTAAATATATGACGCAACATTTTGTAAACATTGATATAAGCGATAGCTGTTTATTTTTGGTAAAATATTATAATTTTTAAGTCGTGATAGACTGAGGCTATAAAAGGCTGCAAGTAAATTGAAGAACCGATGGACGTTGGAGTCCCAAGGTGCTTGAGTGGAGCAATGACATTTGCGAGTAATCCGTAAGCTGTCTCATCATTACAGGTTGCACCACAGCCCGAACGTGACGCATCACTATACACTAGGTACTAGTGAATATTCTTCATATTTTAAATGAACAATTTGCAGAATCAATATAATTTCTCCACTTCCTCCAGCATATGAAATCATTGTTAACAATACAGATCATATATTTCTACACAGAGAAGGTCATAATATATTTCTTACGATTATCAAAGTAGTGAATTGCCAAGAATTTCAAGAACTTTGAAAATCCATACATTTTCGTATAAATAAATCCGTCATCGAAGGCCGGGCACGCCGACATCGACAAACCAACATAACTAGTTAGTTTCCTGATTTCTCATACATTTTTCTGTATTTGTTTGTAAATAACTTTATATGAACTTTTAGACGAATTAAAGATAAATCCTTTTTTGTGGGTAAAGAGTGATCTTTGATCAAAAATCTTAATTTCAAAAGTAATTTGTTGATCGCTTCTTACATTATCCAAACAGTTGTAACCGAATTTCTAATGCATAATGAATCGTCAAGAAAATTAACTGATAAATAAACTGATGAACATACATAAATGTGAAGGGCCGGTTTTTTTAAAACCTTTGTTGATAGAAGTTGCAAAGTCCAAATGGTAAAACGTTGACTTCTGCATATCACTTTCGGCCACTGGCAATAAAAAAATATGCATCTTTTATAGTCTGATTCCTACTAAGGATTTCTAATTCCGCGAAACTGTCGTTTCTTACTGTTACCAGACGTATAACAGTTCCCACATAAAGGATAATAAATTTAAAACTCATATAACTGAAAATCAATTGCCACATGTACATATGACAATTGCCTGACAGATGCTTCAGGCATTTTAATATTGGTGTAAAATCGAACTTCAGGTGTTAACCTTGTTATTCATATAAATAACTCATTGTATTTTTAAAATGACAACTGTCAGAATTTCACCGAATCAAAAATCAGACCGGTTGTCATACAGCATATTAATTAATATTAATGCGGTACTTTCATATCTTCCATATTAAAGTTATTGACACAAATAAAGTTTGATTCATATAAATTCAAAATAAAACGATGTTTTCCTTTAGGCTGAGGGACTGTAAAAATTGGTGAGACGAATCATTGTTTTTCTTTGGCCCAAAAATATGAAGCCACTCGTGAAGAAAAACTGGTCTGCCAATGATACGTAAAAACGTCTCGGTGTTATGTACCGGTGACGAAGCAGCTAGCATTGTCACGGTTGCGCGTGCTATATTTAGCATTGAGTCGTAAGCTTAAGTGCGTAAACGTAAGAGAGTAAGCGCTCAGTGATAATTTCACGGCACGGCCGCTGGTGGCGGTAGCGGGTTCTGATGTCAGCCCGGGTTATTATACTCGCTTTTCGGGCAGGTGCACATGGTGTCCCCCGTACGTTTAGAGTTTTCCGGTACAGAAGTACTCGGCTGTGAGCGGAATTGGTTAGATATCAACTTTGAAGCGGAGGTTGAAGTGGCCTTAGATGATTTCAGATACTCCGACAGATTTAAACCGAACCAAAGGTATCGATTTTCATATTTTTTAATATATATCTCGCTTTTGTTTGCTAAGCTTCTGTAATGAGTATCGCATAGCAACCGTCTTTGACGCTGATCTTCCATCGTGTGGCCAAATCTTTATGGCCAAATCTCCGAATAGTTTTTCTTGTTGGGTCTGAGCCCAATAATAATTGTAAAATCTCAGGATCTAATTTGTCATTCTTATGAATCAGATGTCAATAAGAATAACGTAAGATGAAATTTATGTAGGTAGGTATTAATTTTATGACCCTACAAAGAAAACTCACACACGCTATGCGTCGGAGTAGTTGACTGGATGGTAGGTATACCTATATTTTATCCACACACCATAAAGGTCGGGATGTACATATATTTTCCACTCACCATATAGGTTGGGATATACATAAATATTTTCCACAAACGTTTTACGTCGGGATAGTTATATTTATTTGACAGGTATCACTATATTTTTATCCACACACCATATAGGTCGGGATATATATTTTCCACACACATTTTATGTCGGGATAAGGTACATGTCAATAATACAGGAAACCAAGGTTATAAGTATATATTCTATATGCCACGGAAGCTGGCGCCTTAAATATTTTAGTGAAGACAAGGTCATTCACTTAGGCTATTCTTTCTCTCTAGTTTTTATATACCTCACACACTATTTTTGTAGGTGAGAACGAGACAAAGCAACTTCCAGCCAACAACAAAGGAAAAATTTTTTTGTTCAACTTTTTGTTTGGAGCGCAAATTCCACAGGTTATATCTGTCTAACAGGAAACTCATTGAGATTTCCAATTGAACCGTCAATATAAACAGAAGACGGTGCGCAGATAAAAACAATGAACAATAATTACTTATTTTGTTCACTGGGTAAAAATATATTAATGAATATAACTTCTTACTAGTAAATAAATCTAGTCTTACCTTGAATTTTTCTGCTCGCTCGATGATGATTGATCGCATGATACTCGCTAGCGATTCCTGGTACTGATGATTAAACTCCGCGGGTGATACACTTCAACTTTTTCAACTAAATCACGTTTTCTTTTTCCCGTTTCACTTTTTATTTTTTAAATTTTGTTTGGACGACGTGTGACTCGGACAACACAAAATAACGTAATGAGGATGGGCCTGCCCCGCGTGGCGGGGGAGCGTGGGGGTGGGGGTACCTACTCGGTACTCTGACGTCAAAAACGTCAAAAAAAACAATTAATTTATTATAAAAAAAACTCTAAAAGTGTGATAAGGACAGCATAATCTACTGTACTGCTGCTGGTAAGCTATAATAATCTTCGGAGAGATGCGAAGTATAATCAATAGAGTTCGTGGACGTAGATTTTAGCTGATATACTTAGGTACTATATAGCCTGGTCAATGTCTGTTACATTTCAATTAACAAAAATTCCGACAGTGCTGAGTATTGGTAGAGCCTTGGGTACACCAGTAGGAATAAAGTGTCAAAAGTCCCCATTGATCCCATGTCTGATGTACCCAACACCCAAGGTCTCTACCAAAATTCAGCTCTGTCGGAATTTTTGTTATTTCATAACTATTTCACTGTCTAATTTGACCGGGCTATATGTATAAACGTATTAGGTACTAGCTGACCCCCGCGACTTCGTTCGCGTGTTTATAGGTTTTATAAAGGATCGGATCGGATCCCATAATTCTTTTATGTACCTAAACTAAATGTAGCCTGTTACTCCTTATAACATTGAAAGTTCCATTAAAATCGATCCAGCCGTTTCGGAGATTAGCTGGAACAAATAGACAGACCGACAAACATAAATTTAAACGCATACCAGTCTAAAATAAGCCGTACGTTCAAAGATCCGGGTCCCAAGTTATTTGAACCCAATACTGGTCGTAATGTCTGTCATTTCTGAACTAAAAAACCTATGACCTTGAAATATTTACGGGACAATATATAAAGTAATACCTTTCTAACAAAAAAAGAATGAGTGAAATCGAACAACGCGTTAATGAAATACAGCTAAATACACGTTTTAACTTTCATCCCCTCTCCCAAGGGAACCGTGCTGAATTTCGGGATAAAAAGTATCCTATGTCCTACCTCGGAGTATAAACTCAAATCGTACCAAGTTTCATTCGAATCCATTCAGTAGTTTCGGCGTGATGCGCGGCCAAGATACAGACAGACAGACAGACAGACAGAAAGACAGACAGACAAAAATGAAAAAAATTGCAGTTTTGGCTTCAGTATCGATTATAGAGTGCCCTCCAATAAAAAATTTCAAAATATCTTCAATGTACAGAATTGGATCTGTTACAGTTTTATTATATTATAGAAGATAGAAGATATAATTTACACACTGTTTATTTAAAGTTACATTTTTGCCATAAATTTGTTGTGATACGGAATAAGTCTGGTTGTAACGTACCTAGACAACTTCTAAGTCGATCATTTCTATGATCGAAACATCATCAGAAGTAGTGGGTCTTCTCTTATAACAGCGCGCCCTAAAATACTTACTGCTAGTACCGTAAACCCGGGTAACTTGGCCCGAATTTCTTAAGTTTTTTGGTTCAATGTCGAATATTTAAAAAACTATTATTAGTTTTACTTTGTTTGTAAGCTACACTACTGTTAAATGTACTGTTCTTTTCATATAATTAAAGTCTATAACAATCAAATGGAAATTTATATGATAAAAAGCTAAATTTAGAGAGCGGGCCAAAAATTGATCACTTTTTACAACTTTGCCCATTTTGGGAAAACTTATATAACTCCAGTATTTTTAACCGTAAGATCATGAAACTTAGGGTTACTTTAGATAAATAGTTTATGTAACATAGGATCTTATTACTAAACATTTAAATGTTCATATTATCTGCCAAAATTGAGTGGGCAAAGTTGCTATAATTTTTTTGTAACTTTTCATACTAATAAAATGTTAAGCTAGGGTTGTCATTTTTTATTCTTAACCAGATTTAAGGTAAGGTACGTAAGTTATTATAATTTCAAACCAAAAATATTAAAACAAATATGATATGAAGCTTATAAAAAATCTTAATTTTATTTTAAACTAAGTATTAAAAATGTATCAGTAGGCAACTCAACATGCAGGACATGATAGGAAAAATCATGTTCCTGCATCATATGAAGTCCATCAAATGAATACCATTTCATCGTCAAAAGTTACACAATCAGGGGGCTGATCGGATCAGATCCCATAATCCTTTTTTTTTAAATAAAAGTAGCCTTATAACATCACCTATCTGCCAGTGAAAGTTCCCTCAAAATCGATCTAGCCGTTTCGGAGATTAGCTGGAACAAATAGACAGACAGAGAAACATAAATTTAAATGCACGCAAGTTTAAGATAAGCCATACGTTCAAAGACCCAAGTTATTAGAACCTGAATACTAAGGTTTGTGATTTCTGTCATTTCTGAAAATTAAAAAACTTTGAAATATTAACGAGACAATTTTCAAAGTACCGCCTTTCTAACAAAAAATAATGAATAAAATCGGACTACGCGTTAATGAATTACAGTTAAATATACGTTTAGACTTTCATTACCTCTTCCAAGGAAACCTTGCTGTATTTCGGAATAGAAAGAAAAAAGTATCCTATGTCCTTCCTATTTCGTAGTGTAAACTCAAATCTTGCCAAGTTTCATTCGAATACATTCAGTAGTTTCGACGTGATGCGCGGCCAAGGTACAGACAGACAGGCAGACAAAAATAAATATATATATTTATTTGGCTTCAGTATCGATTATAGTGCCCTCAAAAAAATTTTTCAAAATATCTTCAATGTACAGAATTGGATTTGTTACAGTTTTATCATATTGTAGAAATAAAAACTTTCTCATAACAACAGAGAGAGAGTTCCAAAATGAACTGTGATAAACAAAACGTAAATGAAAGTAACTGTTAATCTCAATTTAAATTTACTGTACAGGTGACAACCCTAAGGGCTATATTTTGGTGGGCAAAGTTATAAAATGTGCATCCGAAAAAGCAATATAACATTGCCCACCAACATATTTCTGAAACTGAGAAAGCTTCCGCGCTGATTATTCGATCTATATCGTTTATTTGATATCAAATAACTGTAGTTTAAAAATTACTTACCTGTTGCAATTACCAAGCGAGTTACAATAAAAGTTTTTTACACTATTTTTGGCCCGCTTTTTATACCATCAACTTTGACTGGTGCTCACTGCTAACTGAAGTGAAATTGGTAACAGTTGCTTATGCAGTTTTGCCAGAAATTTAGTCAATTTTGTACCACAGATTAAATAATAAACGTAAGTAAAATATCTTTCCAGATTATTCAACATTTGTAAAAAGTGCTGCGTCGGGCAAAGTTAGGTTAGTTGGGCGAAGTTACCCGGTTTTACGGTACGTAATACTAAAATCTCTGCAGGATATTCCGGCATCAAAGTCACAATGCGGTTACAGTGTAAATATTGGATTACATTCTAAGAAAGACACTCAGACGCCTGTCTGTAATGAGAATTGAGAGCACATTACTGCATTCATATTAAGTATACCTATTAATAAACACCAGTTCATCTCTTCGACGGAGTTGTTACGTAACAGTTTAATGAAGAAAGTCTGGAAAAATGTGTCTGGAGCAAATACAAATATTTAAAGGTGGCATTTACTTAGGTACTACAATAGATAGAAAAATTCCTTAAATACTTTTATTTGTTTTATAATAAGTAAACATAATTAAACTATCAAGACTTTTCACGCCATATACAAAAACTGACTGAGAATTATTCTCAAAGTGACAGTTCAAAATGTTGCCATGCTAAAAATTTCAAAATTACCAAGAAAACTATTCACTAGCCAGACTATAAGGCCACTATAAGGCCACCATATCCAAGATGGCCGCCAAAAAATAACGAATGTCGGGGGTTTTTTAAATTTTTAATTTAGGTATACTTGTTTAACTCAATGAGCGTTTTATTTCTTTGAGCGTAACACATATACCACAAATCGTAGACCAAGACTTTAAATTAAAATTTTTCAGACATCTCCATGTTCCAAATCGGTCGGAATCACTTCAGCTTGCAAGTGTCGGGGTGCGTGCTGTATCGCATTAATCAAGCTGCTGGCACCACTGTGAGGAGTACACTTAAAGGTCTTGCGTTTTAATGTTACGAATTAAGTACTATACGAAGAGAGCGCCCGCTACTCTTCTGTACAGAGTGGTTTAAAGAGCTTAACCCAAATTGCAACACAAGTGAAGCCGGAGAAAGTAAGAACATTATAATAACAAGTAGGTAATAAAGTTTGTAAACTAAAACCCGACTACGCTTTAATATTAAATAATAATTTAGGGTGCAGAAAGCGCGGGGCAAGCAGATAGTGGCGCCATCTTTTATGTCTATCCGAAACTAATTTAATAATCTAGAAAGCCGCGAGAAGGCCATTTTTCCAAAATGTAGCCTATGTCACCCGGACCGTAACAACGAATCAATTTCCATCTCATTCATCAAAATCGGTCCAGTAGTTTAGGCGCTACGGTGGTACACACAGAATCTTATACAAAAATCGGATACATACATACATACATACATACATACATACATACATACATACATACATACATACATACATACATACATACATACATACATACATACATACATACATACATACATACATACATACATACATACATACATACATACATACAAAATAATACATAGACCGCTAAAACCATAACCCTTCCTTTTGGCTTTGCCGTAGTAGTCGGGTAAAAAATATGTGAAAATAAACCTACAAATCAGCAAATCAGAAAGAGTTTTCCCCGGGGAAATGTATTTTATAAATAAAATTGTTGGCCAGAGAATGTTTGTCCGAGTATCACTCAACCACGGTATACTGGTATGTAATAATAAATGGGGGTATTGTTCGGTAGGTAAGTAGGTACGTCTTTTATTACTCAACGTACGTAACACAGAATTAATAATGCGAAAACGCTGTTGAGGGCAAAAACTAGTACATACCTGGTAGGAAAATCAATGTAACTATACACCTATAAAGCTGTGATAGCCTAGTGGTTAGGACGACCGACTTCTAATCGGAGGTCGTGGGTTCGATCTCGGGCACGCACCTCTAACTTTTCGGAGTTATGTGCGTTTTAAGTATTTAAATATCACTTGCTTTAACGGCGAAGGAAAACATCGTGAGGAAACCTGCATGCCTGAGAGTTCTCCATAACGTTCTCAAAGGTATGTGAAGTCTGCCAATCCGTTTGGCCAGCGTGGTAGACTATGGCCAAAACCCTTCTCACTCTGAGAGGAGACCCGTGCTGTGTAGTGAGCCGGTAATGGGTTGATCATGATGATGATGATGATGATGATGATATGACAATTATAATGTAACGGGTGGGGTTTGAACCGTCGACCTTCCGGTTTTCGATCCACGCCCGACGACCATTGCGCTATTGAGGCTATAAATTACATTAAACAACATTAACGAATAGTTTTCCGTGTGATACATTTCACCTTATAAGTAGAACGGAAAGCGTTTTGTTATGAATCAGGACATACAGCGAGTACTCACCACAGTTAAAAGTACGTGACTAAAGTTACTTAAGATTCAAATCGCGTCTAACAACGGACCGATTGTTCATACTAAATAGAGCCTGGTTAAATTTAACAGTAGATAACCGGCTAAGCGTTTAGTTTTATCTGTATGCTAAATGGGTTCTGTGAGCATCGCGGAAAACCTTTGTGGAGTAAATTAACTTTCAAAAGTGCACCTTATCTGTGACACGGCTTAACGACCACGTCGACCATACAGTTGGGAAACGTCCGTACATCGCAGGCGATTGCTACTACTATTAATAGCTGTTACTAAAATATTTCGTTGCCACTGTAATTACGACCCTTTTGGGTCTTAGCCAATTCTACAATTTTTCCATAATTGCTTCTGTTTTGACGTGATAACGTTTTATAAATCGATGAAAGTCGGCTGCACCCACGAAAAAGTGTCACGCTCCGTCTGAGCCAAGCGTGCAAGGGAGAGCGCGGAACAAGCGATAGAGAAGCACGATCGGCCTATATAATATATTGTGTTCTATAATGTTTTCTTAAATTATCGTCCGTGAATCATCTTTACATACAACCAATTTTTTATGTCCTTTTTGAAATAA
The DNA here is from genome assembly GCA_920104075.1 of Melanargia galathea. Lineage (NCBI taxonomy): Eukaryota > Metazoa > Arthropoda > Insecta > Lepidoptera > Nymphalidae > Melanargia > Melanargia galathea. The sequence goes on along the minus strand of OV049871.1, from coordinate 16,967,367 downwards.
ATATAACTTCTTTACCGACGTTTCTAATTAATGTAAAACAGACTCGCTCTCCTCAGGGATGGTTCCAACAATCTGTATTTCAACATGTTAATTTTTCTAATTTTCGTAACTTTTTGTTTTAAACGCAATTTACGCATTTTTAAGTATTTTTAATATGGTTTTCATTCTAATATCGCTCTAACCCCTGTGGCATTATTTGGTACATACGTTAATTGGATATTATTTAGGCTTACAATGTGGCTAATTCTGTTGTACACAATCTCTAAACCTAAACTAAATTGACAGGTTTAAAAATAGTGCTATCCCCTTCAGCAGGGAGGATTGTGAAATAAATAAATAAATAAATAAATAATCATTTATTCGGGAAATTTTCGCCACACAGTACAATTTTAACCTCTATTATGTATAACTTAAATGTATCTTAACAAGTAGGTAAGTACATTACATATACTGTTATCTTACTACTATACGTTTCGACCAAGAAAACCAACTAGAAATGGGCTTCTTGGTCGAAACGTACAGCAATTTAATACATTAATTACATATATATAAATAGATAACCATACACGTCAGTGGCGCCGTAAATACACGTCAGTGGCGCCGTAAAGAGACAGGAATATATTTAGACCTGTCATTTTAGTTTAGATTTAGAGATTGTGTACAACAGAATCGCCCACATTATCACATGATATCCTTTCATTATTAAAAGCTTGTCATGGTGTGGTTTTGTTTTCATATCATACTACTAGCTTCTGCCCGGGGCTTCGCCCGCGTGAATTTCAGTTTTTCACAAATACCGAGGGAATCGTGGATTTCTGGTTACCGTTCCAGCTCCCTTTTCCAACCTTTATACCCACTTTCAAGGACGTTTGCTATAGCTGTAGCTATAGATCTCGGTTTTTCAAAATCTCGGGGGAACTGTGGATTTTTCCAAGATAAAAAGCCTACGTGTTAAGTCAGGGCATAATCTCAATCGTTCAAAATTTCAGCTAAATCGGTTTAGTAATTGCGGCGTTAAAGAGTAACACATATATACACACATGCACACTAACTTTCGCCTTTATAATATTAGTGTGATAGTGTGATTCCCGGAAACACCCCGGACCCCGGAAACTAAACCATTGCTCTACACACATGTAGGTGATTAGATATACGATGAACTGTGTGTTTGCTAAACCGTGTCTGAAGGTGAGAGTGCTTTTACTTAATGAGTAGATTCTGATTAGGGCATTATTCTGCAATTAGTCATAGAGGGTTGGTTGTAAAATAAGAAACTTGTAGCTATGGGACAATGGTACCTATCCGTTGGGGAGTTTTATACCCCATCTTCGAAGATCTTCATCAGATTTTATTTAAAAAAAAAAAATCTTAAGAAAATCGACTTAGTAATTATTATTTTATACTAGGCTTCAAATGAACAAACTCCTCATATTGTTTTGTATTCTGGTAGAAAAATATGTACGTAATGGAAGACATGAAATATCGAGTTAAATAGTAAAAAAATCTACAACCTACGCAATATTGTTTGTAATAACTCAAAGCGAGACAATACGAGAAACGCCTATGGGATTAGCTCGCCTTTGTGAACTTGTTTATATTATTCTCTATATAACGTTTTTCGAAACAAACAAACAGATAAATATTCCAACTGAAATTAATTCTCTAGGAATTTTATTAAATGTCACATGGTGGCAGGCCCCTCGCGATTCGTAAGTATTTGTTTTATTTTATGGGAACATAATAATATACCTAAAGTCATTTTAGGAAGCTGTATATTCTTTTCGCTGACATTATAAAATAGCAATAAAATACATAAAAAGTATTATTACAGCTTTCCGGCAAAATATAATAATAAAAGGTTTTAACAGATTTTTATACTTAGGTTACCTTTTGGTAGAGAATGATTCTGACCATCGTCATTTAAATCATTGATCAATTTTTTTTTTTATTTTTTTTATATGAACTAAGTTCTCTTATTTATATACATATCTACTTAATTATTAATTTACTTGAGCGTCGTTGGGTAGTATTAATTGTAGTCAAGTGTCGATTTTGTAATATGATCTACGAACTCGTTTTTGGACATCCAATTTTCCACAACAGTTACCAAAGTTATTTCTTAACATTCATTCATCTATGGCTCCAGCTTTAACTATTTTAATACTTAGATTCTCTAATCTACTATCTTTAATAGGAAAACAAAAAGTAATATGAGTCATGTTTATATCCGGAAAACAATGATAACTTATAAATGCTTAGTTCGCATACGGTCGGATGCTCCGGAAACTAAGTTAAACCCACCCCTGACAATAATACGCGTAGAAAATATTGGGGAAATCATTTCACTATACAAAATGATGCACGAGATTGGTATCTTTCCGCATCTGGAGGGGAGAGAAGGAATTTATTGCCGGGATCGCGTAACCGGAATTCAATGGCCATAAAGATGAAAAATTTGCTTTTGTAAAATGGATTTAAATAAATATGGTGCGGGATTATTTGGCAAAATACAGTCGGTAGGCTTTAAATGAAAACAGATGAGTTCTTTTTGTAACTGGAGCATTAGCTTACGGGTACTTATGATGTATGATATATGGGTAAGTATACACCATACTATATAAATTATAGTATTCCCATGTAGCTGAGTGAATTGATGGAAGTGCCGGAGTAAGGTAATAATAATGTTCCCCTGACCGGATTTTCATGGCCGCCAACTGAGGTGGAGACTAGCCAACTACGCAGTAGATATTATAGTGCACAAGTGTGTGCGCAAACACAGTGGCACTCTTTTCCTTCTCATAGTCCGATGGGATGCCAATGGTATACGACCTGAGAGAGATCAGCAGAGCTATTCTGTAACTTAGTTACCAACTGAAAATGGTTGCCACCGAATTAGTTCGATATACATTGCTGTTTTAGTGTGTGAAATGAAATCACTGTTTTACACAGTAAAGCAACAATTGAACTAATTCGTGGGCAACCATTTTCAGTTGGTAACTAAGTTACAAAATAACCCACCAGGTGCTTCGTGCTTCGACGGCGTAGAGCGTAGAGCGTACATAGCACTCTTAATTTATCAACTCAGGACTGCTATTACCTACTGAGAATTTCTGGATAAAAAACAGGTAAAAATACCTGGGTAGTATTTTTACTTTATCCCGTTCCGCGATAAATAATAAATTGTCGCCGGTCTAGACAGGAAGAGCGAAATTAAAGAGAATAATTAACTTCATAATAATAAACCAATTAGAAAGCAAACCCCAGCCTCCACGGAGGTAGGCTTCCAATTCAATTTGACTAACGGCCTGTTTCACCACCTTCAGATATGTATTAGATAGCTATCTACAACTTTTGTCTTTGTCACTTGACATAAAGTAAGAAAGTGACAAAACTTACGTTTAGGCTATCCAACACTTATCAGAAGGTGGTGAAACAGGCCGTAAATCTTATTGTATAAGTTTGATTTTATGATTATACAGGAAAGTCGATTACCAATTACCTGACAATTTATTACGCTTTGCAGTTCAAAAGACTACCTTGTTGAACATAGAATATGTATTTTTGGAGTTGTAGAATTATTTATGCATCTATATTTAACTATACAAAATTGTTTAATATTTTAATACTACATAACTAAACATTAATAATTGCCCAGTGTGTAATGTATGTTCGTTTACTTACGGTCAACGTTTATTTACTTACCACGTTCGTTTACTTACCACGCTGGCCAAGTGCGGATTGGCAGACTATTTGGAGATTCTGTTTTATTCTTAGAATAGAAAAAAAAATTACAAAGTGTAAAAAATAATAAAAATAAAAGCAGAATAATAAGAACACCTGCGCCTGTGTGACACTATGTTACCGAACGGACTTTATAAGTCCTACAGTCTGCCCTGAATATCTATTTCATCTTATTTTTTAGCCCCTTATTTTGTCCATCATTGGACATAGCCCTCCTGACGCCATTCCTTACTTTTATATTTTATATTTTTTATATTTATATTTATGAATGTCGCCGGTCCAGTGCTTATGTTTATTTAAAAAGTCCATGCTCAATTTCAAAGAGAAAAAGGTCGAGAGCTTTATTCCAAAATAAAACCTAATAACCTATAATTAATTATTTTAACCTAAATTATCTCTGCATAAATTATTTGCTTCACTGATTTCCTCTGCACAAATAACTTCAAATTACAATCAAAACAGAATTGAATCTATTCGTGGGGTCTTTTTTATTTTTAAGCCCTGACACAAAAATGACGGGGTGTTATAATATGGTTGACGAGTCTGCGTGTGTCCGTCTGTTCCACCGTAGCACTCAAATGGGTGAACCGATTTGAATGCGATATTTTTTTGTTTGAAAGGTGAATAAGTCCTGAGTGTATTTAGCTATGTTTGATGAAAATCGGTCCAAGATGGCCGCCGCCACATAATGACGGATTACATATTTTTTCACAACTCCTTCAATATGGGAATCAAATGGCGGGCTTGACTAGTAGAATAGCATCATGCAAATCCAAGATGGCCGCCACCACAAAATGGCGAATGTCGGGGGTTTTTAAATTTTTAATTTATACTTGTTTATGTTACATTTCGATTAAATTGATAGACTTAGTATGTATTTAACTGTATTCAATATATAAAAACGAAACCACAATCAAAAAACCAACATGCCATACCATATAAAACAAAGGACAATAGCTCGGCTGGTTTACTCATCCCGTCAGTACGCCAGTCACGACCAGTCGTGATTCAGCGATGAGCATGAGAATCTAGGCGAAGCCCGGGGCCTTCGTGATGCGAGCAAGGTGCTATGCATATCACGATTTTCGCCTTTCAAAACGTTGATATACATCTGCAAAGATATACATACATTCTGGTGACAATTATATAAGTGTGTCAAAAAATTTAATAACTAAAGGTTTAAATTAACATATTGCAGTGATAGCCTAGTGGTTAGGACGACCGACTTCTAATCGGAGGTCGTGGGTTCGATCCCGGGGCACGCACCTCTAACTTTTCGGAGTTATGTGCGTTTTAAGTATTTAAATATCACTTGCTTTAACGGTGAAGGAAAACATCGTGAGGAAACCTGCACGCCTGAGAGTTCTCCATAACGTTCTCAAAGGTGTGTGAAGTCTGCCAATCCACTCGGCCAGCGTGGTAGACTTCGGCCAAAATCCTTCTCACTCTGAGAGGAGACCCGTGCTCTGTAGTGAACCGGTAATGGGTTGATCATGATGATGATGATGATGATTGCAGTGATGCTAAATTACGAAAACAAAAGTAAAACAGAGCAGATATACAGATAGCATGAAGGTTTAAGCAGCATCACTTGATCGAGCTGAATATTTTTTTTAAATCATGCTATCTGCGTTGACGAGATTTTTTTTTAAATTTCGTCTGTGCTCTAGTCACGAGCAATCGTGATTCGGAGATGAGCCTGGGAATCTAAGATAAGTACGGGACCTTCGAGATGCTAGCAAGGTGCTATACGTATCACGATTCACGATTTTTACCTTTCAAATATTATAAGAGAAAAATTATCTAATGAAGAGTGACTGTAGAACTGTAGATAAAGTAAATAACTGGAAGTATCTAATTCAATTATTAAAAATGCAGACGGTAAAATATACCGTGTCAGATTTGCTTTTGCTAAGCTGAAAATTAATAAAAATTAATTATGAAAATAATGACCTTATAAAACTGTCCTAATTTTGTTGAAAAAAAAAAACAAAAATCATTGTTGAGTTTAAAATTATAAGTAGAAAAACAAATTTTTATTGCGCTACATCTGATTTTTTTATTCGAAAAAAGAAATGCATGCTTAAATAAGTACCTAAGTAGGAAAATACTCGTGTCAATTCTTTAATTTTTAGCATTTTTGTTTGACACTTTCATATTATAACTACTTAATAAATATTATTTTCAATTTAAAAAAGTTACATTTACAATTACAACTAAAGCGTGTACATGATGAGTGTATGTTAAAAATCCAATATAACGTAACACATAAATACATTATTAATTTAGGACACTTTTACAAGGGACTGTTTATTTATCTTAGGTTTCGAATATCAGTGTTCGAAAGCAAAAGGTATTTCAGCCTGCAGCGTACGCGGGAAGCGGCCTTGTCGGGACTCGGGAGAGAATCTCAATAATATAGGTATTAAGTATTAAAGCCTATTAAAACCTAATTAGAGCACTAATTTGTATAATATGACATTAAATTATTCAATCTTGAAGTATTGAATTAGTATACAATAAGCTCCACTTTGTCGTGAATGGCACAGGAAAGTGGATTTCGTATCATTATTTCAATTCATTAAATTGAATATAATCAGGCGTTACTTTGCGGAAATCCATAATATATGATGAAAAGTCAAAATTATTTTGCTATGATCCGCAAAACAGTCAAATTTGTATGGTACAACAAGCAGCATGTGCTATGCCCTGTCAGCCTTCCTGCTGTTAAATATGCAGGAAAAATAAGCAACCAAGCGGACCCCAAGCACCACCACCAAGTAACACCACACAAATCCAACACCGAAATAAACTCGACGATCGTTTCGCTCCGACACCGGAGCATCCTTCGGGGTCCGCTTGGTTGCTTATTTTTCCTGCATATTTAACAGCAGGAAGGCTGACAGGGCATAGCACATGCTGCTTGTTGTACCATACAAATTTGACTGTTTTGCGGATCATAGCAAAATAATTTTGACTTTTCATCAATTCATTAAATTTTAATACTTTAATAAATTACACACTACTAATATTTATTGTTAGCATGTCAGAAATGGATTTTTTTTAAATTGTTTGATAGCCTTAGGTACCTTGGTGATAATAATGCCTGATGGGAAGCAATGATGAGGTCTACATAAGTCAGAACGCGCTTGCCTTGAAGGTACTCAAGTTAAACGAGGTGGGAAACATCACCACCGCCACCACTACTGACAGCCCTTTCAACGTCCCACTGCTGGGCACAGGCCTCCTCTCTCATTTAGGATAGAGGGACTTAGAGCTTAGACCCGCCACGCTGCTCCAATGAGTATTGGAGGGCTTTAACGACTTTTGTCACATGATAGTGATAATAACCGGGATCGACTGCTTAACGTGCTCTCCGAGGCACGGAGGTGAAACACCGCCAACTACTAATTCCGGGCTGGCACTGAGAATTTCTTGACAGAAAAACCCAATACGAATCGAATGAAAGGAATCAAACCCAGGACCTCGTGATCTGCAGTCGAATATGCTAACCACTAGACCAACGAGGCAACGAGCGGGAAATATAATTGATATAATTAATACATTGATACCGCTTTATACAGTGCTACATAATTTCATGCAAAATGAACGATTGATTGATTGATATGGAAACAAAGTTATTGTTTATTGAAATTTAAAGGGACTCCTCACCCCCTTTTCCCAGTAGTCTTACTCCACATATTCACCCTTAAAGGTACAGACAACGTCGTTACCATAAATACATATTATTTCCTCATACCGAAGGCTTCGACAGCAGGCCTCCTACGTTGTACCTAAAGGTACTTTTTGGCGGCGTTATGCTCGTGTTCTGGCCACAAGCCAAACCTTGGTAAAGACCTCGAGTGCGCAAATATTTTTACATAGCTCTAGGTTCCATTTACAAATACCTCCTCCTTGATATTTTGCCAATATACAGTCTGTTTGTAGGTACAGGTAAAAAATTCTTGGGGTATCAGTAGTGTACACTTTATAAAAAAAAACATTTTCGTAACATTTTTGTGAAAGAAACCATCACTTGGTATAAAAATTGAGTTTATATATAAACTAGTGGACCCGGCAGACTTCGTCCTGCCCGGTGACATACCGACATCGTCGCCACCTACTGAGACCCGGTATAGGTTACCTGTACCTACCCGGTAATTGTGTTTTCAAACCATCCAGGAACCCATTAAAATATACACACAAAATTTCATACAAATCGGTCCAGCCGTTTGAGGAGTTATACGGATGAGAGGGTGAGAGAGTTTACCGTATCCACGCGACGGGATGTTTGACAGTCACGAAACTCGTGAACATTTTGTATGGGAAAATGTTTTTTCTTTTATTTTATTTTTTCGTCAATTTCCCAATGTTTTTAATAGTTATTCTGATATTCGGGATGGAGACAAATACAACAAATCAATAACCATGAAAATCGCTCCAGCCGTTCTCTAGTTATAAGTGTTCGAACTAACACGACTTTGTTTTATATATGTATATAGAAGATACCCCTTCAAAGCGAAAATGTTTACGAATCTACATAGTAAGATAACGGGATAAAACTAAACCCCGAGTAGGTACTCCTTTTGTGTTGTTTATATTTAAATGTACGAATTATTAATGTAGGTTATAATATTTTCAGAATTTATACTATGAGATTTTTCGTAGATAGATTTATATCAATTTACTATAAATAAATTTTGATATTATACAAATTTACTTACTACTGCCACAGATTTGGCGTAAATTATATAAATGGAAGCAAGGCATACTACTTTTAGAATTCATATTTTGGATCTAAGTGTAAACTATAAACGCGTTGATAAAATAAAGTAGTCTATTTGAGTAATCAAAGTCGATCAAACATTTAAAAGCTTTACAAAAGAGTAAATTGAAGGTAGTTTATAAAATGGCTCTTTGCAAAGTCGTTGTCGGTGTTATTATTTAAACTGTAATGGCGGGGTGATTACAGTCGCTGCTTGTTCAACTTCGAACTGTGTTTAAACTGTATTTATTTATGACAGTTAAGCCCGGCCGCAAATTGCAATATTTATGGCCGCAATCTTGGGATACGTGCATACTTCTTACATGAAACTTTTCTTATAATTCAGTGACGATTACAGTTAGCACTTGACTGTTATCTCAGTATGATGGTAAGATTAAGGTAGTTGTCCCACCGGCGACGATGAACGAGAAGTTAGTAGAGCTAGAAACTAGAAACGAGTTGGCGAGCAGCGGGAAGCGCGTGTGTAGTTCCATGGTTCCGACAGTTTTGTCGCTGGGCTATATTAAGCGAGTGTGCGAGTGCGGTGGGCGATTACTCGCGCCACTCGCTCGCGGCGGCAGTCCGCAGCAGGGCTATTCTGTAAAGCCATTTTCGAATTATAGCGAGTCAATTCGAGATGAGTTTGCTAATTTGTATTTTGTAAAACTCGATAGTACAGGTCTTCTCACTCATACTCCCTTCACTTCGCAAGTGCGTAGCAGATGTTTACAGAATATCAAAAAGGTGAAGTGAGTTTGCTTTCGAAGTGAGCTAATGCGAGCTAATTCACTTGAGTGAGCTTCGATATCGAGATGGTATTTTAGAGAATAGCCCTACAGTGTGCTTAGTCTAAAGCGGAGCACTCGAAAACGAACTCGAAAACTATTGATCGATTTCAGAGTAAAATAGACCTAAAATGGCTTGTATTAAGGTTTGAGTTCGCCAATACATTCAGCATTGTTCGAATGCTGAATGTATTGGCGAACTCAAACCTTAATACAAGCCATTTTAGGTCTATTTTACTCTGAAATCGATCAATAGTTTTCGAGTTCGTTTTCGAGTGCTCCGCTTTAGACTAAGCACACTGGTCTTTTGTTCTCTCGGCGTGACTTTTGACTAAGCGAGCATCGCTGAGCAAGTATCGCTGAGCGACTAATTTTTATAGTGGAGCGAGTCCTTGCCGGCAGTGTGAACAGTCAGCGATCAACTATTAATAGGTATATGCATTATGCATCTTTTTTGTTTACACGGAATGTATATCTATTGTACGTTTCGTGAGCGAAAAAATAGCCTATAGTTAGTCGCTAAGTTAGCCCGTAAGTATGTTAGTTTAATGAAATTCACTCTTAGTCGTTTCCTCCGTGGAAACTTCAACGGCACATTTTTGCCTGTAGTTTTTTTTAAAGACTCGATCTTCATCTCGCTATTCAACCAGGTAAACTGCGAATTCACTAGTTAATCTCAACTCTACCTGGTTTCTTCTCTTTATCTCTCAGTAACTAATTCGCAAGATGAAAATTAAGCATTTAGGATACAAAATTGATGTTCACAGTGTGCGACTGGTTTTAAGGCCTTATTGGACCGTTCCTTCCGTGGTTTATTTAAAATGGATGCGTAGGTGTCGATAATACAAGTACATACTTACAAAGTATGTATTTCCCATCGGACCCAATTTCTCGTTAACCTGTTTTTATAGTAGGTAATAAGGGGATAAAAATCATACTTTATGCGCTGTAGGACATTACATAATATTTAAAACTACATACATGTTACAAAACTATAAAAATTCTATATTTTTATTTACCTCAATATAACCTCCACTAGAGGACACCATAGTATTTGTGAAAAATCATCATAACCATTCCTCGCATTTAGTCCTTAAGCCCTCATACGCATTAGCGGTCAACCGCATGCGCGGCCGACCGCGCGGCTAGCCTCTTCATAGAATTTCGTCGTGGTTTAGTGCGTACAAAATGAGCGGTGCATCTATACTAATAAATAAAATTGAAGTGTCTGTCTGTAATATCGAAATAACTACCTCATATTAAGCTCATATGGTTATTTGAACGATACTATAACCGAATCACACGTTTTTAAAATTTTTGTCTGTCTGTCTGTCTGTCTGTCTGTCTGTCTGTCTGTCTGTCTGTTTGAACGGGCTAATCTTTGGAATGGCTGAACCGATTTTGACGGGACTTTCACATACAAGTAGAGAATTAACCAGGGAGTAACATATACTACTTTTTGTTCTGGAAAATCAAAGTTCCCACGAGATTTTTACAAACCTAAATACACACGGGCGAAGCCGTGGGCATCATCTAGTTCAACAATAAAGTCTTTAATTGGTATCCCCAATATCAATTTAAATAACCGACAGTGCCTAAATCCCATTAGTTTTGGGGATCAGATCCCCTACAGCATCAGGATTGAAGAGTTGGAATCCAAATTTTTTGTAGAACAGTGTCGCAATGTTTCTCTATCGATTAAAAAAAAAAATTACGCAAATCGGTTCAGAAATCTCGGAGATATCGGTGTACATAGGTAGAAAAACACAACTCCTCCTTTTTTGAAAGTCGGTTAAAAAAGTAGCCTATGTCACTCCCTGGTTAATTCTCTACTTGTATGTGAAAGTCCCGTCAAAATCGGTTCAGCCGTTCCAAAGATTAGCCCGTTCAAACAGACAGACAGACAGACAGACAGACAGACAGACAGACATCCAGACAAAAAATTTAAAAACGTGTGATTCGGTTAAAGTATCGTTCAAATAACCATATGAGCTTAATATGAGGTAGTTATTTTGATATTACAGACAGACACTTCAATTTTATTTATTAGTATATAGATGACCTCGAGTAGGTACATGTCCAACTCCTTAACCCTGATGCTGTAAGGAATTGCATTCCGAAATCGTAAGGATCCCACGGAATTTTTCCGTTTTGTGGACGGGTTACTACTTACTACAGATAGGCTACTTTTTGTTCTGGAAAATAAAAGTTCCCACGAGATTTTTACAAACCTAAATACACACGGGCGAAGCCGTGGGCATCATCTAGTATAAAAATATAAAAGCGGCTAGCCGCTTCTTCGGCTAGTGCGTCAACCGCCTTATAGAGGCTTAAGCGCCTCAATAGTAGCATATGTATATAACATATTATATGTATAGACTTAGGGACACATACCTAATCACTTCTTTGCATTGCATAGTCGGGTAATAAATTTTATACTAGGTAATTTCCTAACCCAGTACCTGTAAGTGCAAGTTTTGTGATACAGTGTAGTGTAGAATTATGCATCCAAGCAGCATGACCGCAAAGCATGACCGCAAGGCATGACGGAGTCTCTCATGCCCCATGACTTCGTTGTTAACTCTCTATGCAATACTGGACTTGAATAACAAATTCACTGTAACCTGGTATCTAGTTATATACTGTATGTAATTTGTATTTAGGTAAATAATCTATATTATCTATACTCTATACATATAATAAAATCGTAGAATTGCCGTATCTGTACATTAAAGATTTTTGCAAAATAATAACTGGGGGGTGTTAGGGATAAGTAATAGAACGTAAAAAAGCTATTTTTGAAATTTTTGTCTGTTTGTCTGTTTATCTGTTTGTCTGTATGTTTGTGCGTGCATCATGCAAAAACTACTGAATGGATTGAAACGATACTTGGTACGATTTAAGTTCATACTACGGAGTAACATATAGGATACTTTTTATCCCGAAATTCAGCACGGTTCCCAAGGGAGAGGGGATGAAAGTCAAAACGTGTATTTAGCTGTAATTCAATAACGCGTGGTCCGATTTCATTCATTCTTTTTTTGTTAGAAAGTAGATACTTTAAAGATTACCGACTAATCTCTAAAATGCTGGATCGATTTTGATGGGACTTTCACTGGCGGATGTTTACATTTTGATCTACCTAAACATCTGCCAGTGAACTTTTAACAGTTTTTAGCATGGTATGAGCTCAAAGGAGCTTAGGAAAAACAAAATTATTCCCATGGGATTTTTCAAAACAAATATCGAAATGAAATATCGAATAAGTCGACATCTTTTATATTATGTACTAAGTTACAAACGATCGATGTGCCTTCGCAGATGTATTTTCTTGGTGGGCGAAAATATCTTCATCCAGGTTTTCTTATATTTGTAAATATATAAACCTACAGTAAATAATATCATATTTGTAAAGTTGTTAAAAATAATAATAATAATAAAGTTAAGAATAAATTCCAAAAAAAGAATGAAGCGTAAAATGATTGGCACTATTTTGGTATTCTATCCTTCTAAGCTGCATCGTATTATTAAATAGTAGGTACCTACCTATGTTGCTATACCCGCCCTGACCAATATCGCACATACGGTGTAAAGCGGTGCCATGGGATATAGGAAACGCATCCGGCTATGTATCACAGTCATGCTCTAGGCACTACGTTGGCGCAAGTAACCAGCGAAAGCGGAAAATTACTTATTAAACGTTTACACACAGCTTGGTACAGAGCTCGGGTTACTGATGAATTTTTGGGGTCCCAAATTCCGACAGCCACTCTGCACCTAAGAGCGCAATATTTGTAGAGCCCCCCTCCACTAAACGGAAAGAACATCAAAAGAGTCGCTGACTACAAAATATACTTAGTTACAATACCATGATAAAAATAGAAATAGAAAAGTTTTTTATTAAAATACCATTTTGCACGTGCTTCTGAATCGTCAAGTGAATCTACCATTTTTTCTGAATGTCGTTCCTATCTAGAAAGGTTGTTCTTTAAAAAAAAGTGATACTTATGTACATTTTTTTCATTTTTTTACAGGCACCTATTAATAAAATGTATGAATAAAATGTATAATAATTATAATTATTATTATAATGATAACAATCTGACAAAGGAGATTTTCGCGGTACTGTACATTTATCAAATAACTATGAATCAATCGTACCTAATCCATACCTACTATAAATGCGAAAGTAACTCTGTCTGATTAACGCCTAAACCGGTGTACCGATTTTAACGAAAGTTACAGAGATAGACTAGACCTTGGAGAAGGCCATTTTCATAGCTACTTTTTATCCGAATTTTTTATACATATATAATTGATTAGATTTTCTATACCATTCAAAAGCTATTGTTCCAGTTTCGCTTGTACCATGGACTGGAAGGCAGCTTAACGCTTTCGTTGCATTGTGGCTGACATTTTGGGCCTAGCACGTCCGTTCTCAGTGCTACAACTCAGCTCAGGTGTTACGAGTAAAAGCACTGGTTTTATGTTTTACCTTTTTTATATCTCTGTGAGAGGTGTGAGGAAAATGATATGAAGCTGCGCGTGGCACCGTTTCGATGATATTCTAAACATTATTTTTTAGAGAACACGACCCAGATATAAAATCATAAACAGCGCCATATATTGAGCTTGGAAAGGCTCGGTTTTTACTAGCATTTATTCTGAGACTAAGGTCTGCCTTGATTTTCAGTGTTGTTGTTGGAAGGCTCAGCTCCCTTTGTGTATTCTATCGCCTCTACAACGGGGAGTGTTCTGAGGAGTTGTTCGACTTAATTCCGCCTTCTCTTTTTTATCACCGAACCGCACGCTACCGAAAATGTTATCATCCTCACCAACTGGATCATTGGCGGACCATTTTTTTTTTTGACGTGGTGGAAACCTTTTATAGGTACCCCCGTTCTGCGGCCGAATGCGGCAGAACGAAGGTTATGTGGGACTCCAACCAGGTATACCCACTAAAACCACTACGGCATGACCCTCATGCTGTCTGTGCTGGACGCCTGGGGAACCCAAAGTATGCATCCCAGGTGTCCGACAGCCGCCCCAGCTGGAGCTCCCGCTCGCCTCTGGGCTGTCCCTCCAGAGGCTCGCGCCCTCCCGTAATTTTTTAACGAGGTTTTCTTCCTCCCGCGACGGGCATCGCTGCCCGCCGCTCCGGGGTGTCTCACCCCCAGTTTCATCCGCAGTGCCCTCTGCTAATCAGAGGGGCACGCGGAGAAACCTCCCATTGGCCATGGCTAACAATATCCCTGTAGGAAAATTAGTAACCATGTTACCGGGGCGCACCGGCCCGAATACTGCTCTTCCCCTCGGACGTATCCAAGAGGACCAGCAGCACCCAGGCACACTTGGAGGTTACCTGGCTAGCACCCCATCATTGGCGGACCACAACCAAGCGGTGTGCGAGGTCTTTCCTTCCGCGCACTCTAAAACTGTGGAACCAACTTCCTTCGGTGGTTCAACAAATTCCTCAAAAGCCGGCAACACATATGTAAGTGGTTCCTCTGGTGCTGCAAATGTTCATGAGCGGCGGTAACCGCTTAACAGCAGATGACCCGCTTGCTCGTTTGCCCACAATTTTTATAAAAAAATATATATATTTCACCTATCCCGTTACATAGACAATGGGAACCCATGAAAGCATGACGATTGTCAATTCATTAGTCAAGCATCTGGAGCATGCTCAATACTCATATTGCGACGAAAGTCGAAAGGCTTTTCAAAACAATACATTTTTCTTGGAAGGCTATCTATATCCGTTTTGCCCGTGCTCGTTCTTTGTCGGATGTAAACTTAGAGTAAATAGAGTGGCATTTTTGCGTTAGACGTATGGATACGAGAAAATTTTATTCTGCCAATTTCTGCAAAAATATTTATGACAATTTTGGAAATTATACCCATTTATTAACTAAAATAAAAAAATACACAAATGTTATATACCCACTTTTCATGCAATAATCTCTCCTACCTAAAATATTTACGAGTACCTATTTACCTATCTATTTTTTGGTACAGTAAAACTTAAACATAAAAAGGCCAGCTTATCTCTTAAGAAATGATTTCTACCAGGATCAATTGAATGTTTTCTTTTATTCATCTAAAAAGTTAACTTTTGACTACAATCTCACATAATGGTAAGTGACGATGCAGTCTAGGGTGGAAGCTGGCTAAACCTGGAAGACGTATGGCAGTTTTTCGGTTCAGTTTCTACACGGCATTGTACCGGAACCCCAAATCGCTCGGCGGTACGGCTTTGCCAGTTAGGCGGTAACTAGCCACGGCTAAGCCTCCTGCCAGACCAAACCAGAGAAAAATTAAGAAATCATGATCAACCCATTACCGGCTCACTACAGAGCACGGGTCTCCTCTCAGAGTGAGAAGGGTTTTGGCCATAGTCTACCACGCTGGCCAAGCGGATTGGCAGACTTCGCACACCTTTGAGAACGTTATGGAGAACTCTCAGGCATGCAGGATTCCTCACGATGTTTTCCTTCACCGTTAAAGCAAGTGATATTTAAATACTTAAAACGCACATAACTCCGAAAAGTTAGAGGTGCGTGCCCCGGGATCGAACCACCGACCTCCGATTAGAAGTCGGTCGTCCTAACCACTAGGCTATCACAGCTTTGCCATGAAGGTGGTCAATGTGAGAACAATGATACGAAGACATTGCAAAGGAATTTTCTTCTAAAATATCTGATAAGAGTCACCGTTTTTTGCATGTCAATGCGTAGTTACGAAAAATGTTGGATGATGCGCCCCAGCTGATAACTGGTGATAACTTCGACGTGGGCTAATGGACGAGCAGATATCGATCAAGTATCGATCTTTTGTACGTTTTATTTGCTTATCTAAGCAAACGCTGGTGATTCATTGAGTCAGCAGGCCGGCATTCCACTGCAAGCGAATCTCTATGACAGGAGTATATCTATACCTACTTATAACATTGAATTATATTGTACTATTATACCTCAATAACTTTAAGTAATCAGATAATAAATTAAAAAAAAAAAAACAATTAAGTAAACAATTAACTTATTATGCGTAAGTTTGTTCGATTAAATTAGTTTTTTTATGAAGTGCACAATATAATATATATATATAAACAAGCTATATTTAAGAAAAAATTAAACCGACTTCCGTCCAGCAATCTCAGAGAAATCGTGTACCAATCAGTAATAATCTATATCACTACATAGTATAAAACAAAGTCGTTTTCTCTGTCCCTATGTCCCTATATCCCTTTGTACGCTTAAATCTTTAAAACTACGCAACGGATTTTGATGCGGTTTTTTTAATAGATAGAGTGATTCAAGAGGAAGGTTTATATGTATGATAACATCCATTAAATAGTGGAGAAATACTGTTATTTTTGAGGTTTCTAATGTGATGTCGTAAATAATTACATTTTTTCCGCTTACATTGCAAACGCAGGCTGAACCCTACGAGATTTATCAATATAATGTACTAAGTATTGTACACATTGAAAAGGTCTATAGAAAACTCCGCGATGGTATATGTCTATCTCTTATGGATATCCCACAATAACATTTTTTGTCATTTACTTTTTTACGACAAATAATGGCTAATTTTAGAAGCGATTTTAACCAATACAGCATAAATCCTTATCTAATTAAATACCTTAAGTACATTGTTGATTTATTATAGATCTATATGGCCCTTTACAGCATATGATTTAAATGAATATTTTCGAAGATATTACAGATTTAAAAATTGCGGGACATAGACTTTGCGCGCGGCGCGCGGTTCCAGCCGGCCGGGGCGGCGATGCGTTCTCCTATAGCATTTTGAATTTAGCAGCGATCGGACGCGTATGCTATCGAGTATCGGAGCTTTCTAGCGAGGAAAATAACAATCACACTAATATTATAAAGGCGTTATTAAGTTATTAAGTTTGTGTGTATGTTTGTTCCTCTTCTCCGCCGCAACTACTGAACCGATTTGGCTGAAATTTTAAATGGAGATAGCTTATGCCCTGACTTAACACATAAAGTAACTTTTTATCCCAGAAAAGTATTCCTGTAGGACTAAAATAGATATAGACCTCCAAAACGCCACAGAGGGCGCTGACTGTTCTTAGGTAAATCACGCTCACATAACCCATTATTGCAATACTTTGCTGTGTAGCATGCATTGGCAACACATAGGCTACTTTTTATCCTGGAAAAATGCACAGTTCCCACGGGATTTTGAAAAACCCGAAATCTATATCTACAGCTATAGGTAGATTACTATAGCGACCTTGCTTGATATTTTAAGTATAAAGGTAGGAAAAGGGAGCGGGAACGGGAACCGGAACTCCACGATTCCCTCGGGATTTGTTCAAAACCGAAATTCACGCGGGCGAAGCCGCGGGCAGAAGCTAGTCTACTTATAAAACAAAATCGTGTTAGTTCGAACACTTAACTCGAGATCGGCTGGACCAATTTTCATAGTTATTGATTTGTTGTATTTGTCTCCGTCCCGAATAGCAGAATAACTATTAAAAATATTGGAAAATTGACGAAAAAATAAAATAAAAGAATAAACATTTTCCCATACAAAATGTTCACGGGTTTCTGGTCTAGGATCCCACCTTAGAAATTTCTACCCTCATCTGTTATTTAAACGAATTATATGTCAAATGAAAGATTATTTTATTCTTAATCGAACCGTATTTGGTTGCCTGGTCAAAAGTGGTGCTAAATCATGGTTGCCTGGATTTTAAGATATAAAATGTTCGGTGCGAGTGTTGAAAGTGACAGAAAAGTGTTGCGCGCGCAATTTCATTTGACAAACAAAGATGCAGTGAGGCAGGCGTGCACTCGGCAGGTGCTTAGTCTATACATAGATTAAAACCATAGACTTTCTGTGCCTGTCCATTAAAGATATTTACAAAAAAATAAGTGAGTGACGTAAGGGATAAGTAATAAAACGTAAAAAAGCTGTTTTTGAAAATTTTGTCTGTTTGTCTGTATGTTTGTGCATGTATTACGCAAAAACTACTGAATGGATTGAAATGAAACTTGGCATGATTTAAGTTCATACTACATAATAGCATATAGGATACTTCTTATCCCGAAATTCAGCACAGTTCCCTTGGAAGAGGGGACATCCTCTCTCCCAAGGGAACTCTGCTGAATTTCGGGATAAGAAGTATCCTATATGCTATTATGTAGTATGAACTTAAATCATGCCAAGTTTCATTTCAATCCATTCAGTAGTTTTTGCGTAATACATGCACAAACATACAGACAAACAGACAAAATTTTCAAAAACAGCTTTTTTACGTTTTATTACTTATCCCTTACGTCACTCACTTATTTTTTTGTAAATATCTTTAATGGACAGGCACAGAAAGTCTATGGTTTTAATCTATGTATAGACTAAGCACCTGCCGAGTGCACGCCTGCCTCACTGCATCTTTGTCTGTCAAATGAAATTGCGCGCGCAACACTTTTCTGTCACTTTCAACACTCGCACCGAACATTTTATATCTTAAAATCCAGGCAACCATGATTTAGCACCACTTTTGACCAGGCAACCAAATACGGTTCGATTAAGAATAAAATAATCTTTCATTTGACATATAATTCGTTTAAATAACAGATGAGGGTAGAAATTTCTAAGGTGGGATCTCCTACTATTCGTAGCTGTCAAACATCCCGTCGATACGGTAAACTCTGTCACCGGTACCTATAGTATAATTCTTCCGTACGTGTGTGTTATAATAGTTAAGTGACAATCGTCACTTAACTCCTCATAAACGGCTGGATCGATTTGGATGAAATTTTGTGTTCAAATATTTCAATCCTGGATGGTTTGAAAACACAATTACCGGGTATGTACAGGTAACCTACCGGGTCTTGGTAGGTGGCGCTGATGTCGGTATGTCACCGGGCAGGACGACGTCTGCTGGAATGTAAAATTGCGTGTAACTTCGTACCTACATAAGACTGATAACTATAGGTATGTTATATACTAAAACCTTCCTGAAAGTACTTATGTAGATTACGATAATGAAAAAAATCATCAAAATTCATCGGTTTTTGGAAATAACCTTATCTTATAAATAAAATCTGCGAACATCCATACATACATAAATGGGTCGAATACAGAACCTCCTTTTTTGAAGTCAGTTTTAAAACAAAGAACCTACTACTATTCAACAGTAGCTTTTCTTGGGCACTGACCTAATTTAAACCTTGATCAATATATAATAGAAACTATAATCCAAAACGGGGTTTAATCTCCACTAGCCGAAGGCGCTCTACTCGCCTTTGTTGTTTTAAATTAAATTTAAAATTCACACAATATGTATTTTCAATTAACCACACCGTGGACGGTTATCTTAACATTTTACATTAACATAGTATTATATTTTATGGAAGACCGACTTTAATCAAAATATTCGCAAGTCATTGACTTTTAACCACCAATAAAACATCAATGCAAAAGTGCTACAATAAAAATATCTTAATACCTGGTATTACCAGCTAATAGAATATTACCGTGACAGACTGACTGACAGACAAGTTATTAATCTCGGGAAACAAAGAGTTTCCGCGAGATTTTTATAAAACCTAACTCCACGCGGACGTAATCGCAGGTTAAATAATTAATTCGTTAAGAGGAAATGTGGTCGAAGAGACTTTTGAAAATTAGGTATTTGAAAAAACTATCGTTGTCGCGTCCGACCGTCTCGCGCCTCAAATTCGTGCAATAAGGACAACTGCAAATTCGACTGAATAGCCGTAAGTAAAAAGTCATAATTCGAGGTTTAGCTCTCTAGTGTTTCCTCCTCCAATATTGGACCAATTAAAAGATATTTCGTAAACTGAATATAAAGGATATATACTGTGTCCCTATGTTTTGCTTTTTTCATTATTAATTGTCAAATTTGTACATTAGGCCTCTGTTTTAAAAGCGATCTAAAATAGGCAATTTTGAGCATTTTGTAACGGTTCTAGTGCTTATAAAAATAATGTATCTTCAAAAAGGAAAACATAGAGACATAGAAAAGGTTGATATTTATTTTATTGTAAAAAATCATTGCTTTAGGATCATAAACCAGGGAGAAAACACGCGAGAACGTTTGTATGGAGAAAAGAGCAACCGCGTTTCCTCTTAGGGCCGGACCGCACTTATACGCGACGCGCAGCGCCGCGTAAGTGCGGTCCGGCCCTTAACACACTATTTAGTTCGGGTAGGTAGGTATAGCGTGTTTATTTCACAGGAAAATTCTTCCGTAAATTACTAGGAGGCATTAGCTACCTACCTATTATTTCCTTCAAAACGAGTAGCAATCCGCGAATCTATAATGTATAAATGCTATACTATAATGTAGGTATTGCACGATAATCACGACCTCTTCGATCCGCCGCGGTCACGGAACCGTCGTAATGGCACTGTAATAAAATCAGTGTGCTTAGTCTAAATCGGAGCACTCGAAAACGAACTCGAAAACTATTGATCGATTTCAGAGTAAAATAGACCTAAAATGGCTTGTATTAAGGTTTGAGTACGCCAATACATTCAGCATCAATGCTGAATGTATTGGCGAACTCAAACCTTAATACAAGCCATTTTAGGTCTATTTTACTCTGAAATCGATCAATAGTTTTCGAGTTCGTTTTCGAGTGCTCCGATTTAGACTAAGCACACTGAAGAGATTTGTTGCGCTATTACTACTATTAACAACCTTTTGTCTAGAAACACTCTATATAGTCTTGTTTCATTTTTTTATCCATCCAAGTTAGCCCTGCGACTGCGATCTCACCTGATGGTCCCGACGCTGTCTTAGATCGAAACGAGCTAACCAAGGGGGTCGCCAAGGGTGAGCAGGTAGGGGCAGCTGCTCCTCCCCCTAGAGATTTGAAAATATTATATGTATAGCCAAATTCAACCAAAGTCCGAAATTCACTCGACATATATAAAATTAATATAGTTAGTCCGTTTCAATAGAGTTGAGCTAAAATGTAAACTAACACACCTTTTTGCTAAAAAACTACAGAATGGATTGAAATGAACGATTTAAGTTTGTAGTATAAACTTAAATCGTGCCAAGTTTCATTCCAATCCATTCTGTAGTTTTTCAGCAAAAAGGTGTGTTAGTTTACATTTTAGCTCAACTCTATTGAAACGGACCATAGATAACTGATATTTACAAGTTTTCAGTCAAGTCATGCCAAGAGCTTTTAACACTTGCTTTAAAGAAGTATGGCAGTTTTTTTATTAAACCCATACGCCTCATCAACAAACAAACGTACGCGGCATCGTATCGGAACACTAAAATCGCTTGGCGGCACGGCTTTGCCGGTAGGATGGTGACTAATCACGGCTGAAGCCTCCAGCTTAATTATTAAGTTACAATTAATTTATTTAGTTGAAAACTGTACAAATTATACGCAGTTTATATAGTAACTAATGCAGTCAAGTTTGCTTCAACTTGAAATACAACAGGGATTAGGGGTTCACAAAGCTTCGCTTTGTGGTAGGATCCTACCCCGGATCCGCCTGGCTAGCGACCACACTTCAGCCGTAATCTGCCACAAAGTATCCGATGTGTTCCGACAGCGAGCTGAAGAGCCAGTCCCCTTCCTCAAAAGCCGGCAACGCATTGGTGGTTCCTCTTCTTCCTTCCTATGCGTTACAGTCTTGGCAGACTGGTCGTGGTCGTCCTGGTAGTGGCTCGCTTGACAATCCGTCTCCACTCCTCCCTGACGGTTGCTTTTCTTGCACACTCGTGTAATGGTATTTCTGTTGTGGCCTTGATTTGTAGTTCCTCAGGTGCTGCTTATGTTCATGGGCGGCGGTAATCACTTAACATCAGGTGACCCGCTTGCATAGTTGCCCGCTATTCCTATAAAAAAAAGCTTTCTTGAACGGAATCGGCACGCGACGTAATTAATTAAAAGTTAGAATTAAGAAGATTATAGACCTAGAAATCGTGACCACAGACAAAGGTACATAATAATTGGGAATCATACAGTGTAGCCGACATAAGAGATTGCTTTACCAAAGGCCAAACATGACACGCATATAGTGCCTAGTTAATCAAAGTGTAGTTTTACGTGCGAGTACATCTTTCGTAATGCGATGTATTGAACGTTAAGTTGTCCCTTTGCGATATTAATGGCTTTTGGAATTACAATAGGGCTTATTTAATTTCGTGTGGAGTATAATATCATAATTGCTTATGGCAAACTCGCAAGGGTTTCCATGTTTGCGAACAGTTGTGGATAGCAGTTCGCGTCGATTTAAGTTTTGTTTTTGATAGCAATATTGTTGTAATACTCGTAGACTTGCAGATATACACGTATATAGAATATAGATGTATGTGTACATTGAAGATTTTTGCAAAATAATAACTGGGGGATGTTAGGGATAAGTAATAGAACGTAAAAAAGTTATTTTTGAAATTTTTGTCTGTTTGTCTGATTATCTGTTTGTCTGTATGTTTGTGCGCGCATGACGCAAAAACTACTGAATGGATTGAAACAAAACTTGGTACGATTTAAGTTCATACTACGGAGTAACATATATGATACTTTTTATCCCGAAATTCAGCACGGTTCCCTAGGGAGAGGGGATGAAAATCAAAACGTGTATTTAGCTGTAATTCAATAACGCGTGGTCCGATTTCATTCATTCTTTTTTTGTTAGAAAGTAGATACTTTGAAGATTACCGACTAATCATCTCTAAATTGGCTGGATCGATTTTGATGGGACTTTCACTGGCGGATGTTTACATGTTGATCTACCTACACATCCGCCAGTGATCTTTTAATAGTTCTTAGCATGATATGAGCTCAAAGGAGCTTAGGAAAAACAAAATGATTCCTACGGGATTTTTAAAAACCAATATATATCCACGCGAACGAAGTGGCGGGTGTCCGCTTGTTCTACATAAATCTTCGTAGATATTCCCCTTACAATTCCTAAGACGCTCAGGCAATGTAGAAATTAATGCTCCCAATGTGTAGCCCAACATTTTAAACAGCTCTCACAGAACGACTTTGCGAAAGCTGCCTGACATCCCGATGCTATACGTCCCAGATTTCTCCGAATAGGAGACGCCCGAAGCACGCCCTTTACGACCCATAGATGATCAGAGAACATCCGACAACACCTCCTCTTACACAGCACTAGGGAACTACAGTACAGCATCTTCGCCGGTGAAGACGAGATCCCTAATTGATTTCGTATAACGAACGTGGATCTTTACCAACCAACCTACCCACGCATCCCAATATCATCCTTAGCTGATAACCAGCTTCACAGGAAGAGCCATAAAGATGTTACCTTCGATCTTCTCGAGTCCTAGAGGCTAAACTAAAGCTAGAAACTAAAAGAAACTATACCTTCATCTGGTGATGGTGTAAGCTACTACAACATCACCAGATGACGGTACAGCTTCTGAAAAAACAACAATTGAATCAGGTGGGTCTCCTCGCATAGTACTAGCCAGGAGGAACATGTTCAAAAAAAGACAAATAAAGCTTAAAAGTTATTAAGATAAAACATGTTACATTTTCGCAGTTTTAGAGATGAGCTCTTAGCGTTTTATTACCTTTATACTGGGGATTACGAAGTGAAAATTTGTTCAATTGGTTTAAATCCCTCTCAGCTCGGCTCGGGCTTATAGCGCTTACGATTGAAACCAGATTAAGTTCGCAAACGCTCGAATGTTTGAGCCCTTCGAATTGTTATTATGTAGACATGTCATATAAATACTATAAAATACAGAAAATTTGATGAGTTTGATACAGTTTAAAGCATAAACTTAGTAGTACTTGGTATCTTCTTGGTTTAACCGATGGTTGGTATAAAGAAACCTTCCCATGAAACTAAAATTCCGATCAATTTTTAAATAAAACCGGCTAATCTTGGAAGGAAACATAATGTAGTATAGGTTTAAGAAAAAGTTTACACTAAGGGATCGCAAAACTAAGTTTGTGTATAAAGTATATTTGCTTTCTAGAAAATTGTGCTACTTAGAGACATCTTAAGTACCTACAGTTTTTCTGTATAATATATACATACTAAGCATTTATCAACGCTATGTACGAGTGATTCCGACTTTTCGCTTTGCAAACTTTGAACATAAATTACTTATTAAAAGAAAATAAAAATTTACTTAAAATCACTTTCACGATATATCTCATTTGACATTTTTTAAGTTTTTCATATATTCAATTGCATTTTTAAGTTACCGAAATTAGAGATTATGGGAGATGGACATTGGACAGACACACAAAGGCGAACCACAGGATTACCTGTTTTACCGTTTTACCGGAAGCCTAAAAAGGAGGTTCATAACTTGACGCATTTGTTTTTGTAGAGACATCCTACACGTAACATAACCCGTGGCAGGCCTACTCATACGAAGCATGTACAATAGAGGGATAGGCCGTACGCCAATGCCTTGTGAATTCACAATACCCATTGAATGCTTTACGATACGGTACGGTACAAGGACGTAGACGCAATTTGAACTCCCAAGTGTTCAAATATACCACTGCATATTAAACCCAATTCGGAATTGTTTGGGATTCTTGTTACCGAATATTTATTGCTTCGTCACAATTGCCTCGTCACAATTGCTCTCCCAAGGGAATCGTGCTGAATTTCGGGATAAAAAGTATCCTATAACCTACCTCGGAGTATAAACTCAAATCGTACCAAGTTTTATTTGAATCCATTCAGTAGTTTCGGCGTGATGCGCGGCCAAGATACAGACAGACAGACAGACAGACAGACAGACAGACAAAAATGAAACAAATTGCAGTTTTGGCTTCAGTATCGATTATAGAGTGCCCTCCAATAAAAATTTTCAAAATATCTTCAATGTACAGAATTGGATCTGTTACAGTTTTATTATATTACTAGACTAGATAGACTAGATAGACTATTTAGCGGTCTTATTCATAAAGAACTAATACAGAAAGTAACTACTCTATACTCGATTGTAATTACTTTCCTACTTTTCACGTTGGTTCGCTTGTTCTTCAGTTTCGCGGTTGGCGTAATCTTGTTAGCAATTATGGTCAAAAAGCGCATCGAATTTAATGTAAAACTGCCTCGTTGGTCTAGTGGTTAGCATATTCGACCGCAGATCACGGGGTCCCGGGTTCGATTCCCGGGTCGGGCTATTAAATGTTAGGCATTGGATTTTTCTGTCAAGAAGTTCTCAGTCCCAGCCCGGAATTGGAAGCTGGCGGTATTTCACCCCCGTGCCTCAGCAGCAGTCAGTTATTATCACTATTATGTGACAATAGTCGTTAAAGCCCGCCAACCCGCATTGGAGCAGCGTGACGGGTCTAAGCTCTAAATCCTGCTCTCCTTTATGAAAGAGAAGGCGTGTGCACAGCAGTATGACGTTAAAAGATTGTAGTCGATGGTGGAGGCTTATTCCCAATGCGTATTGCGTGTGATTTCAATATTTTAGAATTAGGTAAACTTGTTGGAGTTCAGTTAATCAATATTCAATGATGGTACCATAATACCATCATTGATTCAATGTGATTTTTATTCAAAATTACATTAAAGAGTTATCCAAGGAGCAGATAAAAAAAATTCGTAAAAAATTTCACTTCCTCCGTTGCTGCAAATATTTACGGGCAGTGGTTGTCACATATATGGATGTTTACCGTTGGTGGTGACTGGTGAAGTGGTGACCACATACTGATGTTTACGCGAGGGCGGAAGTGATCACAACAGGTACCTACCTAACCTGCTTGCATAAAAACCTTGCTAATCATATTTTACAAAATACCAATGTTATACTCGTAGAAGAAATATTTATTAACATCCTAGAGAAAATAAACATAAAAATTGGATTATAAATTACCTACGCTTGAAGTCATTTTACTATATTATGCCACGGAATTTCCTCTGTTTGTATTAAAATATATTATTAGAATATTTTGTATTCGAAAATTTGAACAGAAATATAAGCGACTCTAATAAAAATGCTAATTCAGTTGCGTTATCTCGTTCTCAAATCTCAAGATTTGTGCATTTGGCAATGGTTTAGAATTTTTGATGAAGTTAACTTGGACGTGGTATTATGAGTTTGTTTGCATTTGATACTAGTTCTAGATAAGTACGAAGGACAATCTCGTTCGTTCGTTCGTTCGTTCGTTTCAACCAATGGACGTCCACTGCTGGACATAGGTCTCTTGCAAGGATCGCCACAGCACACGATCTTGTGCCGCCTGATTCCAGCGGCTGCCAGCGACTCGCTTGAGATCGTCTGTCCATCGAGTGGGGGGTCTACCTACGCTTCGTTTGCTGGTGCGAGGTCGCCATTCAAGCACCTTGGGACCCCAACGTCCATCGGTTCTTCGTGCAATGTGCCCCGCCCATTGCCACTTCAGCTTCGCGACTCGATGAGCTATGTCGGTGACTCTGGTTCTCCTGCGGATCTCCTCATTTCTGATTTGATCCCGCAGGGATACTCCGAGCATAGCTCTCTCCATCGCCCGCTGAGTGACCCTGAGCCTTCTTATGAGGCCAAGGACAATCTCTTCTTTACTAATTATAATAGAAACAAAATTATAATATTTTTTTCATTTTGTGTGTTACGAAAACTTTCACTATCTATTTTTGTTTTGCTCATACGGGGTGGTTTAATATTTCTATTCTTATGATGACTTAACAGTTATACTGATTGAGACAAATATTCCAAATCTTCCGCGATTGCAATTCATAATACTTATATGAATTAGTCAGATTTAAATATTGCTCGAACTTTCGGTCTCCCACAACTTGGGATACAATTTGACTCCTGTAGGCATGAACCTGTGTTTACCTACCCTTCCTACTTATAAAGAAGGAACGCCCGAAGGAAGGAATGATGGAATCTTAATTATATCATCTTACTAGCGGACCCGGCAGACGTCGTCTTGCCCGGTGAAATACCGACATCAGCGCCACCTACCGAGACCTAATGGGTTACCTGTACCTTCCCGGTAATTGTGACCGGACCGGACCTCCTAACCTAACTCTGGCTCTAATCTAATCTAACTCCTCTAATCTAACTCCTCTTATCTACTCTAATCTAACTCCTCTAATCTAATCTAATCTAACTCCTAACGGCTCCACCCGTTTAGAAGTTAGGTGACAAACACACGTACAGAAGAATTTAATATAGTACTGATGCGAAAGTTTACCGTATCGCCGGGATGATTTATGAATATTTTGTATGAGAAAATGTTTTTCATTTATTTTTTCGTCAAGTTTCCAATGGTTTTAATAATGATTCTGTTATTCGGGATGGAGACAAATACAACAAATCAAAAACTATGAAAATCGGTCCATCCGTTCTCGAGTTTTAGGTGTTCGAACAAATCCGACTTTGTTATGAATATTTCATATTATTACTGCAATTAGTGACGTTAAAATTGTCAGAGAGAAGCATCATAATTGATGACACAAAATGCATTTCGAACATATTTACAATTTTAATGAATAGATAAGTATAATCACGGTCCAGGAATTTCAATCACAAAATGAATAGGCTTAGTGACCAACGAGCAATTCAATTTATAGTCTGTACCTCTATACCTAAACACGTTTATTCATTACGTTTAATTGCTTTCAATGCGCCCCCATAATCCCTTCCCAATGAGGGGGTCCATTCATTGCTCACGTTAAGCACCTTGTTCAATCACGTGTTTTATCTCAACAGACATTTAGTTCCTTACGAGCACATAATCGATGCAACGCGATCCATTGACACTCCCGTCAACCGTCCCAACTCCCAGCGTCTCACTGAACCCTTCGCATTCATACAACACAAAGGACGTCTTTGAATCGATCATCAAGTCGGATATTAGCACTAGTATAAATGTATCGCCACACTGGTTTTTCAACGCTGCGTTAACAAGTACAAATTTAAAATAAAAAAAAACCCCGATTCGCCGTTTTGTGGTAGCGGCCATCTTAGATTTGCATAGTGCTGTTCTTCTAGTCAAGCCCTTTCATTTGATACCCATATTGAGGGAGTTGTGGAAAACTATGTAATCCACCATTTTGTGGCGGCCGCCATCTTGAACCGCACGCACGCATGCACGCACGCGCGACTGTCACGCGCAAAATCTAGGTTTAATATACTGATGTAAGAGTAGATTTACTTGTGTCTTGACAATTGTCAAAATATCAATCCGATTTTTCGCATGTTTGCTTTGATTCTCATGCTTAGGTACATGTTACAGAACATTTCTCATGCATAAAACAAAAAGACGCTTTGAATCAATCCTCAAGTCGGATATGAACATTAGCTGTTGTGGAGGTTGGTAACCCAAGGTTTAACCAACTGCTACCGGCTGCACCTAGATGTAGCCGCCTAAAACAAGTAGGTAACCTTTGTTTTAGACCTAGAGTTAAGTGTCACCTATCGCGCATGGTGCACAATACTTTCATTAAGGTAAGAAAAAACCAGTCTTCACTGAGTAAAGTGAGCTGAACTTAAAAAAACTTTACAGATTAGGATTAAAATTTAATTATTTGTTGGATAAAGATCTTTAGAAGAAGAAAGGATCTTTGTACTTAGTAAGGACTAGAAAAAAGAACTAAGAGAGTAGCACTGAAGTTGTTTTTAGCAATGAGTAAATCGTTTTATCGATGCAACTTAATCAATAGAAATAGTTCCCATGGTAACCTTGGCAAAGCCCCCAACTTAAACCCATTCATAAAGTACAAAGAAGCTTTGAGCGTTGATCGCGCATCGCACAACTATAGACGCTGTAAATTGTTTTGGCTGTATTTAATTACTTTTTAGGGTTCCGTACCCGAAGGGTAAAAAACGGAGCCCTATTAATGTCACTCGGCTGTCTGTCTGTCTGTCTGTCTGTCTGTCTGTCCGTCTGTCCGCCGGTCACAGGTCTCTAGCTCGCAGACGAAATGAGTTACATACCTGAAATTTTGGTATTTAGTGTAAAACGTTAACCCAAAATCAAATATTGAATTAGAAATTGAATTAAATTATTTTTCAGGGGGGCTCCCATACATGAAAAAGGAGCCGGAAAAAAATTTTTTCTTTATCCTAGCTTGTGGGGTATCATTGTTTAGAGCTCATTAAGTAGAGTACAAATATATATTTTTTTAATTTTTATCTCAAAAAATAAGGGAATGGGAGGCCATCAAAGTTGTCAGTTTTAGACCATTTTTGTGACGGGGGCTATCTCAGAAACTAAACTAGTTGGGAATATGATATTTCAGTATATTATGCACTATATGCTCTATTTAAACAACAAATACTGAAAACAACGATTTATTAAACAGTTTATAAGCTGTGACCAAAATAAACGAACATTTTTTTGGGTTTTTCTTTCACGGTTTGTTGCGATGTCTAGCTCGGAAATTAAATATTTCTTAGACCCAAAATATTATATTGTTCATAATTATGTACGGAACCCTGAAAGAGCGAGGCCCGACTCGCACTTGGCTGATTTTTATAATGCTCGTGTTCATGTTCTGTTTTTCAAGCGAGTATCGAGTATTGACTTGTCGAGCGACAAGTTGGCTTACATGAAATAATTTTGATTTTTTTAATTTTCTTAAAAAATATGATACTTTTGTCACGTCACGGTGAATCGCTGGTTTTGGTTTTTCATGTGCTAACTTGAGTATAAATTATTGTTATATTTTAAGAATAAAATATATGATAACCATGACTTATATAACTCCTCCCCCTCACCCCTCACTTAACATAAATATGTAAAGAGTGACTCTATGACCATAGAGCAATTTCATCATCATCATCATCATGATCAACCCATTACCGGCTCACTACAGAGCACGGGTCTCCTCTCAGAGTGAGAAGGGTTTTGGCCATAGTCTACCACGCTGGCCAAGCGAATTGGCAGACTTCACACACCGTTGAGAACGTTATGGAGAACTCTCAGGCATGCAGGTTTCCTCACGATGTTTTCCTTCACCGTTAAAGCAAGTGATATTTAAATACTTAAAACGCACATAACTCCGAAAAGTTAGAGGTGCGTGCCCGGGATCGAACCCACGACCTCCGATTAGAAGTCGGTCGTCCTAACCACTAGGCTATCACAGCTTCAGATCAGACAGATTTAGAGCAATTTAATATCATTTAACTTACGACATTCTGGATGTACGACTACTTGCACTTAATCGCTGAACTACTGATACCTACTGGATAAAAAAAGTTTAGGAATATTAAACGGCCATTTTCTTTTCTTGCTCATGTACATTATGTCTTACACCGAGCAAGACAGAAATAGAAAATGTTGCTTTCGCTTTCTATTATTATTTTGATCGCTTGACAGTAAAACACTATGTGGGATTGTGTTAAGGCCTTTACATTTTACTAATGCTCTAGTAAAAAGAGCTTTTATTCGGTTGTCGATGAAAATGTACCCAGGAAAGATTTGAAGGGCGCAAACAGCGCCCATTGTTGGGGTTTCATATTTTTTATGCGTTCGCTCTCGGCATGATTATGAAATTATTGATCCCTTTCATCAGAGATGAATGCTTCATAGCTTACGATATGAAAATGCAATGCATAATGAACTCGACTTAATATTATGTTCCTTGCCTAAACAACCTTACTTTCCGACCGTTTTCTATATTGAGACAATGTGTTGATAAGTTACCTAACTATTTGGTCATTTTTGTGAATTTGTATTTTTGTGTTGTCATTTATCGTTATTATTTTTGAAAAAGTTCCTTTTTCGTCTATTACAACATTGCTTAGAAATAAATATTGTACAAATTACAGATAACGGATTTTTAAGTAGCTAGCTCATTTTTAGAATTCCGTACCTCAAAAGGTAAAAAAAGGAACCCTTATAAGATCACTTTCTTGTCCGTCTGTCCGTCTGTCTGTCCGTGTGTCACCACCGATTTTCTCAGGAACGGGTGGACCTAGCAAGTTGAAATTTATACCAGATACTAAGGTATTATTATAGGTGTATAAAAATTAAGGTCCTAAAACTAATGAAAAACAGATTGTACTTATACTTCTGGAGTACGGAACCCTCGGTTCGCGAGTCTGACTCGCACTTGACCGGTATTTATTTTTTATACTTAATATTATGTCATCTGTTTTTGGCTTTAGGCACACAACCTCTTAACCTCATTTATGTAATGCTCCCAGAAGATAATTATAATAATATGTGCTTACAAGCGGACACCCGCGACTTCGTTCGCGTGGATATTGGTTATTAAAAATCCCGTGAGAATCATTTTGTTTTTCTTAAGCTCCTTTGAGCTCATACATTGCTAAAAACTGTTGAAAGTTCACTGGCGGATGTTTAGGTAGATCAAAATGTAAACATCCGCCAGTGAAAATCGCATCAAAATCAGTCCAGCCTTTCAGAGATAAGCCGGTAATCTTTAAAATATTTCCTTTCTAACAAAAAAAGAATGAATGAAATCGGACCACCCGTTAACGAGCTAAGTACATATTTTGACTTTCATCCCAAGGAACCGTGCTGAATTTCGGGATAAAAAGTATCCTATATGTTACTCCATAGTATGAACTTAAATCATGCCGAGTTTCATTTCAATCCATTCAGTAGTTTTTACGTGATGCACGCACAAACATACAGACAAACAGACACACAGATAAACAGACAAACAGACAAAAATTTCAAAAATAGCTTTTTTACGTTCTATTATTTATCCCTAACATCCCCCAGTTAGTATTTTGCAAAAATCTTCAATGTACAGATACGGCAATTCTACGATTTTATTATATGTATAGATATAGAAGAAGATAGATTAATAGACTTTTCGTAGGTTCGATAAATAATTAGGCCAATAACGCCGACTTGTACCTATCACTGATTTTGTGACCGGGTGCCGGGTGCATTTTCCATCCGTCACTTTGCCGGTGGCTATCGTGGGAGTTAATAATATATTGCGTTATTCATTAGCGTTTGGCGTTAGGTAGAGTAAATGAGTATGTACCTACCTATAAACCGTATGATCTATTTTCCACAGACAATCGGATCGGCCGGAATGCACCGATTTGTTTTTGACCGACTTATTGCAGTAGGACGTGTGTGTTTCAATATTGAAATCTGACTGTATAATTATTTTCCAAAAAAAAAAATAGGTCACTGGTCTGACGTGGGCGGGAGGCCCATATCTTATAATATCCCTTCCTTAAAAGCGATTACATAATGTTCAAAGGAACCCAATGGAGCCATTATCGATGTATCAAAGTCGTAGCAATGGCAACGCGCTGGCGACAAGCTCGGAATATAAAAATGTGTTGACTGTTGATACGAACGCGGAATTAGTAACTATACGTAGATAGTAGGTACATATACATAAGTATTTCTGTATTGACGCTTTGATAATATGACAAAAGACCCTTCGTGTGAGGTCCGTTTGAAATTACGTCGAATGCAGTCCGCTTTATTTTGTCGTGTGAATGTAACCGAATATTTTGTAAATAGATACCTACTTATCGTTAGTTTATAAATCTAACTAATGATATTATAAACTGATGACGGATTGTGAACGGCCCTGAAGTCTTAGAATCATCATCATCAACCATTTAGCGGCCCACTACACGGCATGGGTCTCCTCTCAGAATGAGAGGGGTTTTGTCCGTAGTCCACCATCGCTGGCTAAGTGCGGATTGATAGACTCCACACGCCTTTGAGAACATTATGTATACTCTGATTTTTAATTCCGTTGAAATCTGACGTTTCTTAATGTTACCAGAGATAAAACAGTTCCCACAAAAAAGATAATTAATTCAAAACTTACATGTAAATAAAAATCATTTGCCTCATGTAGATTGTAGATATGCCAAATGCCTGACAGATACTTAACAGGTACTTTAGTTTGGGGTAAAATCGAACTTCAGGTGGTATCCCGGTTTTCCATACAAATAACACATTCTATTTTTAAATGACAACTGTCAGAATTCCACCGAATTGAAAATCAGACTATAGGTACCTAAATCTGTGCCTAAATATCTCAGGCATGAAACAAGTGATATTTAATTCGTCACTGACGAATGCGTAAGAATGTTTCTTTAACCGAGAAGGAAAAGAAAAAGAAGCCAGGCAATTCGGGAGAGACTTTTCCAAACTTCGAAAAAATATTAACAAGAAAAGTTTGCAATTTATCACGTGTCCTGAGAAATTATTAAACTTTTCCACAAGTTATACTGTTTAGAACAAACACGTGTCAGGTAAATTATATATACCTAAAGTTCGCGGGCTTTTTGAGGTCCTAACCCCTACCTCTACTTTACACTACTGGGATCTACTGAGGGAGATACCTACTCGCATCGCATTAATTACAATGCGACGACGAACATTTAGACGACCTCCCTGGCGCAGTGGTTTTATAAACGGGAGGTCCCGGGTTCGATTCCCGGCAGGGGCAATTTAGGATTTTATCATTTCTAAATTGTCTCTGGTCTGGTCTGGTGGGAGGCTTTAGCCGTGGCTGGCTACCACCCTACCGACAAAGCCGTGCCGCCAAGCGATTTAGCGTTCCGGTACGATGCCGTGCAGAAACCGATCAGGGGTATATGCATACCTTTTCTAAGTTTGCCCGCTTCCATTTTAGATCATCCATTCCATCTATGATGCATCATCAATTACCATCAGGTGAGATTGCTCAAGGGCTAACTTGTAGTTGAATTAAAAAAAATACTAACTAAAGTTGCAGGTCTAAGTATCTGCTATATTATCCTCTGAATGCTCTGACATCTTACTAAGCCTTAACTCAGCTTGTTACTTACTCCTTTTCCAAATGAATTATCTTTCCAAATAGCCGGTTCATTCAAATGGAATAACACTGGCTGTATACAAATGCAAACTTTAGAATGCTTCCGAAGTTTAAATCCGTGTTAGATAAGGTCTAATGCCTGTTTAAAGTTAAACTCCATCTGCACATAGAATTGCGGAAACTATCTTTTCAAAGCATTGCGGAGGTATAAGGTTAGTGTACCGCGCCAACTTGTTTTAAACTTGTAGGTTAGTTGTTAGTTATAATTGGTTAGGTTGGATAGGTATAGTTGGTTAGTTTTTAGGGTTCCGTACCCAAAGGATAAAAACGGTGTCACTGTGCTGTTTGTTTGTCTGTCTGTCCGCTAGTCACAGATCTCTAGCACTTAGACAAAATGAGCTACAAACCAAAAACCTGAAATTTTGGTATTTGGTGTAGAACGTTGACCCAGGACCAAATAAGTATTGAATTAAATTAAGTATTTTTCAGGGGGGCTCCCATACATGAAAAAGGAGCGGACAAATTTTTTTTTTCTTACCCTAGTTTGTTTTGGTTAACCTGTTCTTAGCGGTCCATAACATGATAGATTCTGCATCAGTCAATTACGCTATCATGAGTGATGAATGGTTGAGTAGAAATGATACTTGCTTTAAAAAAAACTTGTTTTTAAAAATTTATTTTTTATTTTTATTTATTTTTTACTTATTTTTTTATACTTCACTAATTTGAACTTCTGGCACGCGATCTAACCATTTATTTCTTTCTGTCATCATCTCCATCTATGTGTGCTTCTTCCGAGTTTCGATCTATCATACGGTCGTAGTTTCGTGCGTGCTTGTGAACTCGTTGAACTTATTGTTAGTTTCTTGAATGCTTTATTTTAGAGCATAGGCACTTGCGTTGTTTGGTGTTGCATACATATATTATTTATTTTTGTTCATTTGATTATGCCTATTATAAGTATACTAACTTGTTTCATAATATTTTATTTATCGACTGCCTTGTTGGTCTAGTGGTTAGCATAATATACGACTGCAGAACACGAGGTACCGGGTTCAATTCCCGGGTCAGCCGAATTATTGTTAGGTATTGGGTTTTTCTGTCAATAAATTCTCAGTGCCAGCCCGGAGTTGGTACTTAGTTAGCGATGTTTCACCCCCGTGCCTCGCAGGGCGCGTTAAGCAGTCGGTCGCAGTTATTATCACTATCATGTGACAATAGTCGTTAAAGTCCGCCAACCCGTATTGCAGCAGCGTGGCGGGTCTAAGCTCTCCTGAGAGAGGAGGCCCTGTGCCTCCTGTACAAAAAGGTTGTAGTGGTGGTGGGTGGTGGTTTTGTTTATAAACACGCAGACAATAATTTAACGTCTATTTAATATCCAAAAGCAGAAGCACACGAGTAGATAGGTACAGAGAGAAAGCTTCATACAAGCGGCCCGCTGTAGGTACACTCACACAGCGCCGCTCACGCACACACGAACTCTCACCAACGGTTCACGGACGCTCCGCTGGGGGTCAGTTGGGTGACAAACGACAAGTGTTGAATAGGTATTTATAAGAATAGGTATATTTGGACTTCATTAGGAAGCTTCCTCTCTGTACCTATCTACTTGTGTGGCAGAAGTGCGCAATATGTAGCAGGAATCCTACGGCTCATAAAGCGCAGGGCGCGGCCGCAGGATGTGCGCCTCCATTGTTCTTCCCGGTAATCAACTGTCAGTACCCTTAGTACGGATTCGTTGATCTCGATAACTGTGATAGATTTCGAGCAAACTCGTAATTCCTTATTGATTAAAACTATAGAGTATCTTAAAAAAAAGCAAAGTTAACCATGTGTTTCATAGCAAACTGGTAGCACCCAAACTAAGATCCTCTGTGGTCTGGTGTTGGTCTGGTTGCCAGTATTTCGCTCAGATAGGTGTTCAGATTTTATGAACATAGTAATATTAAGTAGGTACCAAGTAAAATATATTGACTCCAAACAAATATTTTTCTGCTAACTTAAATGTACAAAATACTTACTAGATACAGTTTTATCCAATAACATCAAAATTTAAAAAATCTCATTGCTCTAATAAAAAATAGTTCATTAGATTAGGTCGTGTGGAGAGAATTAACTCTAGTCACTCCTGCTTAATGTAGATTACTAGCTTTTAAATACGAATAACAAAGGCATCAAAACAATAACGAGCTTTCTCTGGACTCTGAAGAGCGTTTAAATAAAAACTAAACTTAAGCAAACTATAGCGTCAGAATAACATGGACCGAAAGATAGGCTCTTGTACGAACGTCGCGTCGCGTCGTCTATACGTTGTAGATTCGTCTCGACTAGCCAGTCTTTCTGGGCTTCGTCTATTCAATACTGCCAATTTTTATTTCGTACACTATCATGGGCGCAGTATGTATGTACGTATGTTTATATGTACTCGAACTTTATCAACGTTGTCGAGGTGAGCAAACTCGTACTAAGGCTTGTCGGTACTTCCGAAAAACGTTCGTGTTATGACGAAAAAATGTATCGCGGGAGTGTTTTGATATGTACTCAAACAAGCCTGCTTGCTACCCTGATAGTCTGATGTGATCACGTCTGTAATGGAAAGCGATTGATATATGTTAATTAACCTTTAGCTGCTACGTTAAATACAAAGTTAATGGACATAATTACCTATAACATTACAAAAAGGTTTTAAGGATTTTGTCATGAACACACTAATGAATTTTGAATGTTTTCTGTGGTGTGAAATGAATTCACCTCAGGTATATTATTTAGCTGAACAACCAAAATATATTTGTAAAGAAAATTGACCTTACAGTGTAAGTAAACTTAACGCAAATTTTATTACGATTCGCGATTATTATAGCACCAACGGAGTACCCGATCTTGATTCTGAATAAACTGGGAAACAGCTCTCTGTTATTATTTCCAAACAGCGGCTTACCGAACCTTACGCCGCGCTTTCTTAATTAGCATCCGCCATTGAATTTTTTTTGTTCTGGCGAAATTACACCACGAAAATAAGAACATCGTATTGGATGAAGTGGTTTTCTTTTGTTTTTTTTATTATTAAAAATTATTGCTTCGATGCTAATGAAAACTGCACAGCATCTTTTTAATTTAAAATCTTTGCAGTTTATCGACTTTTTAAAGTAGTTAAGCAATCGTTTGATGACTGCCCTGACGCAGTGGTAAACGCTGTCGTCTTACAAGTCAGGTTCAAAGAAAGGTCCCAGGTTCGATTCACTGCTGGCCCAATTTGAAAATTTATAATTTTTAAATTGTCTCATGGTCTTGTTAAATGGGAAGCTTCAGCCATTCCTAAAAACATCTTTGAAGACACTGGATATTGAAAATCTTGATAAAAGTTCCCAGTAGGTACCTATAGTGCGACGTTGTGAATAGGTACCAGAATTCAGCTTATTTTGTATTTTTATTTTTTTATTTTTTATAAAAATTGCGGGCAATCGAGCAGGCGGGTCGGTCACCTGATGTTAAGTGATTACCGCCGCCCATGAACATTCGCAGTACCAAAGGAACCACTTATGTGTTGCCGGCTTTTGAGGAATTTGTTGATCCTCCCCTTGAATAACCCCATGTTGAAGTTATGCCGAAATACCACCGAAGGAAGCTGGTTCCACAGTTTTAGAGTGCGCGGAAGGAAAGACCTCGCACACCGCTTGGTTGTGTGGCCATAGCACGACATTATTACATGTCACAAACATTGATTTAACAACGGTAGCGATTTAGAAATATTTTCCTTTCATTCTACGCACGCATGGGTGAATTAAATCTATCGAGTTTTCCTAACATTGATTTGTCGGCTAATTCGATAGACGCAAGTTCGTTAAACCGTTGCTATGTTTGGCGAATCACAACAACGCTGTTTATCCACTATTCCAGAATACTAAAGGCTCGGTAACTCTGCTGTTGCTATTTTAAGCGTAGGTATGCCTTTTGCTGGGAATCGAAGCCGGAAACTCGCACTTGTAAGTCCTAAGCGCTTACCACTACGCCAGGAAGGTCAAATACGTATATCTACAGTATGTTTAGTCTCACTTTGCACAGCTCGAAAACTTTACTAAATACTACCGATTGAAATACAATTATTTCAGAGTAAAATGCACCTAAACTGGCTTATTTTAGGTTTGAGTTCGCCAATACATTCAGCATTCATTTACAGACAGCTAGCTCCCCAAGCAGAAATGTTGTAAAATAAATATTCGAAGTATTAAATTACGACTTTAAAATAAGTCTTTGGATTCATTTTGCATTACATATTACAGTTTTTCGAAACGTAGTATTTGGTAAAGTTTTGGAGTTGCGTAAACTCATCATCATCATCATCATCATGACCGGCTCACTGCAGAGCACGGGTCTCCTCTCAGAGTGAGAAGGGTTTTGGCCATAGTCTACCACGCTGGCCAAGCGGATTGGCAGACTTCACACACCTTTGAGAACGTTATGGAGAACTCTCAGGTATGCAGGTTTCCTCACGATGTTTTCCTTCACCGTTAAAGCAAGTGATATTTAAATACTTAAAACGCACATAACTCCGAAAAGTTAGAGGTGCGTGCCCGGGATCGAACCCACGACCTCCGATTAGAAGTCGGTCGTCCTAACCACTTGGCTATCACAGCTTTTTTCTCAGCGTAAACTCAGAATAACTATATTACCTACTGTTGTCCCAATGGAATTTTATACGCATTTCAATTTTCATACATTTTGTACGTGTGCCAACTCCAATCCAATGGGTATATATCGGTTCGAATAATAAAAAAGTTAAACCTTCAGGGAACAGGAACAGGGAATTTTATTTTTAACCACATTGTTCGCATAAGGCATTTTTGTGAAAATTATTTAAAATCTATTTTTAACCCCCGACGCAAAAACGACGGGGTGTTATAAGTTTGACGTGTCTGTGTGTGTGTGTCTGTCTGTTCCCCTGTAGTGCTCAAACGGGTGAAGCGATTTGAATGCGTTTTTTTTTGTTTGAAAGGTGAATTAGTCGAAAGTGTTGTTAGCTATGTTTGATGAAAATTGATCCAAGATGGCCGCCGCTACAAAATGGCGGATTACATATTTTTTCACAACTCCCCTAATATGGGTATCAAATGACACAAAATTGCGAATGTCGGGGGTTTTTTAAATTTTTAATTTATATCAAAGAGAGTCAAAAAGATAAAACGCGTTGGCGGCTTACCCACGTAAAATAGAGACTGCTTTATTTTATTATTTTGAAGCATTATGTATCTCAATTATAGTTATTAAGGTACATAGGCCCAATAACGAACGTACTAGTTTTATAATTATAACGTACGTTTATTTTTTACAAACAACAACAATATTTAAATGTGTAGAAGCCATAAAGCATCAATACACACTTTTTTCTAGCAGTCCTTAACCTTTCTATTAATACACCATTATGCCACCGTATAATAAACCATGGTATTGTTAACACCCCTATTCAAAAGCAAAACAACATGTGACCCGCCTAGCTCCCCGGCTTCCTTTTCAAACGCTCCTATTCTCCATTCATCAGGATTGGTATTCATATTCCGATGTTATTTCATTCCTATGCATACGTCCCGGAATTCCAAGCTAACCATTGACATAAGTTGACAGTACCTACACTGCCTTAGAGAAAAAGGGCACATGTCTTGTCTTAGAGAAACAGGGCACATCTAACATTTTTTTTTCAAAATTTAGTTACATTACATATTCGGAATCAGGAAAAAGGCCAATTTGCTGTTTTTTTTTTTCGGGTTAAAAAAATTTACTGTCTCAAAAAGAATATTAAGACATATTCGCTTAGACGAGACTTAAAGGCTAACAGGTTTTACAAAATTAAATTATTGCGATACGGAGCGTACAAGTAGAAGGAAAGTAAAATAATTTGTATTAAAAGTGGGTAGGTTTCAAATACTTAGTACCATCACAACAGAATCGATTCGAGCCACGGCTATGTTACTGAATCATCAATTTATAGATAGCTCATAACTAGATGTGTCATGTGATCCAAAATGTAAATTCAATATTCTTAATTCGTAAAAAGTATTATGTTTTAAGTTTCACAAAATGGTTTTTAAGCAATTTTTAAAAAGATGTATACTTTTACATTCTTTTATATTTTTAGGCAATTTATTATAATATGTATATCTGAGCACTTTCAAACGTAATGTTTCTCTTACCATAGTTAGTTCTTGGTGGACGTAAGATTACGTTATTAGCACTTCTCAAAAATTGTAAATGCGGATATTTGTTTTTTCTGGTAAAGGTTATGTTTGAAAGTATTTCTTTTGACAAAATTTTTCGTATTAAAATGCAAGTGTAATATTTGTAAGTATTTGTTATGTTCATTAATTTTTTTCATAATTATA
Organism: Melanargia galathea; assembly: GCA_920104075.1. Lineage (NCBI taxonomy): Eukaryota > Metazoa > Arthropoda > Insecta > Lepidoptera > Nymphalidae > Melanargia > Melanargia galathea. Next base: position 16,926,964 of record OV049871.1, on the reverse strand, counting down.
TCTCTAGTACGTAATTTTATAAAGCTTAAAAGGTACAAGTGACAGTCCTTTTCATTTATGCCATGATCAAAAGACACATCTAACACGTATTAAATTTGAAGGTACCACGTGCATATATTACACTTTTATTTTATTAGAATGTCTTGTTAGATTGAAAAGGCTTATCTGGCATATGTATATAACTTATTAGCTAAAAGTATTTTTAGTTTAAACCAATTCATCTCGAAAATATAAAATTGTACTTATGCCGTTTTTCTCTGAGACGGCAAAACAGCTTTATAGGGTTTGTATGGTGCTATTTCTGCGCCATAAATATTTCAGGCTTTCAATAGAACAATATAAATATTTTTAAACAAGCGTTAAACAACAGTGCCAAATTCCCCAATTTTCCTTCGATATTAAGTAACTAGCTTTTACCCGCGGCTTCGCCCGCGTGAATTTCATTTTTTCACAAATCCTGAGGTTTCCGTTCCCGCTCCCTTTTCCAACCTTTATACTTACTTTCAAGGAAGTTTGCTATAGTAATCTACCTATAGCTGTAGCTGTAGATTTCGGTTTTTTCAAAGTTCCCGCGGGAACTGTGGATTTTTCCAGGATAAAAGCCTATGTTTTAAGTCAGGGCATAATCTATCACCATTCAAAATTTCAGCCAAATCGATTCAGTAGTTGCGACGTTATAGAGTAACAAACATCCAAACATCCAAACATTTAAACATCCAAACATCCACACTTTCACATTTGTAGGATTAATAGTAGGAGATCCCACCTTAGAAATTTCTACCCTCATCTGTTATTTAAACGAATTATATGTCAAATGAAAGATTATTTTATTCTTAATCGAACCGTATTTGGTTGCCTGGTCAAAAGTGGTGCTAAATCATGGTTGCCTGGATTTTAAGATATAAAATGTTCGGTGCGAGTGTTGAAAGTGACAGAAAAGTGTTGCGCGCGCAATTTCATTTGACAGACAAAGATGCAGTGAGGCAGGCGTGCACTCGGCAGGTGCTTAGTCTATACATAGATTAAAACCATAGACTTTCTGTGCCTGTCCATTAAAGATATTTACAAAAAAATAAGTGAGTGACGTAAGGGATAAGTAATAAAACGTAAAAAAGCTGTTTTTGAAAATTTTGTCTGTTTGTCTGTATGTTTGTGCATGTATTACGCAAAAACTACTGAATGGATTGAAATGAAACTTGGCATGATTTAAGTTCATACTACATAATAGCATATAGGATACTTCTTATCCCGAAATTCAGCACAGTTCCCTTGGAAGAGGGGATGAAAGTCAAAATAGTGTATTTTGACTTTCATCCTCACTCGTCGTCACTCACTTATTTTTTTGTAAATATCTTTAATGGACAGGCACAGAAAGTCTATGGTTTTAATCTATGTATAGACTAAGCACCTGCCGAGTGCACGCCTGCCTCACTGCATCTTTGTCTGTCAAATGAAATTGCGCGCGCAACACTTTTCTGTCACTTTCAACACTCGCACCGAACATTTTATATCTTAAAATCCAGGCAACCATGATTTAGCACCACTTTTGACCAGGCAACCAAATACGGTTCGATTAAGAATAAAATAATCTTTCATTTGACATATAATTCGTTTAAATAACAGATGAGGGTAGAAATTTCTAAGGTGGGATCCTAGACCATAAGTAAATAAATAAAAGTAATTAAATAATGTAAAAAGTAAGTTAAGTAATTAAATCAGATCACTTGTATAAAACATGCCAGAGGTGTCACCACGTCAATTTTAATTCAACAAGGCGGACATTTATAAACTAAAACACTCAGAGCGAAAAATTAAAATGAAACAAAATGTATCGTGTGTGATATCAAATCATGATACCTACCGTATTAAAATGTATTAAAATGACAAGGCTATTATTATGCAGCGTAAATGACGCGGTGATAATGATTTATCTCTCCACAATCCACTATATTGTGTCGCACATGATATCTAACATCGGTTAATAATGTAATGCAAGCGTTTGTAGTGGAATCGTTGATACACCGTAATTAATTGTTATTGGGTAGTGAGAGAGTTATTTTTAACCCCCGACGCAAAAACGACGGGGTGTTATAAGTTTGACGTGTATGTGTGTGTGTCTGTTTGTTCCCCTGTGGCGCTCAAACGGGGGGACCGATTTGAATGCGGTTTTCTTTTGTTTGAAAGGTGAATTAGTAGAGAGCTATGTTTGATGAAAATCCATCCAAAATGGCCGCCGCTACAAAATGGCGGATTAAATATTTTTGCACAACTCCCTTAATATGGGTATCAAATGAAAGGCCTTGACTAGTAGAATAGCACTATGCAAATCCAAGATGGCCGCCGCCACAAAATGGCGACTGTCGGGGGTTTTTTAAAGTTTTAATTTATACCTACTTGTTTTCAAAAAAAAAGATGCCTGTTGTATGGGAGCCCCCCTTAAATATTTGTTTTATTTTAAGTAATTATTTATTTTTAAAGTTAATATATAACTAAATATTCTTTGAATATTTCAAGCGTCTACCTGTTGCCGTTATCAATATCGAGCAAAAACTTTTTTAAAAAGACGTTAGAGCGACGCGACGGTGAGATCTCAAAATTAAGCAGAAAGTATTTTTCGCGCATCCGCACAAGTCGAACTAAAAGTCCTCTCGTTAAGTAGGTACCTACTTAGGTCGACTCAAGACAGAGCTAAAACAGGACATAAATCGGTCTCGTTTTAACTCTTTTATGTCAGGCACATATTTATCGAAAATGTCTTAAGATCCCGTCTTAGAAAAACATACCCTCATCTGTTATTTACCTTTAATCCATGTTCGTAACTGAACTTTCGTAACCAGTTACGAACATGGAATTTTTTTCTTCCTTTGATAACCAGCTACGAAAACAGAATTAATATGTCGTTTTCGTAACCAAGTTTCGTAACCAGCTACGAACATTTAATGCTGATAGAGATTATTATTCTAGATAATTCATAGATTGATACATTGCACATTGGTTGCCTGGCTAAAGGTGCCTATGATGTTAAACACAAAAAAATTTAAAAAAAAATGTATATTTGTTGACAGCCCGTTGGAATATATCGAGGCAAATATGACTGGGCTAACGAAGACAGTCCCGTGGGTGGCGACTGCTCGCTGTGGGTGCGAGCAGCCACGCTGCAGCTCGACGACGGCCAATGGCAGTGCCAGGTCACCGCCAGCAACTATGATGTTCAGGTAAGCACTGACGGCAACGATGACGGTTAGGCCTCTTGTTCACACGCCGTGGAAAATCATGTTTTAAGTTTTACGGTCACAGTGTTGTATATGGATCACAATGGGAGCTTGTTAACACGCACGGCGGTGTTACGGCGCGCCGTACGTCGTGTTTCATGACGTGTCTTCTATTAAACACGGGTTTGTAATTCGGGCATTCATAATCTCCAGCTAAGAAGAAAATGTTGAGGCAGACTCTCAGACAGATCTTGAGCTGCCTAGAGCCGCGGCTGCCATAAATGTATCATCAGAGAAACTTAATACATTGAATATATTGTTGACTAGATGATGCCCACGGCTTCGCCCGTGTGGATTTAGGTTTTTAAAAATCCCGTGGGAACTTTTGATTTTCCAGAACAAAAAGTAGCTTATCTTTAGTAACCCTTCCCCAAAACGGAAAATTTCCGTGGGATCCCTACGATTTCGGAATGCAATTCCTTACAGCATCAGGGTTGAGGAGTTGGATATGTACCTACTTGAGTTCATTCAACGATACAGTCTTTAATTTGCACCCCCAATACCAATATATAAATAACTGACAGTTCCTAAATCCCATTAGTTTTGGGGATCAGGTCCCCTACATCATCAGGATTGAGGAGTTGGAATCCAAATTTTTTGTAGGACAGTGTCGCAATGTTTCTATCGATTTAAAAAAAATTACGCAAATCGGTTCAGAAATCTCGGAGTTTTCGGTGTACATAGGTAGAAAAACACAACTTCTCCTTTTTTGACAGTCGGTTAAAAAAGTAGCCTAGGACAGTGTCGCAATGTTTCTCTATCGATTACAAAAAAATACGCAAATCGGTTCTGAAATCTCGGAGATATCGGTGTACATAGGTAGAAAAACATAAGTCCTCCTTTTTTGAAAGTCGGTTAAAAAAGTAGCCTAAGACAGTGTCGCAATGTTTCTCTATCGATTAAAAAAAAATTACGCAAATCGGTTCAGAAATCTTGGAGATATCGGTGTACATAGGTAGAAAAACACAACTCCTCCTTTTTTGAAAGTCGGTTAAAAAAGTAGCCTATGTTGTATGTGAAAGTCCCGTCAAAATCGGTTCAGCCGTTCCGAAGATTAGCCCGTTCAAACAGACAGACAGACAGACAGACAGACAGACAGACAGACAAAAATTTTAAAAACGTGTGATTCGGTTATGGTACCGTTCAAATTGAAAATAAAAATAAAAACATTGAAAATAAAAATAATTGGAAGTGCCTAACTTGTCAAGGAAAACAATCCAAAACTAACACCAAAAAAACGCCACAACGTTCGAATGAATCACCCGAAAAAGTTATCGAATCTCCAAGTTATAACATTAAATTAGATACACCCTCTAAGATTGACAACATAACCCATCGGAAAAAAACTATACTTTCTAGCGCTGATGATGAACAGCTAAATCTAAGCATCTCTGCCTCACTTACTAAGGATGATGTAAGAGCAATTTTTAGAGAGGAATTTAACTTCATGAGATCTACACTAATTGCAGAACTTCAGCAGACTCTGAAACAAATGGTCAATGCCGAATTACAATTAGTGAAAAACGAGATAAGTTCCTTGGAAAGAAGTGTTACATTTTTGAACGAGAATTATGAAACTACTAAAATTAAAACTGCCATGTACCAAGATTCACTAAACGAACTTCAAAAAGATAATACGTACTTGATTAATACTGTTCAGGATTTAACAACAAGGTTACATGTCATGGAGCAACATAACAGATCTAGCAACCTAGAGATTCAATGTGTACCTGAACACAAGAATGAGAACTTGATCTCGATAGTAACTCAGCTGGCAAAAGTTGTATCATGTGACCTAAAACAGAACGATATACATCATTGCACGCGTGTGGCAAAAACAAATAGAGACGATAAAAGACCGCGTTCCATAATAGTTAAACTTGCATCACCTAGACTACGAGATACATTTCTGGCTAACACTATCAAATTCAACAAAAATAATCCAAATGATAAAATTAATACTAGCCATATAGGAATGGGAGGTAACAAGACACCAATTTATATCGCCGAGCATTTGTCCCCTACTAATAAAAAGTTGCATGCGGCTGCCCGTTTAGCTTCTAAAGAAAAAGGGTACAAGTTCGTTTGGATTAAACAGGGAAGAGTGTTTATGAGGAAAGCAGAAAACACAGATTATATATACGTAAAGAATTTAAATACTTTGCAAAAACTTCAATAGTTGTAGTTAATTACCTTTTTTATACTTTTTATATTATAGTGTAATTTTTTTGGATTTACAGATTCAAAATTCAACGGATTAAATATATATTATCAGAATGTAAGAGGTCTTAGGACGAAAACTCACGATTTTCTATGTAGTGTAATAAGTTCTGATTATGACATTATTATACTAACTGAAACCTGGTTAAATAAAAACATCAATGATGCAGAACTTTTTGATGATCGATATACTGTGTATAGAAGAGATCGCGAAAGTTCAGGTTTCCATGCAAATAAAGAAGGAGGAGGGGTACTTATAGCAGTTTTAAACAAATTAAACTCATTTCGTTTAACTGCCTTTGAAAGTCTTTGTGAAGATATTTATGTTAAAGTAGAAATCTCTAAAAGTATTTACGTAACTTTCTGTGCTGTTTATCTGCCCCCTCCACATAAACGAAATATCTTAGAGCATTTTTTTGATAATTTTAACAGGGTTTCTGATGGTATGGATAGTGTTTGCCTTATAGGTGACTTTAATATGAGTTGTATTGAATGGTCTAATATTAACTTTGATTGCTCACCTACAATTTACAACAACTCTCGTTTTGGTCAACTACTTATTGATTTTATCGCTCTTAACAATCTTAATCAATATAATAATGTATCTAACAATAGAAATAAAGTCTTAGATTTAGTCTTAACTAATATAACAAATACTAGTGTAAAAGCTGCCATAAATGAGTTCGTAAATATTGATCCCTCACACTTACCTATAGATATATTGTTAACTTTTACTAACAAAAAGTCCCTAAAAACTAATGATGATGCAGTGAAACATAATTTTTATAAAGCAGATTATAATGTTATCACTGCCGAATTAAAAAAGATAAATTGGATTTGTGAATTTAAGAAATGTAAAAATATAAATGAGATGGTTAATATTTTCTCCAATATATTGAATGATGTTATAAATACACATGTTCCTAAAACCAGAGTGCATAAAGGAAAATATCCTCCATGGTTTTCCAGATCCTTAATTAAATTGATAAAGGAAAAAAATAAAATCCTTCATAAATATAGAGTTTTCAAAAATCCTTTAGATGAAATATCTCTACGAATTCTTAGTAAAAGGTGCAAAACATTAACTAACAACTGTTACAATAACTATGCTAGGAAAATTGAAATAAATATCAGCAACAACCCCAAATATTTTTGGGCCTATCTCAAAAACAAACGTTCAAAAACAGTTCAGTTTCCTCAAATAATGTCCTTAAATGGCAGAAAAGCCTCTGATGGATCAAGTATATGTAATTTATTCGCATCTTTTTTCTCTTCTACCTTCTCTAATTCCGCATCTACTAACTTTCATACATCTGACGTAGATTACACAAATACATTACATAATATTCACATTTCACAGAACACTGTTTATAAACATCTAAAAAAGCTTGATGTTAATAAAGGTCCGGGACCTGATGGAATACCACCATATTTTATTTCTAAATGTTCATCATCGCTAAGTTTACCGTTGTTTCTTATAATTAACAAATCTTTATCAAGTGGAACCTTTCCTACGGTTTGGAAGACCGCTAAAATAATACCTATATATAAAAGTGGTAACATTGAGGATATAAACAACTATAGGCCGATTTCTATTCTGTCGACTTTTGCAAAAATTTTCGAGGCTTTAATTTATCCAATTTTAAAATATCACACGAAACATATTTTTATTAAAGAACAACACGGCTTTATTAACTTTCGCTCCACTAATACTAATTTAGTCACATATCATAATAAACTTGTCAATGCTGTAGATGCTGGTAATCAAGTTGATGTTGTTTATATGGACTTTGCTAAAGCATTCGACAAAGTTTGTCACGAGGTACTTCTCAAGAAACTAGAACTGTATGGAATTTGCGGCTCCATTCTAGAATGGTTTAGGTCATATTTACGCAACCGAACTCAATATGTAGTGGTAAAAGGATTTAATTCTGATAATTATACAGCAACTTCTGGAGTTCCTCAGGGATCACATCTTGGACCCTGGTTATTCAATTTATTTATTAATGACATCGTAACTTCCATTAATCATAGTAATGCCTACTTATTTGCAGATGATCTCAAATTAGCTAAAACCATTAAAAGCAATACAGACAGTGCATTACTCCAAGATGATCTTAACGCTGTTACAAACTGGTGCACTATTAATAACATGTCTTTAAATGCAAAAAAATGTAATTTTATAGTATTTACCCGCAGTCATAAAATAATTCAATCTCAGTATCATATAGATGGCACAGTACTTAATAATTCAACAGAACTAAGAGATCTTGGTATTCTTTTTGATAGCAAACTCACCTTTATCCCGCAAATAGAGAATGCAGTCACCAAAGCCTCAAAAATGTTAGGATTTCTAATTCGAAATAGTAAGGGTTTTCAACCAAGTACAAAAATAAAAATATATAACACCTACGTCAGAAGTATTCTTGAGTACTGTAGCGTAGTATGGTCGCCTCATTACAATACTCATCAACTTCGGATAGAACGCGTTCAAAAAAGGTTTTTGAGACACCTAGCATATTCATGCAAATTACACAAACAACTTCCTACTTATAGCGACAAACTTAAACATTTCAATATGGATAGCTTAATCACCCGCAGAAAGGTCCAAGATTTAATATTCTTATTCAAAATTCTTAGAAATGAAATCGACTGTCCACCTCTTCTACAAACAATCAACTTGAGAGTTCCAAGCAGAACACCGAGACAAATAACCAGTCTACTACACCAACCAACCCCTAGAACCAACCTTAAACAATTTTCCGCAATATCCAGACTTTCTAAATCATATAATTCAATCTGCATGGAGGTGGATATATTTAACGACACATTACCGAAGTTTAAAAAACAAACATTAAGATTGTTGAGATGCTAAGTTAATGCTAAGTTAATTCTTAATTGCTAGTGTTGATAATTATTGTTGTTTATTATTGTCATTTTAATTAAATATTATTGTCATTTTAAGTCATTTATTAGATAAGTACATAAAACAATTATTTTACATTCTCAAACTTTTTAAATTTAATTTTTAATTCTAATTTTAATTTTTAATTTTAATTTTTTTTTGGTAAATGCGGTGACACCTATAATAAGTTGTACATCTAAGTATGTATATTTGTATAATTTTTTTTAAGATTTTCATTGATGTAACAATTTTTGGTAGTCCTAATAAATAAATAAATAAATAAATAAATAAATAAATAAATAAATAAATAAATAAATAAATAAATAAATAAATAAATAAATAAATAAATAAATAAATAAATAAATAACCATATGAGTTTAATATAAGTTAGTTATTTCGATATTACAGACAGACACTTCAATTTTATTTATTAGTATAGATTCAATTGTTGCATATATTTTCTTGCCTTGTCATTTATAAATCACCTTATTATCACATTGATTCAAGATTGATTACTAAACTTAGGTTTAGTATAAGTAGTAGTTTGCAGCCCCAATCTTACCAATAATCAAGATTGCCCATGCTTGATTTAATACCTATAAACTACGCCGTTTCAACATTTCAGGATGCCCTCTCCAGCCCGCCAGCAGCCTTGGCAGTCCGAGTGCCGCCTCAAACTCCTCGGATCCTCTACAACGGATCTCACATCATGCCAGGCCAGAATATCACCGTCCCAGCGGGCGGTCGAGCTACTGTAGTCTGCGAAGCTCGGTACGGCAACCCACCAGCGTACATCGAATGGTATTTAGGTAAGCTTTCTAACATTTATTTTGTAAGATTCGCTAGAATTCTTACCAAAACCCATATGGCTTATTTAGATAGGCTAATTGTATTTTTTGTCATCATCTACCAATACAGCCCCTTAGACTCTACTGCTGCTGACATCTGCTGGGCACAGGCTTCCGTTCTTGTAGGAGAGAGGGATTTAGAGCTTAGACCCGCCACGCTGCTCCAATTTGAGTCGGCGGACATTAACGTCTATTGTTACACGATAGAGATAGTAAATGGGACCAACAACGCTTGACCCGACGGGAATCGAACCCAGGACCGCGGTCGTACATGCTAACCGCTAGAGTATCTGCCGGCAGTATTCCTAAAGTTGTCAAAACTGCCATGAAACTTTTCGTCGCATGGAGTATGCTTGCCAAATATGGAACCCCGCGTATCAAAATATTATATCAACAAAATAGAAAGTATCTAACACAAAATCAAGTTTCTTAAACACAATTTTTATCTTTCTAAAACATTTTTATGATTATTTTAATTAAGCATGTTCTTTTACACTTTTTACGTACCAAATAATCGCAGTAACTCTGCTGATATTGAGTATTCTCAGAAACATAGCTGGTATTTGCTTCTTGTATAGAATAGCCAAGGGGTTAATCGATAGTTCGGAACTACTCTCAAAGCTAAATATATTTGCACCCTCACGTTTAACATCAAACGGACGAGTTCCTGCTCTTAAAAGCATTTCACACATGCCGGTATCTACAGCCAAGTATACAGATCGAACTCTCTACATCTACCACGAACCTAACATTGACCTATTTTAGGGCAATATGAACAGTGTGGCTAATTCTGTTGTACACAATCTCTAAACTTAAACTAAATTGACAAGTTTAAAAATAGTGCTAAGTATCCTTTTCTGCATGGAGCATTGTGAAAGAGATAGGAATATATTTAGCCCTGTCATTTTAGTTTAGATTTAGAGATTGTGTACAACAGAATTGGCCACATTGTTTAGTCGTAATCTGACAGTAAATTACTGTTCTAAAATAACAAACCCTTTTTGGTATTTTTATTTCACTTTATTTTTAACCCCCGACGCTAAAACGACGGGCTGTTATAATATTTGACGTGTCTGTGTGTGATTTGAATGCGGTTTTTTTTGTTTGAAAGGTGAATTAGTCGGGTGCGTTCTTAGCTGTGTTTGATGAAAATCGGTCCAAGATGGCCGCCGCCACAAAATGGCAGATTACATATTTTTTCACAACTCTATAGTATATAGGTATATTCAAGCGACAAGCACTATGAATCCAAGATGGCCGCCATCACAAAATGGCGAATGAAGAGGTTGTTTAAACTTTTAATTTATACTTGTTAAAAACTAAGTAGCTGTTCCCGACATGCGTTACAACTTGCAATGCCAGTGCAAAGTATGATTTAAGAACGCATACAGGACAAACAAATAAACATTCATTTTTATAATTATAGTTTTTTTGGGTCAGGAACCTTCGCGGGCGTATGCAGAACAATTCACCTAAGTGTCATTATAAGTAATCGAATGAATAGTTTAGCAGTGCATAGAGGGCATACAGACAACCATTGATTTTTATTTATGTATATAAAATACAAGTCCTACCTACACATAAATGACGTTTGATTGCAGATAAAGAGCGCCTAACAGCCTGGAGTCAGACCAATTCCTCAGAAGTAGAACGGCCAAGAGTGTGGGCAGCTCGGTCGGTGCTAGAGCTGGGAGCGACGAGGTCGGCCCACGGGAGGCAGCTGGCGTGCAGGGCGCACCATCCCTCTTACCCCTCCCCGTACTACCGGGCCTCTTATACCATGCTCGATGTTACGTGTATGTATCATTATGTTTTTTTTTTAATTTTCTTATTCAACTACAGGTTAGAACTTGAATGGTAAAGTTAGATCTGATGGTAAGTGAAGATGCAGTCTAAGATGGAAGCGGGCTAACTTGGAAGAGGTATGCATTATACCCCTGATCTGTTTGTACCGGAACGCTAAAACGATAAGTGGCACAGCCTTGCTTTCATCATCATGATCAACGCATTACCGGCTCACTACAGAGCACGGGTCTCCTCTCAGAGTGAGAAGGGTTTTGGCCATAGTCTACACATAGTCACACACCTTTGAGATTGTTATGGAGAACTCTCAGGCGTGCAGGTTTCCTCACGATGTTTTCCTTCACCGTTAAAGCAAGTGATATTTAAATACTTAAAACGCACATAACTCCGAAAAGTTAGAGGTACGTGCCCCGGGATCGAACCCACGACCTCCGATTAGAAGTCGGTCGTCCTAACCACTAGGCTATCAAAGCTTTGCCTGTAGGGTGGTAACCAGCCACGGTAGAAGCCTTCCCCTAGACCAGAACAGGGACAATTTATAAATTATCAAATCACAAATCGCCCGTGCCGGGAATCGAATTCAGGCCTCCAACTCATTACGTCAAAAATTATTATCTGGCCTATTAACGTCCCATTGCTGGGAACAGGCCTTCTCTCTTATACGAGAGACGGATTTAAAACTTAGGCAACGCTGGTCCAATGCCGTGGTAGATTCAATTGACGATTCAAAAGTAGGTACTTGTAAAAAATTATTTGAATAAAAACTTTTCTATTCTATTCTGTTCTGTTCCGTTCTGTTCCGGGATCGACTGCTTAACCTTTAAGTACCGACATACTATTTTAGTTACATAAGTACCGACGTGAGGTCTGCCAGACCACCATAGTTTTCCAATCGAAAACTTTTGTGTTTCTTATTATTCTCCTAAAAAAATGTTTCTATGTATTATTAAATATCTACTTATTGTATAAATTAAACAAAATGTAGAAGTTTTCACATTTATTACTAATTATAAGCATTAATATAGAAATCATAGATTCTTCGTTGGAAAAAATTAACTTTTATCTTAATAATTCATATGTATCAGTAATACTATTATTTTTTCTTAAAAACAATTTTTTCTTAAAGATTAATAGCTAGATAAATAATAAAAATAAAAAAACCTTAATAATTAAACGTTTTCTCAAAAATCACAAAGTATCAAATTGCAGGAACTATCAAAGTTTACAAACAGTGTTTGCATAGGCTTACTGCATTTTAGGCCCACGTGTTTCATACAAGTATCACAGTCTGTTCAGGTGCTGAAATATGGTCACTCTCCAGCAGTAAAATTTGGGTAGATAACCTCAGATTCGGACTCTGAGCTCTCATTTAGCCATTCTACTAAAAGTTCTTGGTGGTCTTTATATTGAAGCAGTGTTTGATATCTTTTCTTACCTATAGGAACACATTTATTTTTATTTATAGCTGACCGTTTCATGCCTGAAGAATCTGGCTAATCCATTGTTATAACTGACTGAAAATAAAAGAGAAAACAATATAATCTGAAAAAAGTCGCATCCAAAAAAAGTTACATAAGTACCGACGAGTGGTCTGACAGACCACTCGTGATCTTATAAAAATCAAAACTTACCGAAATCGTATGCGCCAACACTGCCACTCTGCAGGAACGCTGCTGGGCGACTTTCCGAGGGGTACAGAGAAGCACAGGAGGATACTTTTTCGCTAACATAGGTAATCAGACTTTTCGACCTCTCGAGGTGTCTGTCAGACCACACGTCGGTACTTAAAGGTTAAGGTTCTCTCCGAGGCACGGGGGTGAAACACCGCCAACTACCAACTCCGGGCTGGCACTGAGAATTTCTTGACAGGAAAACCCAACACCTAACAATTAATTTGCCCGACCCGGGAATCGAACCCGGGACCTCGTGATCTGCGGTCGAATATGCTGTTGATGGCAATGCAGTAGCGCGGCGCCCACGCTAACTAAACTCGCCCCTGACCTAAAAATGCTGTAACATTTTCGTTCCAGGTTTTTCATTAATTTAATTATATTATTGACGATTGTAATCTAACGGTCACTTGTCAGCGATAAAAATAATAAAAATACAAATAATGTTCGAATTATGTAAGGCTCTAGGAAATTAATACATTCAACGTTGTTTCAAGTTGAATAATAATTATGAATTCGCTTGTAATGTGCCAAATTCTTTTAATTAAAAAACACGTAATAGCTGTACTTAGTACTTTTAATTTATTTAAATGTTTGCGTGCAAGACTTCAGAACTTAGGTGTATGTCTAGGCGCTATTTCGTGTCTAGCGTTTCTCTTATCTACTTTATATTAAAGTTTTTAATGAGTTTCCTGTAACTCGTTATAGCGGAAAAATCGAAAATTGTTTGCAATAATATGTATACTTATCAGCAAAACCTTATTCTTTCAGTGGGTTTTGATTCCTGCTCATGTTCATTGTACATATAGGAACCTTTCCGAATTAAGTCAGTTCTGAGTTTTCTGACCAAACCGCCCGCTATATCTAAAGAATTATTGTTTAATTTTCATAGCTTAGCTCATGTTAGATCTTGTAGAAAAGGTTTAAAATATATGAAAATGAACTTATTTGTTGGTTTCATACATATCCCCCGCTACACATTCACACTACTTTTACAGTAGACATTAGAAAATCCTACTCATTAGCTCCAACAACTTCCAACGTGTGGATGCGTCGCAAGTATTGGCGCGTATTTTCTTCACGTAAACCGACACTCAGACCTGCCAACTCCCTTAAATTGACACTAGTGTTGGGACGATGACATGTTGGGTGAACAGTTAAGAGGCCAGCGTGGGGGCCGATGTCTTTAACCGGGGTTATAAGTTCCACTTTTGCAAGTTTATACCTCAACATTAAAAAACGTCTTTATTGCACAGTTTCACCAGATGTCTCCATCGTGGGTGCTGACGTCAGTTCCCTGTCGAGTCTAGAAGAAGGTTCTAGCACGCTGTCCCTCGAATGCAGAGCGGACGGCAACCCTAGCCCTTACGCCTGGTGGACGAAGAACGGTCAAGTCATTGCCACCAACGGAGCAAAACTTATCAGGGCTCCCATAACGAGGAATGATTCAGGTTAGTATAAAGTCCTATGTAGAACGTTTTTATGGCTTACTAGCTATTCCAGGCATGCGTTGCTATGCCACGTAGAGTATGGTTTAGGACAACCATCATAGACATGACATGTATTTTTATATAGATGTTTTGGTCCAGAAACCTACGCTGGCGTATGCAGAACAGAAGAAGAATAGTTTAGGAGAGCATAGAGAACATACAGACAAAATATATTGATTTTTATTTATGGCTTATTAATTATGATATCTTTCCAACCAACCAACTCAAATTAACCTGGATTTTCCAAAATTTCCTTTCTGGTGTCGGAGGAGTTTGTGTCCATTCTGGTGTTGTAGGGGTTGATTTTTTGGCCAGAATACCGCACCAATTTTGAGGAGGCTGAAGGCCCATATATCTGTGTTTTGGTGTGTTGTGATGCGACCGCATACGACTGCACATTCTGTCGTGGTACTTTGGTGTGCTGATGCTCGAAGTCAAGACGCGCTCCGATTGGTCAATTTTTTGCAACTCACCACAACACAGGCATGCACTTCAATTATCTGTCTCTACAGATTTTGTATCTATTCAAATCTTAAACGGCACCTTTTTTATTTTTAGGAATATACGGATGCCAAGCAAGAAATTCATTAGGAACGTCGGATTCCGTGAAAATAGAAATTGATGTCAAATGTAAGTGTAGTGTAATTTTTTCTTTCTTGTTTGACCTGAAACTTAACTTTTTGACGTGATAACGTCTTATAAATCGGTGAACGCTGGCCGCACGCATGAAAAAGCATGACTCATTGTCTTGTTCCGCCTGAGCCGAGCGTGCAAGCGAGAGCGTGGAACAATCGATAGAGAGGCACGATTGGCCTAAGCGTTCGGCTTCTATCTCTCTATCTCTCTTTGTTTTCTTGTGACGTTATCACGTAAAATTATCACTTTTCAGACAACCATTTTTTTTATATTTTACAGACCCTCCAAGAGTCACGTGGGTAGGACCAGATACAGTTGTTGAAGCGAATCTATTTTCTGAAGTTACCTTAGAATGCAAGGCTGATGGAAATCCATCGCCTTCTTACCAATGGTATCACAAGTAAGTCTTACGAAAGTCGTTTTGTGAAAAATACTGTCCGCGCGAAAAGAAAATTTTTATAGGTACCTACAGTTATTATTATATAAATTGGTTGTAAAAAATTAGGCATTGATCAATATTTTTAATGAAGGATGGAAGAGTGGGGGCGTAGTGGAAACTAGGAACAAGTATACTCTCACCCTCTCACTAGTTCCTTGAGGGGGAAAAACTCGCTGTCTCCTTTGCACGCCCGCATTTAAACAGTGGTGACAATGTGGCTAATTCTGTTGTACACAATCTCTAAACCTAAACTAAAATGACAGGCCTAAATCTATTGCTATCCTTTTCTGCAGTGAGCACTATGAAAGAGATAGGAATAAATTTAGACCTGTCATTTTAGTTTAGGTTTAGAGATTGTGTACAACAGAATTGGCCACATTGTTCAGTTCTTGCATCCCTATTTCTGTCATTTGATAAGTACCATTTGATAACCATGTTACAATTTGATAAGCTCTGCCACTAGATTTAAGGAACTAATGAAACACTTCATGCTTATTAATTTTAAAGTGGACTTACTTTTTATTCATTTTAAACCTATTAACCTTTTGATAAAAACATTTAAAAAAATCGACTCAACTTCTTTACAATTTAATTCACAGTTCCTTTTATGATTTTAATGTTGACAACCACTTAATAAAATGTTACTGTCGCTCAACACTCCAGTACTTTAACGTATAGTTTCATTTCAGTCCCAATCTATCCGCATTAAGTGGGCATCTAGAGGACGGATACCCGATATCCTCCACACCCCAGTTGCTGCTGCACAACGTTTCCTATGCCCAGCATGGTCGGTACACTTGTATTGCGGCCAACCGCATTGGACTTGAAGAGAGGTAATATTAAATTATTTTAGGAACAAGCATAAAGTTCGTAAACTAAAACCCGACTACGCTTAATAATTTAATAATAATTTAGTGTGAAAACGCGGGGCAAGCAACTAGTGGCGCCATCTGTTATGTCTATTCGAATTACTAATTTAATAATCTAGAAAGCCGCGCGAAGGTCACTTCTTGACTTTTTCCGTAAATAAAATGTAGCCTATGTTACCCGGACTATAACAAACGAATCAATAGACACCTCATTCATCAAAATCAGTCCAGTAGTTTACGCGCTACGGTGGTACACACAGAATCTCATACAAAAATCGGCCACTAACTTACATACATACATACATACATACATACATACATACATACATACATACATACATACATACATACATACATACATACATACATACATACATACATACATACATACATACATACATACATATATAGATATATTATATATTTGGCTTTGCCGTAGTCGGGTAAAAAAATCAAAGTCTGTAGGTACTCGAAATTGCAGACAATTATATTATGTAGAAGCTTCGAGATGTCTCATCCAAAACTCTGAAGACGTATCTCTTCGAACAGTGATTGATACCAGTGATGACGTATGGCTTTGAGATATTATGGTCGGATACTATTTGTCTCATGAGAAATGAGTCAGTCAGCGGGCGATGGACAGAGCTATGGTTGGAGTTTCTCTGCGTGATCAAATCAGAAAAAATGAGATCTGTAGAACAACCGGAGTCATCGACATAGCTCAACGAGCTGCGTAGCTAAAATGGTAATGGCTGGGGCACATAATTCTATTTCTAAGAACCAATAGACGTTGGAGTCCTAAGATACGGCTGTGTGAGAGATTTTGATGATTTATAATGAGATCTCTTTGATGAGAGATTTAATATATCGGGTAAATAAAACGTAGGTACTTTGTCTACTCTAGGAGTCATCAGTCAGAAGCTATAACACTCAATGTGCTGGGTCCACCAGTCGGCGAGCCCATGAGCACTGTCCACGCGTGGAGCGGCACTGAGGGCCGAGTGCAGACGTCCGTCTGCGCCGACCCACCGCCAAGGAGAGCCGTTTGGCTATGGGGCAGCTTGAGGCTCGATGTTCCTTCGCATGTTGGTAAGATACTCCCAGCACTGCTTCTTCCTTGGTGCTGGATCCTTACAGATATATCAGGATATATATATCCTCAATAGCACAACAGTCATCGGGCGTGAATCGAAAATCGAAAGGTCGAAGGGTCAAACCCCGCCCGTTACACTATTGTCGTACCCACTTCTAACACAAGCTTTCGTTTATTTGGTGGGCAAAGGGGAATATTAGTCATATTCATCATATTCTTAAAAAAAAGTAAGTAATAAACCCCGAAAATTACAGAAGGCAGAGTAAAGGTATCCATCTTCCCTGATAATAATTAATTAGTCAAGGAGAGTCACTTAGCTACGGGACATTTTGAAACTCGATGTTCCTTGATATGGTTAGATTTTATCCAGAACATACTAAAGCAGTTTGCATTGAGATATGTTCTGAAGGATATTGATGTGGTCAAAGATGGCACAAACGCACTAAAATGTTCATGAATTGTTTATGTATTCCGTCGTAGTGACACATAATTTTTGTGTTAGTGTACCAACCTACATATTCATGTCAGGGCGGGGGACGGACCTCAAAATTTAGAAGATATTGTTCGTGCATCCCTATCTCTTACGCGAAAGACTCCTCTATTAATTATTCTATGAATCAACAGTTTTAAAAAAAATAATTCAATACAAAATAACGTTTCACTATAGAGTAGTTCAACCAAAAAGCCTCGAAATTCAACAGGAAACTGCAGTTATTTATGTCGTATTATCTCACACGATTGTTTACCGCAGGTCGATACAAGTCTCTGGAGCCTACTGACATCAACGGGTGCTATCGCTACACACTGCTGATCAGCAGCACGAGTCTCTCGGACGCGCGGATATACGTGCTGCACGTGGAGAACGAGCGAGGCTTCTCGTCGCACTCTGTGGCACTCACTGTACATGGTAAGTATGGCTATCCCCAGGTCGATGCTAGTCTCTGGAGCCTACTGACATCAACGGGTGCTATCGCTACACTCTGCTGATCAGCAGCACGAGTCTCTCGGACGCGCGGATATACGTGCTGCACGTGGAGAACGAGCGAGGCTTCTCGTCGCACTCTGTGGCACTCACTGTACATGGTAAGTATGGCTATCCCCAGGTCGATGCTAGTCTCTGGAGCCTACTGACATCAACGGGTGCTATCGCTACACACTGCTGATCAGCAGCACGAGTCTCTCGGACGCGCGGATATACGTGCTGCACGTGGAGAACGAGCGAGGCTTCTCGTCGCACTCTGTGGCACTCACTGTCCATGGTAAGTATGGCTATCCCCAGGTCGATGCTAGTCTCTGGAGCCTACTGACATCAACGGGTGCTATCGCTACACACTGCTGATCAGCAGCACGAGTCTCTCGGACGCGCGGATATACGTGCTGCACGTGGAGAACGAGCGAGGCTTCTCGTCGCACTCTGTGGCACTCACTGTACATGGTAAGTATGGCTATCCCCAGGTCGATGCTAGTCTCTGGAGCCTACTGACATCAACGGGTGCTATCGCTACACTCTGCTGATCAGCAGCACGAGTCTCTCGGACGCGCGGATATACGTGCTGCACGTGGAGAACGAGCGAGGCTTCTCGTCGCACTCTGTGGCACTCACTGTAAGTACATGGTAAGTATCTAAATGCTAGGAACAAGGAAGAAGAGAGTATAGGTACTTTATCTTAGTTTAAATGTAAGTCAATGACAATAACCGTCAAACCCAAGACTCGAAATCGTTCTCGTCTTGAACAAGACTGCGACTTGTTGTATGACTCGTCGTATGGGAAGGATAGAATAGAATATAATAGAAAAGTTTTTTGTTCAAATACAATTTTACAAGTAGGTAATTTTGAATCCTTCATGAACATAATATCCTTTCTCATACAACGAGTAGGTACTATCTACCATTCTAATGAAAAGGAATAAAGGATTACTACCTCTGAGCATTCAGGAATAGGAGGCAGAAAGCGAAGGACAGGATAGGATAGGACAGGAATAAATTACCTAAATAGGATGTGAATGATGTATTTTCAAAATTTAAAATGAAAAATTCACCAAATTGGCATTCCATATAGATGACTCGTGACAATTTCTTCACGCAGAGAATTTTTCGCTAACAGAGACAGCGCACGTGGCGCCGCTGATCGCCGCGGCGCTGCTCATCGCCGCGCTGCTCGTCATCGTGCTGTGCCTCATCGTGCGCTACAAGCGGCGGAGAGGTGCGTATAACCCCCGGCACGTAAGTCGAGCGGTGACCTTCAAGTGCGCGCAGCGTCGTACGAGTGAGCGGGACACAGTACTATTGGAGAGCCAATCAGCTCTTACGAGGGATCCGCGAGAGTTAATCAGTGCTTACGAACGATCCCCAAGCCCTCCTCGCGACCCCGTCATACCCCAAGATACCTCATTTTCGACTTCTGCGCATTGAAGGTCACCGGTCGACTTATTGTGACTTGTACCACGCTATTCACGTAACAACCACGTGAAGCGCAGGCGCAAGCAAGCGCATTAACATTTGTCTAATTGATATATTATTTGTTGCAGAAAACGTCGAATACAAGACTGATGATGTAGACAGGTGAGTCAAAAGTTTGTTTTTTGCACCACATGTACACCACAGTTTACTGCCCTCTTAAAATTAGAACTCAGAGCGTAGAGAGCGCCAAATTGACGCAACGTGATGATCATGTTTGCATCGACATGTTTAAAGTTATTAACTAAAAACAACAGTTTGAAGCAATTCAGCTGCTCACAGTCCAACTAAAGAGTGAGGAGAAGAATGAGAAGACTAAAAAGGACAAAACTTTATATAATTATGAACTCAGTAGCAGATAAGTAGCTCCACTGAGATTAGCCGAAGTTTGGTTGGGAGGGCTTTATGAAGAAGAGCGTCATGAACACAGACATAGATATATATAGGGTAGATCGGCGATCGTTACGGTTTAGTAAGAATTCGTGTGTGCCAAAAAAAAACATTTAGGTACGTGTAATTAATACGAAATATCTCCTTTCTTGCAATTTATTTCTGAACTTCTGTGTTTACAGTTCCAAATAGCGCAAAATGACACGTTCATGGTTATTTTTGGGCAATAAAAAAAAAAAAATTACGTCGAAATCTCGGTGCGTACTGAGTGTGATTTTAAAAACTTGTGTACAAGTGTACAAAAGTTTGGCACGCATTTTCCTCCCACAAAGTCTATTCTTGATAATATAATATACATATTGTTATGGTCATGACCACGGAAGTGCTGTGTACCTACTACTTTAAAGTATAGTTACAGAACGCATGTCGCTACCTTACTACATAGACAATCATAATTCTACGCAATCACGCAAACACATTATTATTTACGCTCAATGCTGTGCAGACAGAATTAAGACGTAGGATTAGCGCGTTAAGTATGCAAATGCGTCGCATCGTTTGCTTAGCTCACACATCGTTGTATCTGTTCGCTTACATCACACATCGATACACTGTCGCGGTCCTCGCCTACAGCGCGGCGACAAGGTCACGCGTACACCGCACTTCTAGTGCCTATTATTCAGAGTTCTGTGGTCATGACCGACTATGCGTCATTAGGTCAAGTGCCAACTTCGATTGGTTCCAGCGAGAAGACGGTGCTGCCGGCGGACGCGGTGTACTCCCCGCGGGACCAGCCGCGCGGCAGCGCGCGCGTGGGCGCCGCGGCGGAGCGCGCGGGCGCGTCGGCCGCGCGCTACTCGCCCGGCGCGCTGCAGGTGCGGCGCGCGGCCGTGGTGCTGCAGCCCCCCACCACCGTGTGAACTGCACAGGTGTGAACGCACCCTCACCTTTCGCTGGGTTGCATGTCGGCCGGTTAAAGTTACGGTTATAGTCCGGCAGCCGACGAACAATTTTTTTTAGTGATTAATAACAAGCTGAATTTTCGTGAGTAGGTTCGTTTCGACGAGACGACCAAGTTTTTTATCTATGAAAAATCTCGATGGAGGTAGCTACTCGAGTGCACAGGTGTTAAACATTTCGATTCTCTCGGGTGGCTACCTCGCACTCGAGTAGCTACCTCCATCAAGAATTTTCATAGATAAAAAACTTGGTCGTCTCCTCGAAACGAACCTACTCACGAAAATTCAACTTGTTATTAATCACAAAAAATTTGTTCCTCGGCTGCCTGACTGTTAAGGTTACGTGCGTCGACTTTCTAGAAGCTAAATCGATTAATTATATTGTTACAATCTCATCTGTGGTGATTGGCTAAAAATTTCGACCGAATCCACATTAGACTTACAGTGAGCGACTTAACTGTTGGCTTCCAGTTTGCCTCCCTATAATTTTTAAATGGAGTACAGCGCGTACTGTACGCAGTTTGCGGCTTGCCAACTCATTCAATGAGTAGCTCTGATTCACCTCCAAATACCTCTAAAATATGAAACTATGAAAGATCTAGAGCTCAGAGTCAGCCAGCTCACTGTTCGCCTAATGGGGAAATGGCCTTATGGTATTTTTTGGTATACGGTATGATATATACGGTATTTTTTTTTTGCTTTTGGCCAATAGCGAGAATGTCGGCTGATCAGAGGTTAACGCAATCGCCACACTGTATCTTAAATTTTAGACGTTCGACACCACGGTTAAAGTTAGATTTGACCACCGAAAAAATGCCATTCTGGATTGAACATGTCAAGGTTCTTTAACCTTTTAACCCGTAACTACTGAGGTAGGAATACTGACTTGTGCGATCTGCTTTGCTTGTTTTTCGTGGGCACAGTTTAACTTTAACGGTAACCGATTGACGTGCAACTGGCCCTTGTTGACACTTTTAACATGGTTTTTGCATCGATGTATATAAATAGGCCTATTCCAATAAATGCGTCTATGAAAATGAGGAATACTGAACAAATCCATCTTCTATGGAACGTAATTCCGTCTCTTTTTTAACCGACTTCCAAAAGGGAGGAGGTTCTCAATTCGGCGCGTATTTGTTTTTTTTTATGATCTGCCTCGTTTTTCTGAAATATTCTTAAAAGATTTAACTATTCACGACACTGCATATTATTATTATTTCAGTCAAAAACATTACCTAAACGTCTGAGTGTGTTTGTGCTTTTATGGTACTTATCAGCCAAATGAAGCCAATTTTAATATAAGCGCGATATATATAATTTGATTTTAAATAATTGATGTTAAATGATTTTTAATATAATTTGAATCGAAGCACGGTTTTTTATATAATATGAGGGCCTATCTGTATATATCGATGAGTTTTTGGCGTTTTCTTAACATAACAGGCAATAAATATGTGGCCATCTTATAAATCTATACATCTATGTATAAGTCTATACATTTAAATAACCTGGGCAAGAAGGTATGCTTATCCTGTGAACACTTTTCATTAGAACACAATATCACGAGCGTGTGTGCACCTGTCACCATGATTCAGCATAAGCGACGTTTAATTATAGTGAGTGCGGGCGGCGCGTAAATCAACGATGCTTTTTAACAAATTAACAAAGCCGCTATTAAGTGTCTACGTACATAGACATGATTAAAATACGTTTTGAAACTATTGCTCGTGTGACTAAGCTCTAAATCCCTCTCTCCTAAAATGCACACTGACAGCAATAGAAAACAAAAGAAGCACATTGAAAAAAATTATTCAAAAATGGATGTCGAATGACATTATCACCATGAAGTGTCTGTCAGGCATTTGTCATATCTACATGCGGCAGTTGATTTGTATTTGCATAAATTTTGAATTTTTTATCTTTTTTGTGGGAATTGTTTTATCTCTGGTAACATTACGAAACGTCAGAATTCCAGGGAATTAGTAATACGGGTATATATAGTATACTTTTCTACGTTTGTTGTATAGTTTCCTCCGCTAACTCGTCATAATTTTTCCTCAGGCAGCGTTGTCGGCGTTGGAACAAGAAGCCAAAGAAAATGTTTATGCGGTCCTCGACCCGCATATACAATACGAGTTAACTATAAATAAGCACGGGGAACCGCCTAAGTACTTATCGCTATCTAAGCCTCTAAGTCACCAAAGAACGCACGCTTTTGATCCACAGAATATTAAATTTAATGAAATTAACAACAATTATTACGGAAACAAAAACAAGACGGGCTACCAAATCGATTCAAGAATCAGAAGATCTGATAGATCTATCAAACGAAACAACAATAAAGAACAAGGTTATTTCTGTAAAAGCAATCAAGACGTGAAATATTCAATAGATCCGTATTTCGGAATGGTTAGAACTGCTAAGGATAATAATGTGTTCAAAGCACAAAATGTTAAAGATAGTGCTCGTAATAGTTTTAACGATAAAGGCAGGATGTACGAAAGAAACAATTCTGCAAGAAAGAGTGCAGCAAAACGAAATGAAGAACGTGAAACGAAGACTGATGTTAAGAGAGAATCAAATAGGAGCAAGGGTAGAACTGTTGGTATACAAAATTTGACGCCGCAGGAAAATGAGAAAGGGTGCTCCTTCGAAGATTTGAAAGTAGAAAATAAAGAACACGAGACTAAAAACGAAAATGATACAATGCCACGACCAGGGAAAGTAAAGGAGCTCGCTTCAAGGTTTAATAGAAACACTGTGGAAAGTTATAGACAATCGGTGATTGTGAAAGTTGAAAGACCAAAAACTTTAGAGAGCTTCGACCGGGCTTATCTGAACCATGTTTTTCCTGACGCTATTGAAATTTAGCAGTGTGATGTGCATTGAACAATAAATAGATCTCTTAGTATTAATGTGCCGTTGAGAGTGGATGTTCTTCTAATGCTTAAGAACTCTTGTGGAGGTCTTCAGTTTTTTACGACATTAATAGGAAAATCATCTCCTTTATCACGTTAATCATGATCGTATTGTCTGTTATTATGTTATCAAACATGGCCATATTATTGTTTTATATTATAAAGTAGGTTATAGTTTATTCTTAAGAGCATTTCCATGACGTTATCTAAACTCAGCACAAAAGCTTCGATAAATGTATGTACCTTACCTTGTAATTCATCTTATTTTATGTAATAAAAATCATTTATATCATGTTATGTTGTGACTTATGAGTAAGATATAGTATTCTTATTATGTACTTAAAAGAAAATGTGCATTTATTTATTTATAATCAAATTCATGCTTACTTTTCAATAGTTCTTAGAATAGAATAGAATAGAAAAGTTTTTTATTCAAATAAACTTTTACAAGTGCTTTTGAATAGTCAGATGAATCTACCACTGGTTCGGAATGCCGTTCCAACCGAGAAGAACCAGCAAGAAACTCGGCGGTTGCTCTTTTCCAAATTTACAATATCAATATAACAATTTTATGGTAAGTACATGATTGAATTGCCGTCTCGCGCATTGCTGGAACGAGTCAAATCCACGCCTTTTTATCATTTATATAAGTAATCATAATTTTATTCAGATAAACTTTCGGAAGCGTTTACGAATCGACAAATGAATCTACCACAGGTTCGGAATGGTGCTTACAATTCTACACATGTGAAGAAGGGCAGACAAAAGTAGCCCCATTTCCGACGGTGGCACCCGTTCACGAGCATGACGCATGATCCAGCCATTGCTTCGCTCAACCATATTCGAGGGAACGTAACAACCCGCACCACACGACACCACCACAGAAATGTTTAAAGAGAGCGTGACATACTTAGGCTACCCATGATCAAAGCATCGAATTGAACACCAATAATCAAATACTCGGTTTAAGACATTGAGAAATTGCTCCATGCTTTTTTATCATTTATATAATCTTCAATTGTATAATATGCTTTTTTTATGAGCATATTTTTAATAGAGTTCTTAAACTTGTGTAAAGGCAAGTCTAAGATTGCTTGTGGAATTTTATTATAGAACATTACGCCCATTCCCACAAATGACCTTTGGACCCTTTTGAGGCGTAACTGAGGAATCACGAGCCTATTTCTATTTCTTAATTGCCTGTCGTGTAATTCGCACTTTTTAATGTAACTGTGAATGTTTTGCCTAACAAAAATTATATTGTTATAGATATATTGAGAAGCTACCGTAAGAATACCTATTTCTTTAAATTTCTCTCGAAGGGAATCCCGCGGTTTTAAATTATAAATTGCGCGAATTGCCCTTTTTTGTAAAACGAAAATTTTTTCAATATCAGCCGCTTTACCCCATAGTATGAGTCCATACGACATAATACTATGGAAATATGCAAAATAAACAATTTTTGCAGTTTCTATATCTGTTATCTGTCGAATCTTCCTAACAGCGTAAGCAGCAGAGCTGAGCTTGCCAGCAAGTGTTGCTATATGGGTGCCCCATTGAAGCTTTGCATCTAGGGTTATTCCCAAGAACACAGTTGTGTCCTCAGTTTTCAATGGCTCACCACTTATCTTTAAATTTTTGCTAGTAACCCTTGTATTGGGCAATAGAAACTCGACACACTTGGTTTTTTTTGCATTCAAAAGTAGATTGTTTGTAGTAAACCAGTGTGAAACTTGAGATAATGTATTATTTACATCGTCAAAATTGTCCTTAGTCCTATCGACTTTAAAAATCAAAGACGTGTCGTCAGCAAATAGTACAATATCGCAAGCATTTTTGACAAAATGTGGTAAATCATTAATATAAACCAGAAACATGAATGGACCCAGAATAGAGCCTTGGGGAACACCCATTACTGAGGCTGATCCGGACGACTTAACATCATTGATACATACTCTCTGTATGCGATCACTGAGATAAGAGGCAATAAGACTGAGTGTAGTTTCTTTAATACCATAGTGGCTTAATTTTCGTAAGAGAGTCTCATGATCAACGCAATCGAATGCTTTTGACAAATCACAGAAAATACCAATGGCATTCTGTGATTTCTCCCATGCATCGAAAATATGCCGTAACAGCCTTGCGGCCGCATCGGTTGTAGAACGACCCTTAGTGAAACCATACTGCTCAGAGTGAAGTAATTTATTTAAATTAAAGTGCAAAAGCAGTTGGTTGAGCATCATTTTCTCAAATATCTTGCTGAGAGTTGGTAGAATCGAGATCGGCCTGTAGTTATTTGGGTCACTTTTGCTTCCCGATTTAAATAGAGGTATTAATTTACTACATTTCATTAGGTCAGGAAATGATCCCGAGTCTATGGATTTGTTAAAAATAACAGCAAGATATGGTGCAATAACGTCAATAATATTATGGATTATTTTTACTGATATTCCCCATAAGTCTCCTGTTTTTTTGTGTTGTAAAGACTTAAATGTTTTAATAACATCATATGGGGTTACGTATTTAAATCGAAATAATACATTGCACTCAGAAACATTGCCCTTTAAAATACTATAGGCTTCTGTTGGCGAGGAATTTAGGGAACTAGTCGTGGTAACTGGAACATTTTGGAAAAACTTCTCAAAAGTATTTGCAATATCTGTATCAGAATCAATAATATGATTATTAATTTTTAATTCCAGTTTATTATTATGCACTTTATGTTTCCCCATTTCATTACTGATGATATCCCACGTTGCTTTTATTTTATTATCAGAGTGAATGATTTTCTGTTTTATGTAAAGAGATTTTGCTTGTATGCAAACATTTCGAAATAATTTGGAATAATTTCTAACATATTCAATAAACGCAGGGGTATAGTTATATTGTTTTTCTGCATACAAGTCAAATAACTTGTTTCTACTTTTATAAATGCCAACAGTTGCCCAGTCACTAAATTTGAGATTTTTAAACAATCTTTTTTCTATAATTTTAAAGATGGAAGTAAACTGAGTGTTTATTACATCAAAAAACTTGCTATAAAGTTCATCCGGACCACCCTGCGTAAGGTCAATTGTCGATAGTGTGGTCGAAATAGTATGTTTGAATTGCCTTACTTTTTTAGTGGTAATTGGCCTATAATTTATTACTTTTGTTATATTCTGTTCGCTGTTAGGAATGGATATCATTTGACCGCAATGATCAGATCTTAGTTTGCTGATAATTGATTTTTCAATGATTTTACAATCACAGAAAATGTTGTCAATGCAAGTAGCTGAGTTTGCAGTTATCCGCGTAGGTTCGACAAAAATATTCTCTAGATTAAAGCTTTTAAAAAGATTAAGTAATCTATCGGTAACAGGAGTGGGAAGCAAAATATCAATATTAAAATCTCCACAAATTAATATTTTTTTTGATGCCCTACATATTCGCCTTAAAACTTCCTCCATGACATCCTCAAAAAGAACAAAGTCACCTGAGGGAGGTCGGTACACGCACACTATAATATATCGCTCCAGCTCAACACAAGACAGCTCAATAATGCGTTCAAGAGAAAGACTAACAATATCTTTACGTTCTTTGTAATTAATATCGTTTCGCGTAATTCTTATAATTCTTATAATTCGTTAATGTTCATTGCTCTAATGTATATAGTCTCTTTTTGAATGTTTTTAATGTTGAATGTTAACAGTATTAAATTCATAATTTACGAGGTACATATTCCTTTTAATTTATTTTTCCCTTAAATATCCTTTCATAATATTTTATTGTCTAGTGTGTAATACTTGCAGCACCATTTTCATTATTTTAATGACTTTTGTGCAACAACGATATTCATAAAAGGAAAATTATAAGTTTTCAGTCTGATTAATAACTATTAATCGTCTTAAAAACTAATGAACTACTGCAAAATTAAAAAAGAGTATCAAAAATGACTTGAGAAGTGATTTTCTTTGTGATTGATTTTCAAAGTATAAGTGCGTATAAAATATAAACCATGGTTTATTTTCGAAAAGTTAAACATCACGGTCGCATAAGTTTTATCGGTCGCATAAGAAATAAGCTCTTTCGGTCAAAATGTTTTTAATTAATTAAATTAGAATACTCGTAAATAAACTAGAAAGAGTAATGAACTAATTCGCTAATTCGTCGAAGCGTGAACTTCTCAGTAGATAACAGTCGGATTAAGATTCCCAGGGGGCTAATTTAGCCCAAATTGTAAGTACAAAGCGACTAATTGTGAATTGCGTGATAAATTTCATCCTTGAGGGACAAACCCAATGAATGATCGCATTAAAATAATAGGGAGGCGACATACCTGATTACATAAAAATACTAGAAATAGCATTTTTAACCCCCGACGACGACGACGGGGTGTTATAAGTTTGACGTGTCTGTGTGTGTGTGTGTGTGTCTGTCTGTCTGTTCCTCTTTAGCGCTCAAACGGGTGAACCGATTTGAATTCGGTTTTTTTTGTTTAAAAGGTGAATTAGTCGAGAGTGTTGTTAGCTATGTTTGATGAAAATCGATCCAAGATGGCCGCCGCTACAAAATGGCGGATTACATATTTTTCACAACTCCCTCAATATGGGTTTCAAATGAAAGGGCTTGACTAGTAGAATAGCACTATGCAAATCCAAGATGAACGCCACCACAAAATGGTGAATGTCGGGGGTTTTTTAATTTTTAATTTATACTTGTTCGTATAAATACAAGTAGTTATAGGTATTTATGATGTCTGACAAAAATATTACGAAAATTGGAACACCTCGTAGGTGGAATTCAACAGTATAAAAATATAATTAATATAGGTATGATATCGTGCATACAAGTACTTTTAAAACAAGTACCTACTTTTAAAACTGGTGAGGTAGTATTTAAAAGGCTTTTAATTGTAAAACATGGCTGTTTTCATAAAGGAGTGCCAATTTCTAGTAAACTAGGCACGCTAGCATAATACATGCTATTGAAACTTGTAAGTACCTAAGTACTTTAATTCATGTTAAAATAAAGGCAGCTCATGCACTACGCGGGCAAAGGTATAGCATGTAGTCGCAATCATTCATAGAAGCAAAAGCAGCATAGCAGGTAGGTACAGACGTACAACTTAATATTACCCATCAAAGAATAACAGCCCCCGCACACTGGGCCACAAGTGGCGGCGACTATTGGCCGGTCACAAGTCGCGGAAGAGATTTCCCATACATTTTATATGGTACCACCGCACACTGAGCGCTCGAGTGCCCGCGTTCGAGCCACAAGAAAATGTATGAAAAATCTCTTCCGCGACTTGTGGCCGGGCCACTAGTCGTCGCCACTAGTGGCCCAGTGTGTGGGGGCTGCAGCTGTAAAGAATGCTGGACCTTGTACTGCAAGCACCACGGTGCTTGGTCGTTGACCAAGTTTGACGTTTGCTGCCACTAGCTGCGATCGTGACCGATTAGTACGTGCGCGAGGTCCCTTATATGGTTTTAAAAATCCCTTGGGAATTCTTTAATTTCTCGGGATAACAGGAGGCTTGCGTGCCAAATTTTAACAAGAACTGTTCGTCAGCAGTTAAGGTCGTGGAAATCTATGAACCTCTACACGTCATAATTATTGTCTATTACCTTTTATTTAGGTAGTTACGCAAGAACCTTAAATGTTTCTGATAATAGTAAAAAGTCATCGATGTAGTAAAAAGTAGTGTAGATCACACCTTATATAAATGTATGTACCTACCCGTATGTATAATACTTTGCCTGTCCATGAAATTTCTTCGATATTTGTTCTGTTGTTTCGAAGTCTATGCAAAACAAACAGACAGACACACAAACAAAGTTTTGCCGCAAGTTACACGTGATCAATGGAAGGGGTCACAACTCTAAAATAGTAACTTCAGATACCTCCATGTATAGGTAAAGTGACATACCTATAGATACGCCATACGGATGTAGTAAAGTTCAATGCTACAGGAAAAACAAGTATAAATTAGAAATTTAAAAAACCCCCGACATTTGCCATTTAGTGGCGGCGGCCATCTTGAATTTGCAATAGTGCTATTCTACTAGTCAAGCCCTTTCACTTGATACCCATATCAAGGGAGTTGTGAAAAAATATATCATCCGCCATTTTGTAGCGGCGGCCATCTTGGACCGATTTTCATCAAACATAGCTAAGAACACTCTCGACTAATTCACCTTTCAAACAAAAAAAACCGCATTCAAATCGGTCCACCCGTTTGAGCGCCACAGGGGAACAGACAGACACACACACACACACACACACACACACACACACACAGACACGTCAAACTTATAACACCCCGTCGTTTTTGCGTCGGGGGTTAATAAGGTTACCTCACCTTCCTAGCGAGCTCGGCGCGCGGTTTTTGTCTGTTGTCAAGGTATAGAAACTCATCATTGAATAGAATAGTTCTTCAAACTTAAGCGTTCGAATCATCAAGTGAATCTTCCACGGGTTCGGAATGCCCTGTATAATGAATATTCAAAAAACAAGCAGGTTTTTGAAGTGATGTCTTATAGATCGATGAACGCCGGCTACACGCACGAAAAAGCATGGGAATGTCACGTACCGTGTGCAAGTGAGAGCGCGGACTAATTGATAGAGAAGGCATGATCGGCCGGCGTAGCCGAGCGTGCAAGCGAGAGCGCGGAACAAGCGACAAAGAGGCAATGTTTTCTTATGACGTTATCACGTAAAGTTATCGTCCATAAACCGACTTTATAGATAACCAGCTTTTTTTTCCAGTAGGATGGATCTTTAGTCAAAATCGATTTTCCGAAAAGCAACCCATAAGATTAAAATAGGTTATAGAATCAAATTAGAGTCAATAAATCACGACCACCATGATGTACGACACCATGGAGTAATACTTAAGGTATATCCATAATACCCCAAAATTATTCATACAAAATGACTTCATAAGTACACAGTACATCTAGTCCACGAGTTCTCAGAATGACAGCATCGCCTCAAGGATACATAGATCTTGCGATTGGTAGTCTGGCACCCAATTTGCATAAACGTGAGGTAGGTATCTTCTAATAGCCCAAGAGCCCACGACGGCCAAACCTTCATTATTTTATAAAAGCTGAAAGTTTCTGTGTATGTCTCCAACCTTAAAGTTTAAAAGTTCAAGGGTGTCTGGCAGGGGGTAGCAACCGTAATAAGTGCCCGACAATGCATGACGTGATTTATAATACTACTAGCGGACCCGGCAGACGTCGTCCTGCCCGCTATTAGCGCCACGTACCGGGTCCAATTTTTCTACTTACAAACCTTCCTCTTCATCATCATCATCATGATCAACCCATTACTGGCTCACTACAGAGCACGGGTCTCCTCTCAGAGTGAGAAGGGTTTTGGCCATAGTCTACCACGCTGGCCAAGCGGATTGGCAGACTTCACACACCTTTGAGAACGTTATGGAGAACTCTCAGGCATGCAGGTTTCTTCACGATGTTTTCCTTCACCGTTAAAGCAAGTGATATTTAAATACTTAAAACGCACATAACTCCGAAAAGTTAGAGGTGCGTGCCCGGGATCGAACCCACGACCTCCGATTAGAAGTCGGTCGTCCTAACCACTAGGCTATCACAGCCAACCTTCCTCTTGAATCACTCTATCTATTAAAAAAACCGCATCAAAATCCGTTGCGTAGTTTTAAAGATTTAAGCATACATAGGGACATAGGGACAGAGAAAGCGACTTTGTTTTATACTATGTAGTGATTCCAAAGAAAATATAAAAAATAGACTTTATACTTTGATGTAAGATTTTTTATACCTTTATTACCTGTTATCTCCCAAAGTAACCATGATATCAACTTCTTAGTCGCTTTTCATTTCTCCGTGTGTTGGAGACAATATAAAGATAATCTTTCATCTTCTATACATAATATAATAAAATCGTAGACTTGCCGTATTTGTACATTGAAGATTTTTGAAAAATAATAACTGGGGAATTTTAGGGATACGTAATAGAACGTAAAAAAGCTATTTTTGAAATTTTTGTCTGTTTGTCTGTTTATCTGTTTGTCTGTATGTTTGTGCGCGCATCACGCAAAAACTACTGAATGGATTGAAACGAAACTTGGTACGATTTAAGTTCATACTACGGAGTAACATATAGGATACTTTTTATCCCGAAATTCAGCACGGTTCCCTAGGGAGAGGGGATGAAAGTCAAAACGTGTCATCATCATCATCATCATGATCAACCCATTACCGGCTCACTACAGAGCACGGGTCTCCTCTCAGAGTGAGAAGGGTTTTGGCCATAGTCTACCACGCTGGCCAAGCGGATTGGCAGACTTCACACACCTTTGAGAACATTATGGAGAACTCTCAGGCGTGCAGGTTTCCTCACGATGTTTTCCTTCACCGTTAAAGCAAGTGATATTTAAATACTTAAAACGCACATAACTCCGAAAAGTTAGAGGTGCGTGCCCGGGATCGAACCCACGACCTCCGAGTAGAAGTCGGTCGTCCTAACCACTAGGCTATCACAACTTTTTTCAAAACGTGTATTTAGCTGTAATTCAATAACGCGTGGTCCGATTTCATTCAATCTTTTATTGTTAGGAAGTAGATACTTTAGAGATTACTGACTAATCTCTAAAAAGCTGGATCGATTTTGATGGGACTTTCACTGGCGGATGTTTACATTTTTATCTACCTAAACATCCGCCAGTGAACTTTTACCACTTTTTAGCATGATATGAGCTCAAAGGAGCTTAGGAAAAACAAAATGATTCCTACGGGATTTTTAAAAACCAATATATATCGAACGAAGTCGCGGGTGTCCGCTTGTCTTTTATATAATAACGAACGTCTGGCAGTCGTGGGCTTTTGCTCTATAAGCGGTGATAGCCTAAGTGGTTAAGACTTCAGCCCCTCTTTCGGGGAGACCGAATTCGAAACCCGGCACGCACCTCAACTATTTAGAGTTATATGCGTTTTAAGTTATTAAATATCACTTGCTTTAACCGTGAAGGAAAACATCGTGAGGTTAAGGGAGACACTTGCCGGAAAGTTCTCCAATGTAAAATTCTCCAATTCTCTGGCGTGTAAATTCGACCAGCCAGCGGTAATGGACTAAACCTTTATAGCCTACCCTTCTCATTCTGAGAGGAGACCCGTGTCCAGGTGAGCCGGTAAAGGGTTGATAATGATGACTAATCAATCTTATTAGTTTTAGCCATGGAGTGCCATAAAGTACCATGGACCATCGATATTAAGATGGTGACGCGGACGTGGCAAGTTGCTAGACGAGGAAGGCTGTACCCGTGCGTTGTAACTCTGATTAGGGTAGGGAAAAGAAAGAGATAGAGTCTGTTGAAAAAGAGAATCGGCGTGGGATTTGAGGGCGCTGCTGTGCTATACTTAATACTTTTTTTGTTTTCATGTTTCGAAAATCACGCGGGCGAAGCCGCGGGCAGCAGCTATTTTTACATATTTAATTGTATAGATTCTTAATGCACGGCACGGTAGACCTTTTATGAATCTATACAAATAAATTAAGTATATTGTGTAAAATTAAAGTGTCTGTCTGATGTCTCTTTCTTACTTTCCAACAAACTGCGGGTTAGTATTGACCACAATACTTTCATCTACAGAGTGCTTAGTCTCAGTTTGGAGCGCTCCAAAACTTTTTAGTATACTATAAGTATACTATTGATCGAATCACCATGACTTCAGAATAAAATGGACCTAAAATAAGAGTCTTTGGGTTCATTTTACTCTGAAGTCATTTGTGATTCGATCAATAGTATACTTCTATTATACTTTTAGTTTTGGAGCGCTTCAAACTTAGACTAAGCACTCAGAATCTTTCGCCGAAGATTTTTTTTCTCCTCTATTCACGCGTTGAATAAGTGGCTTCCAAACAAGGAAACTTTCTTTGACGACTTTTAAAGACAAGATCTATTCCTCGGTGTAGTACCTACTGAACAACTCTAGATAAACCGACCGACTTCACCACACAATTAACAGTCTTTACTTTGAAAATTAGTAAACCGATTTTGATGAAACTTGCACTGTTCCTTAAGTTGAAATGTGAGACAATAAAAAAAGAATGGTCACAATCAGATCAATAGCTTCGGAGAAATCAGCGGACAAACACAATACATACACCTTAGGTGTATTTTGTACATTTGCTTAAAATATAATTACCTACTATATATTATTTATTATCTATGTGAATATCTTGCAGTTCCAATAATATTACATACGTGTCAAATTGATAACCCCCTTTTTTGAAGTCGGTTAAATAGGCCACTTACCCCGATTGTACAAATTAATGAACTTCGCCAATCAATCGAAAGTGTGTCCTGCTGTGTATAAATAAAATATACCGGTCGCCACGAAATAAAATGCCAGTGTAACCTCCCGCGCGATCCGAACGAGTCACGCTGGAATCGTAAAATATAAAAAAACACTGTCGCGAATTCTCGTGCGGACGATATGGACTATTTCCGAAACATGATTATTATAATTCTGTTCATTGTGAAACTATTTGTGGCCAACGCGACGTTGTGCGACGAAACCAACAGTGTGGATTTGTCGGACGCGCAAAAATTTCACGATGGCACTTTTGTGAAAAACGGCGAGCGTTTCCCGCCAGATTACGTTTACGCGAAAAATGTCAGCGGACAGGTGAAAAATTACGGTTGTCCGTGCGACTTGAAGAAGTGTTTCAGAAAGTGTTGTCGTCTGGGCGAGGTGCTTTTGAAGGACGGAAATGGAACCAAATCGTGTATAAAGAGTTACGATGTCCTGCAAGTGAAAGGTTTGAATGTGTCCTTCATGGATAGTTTCAAGAGGACCGTCCGATTGGAGGACGGGGAATTTTCTATGATGTATGGAATGCCTTGCAATGGAAATGTGTTCTTGGAGAGGAATATCTGGGCCGTGCAAGAGGTAGGTCCTTTACAGTACATAATACTTACATATATTCTTGTTAACAATCTGCTGATTTAATTTCGATCACGGTCGCCAATCTCTGCTTCATTGGTCTAGTGATTAGCGTATTCGACTGCAGATCACGCGGTCCCGGATTCGATTCACGGGTCGGGTAAATAATTGTATTGGGGTTTTCAATGTCAAGAAATTCTCAGTGCCAGCCCAGAGTTCGTAGTAGAAATGGAACCAAATCGTGTATAAAGAGTTACGACGTCCTGCAAGTGAAAGGTTTGAATGTGTCCTTCATGGATAGTTTCAAGAGGACCGTCCGATTGGAGGACGGGGAATTTTCTATGATGTATGGAATGCCTTGCAATGGAAATGTGTTCTTGGAGAGGAATATCTGGGCCGTGCAAGAGGTAGGTCCTTTACAGTACATAATACATACATTCTTGTTAACAATCTGCTGATTTAATTTCGATCACGGTCGCCAATCTCTGCTTCATTGGTCTAGTGGTTAGCGTATTCGACTGCAGATCACGCGGTCCCGGATTCGATTCACGGGTCGGCCAAATAATTGTATTGGGGTTTTCTGTCAAGAAATTCTCAGTGCCAGCCCAGAGTTCGTAGTAGAAATGGAACCAAATCGTGTATAAAGAGTTACGACGTCCTGCAAGTGAAAGGTTTGAATGTGTCCTTCATGGATAGTTTCAAGAGGACCGTCCGCTTGGAAGATGGTGAATTTTCTATGATGTATGGAATGCCCTGCAATGGAACTGTGTTCTTGGAGAGGAATAACTGGGCTGTGCAAGAGGTAGGTTCCTTTACTGATACATTACTTAAATATAGTACATAATGATAAAACAAAGTCCCCTGCCGCACCGCGTCTATGTGTCGGTCTGTCTGTTCGCGATAAACTAAAAAAACTACTGAACAGATTTTCATGCGGTTTTCATAGGTGGATATTTGGTATTTATTGTGTTACCAGATGGGTAATTAAATGTTTGTACTGGTGTAGGTTAATAAATAAATAACTTTTCAGTTACTGATTGTTTTAATGTCATAAACACAATTACCAAGATATCAATTTACGAAATTGTTTAGGTAAATAAGGTCTAATTCGGTTGACATTTCGCAATAAATGTGTGTTGCAACATTAGGCATACATACCTTTTAATGCTTACGCTGCTAGTAGCGTCTTGTTTCAATTGTGCAATGTAGGTATCATCGCTCTGTGCGGTAGCAATTTTTTCGTAATCTAAACTACTTGGACATGTTAGGGCCGATTTCACCGTTGAAACTAAACGCGATCAGTTGAAGCTAAACTCAGTTTACCCATTTAACTGGGTTTAGGATAACAATTTGCATTTCACCAACGCCGACTGAACGCAAAAGCTAAGCGCGGTTCAAATTCTGAACGCACAATGTCCGACGTTTAGCACCCTAAACGGCGTTTATAGAGTTGTCAAATCAGTGCAGTCATTGATTACTTGCGAGTTGTGTGGTTCAAAGTTATATTGTATTGTGGTTATAATCTTAAATTTTAATTATTTAAATTCATAACTATGAAAAGTGCGTTGGCACTAGCTTTTGACGAAAGTGATGATGGGTTTAATGTTCGCTAGCTAGTGGTGCCATCTATTAAAGTTTATCAGAAACTAAATAATATTTTACTTTTGCCGCTTGGACGTCGCTTCTCGATTTTTTGGTAGGTATATAAACCTATCAGGTCTATGTCACCTGAAATTTATCAAAGAAATAATTGACACCTCATTCATCAAAATCGGCCCAGTAGTTTAGGCGCTACGGTGGTACACACAGAATCTCATACAAAAGTCTGCCACAAACATACATACATACTTACATACATACGTATTACGTATATATATAAACTTCTAAAATCATAACCCTTCCTTTTGGCGCTGCCGTAGTCGGCTAAAAATGCTTTTAAAGTAGCATCAAGTCGTTGTTTATTGTTGCCAAGATGCAGCAAATAAGAAACGCATCGAGTTTTTGTCTATGATCGTGTTATCAGTTTAGGTAAACTCCGTTTTCGTAAACGCGATCAAAATGAAGTGGTGAAAAGTGGTGAAATCGGTTTGACGAAAACCGAGATCAAATTATACATTTGAACTGAGTTAAGCAAAACGTGGTTTCATTAAACTTGGTTTACCAAGTGAATGGTGAAATCGGCCCTTAGAGAATCAGCAACATTACGTCATGCTACATTATCATTACCTAGAATATATTGAATGTCCGTTGTAAATTCGCTAATATACATGAGTTGTCTAGTTCTGCGAGGCGTCTCTTTATCGCTAGTTAGTTTACTATTTTATTTATATATAGTTCATTCATAATTTAATATAATATGATATGAGGTACATACTTATATCTAGGTAGGTAGGTACTTACTTATACGTATTATAATATTATTGAAAAGGGATTTCCATAATAGGTACTTGTAAATATTCTTTAAATATACGTTTATTACTTAATGAATGCTTCTTTGTTTATCTCGAGTACATAATTATTATGTTTCTATACCTAGATAGGTGCCATTCATCCGATTGCGATGAAACTTGGCACAAAGATAGCTCGCATCCCGGAGACGGCTCGTGGAAAGAGTTTCCCCGAGAAACATGTCGCGGGCATCAGCTAGTCCATACTTCCCTACTTAAAATTATACCTAAATGCAAAAGTATCTCTCTATCTGTCTGTCTGTTACGCTTTCACGCCTGAACAGCTGAACCGATTTTGATGTTTGGTACAGAGATACATTAGACCTTGGAGAAGTTTATATGCTAACTTCTGTCGTTAAAAAAAAGGCTTAAAGGGGTCGAAATAGAGGATGAAAATTTTGCATGGGAGTACGTCATTATTCAAGATAACACCATGAAGCTTTGTATTTAAGCACTTAGAGGAACACAAACTCTACGCAGACGAAATCGCGGGCGAAAGCTAGTACTTAAACTATAAATGCTCATTTAAAATTACCTATCTAATGTTCATTGTCAACTGATTAGTGATTACACGCTTACTCCCACAGCCCATATTGCGTATTTATCTCATCCTGTCACTTCCATAAGTATTTTTTCCGTATGTGCAATAGACCAAGATCCCAGTGCGATCTGACAATTTTATAATATTTTCTGAAATTTTTGTGATAAGTGGATGTTTGGTCATTACAATTTGTCTGACTGATGAAATTGTCTTAGTTACATATTTAACAAGTATAAATTAAAAATTTAAAAAACCTACGACATTCGCCATTTTGTGGCGGCGGTCATCTTGGATTTGCATAATGCTATTCTACTAGTCAAGCCCTTTCATTTGATACCCATATTGAGGGATTTGTGAAAAAATATGTAATCCGCCATATTGTAGCAGCGGCCATCTTCGATCGATTTTCATCAAACATAGCTAAAAACACTCTCGACTAATTTACCTTTCAAACAAAAAAAAAACCGCAAATCGGTTCACCCGTTTCAGCGCTGCAGAGGAACAGACAGACACATACACACGCTCACACACAGACACGTCAAACTTATAACACCCCGCCGTTTTTGTGTCGGGGGTTAAAAATCAGACATCTAAACTAAAATAAGTAAGTTCATTTAATTTTTGTGGAGCTTTAAAGCGTCTGATAAAAGTTCTGGCCCATGGAAAGTGTCTGACACTGTTGGTAGTGGTTCGGAGTGATATTCTATTATATATATATATATATATATATATATATATATATATATATATATATATATACAGGGTTAAATAAAAAATACCAGAAAGCTCTCGGCATGTAATTTTTATCATTAAAACTAACAACATTTGTTCTACGACTTTTTTTTTAACTCGATATTTTGTGAAATATTTAATATTCAATAGTTTACATAGATTCTCTCCTTGTAGCTACTCTGTAACATCGGCAACGCCGCACGAACGCACGTCACGTGTCTTGGTCTCGAGTCTCGACTCTGTGCGCACAGAGTAATGTCACTTTAGAGAAATAACATATTGTTTTAATTATTTTGTATGAAAAAAATTAGTGCGGAATTTTGAAAAGTCGTAGAACAAAAGTTGTTAGTTTCAATGATAACAATTACGTGTCGAGAGCTTTCTGGTATTTTTTATTTAACCCTGTATATATATATATATATATATATTATATAATATATAGGTATATATTCCATATTATACTCCAGGTACGAACTCCACAGTAAGCAGTTATTCAAAGCAAATGAGACACTACTGAGAGCCTATAAGGTTTCATCTTTCAGAAAATAAGTTATGTCAGATCGCACTCTGATCTTGGTCTATAACGCCTGTTCCGTACCTACGCAGATAATATGTGTTACATTTTTGTCATCAATACGTACATAATATGACATGGGCATAAAATACATACATTACGTACGTACATTTTGCAAGGCTTAACCCGCGTGAATTTCAGTTTTTCAAAAAATCCCGAGGGAATCGTGGATTTCCGGTATCCGTTCCCGCTCCCTTTTCCAACCTTTATACCTACTTTCAAGGAAGTTTACTATAGTAATATACCTATAGCTGTAGCTGTAGTTTGCTATAGC
The DNA here is from genome assembly GCA_920104075.1 of Melanargia galathea. Classification (NCBI taxonomy): domain Eukaryota; kingdom Metazoa; phylum Arthropoda; class Insecta; order Lepidoptera; family Nymphalidae; genus Melanargia; species Melanargia galathea. Next base: position 16,887,510 of record OV049871.1, on the reverse strand, counting down.
ATATTTCGGTCTTTTCAAAATCACGCGGGAACTGTGGATTTTTTCAGGTAGCCTGTGTTAAGTTAGGACATAATCTATCTCCATTCTAAATTTCATCCAACTCAGATCACACACATTTTTGTATCAGAAGGTGGTGAAACAGGCCCTTAGGTATACTCCTAGCTAGGATTCAATTTGTAGTCTAGACAACTTATGACTTCCATTATGACTCATTTAAGGGATCCATAAAGATTTTATTGGTACATCAATAAGTTAATTTATCCATATATCACTAAGTCGTCATAAAAGTAAAACTAGAGCCTGAAACAAAACTCGTTCGGCAGCGCGTCGCGACGGCAACTGCATGGCAAGACGAATAGGAACGGATTAGAATGGGACATACCCTCAGGCGGGTTTTAGTGTTACGCTGATCGTCGGCGCTGACGTCAGCCGGTATGTATATATCGCAGGCATTTGGTACGAATCCGCCGTTTACATACGGCGTCGTCAGTAGAAACGCTCGCTGTTATGTGCTACACGAATTTTATGTAGATTGTAGGTATACTACTCATAATAATTACACAGTGCTTAGGGTCCAAGAGCGAGCGAAGCGAGCTCGGGACTTGGGGCACTCCAACTCAGATATGTACATAGGTCATCTTCTATGAACCACTCAGAAAAAGAAGGCCCGTGAAATCGTACTTCGTAGCAGCCAGGTCGGATTCAGACGAATTTCGATGCGTAGTATTTTTATATTTTTCAAGAAATTGATCGTACCTAAGAGTATCTGGCGAATCCGGAAAAATGTTAAAAACACGACGCGTCTTAAAATAACATGTCTGGTATGTACTGCCCTTCACCCAATTCTTTCGTTAGAAAGCATATTTTGGACTTGATTTTTTTTTCACTTGATAACAAAATCTGTGATCTGTGATCTGTAATTAAAATCATTAACATGACAACTGTCAGAATTCCACCGAATTAAAAATCATACTATAATTGGTTTATCATCGGCGTTGCGTCGCACCGGATACGTCGCTGGTGGCACGTCTTTGCCGGTAGAGTGGTAACTAGCAACACCCGCAGCATCCCACCGGAGACCATACCAGCCCGAAGACAATTTAGAAATTTTAAATTCCCAAATAGCCTCTGCCGGGAATCAAACCATTAGAATAAATAGGTACGTACCATCTCGCGCGCCCACCACTAAGCCAGTGAGTATTTCAGAGTCAAATGTAATTATATCTACTCGTACCTATAATCCTATGGTTTAAAAATTCCTTTTCCGCAGGGAGCATTGTGAAAGAATAGGAATAGATTAATTATTATTAAATCTGTCGTTTAATTTAGAGATCGATTGTGTAAAACAGAATTAGTCCCAATCTCTCTTGTATCCGGTACCTTGCATCTGTGTCCGTCAAGATAGATTAAGGTGACCCACAGACAAATAATAATAAAAAAATAGACGGACATAGCATTTTTTTTATAGCATTTATACTATGAAAATATGAATTATGGTTTTATGTGTGTATGTTGAATTCAAGGTTAGGGCACAATTGAAACACGGATGCTACGATCAATTTTTTATACTGGTGACAACAAATGCATAATACCTACCTACTGAGTAGGCCGCAGTTGGTATCTCTATCTACATACATTAACTAGGCTGATATCTAAGCCCTAGAATGAACCTACATTCCAAATTTCAAGTTGATAATAAATATAATATAATAATTAGAACTTCCCATTAAACTTTCATCCCCTATTTTACCACCCTAAATTGAGAATTTTTCAGAATAAAATATACAGGTTTTTATAATTTAAAACTAATAATCCAAATACCGATTTTTAGCTCTGTAACTTTAAAAAGTGTGGTGTGTGTGTGTGTGTGTGCGTGCGTGCGTGCGTGCGTGCGTGCGTGCGTGGGTGCGTGCGTGCGTGCGTGCGTGCGTGCGTGCGTGCGTGCGTGCGTGCGTGCGTGCGTGCTTGCGTGCGTGCGTGCGTGCGTGCGTGCGTGCGTGCGTGCGTGCGTGCGTGCGTGCGTGCGTGCGTGCGTGCGTGCGTGCGCGTGCGCGTGCGCGTGCGCGTGCGCGTGCGCGTGTGTGTGTGTGTGTGTCTGCCTGTTCCCCTGTCGCGCTCAAACGGGTGTACCGATTTGAATGCGGTTTTATTTGTTTGAAAGGTGAATTACTCGAGAGTGTTGTTAGCTATGTTTGATGAAAATCGGTTCAAGATGACCCGCGCCGCTACAAAATGGCGGATTACATATTTTTTCACAACTCCCTTAATATGGGTATCAAATGAAAGGGCTTAGACTAGTAGAATAGCACTATTGCTAATTCAAGATGGCCGCCGCCACAAAATGGCGAATGTCGTGGGTTTTTTTAATTTTTAATTTATACTTTTTTCAGACGCATTAATGATTAAAAGTGTCTCAGCTAGGCAAATAGGCAGATATAAAATATAATACATCTACTTACCTAGGTACATGATATTATATTATTCAACTGAGATAATGGTATAATTGATCCGATATCAGAAGGAAGACATTTAAATAATGTACGTACTTATAAATTATTTATTAACACTAGTAAGTAAAGTAACAGTAACAGTATAAATAATTAATCTAGCATGAATAAATTAATTAAAATTCAATAAATTATTTATTACTAGCATCCGCCCGCGGCTTCGCTCGCGTGGATTTCGGTTTTAAACAAATCGTGGATTTCCGGTTCCCAATCCCGGTCCCTTTTTCAACCTTTATACCTACTATCAAGGAAGTTCGCTATAGTAATCTACCTATAACTGTAGCTATAGATTTCGGGTTTTTCAAAATCCTGTGGGAACTGTGCATTTTTCCAGGATAAAAATTAGCCTAAGTACCTATGTGTTGTCAATGCATGCAACACAGCAAACTATTGCAATAATGTGTAATGTGAGCGTGATTTACCTAAGAATAGTCAGCACCCTTTATGGCGTTTTTGGAAGTTTATACCTATTTTAGTCCCACAGGAATACTTTTCCGGGATAAGTGCCTATGTGTTAAGTCTGGGCATAATCTATCTCCATTCAAAATTTCAGCCAAATCCGTTCAGGAGTTGCGGCGGAGAAGAGGAACATATACACACACACACACAAACTTTCGCCTTTATAATATTAGTGTGATTATTAGTAGATAGTAAGTAGTGTAAGTACCTACCCTACCTTTCCTACCTATTAAATTACGAGAAATGTTTCGTATTTAATTTTATCAGCGACATCTAACGATATACAAATGCCAAGTTATGAAATGTTTCAAGGTTAAAGGTTGTCATGGCGTTTTGTTAATTCTCGTCGTAGTGTACAGGAATACTCATAGATGGCGCTCCTTAATTTATATTTATTATTTATATTGAAATACTCTGTTTCAGAGTTGTTGATTTTAGGAATTGCTACGAAAAAAATATTATTTACCTACCTACGCACTTAACCTATTTTATTTTCATTTACATACTTCACACACATAGTCCTACAAAAGTGGAACGATATCCCACACGAGCGAATAGAAATGTTTAACACCTGCGCACTCGAGTTGCTTTTTCATAGATCAAAAACTTGGTCGTCTCGTCGAAACCTCACGAAAATTCAGCCTGTTATTAATCACTAAAAAATTTGTTACTAATAGCACCTAACATAATAGTAGATGGCGGTAATGGCTAACATGAATAATATGTTCACATACATCATAAGTATCGCAAGTCATGTACCAACCTGACAGACGTTGGCTTAAAAATGATTGTAGAACCGCGAGTTCTCTGTATACGGTGGTATACGTAACAGGAAAGAGAGGTATCATCGTACACGATACACCTAGCGATACATGATACCATAAGGGTACCAGTTTCACGTGTCCGTTCCCCAACAAAATAGACGGACTTAATCCATCATCATCATCGTCATCATTAGACCATTTCCGTCCACTGCTGGACATAGGTCTCTCTCAGGGTGCGCCACACCGTCCGGTTCTCTGCCATTCGCATCCAATAGGACTTAATCCACGAATGACTTAATCTGTGAACCAACAGAAGCCGCTGGGATATCACAAGAGCTGCAGTCGAAATTAGAAGAAACCCATAACCACGAGCTCACTGTCTCGTCTCGTGGTATCTTGGCCTAAACCAGGTGGGGGGTGACGAGTTAACGGGTTTTTAAGTCCTCATCCCCATATCACAAGTCACCATACATCCACTCCTATTCTGTATCTCACAACTGAGAAATAGAAAAGGTCTTTTTTGCCACCGTCCACCATCACTACAGCCTTTTAACGTTACACTGCTGGGTACAGTCCACCTCTTTTAAAAGAGAGAGAGATTTCAATCATAGACCCACAACGCTGCTACATTTTTTTATTTAATCCAAAAAAAAGTACAGTGTAAATGCGTGTTGGCTTGCACGACTTACCTAGTCGTATTGTCTCAAGACAGTTATAACAACCGGACCCACGGACGGCTTAACATGCTTAACATAACAATTTTTGACTTGGCCCAGGAATCGAATCCAGGATATCTTCATCCGGAGTTAAATATGCTAACCGCTATCCCAGCAAGGCAGTGAAGAATCCAAAGTTTTTCATCTAGAACGTCTCTATTTGTTTCAGGATGGGACACTGTACACGGAAATGAAACACAGCATCCCGCCGTGGATGATTAAGACGCAGGACAAGTATTGCGTGGACACATTCGTTGTGGAGGACGAACAGGGCAATCAGAGGACCAGCTTTGATGCCTTGGTCTGCTTCGCCACCAACGAAGAAAGACACCACTATCCCATTAGCGCGTCATGTAAGTGAAAGATCTCATATTTTTTTCTAAATTAGAGCACAGTTGCCAATGATTTTGTCCAAGCTGAATGAAGACAGATTGAAGTACGCGATCTACTGCTTGTGAGTTTAACTGACCCCAAGGTCTTGTTTCTTATTGGTACTACCTGTTCCTGGCATGCGTTGCAATGCTACGCAAAAATATATGGTTTAGAAACACATACAAACTGACAATGAAACAAATGAGTGCAGACATACAAACATTAATTTTTATGGTTCCGTACCTCTAAAGGTAAAAAGGAACTGTTATAAGATCATTTTCTTGTCCGTCTATCCGTGTGTCACCACCGATTTTCTCAGGAACGGGTGGACCTAGCAAGTTAAAATTTATACCAAATACCGAGGTCTATAGTCCCTATTAGATGTATAAAAATCAATCCTGAGTCAACACGATAAAAAAATATGGGAAAATTTAATATGATTTGGGATATTGACATTAAATTCTCGATTAAGTTTGGAAACCGCAAACAGATTTTCAATATCCAAGAAATTAGGTATTTATGATTAGTAATGTGAAGATGGTATGGGAGTTTTGGTTGGAACCAATGTTTCTTTATTGAACCATTTTATATCGAGCATAACTATTATTAAGCTTACAACGTTATGTTTTAGTACGCATTGCTAGAGTAGTAGTAGTAGCAGCTTTATTCAGCTAATTTCTTTTGATATCCCAATTAATTTACCTTTACAATCTTGTAAGAACGAAAGCTATAAACGCCACTGACAATGTAACAACACGATAGGAATTATGGGTAATAAAAACTTTGTGTACGAGTACCAACAAGTACACTCAACAAATCTGATAAGGGTTAAATTTCATTTAGCAGATTTAAAATAATTAACCAACATAATCGAATGGGAAAGTAATTATGTCTGTCTATCTATTATTATCTATTCACGGCTCAACCGCGGAACAGTAATTTTCCAAAGGCACAGAGGTAGCAAGAGACGGATTACTTTTCATCCCGGAAAATCAAAAAGTATTCACGGGATTTTTATCATATCTACCGCTGTACGGATCTTGTCTTTTGGCACAGATATACTTAGCTTGCATATTGGAGACGAACATAGGCTACTTTTATCCCGGAAAATCTTCCGAGTTTCTACGGGATTTTTAAAAACCGTAATCGAAGAAGTTGTGGGCTTTTGATAGACGATTGAACCAATATTCTATTAGTAGTATTCCATTATTAATTGTTAGTTTGATTGATCGAACAATCCGGAAAATTACCGTTCAGTTTTACTGCTTAGGGTAACTTAATTACATTTTAATTTTAGACGTAGGTAGTTAATATTTATTCCGTTCTGTTAGCCTGTTAGTTCGATTGTCGCACAATCTCTAAAGAACAATCCAGTCGGTTAGACTTCTTAAGAGATCGTAATTGAATAATGCATGAGCAAGAACAATGATAATAATATGATAGCTTCCTAATTCAACTGCGATTTACTCTTTAAATTCTATTTTTTATAAAAGACTAGCTTCTGCCCGTGGCTTCGCTCGCGTGAATTTCGGTTTTGAACAAATCCCGAGGGAATCGTGGATTTCCGACTCCCGTTCCCGCTCCCTTTTCCAAGCTTTATACCCACTTTCAAGGAAGTTTGCTATAGTAATCTACCTATAGCTGTAGATATATATTTCGATTTTATCAAAATCCCGTGGGAACTGTGGATTTTTCCAGGATAAAAAGTGCATACGCATACAGATGCATGCAACTATTGTAATAATGTGCTATGTGAGCGTGATTTACCTAAGAACAGTCAACGCCATCTATCGCGTTTTTGGAAGTCTATATCTATTTTAGTCCCACAGGAATATTTTTCCGGGATAAAAGGTAGGTAGCCGTAAAGGTTTTAAGTCAGGGCATAAGCTATCTCCATTCAAAATTTCAGCCAAATCGGTTCAGTAGTTACGGCGTGAAAGCGGAACAAACATACAAACAAACTCACTTTCCCATTTATAAGGTAAGGATGTTGAATGAAAGATCATTCATGATGAACATGACTAATATTCCCCTTTCCCCTCCAAATAAGCGAAAGCTCGTGTACAATACAATACAACAATAGTAGAATAGTACGGAACAAACGGATGGGGTTTGAACCATCGACCTTTCGGTTTTCAATCCACGCCCGAGGACCGTTGCGCTAATGAGGTACGTCCTCTTGTTCAAAGGTATGCTGATTTCGTGTGTGTTCATCCTCGCCACTGTGGGCGTGTACGGCTGGCTGCCTGAACTGCGGAACCTGCATGGAAAAGTTCTCATGTCATATCTCATGTGCCTGTTCGTCGCCTTCGCTTGCCTCTCCACCATGCAGATCCTGTTGCTACTCAATAACATCAGCTCTAATTACTGCGTTGGTTTCAGTAAGTATTACTCGTTTTTAGGGTTCCATCCTTCAAAGGAAAAAAAAAACCCTTTCATGATCACTTTCTTATGCGTCTGTCCTTGTGTCACCACCGATTTTCTCAGAAACGGGTGGACCTAGCAAGTTGAAATTTATTAGCAAGTTGAAATTTACTTATATCAAATACTGAGATCTATATATAGTACCTATTAGGTGTATAAACATCAAGGCCCTGAGTCAACACAATAAAAAGATATGGCCAAATTTAGATTTTTGCGAAAACTTGTAAGTTCCAAAATTTACCTAAATTTTCAACTTTTTTTGTTAGATTTTGTTAGACCCAATTAATAGCAATTACATTTTGTAGAATTGATAAAAATAGAGCATTCTTGGAGTTTGCCAAAAACTAGGTAGTTACGTACCTATCTACCATAATCTTAAAACAAAATCCAATTGAAAAGATTATTCATAAAATTAAAAATTGAGAAGATGCATCACCCAAAGTTCGAAATACATATAAATTTTATTTTTTGTCAGTTTGTGTATTAGTAAACCGTATTTTCTATTGTCTTTACCGAGACTAACACCCGTATTCTTAGTTCTAAACTCATGATTTACTCGACTCGACTCAACCTCACAGAGGTGTTTTGATATTCATAGTTGTAATTTTTGTCCTTACCTCAACCACTTTCCTCACTCGAGGTGAGTTGAGTCGAGTCAAATGTAAGGTTGATCGGCATCTACCTTGAGGAAGTTTTTTATGTGATTGTTAGCTACAAAAGAAGTATTTTATTAATTTTTTATAATGTCTTTTGATAGTTTTATTGAATATATGTACGATAGACTATCGTTTACGCACGCACCGCACGCAGCGCACGCACCGGACGCAGGGCACGCACCACACGCAGACACGCACCGCACGCAGCGCACGCACCGCACGCACCGTACGCATCGCACGCACCGCACGCAACGCACGCAGCGCACGCAACGCACGCAGCGCACGCAACGCACGCACCGCACGCAGACACGCACCGCACGCACCGCACGCACCGCACGCAGCGCACGCACCGCACGCAGCGCATGCACCGCACGCAGACACGCAGCGCACGCACCGCACGCACAGCACGCACCGCACGCAGCGCACGCACCGCACGCAGACACGCACTGCACGCACCGCACGCAGCGCACGCAGACACGCACCGCACGCACTGCACGCAGCGCACGGACCGCACGCACCGCACGCAGACACGCACCACACGCAGCGCACGCAGACACGCACCACACGCACCGCACGCAGCGCACGAACCGCACGCAAACACGCCACCGCACGCAGCGCACGCACCGGACGCACCGCACGCAGCTCACGCACCGCACACACATACACACACGAACTCGCACTCGCACTCGAACTCGCACTCGCACTTGAAGTTGCACTCGCACTTGCACTCGCACTTGCACTCGCACTTGCACTCGCACTCGCACTCGCACTCGAACTCGCACTAGCACTAGCACTCGCACTCGCTCTCGAACTCGCACTAACACTCGCACTTGAACTGGCACTCGCACTCGGACTCGCACTCGAACTAGCACTCGGACTCGCACTCGCACTCGCACTCGCTCTCGCACTCGCACTCGAACTCGCACTCGCACTCGCACTCGCACTAGCACTCGAACTCGCACACGCACTAACACTCGCACTTGAACTCGCACTCGCACTCGGACTCGGACTCGCACTCGAACTCGCACTCGCACTCGGACTCGCACTCGCACTCGCTCTCGGACTCTCACTCGAACTCGCACTCGCACTCGCACTCGGACTCGCACTCGCACTCGCTCTCGGACTCTCACTCGAACTCGCACTCGCACTCAGACTCGCACTCGAACTCGAACTCGCACTCGAACTCGCCCTCGCACTCGCACTCGCACTCGCAATTGCACTCGCACTGGCACATAAAAAAATCGTTCATTATTAAGGTTAGCTAACGTGAAACGTCATAACAAACGAAACATTCCTCCAAACGATGACGTAATTCCTTGAGTTTTACCTTGACTCCACTCATTCGAGGAACCTCGAGAATTCCTCAACCTGACAACTATGAATACCGATCTTGAGGTTCTTTCAAGTCATTCCTTGAGGCCTCCTCGAGTGAGTTGGAGTCGAGGGGCTTTTCGAGTTACGACTTAGAATATGGGTGTTAGTCACGTGATACCGTTTGATAACTCCAGGGAGTAATTATACCATTATGGAGGTACATTCATTACATCCAATATAACAACTGTATATAATTCACATTTCTAAAATGAATGATATTTTCGTATCTACTCTATTCGAAGTTCTGGAATTTTTGGGATCTTCCGTTTTTTCTTGTGATGTCCACTTTGCCACTATGCATCAAAACTTCTTTATGAAATACTAGAGAATACCCGCGGCTTCGCCCGCGAGAATTTTGGTTTTTCACAAATCCCGAGGGAGTCGTGGATTTCCGGTTCCCATTCCCGCTCCCTTTTCTAACCTTTACACCTACTTTCAAGGAAGTTTGCTATAGTAATCTACCTATAGTTGTAGCTAGAGATTTCGGTTTTTTTCAAAATCCCGTGGGAACTGTAGATTTTTCCGGGATAAAAAGTAGCCTATGTTTTAAGTCAGGGTATAATCTATCTCCTTTCAAAATTTCAGCCAAATCGGTTTAGTAATTGCGGCGTGATTGAGTAACAAACATCCAAACATCCAAACATCCAAACATCTAAACATCCAAACATCCACACTTTCACATTTATGATATTAGTAGGATAGTAGGAGGATTAGTAGGATAGTAGGATTAGTAGGATTGGTATTGTGATTATGTGTGATAGCTTCTGCCCGCAGCTTCGCTCGCGTAAATTTCGGTTTTGAACAAATCCCGAGGGAATCGTTGATTCCCGGTTCCCGTTCCCGATCCCTTTTCCAACCTTTATACTTTCTATCAAGGAAGTTCGCTATAATAATCTACCTATAGTTGTAGATATAGACTTCGGGTTTTTCAAAATCCCATGGGAACTGTGCATTTTTTCCAGGATAAAAAGTAGCCTATGTGTTGCCAATGCATGCAACACAGAAAACTATTGCAATAATGTGTTATGTGAACGTGATTTACCTAAGAACAGTCAGCGCCCTCTATGGCGTTTTTGGAAGATTATATCTATTTTAGTCCCACAGGAATACTTTTCCGGGATAAAAAGTAGCCTATGTTTTAAGTCAGGGCATAAGCTATCTCCATTCAAAATTTCAGCCAAATCGGTTCAGTAGTTGCGGCGTGATTGAGTAACAAACATCCAAACATACAAACATACAAACATCTAAACATCCAAACATCCACACTTTCACATTTATAATATTAGTAGGATTAGTAGGATAGTAGGAGGATTAGTAGGATTAGTAGGATTGGTATTGTGATTATGTGTGATAGCTTCTGCCCGCAGCTTCGCTCGCGTAAATTTCGGTTTTGAACAAATCCCGAGGGAATCGTTGATTCCCGGTTCCCGTTCCCGATCCCTTTTCCAACCTTTATACTTTCTATCAAGGAAGTTCGCTATAATAATCTACCTATAGTTGTAGATATAGACTTCGGGTTTTTCAAAATCCCATGGGAACTGTGCATTTTTTCCAGGATAAAAAGTAGCCTATGTGTTGCCAATGCATGCAACACAGCAAACTATTGCAATAATGTGTTATGTGAACGTGATTTACCTAAGAACAGTCAGCGCCCTCTATGGCGTTTTTGGAAGATTATATCTATTTTAGTCCCACAGGAATACTTTTCCGGGATAAAAAGTAGCCTATGTTTTAAGTCAGGGCATAAGCTATCTCCATTCAAAATTTCAGCCAAATCGGTTCAGTAGTTGCGGCGTGATTGAGTAACAAACATCCAAACATACAAACATACAAACATACAAACATCTAAACATCCAAACATCCACACTTTCACATTTATAATATTAGTAGGATAGTAGGAGGATTAGTAGGATTAGTAGGATAGTAGGATTAGTAGGATTTGTATTGTGATTATGTGTGATAGCTTCTGCCCGCAGCTTCGCTCGCGTAAATTTCGGTTTTGAACAAATCCCGAGGGAATCGTTGATTCCCGGTTCCCGTTCCCGATCCCTTTTCCAACCTTTATACTTTCTATCAAGGAAGTTCGCTATAATAATCTACCTATAGTTGTAGATATAGACTTCGGGTTTTTCAAAATCCCATGGGAACTGTGCATTTTTTCCAGGATAAAAAGTAGCCTATGTGTTGCCAATGCATGCAACACAGCAAACTATTGCAATAATGTGTTATGTGAACGTGATTTACCTAAGAACAGTCAGCGCCCTCTATGGCGTTTTTGGAAGATTATATCTATTTTAGTCCCACAGGAATACTTTTCCGGGATAAAAAGTAGCCTATGTTTTAAGTCAGGGCATAAGCTATCTCCATTCAAAATTTCAGCCAAATCGGTTCAGTAGTTGCGGCGTGATTGAGTAACAAACATCCAAACATACAAACATCTAAACATCCAAACATCCACACTTTCACATTTATAATATTAGTAGGATAGTAGGAGGATTAGTAGGATTAGTAGGATAGTAGGATTAGTAGGATTGGTATTGTGATTATGTGTGATAGCTTCTGCCCGCAGCTTCGCTCGCGTAAATTTCGGTTTTGAACAAATCCCGAGGGAATCGTTGATTCCCGGTTCCCGTTCCCGATCCCTTTTCCAACCTTTATACTTTCTATCAAGGAAGTTCGCTATAATAATCTACCTAGGGTTGTAGATATAGACTTCGGGTTTTTCAAAATCCCATGGGAACTGTGCATTTTTTCCAGGATAAAAAGTAGCCTATGTGTTGCCAATGCATGCAACACAGCAAACTATTGCAATAATGTGTTATGTGAACGTGATTTACCTAAGAACAGTCAGCGCCCTCTATGGCGTTTTTGGAAGATTATATCTATTTTAGTCCCACAGGAATACTTTTCCGGGATAAAAAGTAGCCTATGTTTTAAGTCAGGGCATAAGCTATCTCCATTCAAAATTTCAGCCAAATCGGTTCAGTAGTTGCGGCGTGATTGAGTAACAAACATCCAAACATCCAAACATACAAACATACAAACATCTAAACATCCAAACATCCACACTTTCACATTTATAATATTAGTAGGATAGAAATAATGAAATATTTACATGTCTAATAATTATATTCTCTTGATAGGGATGATCTCTTTAGAGATATTATGTTTCAGGTAGTCCTATGAATTGATCTATATTAGAAGTTATCTATATTAATTTTATTTTCGTTTTTCTTTATGTTAGCTATCGTCATCTACTTCAGTCTCCAGTCTTCCTTTTTCTGGTTGAACGTCATGTGCTTCGATATTTGGTGGACATTCAGGTGAATAGTGGTATTTATGATTTACAAAATGCTATAATATATTCTAGTATACTACAAAGAGAAATACAGAAAATCTTTAACGTACCTTTGTTGCAAGGTTGCAAAGTTTACATTATGTTTAACTGAAATTGCTTGAGGGGATATCAAGTTTGGTGCGACATATTACTTGATCAAATCTTCATAATTTCAGTGGCAAACGCGGAATGACTTTGGAGAAGTTATCTTTGCGGGCAAAATTCCTCGCGTATGCACTCTATGCATTCGGGATTCCGACTCTTTTTACCATCATCCTGGTTTCTCTGGAGTTTTCTGGCTTACGACCACACCCGTTTCTACCTATGATTCGACGACAAGGATGCTTCCTATATGGTAAGAGGGTTTATATTTTTGACTGACTTAATAAAGGAAGTATCTAACTTGCAAAATAGGAAGCTAATAATTCTTATGCCATAATTATACCCATAACAAAAATTGCAGTAACTAAACGAAAATGAACGTTCGATTAGACTTATTGCATAGTCGAGTTCTTAATATTATATGGATTTAAATAACCAGACGCGAAAAATGTCTTAAGAATAAATTGACGAAACCGGGATTTTTTCTGACCCAAATTCAGAAACTCTTACGTCTTAACCATCATAACTTTTAAAAACTAAACCAAATTGGCAGACCTTGTTTTTCACAAATAGCATTGTTACCGGCTTTATTTGTGATCAATTTAGGTTACCTGCATAGTTCTAGCTTTGGGTACAATCTATAAACGAATATTCTCTCTTATATTTTCCAGGTAAAAGCAAACTGTTCTATCTCTACGGGCCTATAATAATGCTGTGGTTTGCAAACTTGCTATTCTTTATCCTCACCGTTGTAAAGATTACTCAGATTAAGAGGCAGACCTCAGTTCTCAAGTCTCGGGAGAGTGCCACTCACGACAAGCAAAATAGTGAAAGACAAAGGTATATATATCTTAAAAAATGTTAAGTTACTTCTTTTCATTATCTTTTCTTCATATATGGTATTTAGTTAACACGATGAAAAAAAAAATCCAATTGCGCCACTTACATAGAATAGATGAATCCATGTCATTGTCTGATACAGACTGTATCTATGTATGTTAATTCGATCCATGTTCACCAAAACAATAATAATTATCATTGCTCGCATAGTGTTGTTATCTGTTCCAGACTGTTGCTCTACGTGAAACTGTTCCTAGTGATGGGAATCAATTGGTTGCTCGAAGTGATCAGCGCGCTGTACCCCGAAGCAGATATTTTCTGGCGTTTCACTGACGCGTACAACGTACTCATCGGCCTCATAATATTCATCATATTCGTCTGCAAGCGGAAGATATTTAGATTGATGAAGAAAAGGTTAGTTTTGTTTTGCCTTTTATATACATTATTTGCTTATTTTCATGTGACGACAACTTACGGCAGAATGTATAAGTCAACAGTCATCCGTATTTGGATGCTTATAGAATTCGGATGACCAAATGTCAATGAAAGATATTGAGCATGAAAGTTTTAGTTTAAACTAGGCCGAATTTCACAGAGCGATAATGCCACCGTTAAGTTGTATATTGTAAGTTATACGAATGGGATGTGGGGATATAGTGTCCAAGCTTAAGTCTGCTAAATATGATTTAGTTATAAGTAAGAATTTTACATACATTTTTTATTTATTTTAAGAATTTTGCAAGGTAAAGAAAAAAGATACCTGTTAGTTATTTTAAAGATTAAACAAAATCAACTAACATACAATATATATCTGTACATGTGTGATTGGGAATACCGTAAATCAAAGTAGGTATATAGGTCTAGAATTTAATTTCAATGAATGTAAATCCATAGTGAAAGGAATATGTTATTTTGATTTCGCTTAGGATCAAAGAGAGTATTCAACGGCGGAAAGGACCGATGGGAATCATGACGCATATACCACATATACACCAGCTACATAAGAATCTAAACGACTACAAACAAAGAGATAGCGTAAACACTATAAAAACGTGTTGCCCTGATTCCGATAGTAATAAGGAAATGAATACTACGAATCTGTGAAAAATATACCCAGTAAGTTAAAATACATGAAAAAAATGATGAAATGAATGAATAACTATTAAGAATATTACCAGTAACATATAAGTATGGATAAGAAAAGCTTTAAGGAATTTTAAACAAATGACAAAATCGGTGGAAATTATATAAACAATTACATTTTCGAAAAATTAATATACTGAACAAAACATACAAAGAATACTGAGAAAAGAAATTTGGAAAAGAAGCCTAACTAAAATTGAATTGAATTGAAAGAAAATATGAGGAATCCCTGTTTGGAGATAGAAAACACTTAGCAAATGAAATAGTAATCAGCAAAGATATCAATAACAAATTAGATGATAAGCGTTGCTCTTTATTTAATACAGAGGTATAAGAATTTTAATTTTGCACAGGTGTTAACGTGGTTTTTGCTAGAGGTCTACTAATCGTAGTTTTCATTAATAATTTTGGCTTAGTTACACAGTATGAATTAGCGTGTGAGTTGGTCCAGTCAGTTACAGTTGCCGTGCAGCTGTATGTCGTAATGCTGCATAATGCGAGTTTCTTATATTTGACGAATTTGATGAATACGAGCAATTGATGTCCGAGTCACTACAAAATTTTTGTGTTCACTTTTCCTTTGCTTTTTTCCATTACAAATCAAACTTGACTAGGAAGTGAATATTCGTCATATTTATATCGGCCGAAGCTAATTTAGCTGACCTTACAAGTCAAAAATCTATTGTCAGGGACTATTGTCAGCAAATGATCAGCAGCTCGTCCTGTGTAATGAAGCCTTTAAACCTTCAATACGCTTAACTTACCAAATCTTCCTAGCGCCTTATTCACCAATAAGGCGCTAGGAAGATTTGGTAAGTTAAGTTCTAATTCAGCAGTTTCTAAACACAAAAAAATGGTATTTCTTTTTAGAGAAATCTAACGATGATTACGAAACTTTTGAATGTAATCTTCTTATAGCATCTAATTTATAATCTAAGATTTATATCGAGCACAGCATCTTCTTTAAGCACTGGAGTCTTCAATCATTAACATAATATTAGGTCTATAGCTCGTAAATTGACACAGGAAATTTTGAACTGCTGTGCTGCCTTGGTGAAGGATTAAGTCGGTTTGGGTAAAGCCTTAACAACTCAACGGAGTAAATTTTTTATATAATTATGAGACGACTAGCAATTCCCGATTCGCATCAGATGCGCTGATCTCTGGTACTCATCGTGACCATGGATAGAATTGGCTCATTGGTGTTGCTGATATCTTTAGCATTTTAACTTTAGAAATATGTGAACTCTGCATTTTGACGTACTGAAATCCGAAATATTTTTGGTCCTCACTCCGTTGGAATATTGTGTTATAGCTACTCCACACTACTACAAGCCTAGTTAGGAGAAAAAGAATAATGATATTAATGCCTGAAGTGCTCTCTATCCCCTCTGTATGACCCTCGGGCAAAAGACCAATAGAGCTACAAAAATTAAATAATTATAGCTATAAATAAAATAATTATAGCGGCAACAATACTTATGTTAGAAAATGGTGCAATATTTTAACTTTACATAATTTATTATTAAACAGATATATGATTGACTAAAATATATAATTTCCAAAGGGTCTATAAATACAGGCCTGCATTTGGACCGCAAAACGCTTTAAAAATTGGAGTTTGGGAGAGCAATTTTAGTTCAGTCGACATAACTGCATCGTGTTTAGTTAACGTGTAGTTCTAGTATGGCACAGTCACAGTGTGAACTGCACTGCTTCCAGTCCAAATGTAGCCCATCTACCCATATCTAATGCGCTTAGTAATGAAGATATAATTTAACTATGGATGAAACACTCTTTGCAACTCCCCCACCTTCCGCCGGGCCATGCATGTGGAGTCATATCAAATCGGAGTAAATACTCGAACTTTACTCTACCTATAATCGACGGGTAGACGTTTTATGTTTGTGGACATAGAAATTATAGTACTGCATTCTTTGATGCAACACGCGTGGCTTGGTGGAGCGGAGTGGCGTGTTACAACTTTGCTGGACTCTTTATTATTATATACTTACCTCCTGAAATAATCGTTTTTTCACAGATACAAGCAAGCCCGTGGTGACTCCATATCAAAGAGCCAAATTTCTACACGCACGAACTGCTCTACAAGGAATGAATTGGACCTCACTCCAAGAACTGATCTTAAAGGCAACTAGATAGATCTAAGAATCTAAGGTTCTTATTACACCCTAATGAGTGTACATAATATGTATCCTACCGGCTGCGCCAACCACATTGGGGCGAAGCGAAACGAAACGAGGTTCGTTTCGCTTCCAGTAACCTTAGCCGAGCTTTTGACCTGGTAAACTAGCAATTACTATGGCAAAAACTCACCTTGTCAAATTTGCCGCAAATAACTGTAGATTTGTTGAAATACTGGTACGAAAATCAAACAAATTATGTAAAATGGGGTGACGCCGTTTCGTATGACTTTAGATTAGAGTGCGGCGTGCGTCAAGGAGGGCTAACCTCTCCGGACCTCTTTAGCCTTTATATGTCAATGATCTGATTGTGGAACTTAGAAATGCCGGAGTCGGCTGTCACATAGGAAAAACATGCGTGAATAACTTCATCTATGCTGGCCGTCTGTGAAAAATATGCAGGGCAGTATGGTCTCAAATACAGTGTCAACAAAACACATCTGTGTTTTGTTGACACTGTATTTGAGGCCCGTGGTGTTTCCGGTTAAGAAAGATCCGGAGAAAATTCTGATGGTCTTATTAGACGGTGTATCGATAGATAGAGTGGACCGATTCAGGTCCTTGGGGCATATTCTAACTGAGAATTTTCGTGATAACGACGACATTGAACGCGAGTGTACGGCTCTGGCTATACGGTGCAACATGCTCGCACGCCGGTTTCCGCGGTGCAGCCCTGAGGCGAAGCTGACGCTGTTTAGAGCACATTGTCAATGCTTCTACACGTGTTAGCTTTGGGTCAACTGCACCAAAAGCGCACGAAGCAGCATCAGAGTGCAGTATAATAATGCATACCGCACTCTGATGAGACTGCCCAAACATTGCAGTGCATCGGGCATGTTTGCCGATGCCAGAGTCCCCGATTAATTCGCAGTGGTAAGATCACGAGTTGCGGTCTCGCATTCGCGAATCCGAAAACGAAATTCTCAGTGTATGCTCTGAGTGAGTGATATACTTACTCCAATACTGGTTTTCGGTGCATCGTGACAGTAAACGGAAAAAGTTTATGTATTATACGGAAATAGTAATTATGAGTACATTTATCTGGTTTTGTCAAAACTAAACTATGCTGATGTAGTTTATGGACCTAGACTGTTAGTTAGAACGAGCAAGCTGATCCAGCGGGTCCAGAATGCGTGCGCCCGCTTCTGTTTCAGCATTCCACCACGAACTCATGTAACGCCTTTTTTAAACAAACATGGTCTACTTAAAATGAGGTCGAGGAGAAAAATACATCTTGCGAGTTTACTTTTCGGGGTTTTCAAGAATGGTACACCTTTTTACATCTACGATAAATTAGACAGGATATACGAGGGTAGGGATCATTTCAGAGGCGTACGAAAAATTTTAAGTGTTCCACGTCACTGTTCTGCTGCGTTCAGGGGTAGCTTCAAATATGCCGCAACCCGATGTTGGAATAACATTCCTCCGCCGATTCGCGATTCCCGTACTAAATACACATTTATAAAAAAATTAAAACAATTTATTTTACTGAAACAAAAAGAGTTTGAAAACATTGCGGTTGATATATCAATTATTTAGTATAATTTGTATAATATATTATAATTACCCATAATACTGAAATCTTTTGTAATATATAACTTATATATCTTCACATTCACACATACACATAAAACATGCCTACGTATATATTTGATGCTTCTTCGTAACCTCTATAATATATGACTTTTTTGTGAATGAATAGTGCTTGCTTGCTGCTAGAGTAGAATAATTTTTGCTCACTAGTTTTAATAGTTTTATGTCACTTTGTTAGGTTGATTAATTTTATTCTGTTTAGTTAGATACCTATAGCCGTGACGCCACCCGGGTCACAGCTGAAAATCAGCGCTCTTATTTGTATGTGTATCTGCACATACAAATCAGGGCATTAAAGCTGAGCTGTACACCCATTCTGGGTGGTGTCGCAGACGAATAATGTTAATCTACGTTTGTATATTGTATATTGTTTGTTTGTGACACCATCAGTGAATAAATATGTTTTCTTTCTTTCTTTCTTTCTTTCTATCTTTGTACGAACCCCCCTTTGGGGCAATTTTAGTTTTAAGTTATTTTATTTTATATAATATTATATATTTTATTTTATTTTAATAAGTACTGTCATGTATATTAATTTTATTGTATTTTATATAATATTTGTATATATTATTCGATTTATTGTAATGCGTTTTAAATGCCTCAGATAAATGACATATTATTATTATTATTATAAGTCAAATAGTCAAATATTTAGTAAGTAGCTTTGATTATCCACATAGTGTAAGTAGATAGTAGACGTAAGTTATGATCTCACAAACTATGTAATGTCTTTTTCATAATCTCATACTAGAATATTTGAAAATGTACATATCTAACATTAATTTTTAAAAAAATACCTACGCGCTGAATTGAGATGATTGTTGATGTGATTGATTGTTTACTAGGCTGCATACAAACAATTTTACAAATAGTTACTAATAATATTCTACAGCGTCCTCCACTCCGAATATTTCCAAATAATGAGGTTATAAAAATGGTTAAAATTTATTAATAACTAGTTGATTTTTTGTATTCAGCTTAGTAAATACTTGTATAATGAAATGGCTACATAGTCCTACTTTAGTGGAGCGATTTCCCACCCGAGCGAATCGAAATGTTTAATACCTGCACACTCGAATAGCTACCTCCATCGAGAATTTTAATAGATAAAAAACTTGGTCTTCTCGTCGAAACGAACCTACTTACGAAAATTCAGCTTGTTATTAATCACTAAAAATTTTGTTCCAGGGCTGCCGTACTATAGGTACCAGCTATTCCACTGTTTTTAAGAATATCAGAACTACTTAATTCAGCTCACTTAGTAGCTCACAAGTGTTAGAAATAACTAAGTAGGTACCTAGTTGCCTTACACGCAGAAAAATATTTTTTATCTATAAAAAAAATCCAAATCCCTACCGGCCGCAGGGCCGCACCGCCCTAATAACTTGTAAATTACCAGCATGCTTAGTCTCAGTTTGCACACCTCCAAAACTTTACCAAACTACGAATCCAAAAACCGTAATATGTAATGCAAAATGAACCCAAAGACTCTTATTTTAAAGTCGTGATTCAATGCTTCGAATATTTATTTTACAAGATTTCTGTTTAGGGCGCTGGCTGTAGACAAATGCTGAATGTATTGGCGAACTGAAACCTTAAAATAAGCCAGTGTAGGTAATGGACCTATACTCTGAAGTCATTGTTTCGATATGTAGTATTTGGTAAAGTTTTGGAGGTGTGCAAACTGAGACTAAGCATACAGGTGTAATCAATTTATATCCACGCTTTGGGCATAAGTTAATATTATATTTCGTCAGTGCTTTTAAATTAATGAAAATAAAATAGGTTAAGTGAGTAGGCCGGTAAATAATATTTTTTTCGAAGCAATTCCTAAAATCTACAATCTTTCTAAAACAGAGGAATAGTAGATAGGTAACTAGATATAGGTGTAGGTACCTAATCGAACCACAAAAAAGTATCTCTTAATATTACATAACAAGTAGGTAGGTATAAGTACTACGATAGGTAATTTATGTTTTTTCAGCATTTACGCTAATTATTGTTTACACCACAGGATGTCCACAATTATCCACCTACTGCCTAATAAAATACTCAGTTTCACTCATCTCTCGACCATGAAAATAATATTCAGTACTAAAAAATGCCCGCGGCTTTGCCCGCGTGAGTTTCGGTTTTTTCACAAATCCCGAGGGAATCGTGGATTTCCGGTTCCCGTTCCCGCTCCCTTTTTCAACCTTTATACCTACTTTCAAGAAAGTTTGCTATAGTAATCTACCTATAGCTGTAGCTATAGATTTCGGTTTGTTCGAAATCCCGTGGTAACTGTGAATTTTTCCAGGATAAAAAGTAACCTATATTTTAAGTCAGAGCATAATCTATATGTATTCAAAATTTCAGCCAAATCGGTTCAGTAGTTGCGGCTTGATTGAGTAACAAACATCCAAATATCCAAACATCCACACTTTCACATTTATAATATTAGTAGGATTCACGTAACACCCTTGTTGGTCTACTCTAGCTAGGGGTTATATTTTGCTATGTTTTCTACATATTGAAATAATAATGCAGTGTGTCGAAGTTGTAAGTCGAGTTGAGTGTCGAAGCCCAACTGCCTCGTTGGTCTAGTGGTTAGTGTATTCGACCGCAGTTCACAAGGTCCCGGGTTCGATTCCCGGGTCGGGCAAACGATTGCTAGGTAAGTACTGGGTAAGTACTTACCTAGTAAGTAGTAAGTAACTTTTTTGTCAAGAAATTCTCAGTGCCAGTCAGTGAGTTGGGGAAGCTGGCGGAGTGTCACCCCCGTGTCTCGGAGAGCACGTTAAGCAGTCGGTCCCAGTTATTATCACTATCAGTGACAATAGTCGTTATAGCCTGCCAACCCGCAATGGAGCAGCGTGGCGGGTCTAAGCTCTAAATCGCTCTCTCGTATGACAGAGGAGGCCTGTGCCCAGCCGTGGAACGTTAAAAGGCTGTAGTGGAGGTTTTCCCAATATCAGAGATTTTTAAACCTCAATGTGACTAATTCTGTTGCCCACAATCTCTAAAGTGAACTAAATAGACAGGTTTAAAAATATTAGTAGGGTAAAACCCGGATAGATGCCGCAGTTGGATAGATGCCTCAGTGTCAAAAAACCTGACTTCTCAAACTCGTGACTAAAAATTGATAGTTTAAATAAGAAGCGCAGGCCCCCCAAACCTCAGGCCCCTACATACATTTGTATTAAAACAATTTGTTTCGCTTGTGCGTGTGATTATCTCCGCAGCGAACGCGGCAAATCCTTCAAAGTTTTAGAGGCGAGTATTTGCCGTTGTATAACTTTTGAAGTAGTAGTAGATTCTGTTATATTTTTTATTATGTCAATACACTGGTTCAATAAGTGTACACCTAAGTGTAAATAATCGCTCTTTAGTTTTTAGTTTATTTAATAAATAAAAGGGCATCTATCCATATCAAAAAGGATAGTTGCCTCGATTTTTCGAGGTATAGGTGCCCTTAGAGGCATCTATCCCCTAATATACCTATAGATATATCAAGTATTTTTTTTAAATATTTTTAATGTTCTTTTATATTTTTATTTCTTTTTTCAATAAATTCCTAATAGTTTTAATATTCTTCGGGGCATTTATCTCTTTCAGTCCGATCTGTCCAGTGGTTTGAGCTGTGCGTTAATAGATCAGTCAGTCAGTCAGTCAGTCAGTCACCTTTTCCTTTTATATATTTAGATAATAAAACCTTATAAAACTATGTATTTTGCTTATTTTTTTCATAGGGCATCTATCCTTTTTAGTATTTTCATAGTGGGGCATCTATCCACACGGGTAGGCATCTATCCTCAAAAAAAAGGGTCTGCAAAAAGTTAAATTCTGCAAAATCTGTAATCGTTAGGACAACAAAAACAAGTCATAATGGAACCCAAAAGATTAAACTAGCTATATTCATAAATATTATTTGTGATAAATTAATATTTTAAAAGTTAGGAGGCCATTTCAAAAAGTGGGGCGTCTATCCGGGTTTTACCCTATCCTTTTCCGGATTCACGTACAAATATAGCTGTATAGTTATGCCAAGCTTGCACACCTTGATAGCGCTAATATACAATATCCACCGAGAAAAGTTAGTACGTTTATCATAGGCTCGTGATTGTTAGTTAGCGTGTTGTTAGCGAGTGATTGATCAGTGATAAGCAATGATCGGAATTAACAGTGCAAATTCTCATGTTATTATAATATGGATATGCCAACTCATAATTTTTTTAGGGTTCCGTACCTCAAAAGGTAAAAAAAATGAACCCTTATAAGATCACTTTCTTGTCCGTCTGTCCGTCTGTCCGTGTGTCACCAGCAATTTTCTCAGGGTGGACCTAGCAAGTTGAAATTTACACCAGATACTAAAGTCTATGGTCCCTATTAGATGTATAAATATTAAGGTCCTGAGTCCACACAATAAAAAGATATGGGCAAATTTAGATTTTCACGATAACTTTAAGCACCAAAATTTACCTTAATTTTCCATTTTGACCAAAATTGACAAATCTAGGTCAACCGGAAGTACCCTATAGGTTTTTGGTCGAAAACCTAAATGGTAATTCCAGTTGACCTAGAATTACGAAATTTAGCACAAAGCCAGTTCTTACAGTACAAATAAAGGAAAAATTCCAAAAACTAAAAAAAGTTGGAAATTAAAGGGTGTCCCCATACATACATAGTTGCGCCAATTAAGATAGACCTCTGAGTTGTATGAGTGCTCATACAATTTAGAGACCTAGCTTAATTGGCACCTTACCTTTTAAGACAAACTAATAAAAAAAAACAGATTGTACTTATACTTCTGGAGTATGGAACCCTCGGTGCGCGAGTCTGACTCGCACTTGACCGGTTTTTAGGGTTCCGTAGTAAACAAGGAACCCTTATAGTTTCGCCATGTCCGTCCGTCTGTCCGTCTGTCCGTCTGTCCGTCCGTCCTCGATTAATCTCAGAGACTATTAGTGCTAAAAATCCGCAATTTGGCATGAGTATAAATATTAATCACGCCGACAAAGTGGTGAAATAAAATTTTGATAAATATTTTTTTTAGGGTAGCTCCCCTACATGTAAAGTGGGGATGAATATTTTTTTTTCTCGTCTACCCCATAGTGTGGGGTATCGTTGAATAGGTCTTTTAAAAATACTGTGGGTGTGGGAACATCATTTTTCGATTTCTAGATCCGTTTATAAAATATGATGTTTTAAAGTGCAAATTTTTATTAGAGTCAAGTGTCCCCCCCCTCTATCAGCCAAATGGCAGTATATAGGAACTTGAAAAAATTCACAGCAGTAGGGTATATAATCAATTTTAAAGGAAAACTATCACGGCTAAGTAGGGTTCACAGGTTAAGGAGTTATATCTGTTTTTCGAGGATTGTGACTACGGAACCCTACACTGCGCGTGGCCCGCCACGCACTTGGCCGGTTTTTTAATATTATCCCTTACTTTTCCTTGGTTTCGTTACTCAGTTTTTATTAGTACCTACAACATGAAAAAGGGAAATCTCTTCGATACGGAGCATTATATGAGGTATCAAAGTCGCGAAAGACAGAAATCCCACAGTCATATCCATATTCCATACTATTGATATAATAATATGTTTCAGGTCATTCACCCCAAATTGCACTACCTATTCCGATTTAGTATGATTGTAGGTACTACCCGTGCTGTGCAGACGCGTTCATTTATCCGTTGGTGCGTAGTAGAGCCAAAAATGATGAGATCGGAATGTAAAAATAATGAATGACAACTTAATAATAAGTGTAGGAATAAGGAAACGACAGCGTACGTGTACGTATGTACGTAAATTTTAATAAAAATAAATGATGTAAATATTTTATAAAACATGTTTTTTATTCATTACATTCATTATATTAAAATCCTTAAATTATTAATATTGTAGGGATTTAGGAACTTCTACTACTTTAATTTTTTCACTTAGTAGACATAATAATAGAAAAGTAGCGCAGTATGTACGCGCACTCAAAATACAGGGTAAGTATAGAATTCGAATATCGAAGTACTATAATATCAGAGCAAAATGGACTCAAGTAAGAAAGTGACAAATTTACGTTTAGGCTATCCGGCGCTTATCAGAAGGTGGTGAAACAGGCCCTTAGAATTTCTTAGATAGGGCAAAAAATCCAATAACTTCTTGGGGTGCCAGCTCGGGACTCGAACTTGGAACCTCACTATCCGCAGCGGTCATATTAGTTCATATTATGCCATAACTCTGAAACGATGAGACCCATTTCGATGTGGGGGTTTTTTAATATAAAAGCTTGGTTTCGCCGAAAATCCACCAAAACTTAATTAAATCTATATAAAAAAATTAGAGGTTTTATTTGGGTTTTATCGAAATGTGGTTTTACGTAAATAAAATCAAGAACATTTTTTATCCATCTAATAGCTTATTAATTAATTCACGGAAAATTTTTGACGTAGCGCCACAGAATATATTATAGTACTACGTAGGTAGCGCTCTCGTTGTACTTACCTACATATGAGGAGCGTTGTTTCAAAACTCATTTTGTCCAAAAATGTGTATTTTTCAAAAATAGCCGTTTTTAATTTATGCCTTTTTCTTAAAGTTATATGTAGAAATAAATTTACCATGCTAAATATAAAGCATAATATAGCATGTCTGAATAAAAAAAACAAATAGTGTTCTATAGTTTTTTATTAAGTTAATTAAGCATAAATATTGGACAAAATATGTTTTGAACCATTTGTATGGACATAATACATTTTGAAACACTGGTTTATGGACACAATACAGTTTGAAACACTGGTTTATTTTCAAAGCATATTATGTACAAAGAAATGATTCATATTTTGTCCAATAATACCTACTAAAAAATAAAAAAAAACGCTTATGGCCTATATTTTATGCACAGAGTATGCATAAAATAATGTTTTCACTGTGTTAAATCAAATTTATATATAGCACAACATATATTAAATCTTGAGTTATTATGAATGCATGGAATTATGAATGACAAAATTGTTCAGTTCAGGTTCATAACTGAAACAAAATAAATTCATATTGTAGCCAGAATCTTATAACTGCCGATAAAATACAGTTAGAGTCGTATAATAGTACAAAGAAACAATAAAACGATAATTTAAATATTCCTCGCCTCTTTGTTTTGATGTTTTGTGTCTTTTTTACCCGACTGGTTTTCTTGAGCCAACTGAATGATTTCCTACTAGTTAGGACTCCTTGCTCCATGCTTGTGCAACAATATTAAAACAATTTTGTTTAAATTACTAAGGGCTTGTTTCACCACCTTCTGATAAGTGTCGGATTTTCGGATTATGTCAAATGACAAAGACAAAAGTTGTAGATACTTACCTTACTTATCAGAAGGTGGTGAAACAGGCCATTATTTAAATAATCGTACAGTTTGCCGCCACAGACAGATCATAATAAATTGTTATTTTGCTAAGGCAAACGTCCCAATATCCGTTAAGTTTTGAACTTCGCTAACTTTGCATGATTGCTATGTTGAAATTCGTAAACTTACAGTAATGAAAATTATATGACTAGATAGGTAATTTATTCTAGTTTTAGTGCTATTATTTTATTTCAAATTAAAATAAAAGATAATACGTAATAATACAAAAAAATGTGGAAAAGGGCCGATTGTACCAGTAGTCGGCAGATTTGTACTAGTAAACGTTATTATGTCCCGGAATCCGTTAACTTTTACCGCGAATTTGAACTCTATTGCTTGACGCTAAGGTTCATAAAAATCATTATTACAAATCTAAAATACGTAGAGCTCGCAGTAAAAAAAATGGGGTTATACCTACTTTTTATCGAAAAAGAAGACATAATATTACAAAGAAATGAAATATATTATTTGAGACATATTAATAAAAGGACTTTTTAATATTTCTTATTCTCTACTAGCTTCTGCCTGCGGCTCTGCCCGCGTGAATTTCGCTTTTTCACAAATCCCGAGGGAATCGTGGACTTCCGGTTCCCGTTCCTGCTCCCTTTTCCAATCTTCATATCAACTTTCAAGGAAGTTTGCTATAGTAATCTACCTATATCTGTATCTACAGATTGCGGTTTTTTCAAAATCCCATGGGAACTGTCGATTTTTCCAGGATAAAAAGTGCAAACGCATACTCTCTCTCCGGTCGTTGCTTCATTGCTGAAGATCGTGGTCCTGGCATACTGCCCTCGTATGGTTTAATTGTTTCTACCGGCTTCTGTTGGTGGCCATTTTAACAGAGTGATAGAATCTACACCTGTTGAATTCTTTCAGCTGGTCGGACCACCTAGTTGGTGAGCGGCCTCTCACTCTTTTGCCCTCCGTGTTGCCTGTCACTATTAACTTTTGTAGGCTGTCATCCCCACGCCGAATGATGTGGCCGAAATATGAGAGCAATCGTGGGTAGCATATAGAGGAAACCCGAGCAGTGATTCCGAGTTGTGAAAGAATGGACACGTTTGTGCGCTTAGCAGTCCACGGAATCCGCAGCATCCTCCTCCAGCACCACATTTCGAACGCATCTATTCTTTGCCTTTATCTTGCTTTGATGGTCCATGTTTCGACTCCATACATGAAAATTGGGAAAATTAAGGCCTGAACGAGGCGGCTCTTGGTTTTATGCGATATGCCTTTATTCTTCCATATCCCGATTAATCTTGTCATGGCATTTTTCGCCATTGCAATGCGTCTCTTTATCTCTGGCACACAACTGCCATCACTGCAGATTTGGGACCCAAGGTGGATGTAATTCTTCACCACATCCAGAGATGGAATTATATTAGTATTGGATAGCTTACCGGCGCGGTCAACTATCATCAACTTGGTCTTACTTCTGTTGATGGTCAGACCCAAATCCATACTTTCTGCTTCTAATTTTTGTAAGAGTTCCTTCATGTCGTCCATGGTGGTGGTAACGAGCACTGTATCGTCTGCATACCGGTTGTTGCATATTCTTTTTCCCCCTATTGGAAATCCTTTCTCCCAGTTCTCGATTGTTTTGCGAATTATGTACTCGCCGTAAATGTTAAACAACATGGGTGAGAGGATACAACCCTGTCGTACGCCTTTCTTGGTAGGAAACACATTAGAACATTCGGTGTCAATCCTTACAAATAAGCGGTTGTTGCAGTATAAATTCAGGATAAGATCAGTGGCACTCCCATTTCTGACAGTACCATCCATAACTTGCTCCACATTACACAGTCAAAAGCCTTGCTGTAATCAATGAAGCACAGTACAACAGGAACTCCCTATGAACTCCCTACTCTTTTCTATAACCTGCCTGACATTGAGGATTTGCTCTCTTGCCCCTTTTCTTTTAACAACTTGTACTTCAGGTATCTGGCGATCAAGATAACTTTTTAGGCGCTGATTGATCACATGTAACAGGATCTTAGTGGCGTGCGATATTAGGGTGATAGTTCTATAGTTACGGCATTCAGTGGTGGAGCCTTTTTTATGTAACGGTATAAAAACTGATTCGGTCCAATCCGCAAGCCAATGTTCTGTAGTCCAAACCGCCTTACGGATTTTTGTCATTATGTCAATGCCTCCTGAGCCAAGGTTATTTATGAGTTCCGCTGGGATGGCATCTTTTCCCGGAGACTTGTCAAGCTTTAATGTCCTTGTTGTTAGATCTATCTCTGACGGAAGAACATAGGTTCTTGTTCATCCATGTTCCAACTTATGGGTAATGCATCTGGAGTCTGGTTATCGTATAATGCTGAGCAGTATCGCCTCCAACGCTCTAGAACTTGATTTGTTTCTGTAAGTAACGCTCCTCGTTCATCTTTCACTGCGCATGTTTTAACAGTCCGAATTTTTGTCAGGTATCTGACTTTTTGAAAGAGGTCTTTGGTTTCATTATTTACTGAGTGTCGTTTCAATTCTTCGCAAATTTTATTTATTTGATTTAAAACCTAAATCCACATCCACATCCTCTAGTCTACTTAGATTTTAATAAATAAAATTGAAGTGTCTGTCTGTAATTTCGAAATAACTACCACATCGCTGCTTATAAACTAAAGATCTACAACTCAAAATTTAACTTTTTTTCAGGAGAGCCGATTGAAAATTTTCATGTCGTTTTTTTGCTTTTTTGGCCCTCTAACTTACAATGATTTTGTTTTATTTTATATCAACCGATGCGTAAATTAATTCTCTATCACTTGTTTATTTCCATTTTGGCGTATCTGTAACCTAAAGAAAACTATCAGCATATAAGTCCCTTTTGTTTATAAATTTTTCATGAAAATAAATTAATATTATGAATAAAAGGCCGCAAGTCAGAAAAATTTTAGTGTTTTATGAAAATATTTAATCACAACCTTGTTGGAATGAGAAACTTATATCTTAAAAAAAGAAAATAAAAAATTTCACACACCAAATAACAAAAAAATATAACTTAATAGCTTTTTACCACAATAATAGTGTTTTGGCATCATATAAAATAAAAAATAAACAAAAATAAATACTTCTAAAACCTTATCAAGCACAATAATTATCATCACTAATTATTGGTAACTTAACAATCATAGTTTCAGCCATTTTAAGGGTTCCATACCAAAATGGTTAAAATGTAACCCTTATGGTGAGACTTTCTCCGTCCGTCTGTCCGTCAGTTACAGTTGATTATTTCAGTAACTATTAAAGCTATCGACATGAAATTTGGCATAGTTGTATATAATAGTAGCCCAACATCATTGAAATAAAAAAAATTTAAAATTCTTCTTAGTTTAATTAAAAAAAGGGGCAAAATCGGGGGTTTGAAATTTTAAAGTAAGATATTTATACCGAGTGGGATATCATATGAAAGAAATTTACTTGTACATTCTAAAACAGATTTTTATTTATTTTAATAAAAGATAGTTTTTGAATAATTGTGCAAAATGTCGAAAAAAATACCACAATTCAAATAAAAAAATACACACAAAATTCCGCGATGTGGCCCTTTAGCTAAAACGTGATACGCGTTTGCGCCGACTGTCAAGATGCAACTAAAAAGATGGCCGTTTTGCTCTGAACTTAGCTACCAATGTGTGAAAATGCCAAAAGGGCGTATGCGTAGATTATTGTGATTTAAAGGCCGATTTTGACGAGTGTCTTAGCGAAATGAAAATATGGGCGATTTTGGCCCTATTTTTGAAATAAAAGTGAATTTGGAAAATTGTGAGATGTAGACCTTTAGTTTATAAGCAGCGACATATTAAGCTCATATGGTTATTTGAACGATACCATAACCGAATCACACGTTTTTAAAATTTTTGTCTGTCTGTCTGTTTGAACGGGCTAATCTTCGGAACGGCTGAACCGATTTTGACGGGACTTTCACAGACAAGTAGAGGATTAACCAAGGAGTAACATAGGCTACTTTTTTAACCGACTTTCAAAAAAGGAGTTGTGTTGAAATCGTTAAGTACCTTTGTTAAAAAACGCCCTGATAGGTATTTTCGCTGCGCGCGACGGCCGACGACGCTCGCGCTGTACGGAACTCCCCGCGCCGCACCGCGCGCCCCTGCGCCCTGCGCCCGCCGTACGCGGTACACCGCGGTACGCCGCCGCGCGACGGGGGGCGGGTGGACCAGAAATCTACTTATCCCTCAGGATTTGTGATAAACCGAAATTCACGCGGGCGAAGCCGCGGGCAAAAGCTAGTAGTAAATAAAATTGAAGAAAACTGAATTTGTCTGTCTGTTTGAACGGGCTAATTTTCAGAACGGCTGAACTGATTTTGACGGGACTTTCATAGACAAGTAGAAAACTAATCAAGGAGTAACATAAGCTACTTTTTTAACCGACTTTCAAAAAAAGGAGGAGTTGTGTTTTTCTACCTATGTACAACGATATCTCCGAGATTTCTAAACTGATCTGCGTAATTTTTTTTAATCGATAGAAGACCTTTGCGACACTGTCCCATAAAAAATTTGGATTCCGACTCCTCAATCCTGATGTTGTAGGGGACTTAACCCCCAAAACTAATGAGATTTAGAAACTGACGGTTATTTAAATTGATATTTGAGGTACCTATCAATGAAAGACTTTATCGTTGCATGAATTCGAATACATATCCAACTCCCAACCCTGATGCTATAAGGAATTGCACTCCTAAATCGTGGGAATCCCGCGGCATTTTTCCATTTTGGGACGGGTTTACTACAGATAGGCTACTTTTTGTCCTGGAAAATCAAAATTTCCCACGGGATTTTTAAAAACTAAAATTCACACGGGCGAAGCCATGGACATCTTCTAGTTCTTCAAATAAAAATCCCAAGGAAACTAACTCATATTGGTTCCCTTGGGATTTTTATAAACCTAAATCAACGCGGATTAACTCGCGGGCATCAGCAAGTCTAATATATTTAAACAAGTATTTGCATTATTGCATACACAAATATATGCTTTTTTAGAATTAATATCGCAGTAATATAAGCTCTGATGACCTTATAATCACGGGCATGTAATATCCATCTTATTTATCAATAATATAGAAATCGTACAGAAAAACGAAAAAAATTTAAGGGAAAATAAGACCTATTTCAAGGCAATAGAGATCTAATAACGGGTTTAGGTACAACGGATATCATCGGGTTGATGCGTGTACCAAAATCCGTTAAAAAAATAACGGATTCTGGGTCAAGTAGGGATTTGTGAGTACCAATAGATGTAACATGCAAAAATAATTACATTTCGTTCAGATTCACCGCAATTTAAAAGTTATATCGATAGACTATTTACTCAAATATTCTAGTAAATTAACACATTTACCGTATTTTTATACGCAGCTGCATGAGAACCAAACCAAGATGATGTGGTGGTAACGTAGTTCAGTGACTGAACTTTGAATTTTCTAAATATTTTCGGACAGGTGACATTTGTTGTTGTACAGTTTCAACGCCATTAAACTTTTTGATCAATTTTGCCATTAGAATTGTAAAAAATATTACCCAGAATGTATTGCCATTCAAATAAATTTTATTTAGTATTCGTAGAAATTTTAAAAATTAAAAAACTGATCAGTTATCGGGTACTGGGACACTGACGGAATTGCGTACTCTTACCTTAACAGGTGGACAGACTATGTTTTGAAACACCACTTCACACGGACAAAACATATTTTGAAACAGCGCCTCATTTTGACATTCGATTATTTACTTGACAAATTCGGTTTTTATGCACTAACTTTTGCTAAGTTAGTTACTCTTGCATTTTAAGGCCATATACAACGAAATCTCATATTTTGATTACTATGGACAAAATACGATTTGAAACAACGCTCCTCATATATGTATATATGTATACATACATACTTACCTACGTGCAAACAAGAGCAAAGCACTGCAGAGGCGTGATTAGTGATTACGTAGGTAGGTACGTAATAATAGCTCAGTGCAACCAAGCGAAAATATCTTCTTTGATCCCTCAGAAAATCTTTATAAAACTCTTTTTAATGAAATTATTATATTCTCTGGAATTTTCCAATTCAGAGAAAACAATCCTTTTATTATAAAACCTTTTATTATATTTGAGGTGCCCTCAATCACTGCAATCAACGTAATACGAGTACTTAAGTAGTTCTTTAAGATATTACCTTTAACTGATCCTTAAACTTTTGGAAAATATATCGAACTTTAACTAAAATCATTATTTTCTACCGATTAGTTACAATCGTTAACGTACTCTAGCTCTTGTACGGATCTCCTCATTTCTGAATTGATCATGATCACTTGCTTAGGTAAACAACGAGTAGATATTGCTCTCTGACGGCCGCTCAGTGACTTCAGAGCTTTCTAGCTCCTTCATTCCTTGTTCCTCCGGATAGTGACCAATGTGAATCTCCCACATTTACTCACCCATGCATCCAAAAGATGTCACGCTTTCCAATAGATGCGTCGACGGGCGATCAACGAGAGGTAAAAGTCCTACATAACCCAATCTTCCCCAAGGAGTCGGATATCTCGATGAGCATTACTACCCCTTGCCGAAAAGGGTACTTACATGTACTATCAATAATGACATGATCGCTAAGAACGCTTGAAGTCACTCCAAGAGCGATGGAGAGGGCTATATGCTCGGAGTTTCAAATCAGAAATGAGGAGATCCATAGAAGTAGGTACCAGAGTCACCGACATAGCTCAGCGGGTTGCCAAACTGAAGTGGCAATGGCAATTCGGAGAACCGATAGACGTTGGGGTCCCAAGGTACTAGAGTGGCGACCTTGCATCGGAAAACGTCCGGAACCTTTCCGGAATTATGATTTTTCCGGAAAGGTTTCGGACATTTTCCGGTGCAAGGTCGCCACTCTAGTACCTTGGGAGTCCAACGTCTATCGGTTCTCCGAACTATGTGCCATTGCCACTAGTAGGTGGAGTAGGTGAACCGACGACAACAGAAGAGTCGCAAGGAGTCGCTGGATACAAGCGGCACAATACCGTGGTGTGTGGAAGTCCCTTCAAGAGACCTATATCCAGCAGTCTATCGGTTGATAACGACGTCGACGACTATCTATAATATAATAAAACTGTAACGGATCCAATTCTGTACATTGAAGATATTTTGAAAATTTTTATTGGAGGGCACTCTATAATCGATACTGAAGCCAAAACTGCAATTTTTTTCATTTTTGTCTGTCTGTCTGTCTGTCTGTCTGTCTGTCTGTCTGTCTGTCTGTATCTTGGCCGCGCATCACGCCGAAACTACTGAATGGATTCAAATGAAACTTGGTACGATTTGAGTTTATACTCCGAGGTAGGACATAGGATACTTTTTATCCCGAAATTCAGCACGGTTCCCTTGGGGGAGGGGATGAAAGTTAAAACGTGTATTTAGCTGTAATTCATTAACGCGTTGTTCGATTTCACTTATTCTTTTTTTATTAGAAAGGTAGTACTTTATGTATTGTCCCGTAAATATTTCAAGGTCATAGGTTTTTTAGTTTAGAAATGACAGACATTACAATCCTCAGTATTGGGTTCAAATAACTTGGGACCCGGATTTTTGAATGTACGGCTTATTTTAAACTGGTGTGCGTTTAAATTTATGTTTGTCGGTCTGTCTATTTATTCCAGCTAATCTTCGAAACGGCTGGATCGATTTTAATGGCACTTTCAATGTTATAAGAAGTAACTTAGGCTACATTTAGTTTAGGTACATAAAAGAATTATGGGATCCGATCCGATCCTATATAAAAACCTACATATATCTACGCGAACGAAGTTGCGGGGTTCAGCTAGTCCATAATATGACTACTTATCATCATAATTATCTTTATCTATCTATATATATAAAACAAAGTCGTGTTAGTTCGACCACTTATAACTCGAGAACGGCTGGACCGATTTTCATTGTTTTTGATTTGTTATATTTGGGACCGTCCCGAATAGCAGAATAACTATTAAAAACATTAAAAAATAGACGAAAACATAAAATAAAAGAAAAAACATTTTCCCATACAAAATGTTCACGGGTTTCGTAACTGTCAAACATCCCGTCGCGTGGATACGGTAAACTCTCTCATCCTCACCCGTATTTATAGTCAGGGCCGGTCCTAGGGCGGTGCGAGCGGTGCGACCGCACCGGGCGCCTTCAAGGGGGGGGCGCTAAAATGAACCAAAATTTACCAAAACGTGAAACAAAAGACGCTCGACCTAAGTCGCGCACACGCACGAACAAAATTGCGGGGGACAATGCCTCTTTTGCTGGCTGCTGCAGTAATGTACCTACTATTTCAGTTGTTCACTACTTCACATGCCTATAGGTAGGTATTCGCAGAAACTGGAACACGTTAGCTGCGTGGCCGTTTTCAGAGAACGGGCAGTGCGTATGAGACCTATTAAAACTCGTAACCGACCTGCACGGGAGTGCGTATGAGACCTAAAATAACCTCCTAAAAAATGTTTTTTTTCAATAACGTATAACTCGTTCAAATTATAAGATATATTCTATGTTCTTTCTGTTAATTATAGATAATTAATTGTTCTATCTTAAACTAGCGTCGCATTTAGATGTGATACATGGACTAAGAGTAAATACGAAAAAAAATTAGGTATCGATTGCATCGCGCATCGCACACTAGAAAGGCTTGCGACTAGGGATGGGAATTAAAATTAAACTTCAGTTATCGATAATAAAATTTTTTGAAACATGATAAACACATTGATTGTTTGCATTGCGCACAATATGTTATGATTCGTTTGGTATTTTTGGATGCTTGTGTGCTATTCAATGTGAGCCGCAATTTATTGTAACAGCCAGTGCAACGTCGTTTTTGTTACCACGCTGGAGAAGATGATCTGTGCATCTTTCCTCAGGGATACCTGCAATAAAATATAAAAATTTTCTGTTAAATTATATTTTTATTAATTGCATCTTCGTGTTTATATGCGTGTGCATATGTATATGAATGTTTTTGTATATTTACCAAAATTAGCATAAATGCTTACTCAAAGCTTAATTGAAAAAAATTGGCAATCATCAGAACTCCGAATGTAGACTGCAGATATGAACCTGTAAAAACTAAGAGGGTATAGAATAAAAATACCATTCAACTGAAAAAAAAATGAAGACCAAAGAAACAGCATCAGAAGATCATGGCTACAAGAGGTGCTTTTATATCGAAGTGAAAAAACAGTCTCTCAGATATTAGAAAGTAAAAGAACAAAAGGGTCTAGCCGGATAAGCATAGCGAATTGGCCCCCTAATGACAACCTATTTCGAAACTTATGTTTCAATATCGGCTTGATGTATGAACGCGATTGATATGAGTTTCACGACCGTACTCCACTTTGACCTTGAGATATTTAAAAAAAATGACTGCAACTATGACTTTCGTTCAAAGTGACATATCTCGGAAACTATTAAAGCTAGAAACTTAAAACTAACGGGATATTTTAGGTGACATTTAAGAGCATATTTTATATATTTTTTGGATTTTTCGAATAGTTACGAATATTTTTTTTTAAATAAATAAATATATAATTATTATTATTCCTAAGTTTCTAATGAGATACAATCACAGAAAAAATATATGTTATAGTACTTAAGATGCACTAATACTCATAAAAAAATCGTTGAAAAAAAAGCACTGGAACACTTTGAAAAAAAAAAATTTCAACCCGAAAAAAATACATCAAAGAATACGTACTTAACAAAGACACATATTATACATATATAAACACTTTATAAAATATAATAATCATAAAAATTGTAAAAATATAAAGAAAAAACACACAATTTTTAATGTTAATTAAACTAAACCAAACAATTTTTTATCATCATCGCTATTATTGAATTGCTTGAATTTCGGTTTTCACAAATCCCGTGTGAATCGTGAATTTCCGATTCCCGTTCCCGCTCCCTTTTACAACCTTTTATAGGTACTTTCACGGAAGTTAATAGTATTCTACCTATAGCTGTAGCTATAGATTTCGGTTTTTTTCAAAATCCCATGGGAACTGTAGATTTTTCCAGGATAAAGTAGTCTATGTGTTAAGTCTGGGCATAATCTATCTCTATTCAAAATTTCAGCCAAATCGGTTCAGTAGTTACGACGTTAAAGAGTAACAAACATAAACACACAAACTTTGCCTTTATACTAGCGATGATGATAAAAAATTGTTTAGTTTAGTTTAATAAACATTAAAAATTGTGTGTTTTTTCTTTATATTTTTACAATTTTTATGATTATAATATTTTATAAAGTGTTTATATACGTATAATATGTGTCTTTGTTAAGTTCGTATTCTGTGATGTATTTTTTTCGGGTTGAATTTTTTTTTTTTCAAAGTGTTCCAGTGCTTTTTTTCAAATGATTTTTTTATGAGTATTAGTGCATCCTAAGTACTATAATATATATTTTTTCTGTGATTGTATCTCATAAGAAACATAAGAATAATAATAATTATATATTTACTTATTTTAAAAAAAATATTCGTAACTTTTCGAAAAATCCAAAAAAAATATAAGATATGCTCTTAAATGTCACCTAAAATATCCCGTTAGTTTTAAGTTTCTAGCTTTAATAGTTTCCGAGATATGTCACTTTGAACGAAAGTCATAGTTGCAGTCATTTTTTTAAATATCTCAAGGTCAAAGCGGAATACGGTCGTGAAACTCATATCAATCGCGTTCATACATCAAGCCGATATTGAAAAATAAGTTTCGAAATAGGTTGTCATTAGGGGGCCAATTCGCTATGCTTATCCGGCTAGACCCTTTGGTTATAAATAGGGCATTTTAGCACAGTGTTACAATGTCAGTGAGACTTCACATACTTTATTCATGCAATCCAAGGTTTTAGGAGACTCCCTTTTAAAGTTTTTTTTCAAGCAGTGATTGCAGTCAAAAATATTAAAACTAGATTAGTATTGCAAAATATGGATCATAAATTACTTAAAATCGTGTAAGTGAGACTTGTTACTGTAGATTGTAAATATATCGCAAATTAGGAAAGTGCAAAGCTTCAAAGAATAAGCCAGAAGAACATAACACCAGAAACATATCCCTCTTTCTAAAGAAAATAATACCTATTTATTTATTTTTACACAAAACAAGTTGCAGTCAAGTCTTGTAAATATGAACAACTAGACCGAAACACTTACATATGCGTGCATAGGCAGCTATTAAGAAAAATAAAATACCTCGTTTTGAAGGGGATGACGTCACACGCTGGAGCGCCGCGTGAAACGAAATTATTCGTGAAGGTTTCATGACTTTTCAGTTTTTGAGATAATTTAATGATTCTTTCAGATTTTTATTATAATTCACTTAAATTTTTATAATTAATTAAAAAATGGAAACTTCTCCATTACGTATTTACGACCGTATTTTTCACAGACAAAGCGTGCGGACCCACTCTGTCGACACTTGCACAACACTAAAGCAAACTGCGCGGCGACCACGCCGCCCGCGCTTCACTTCATGCGTCTCCGAGCCCTACGATTTAGGAGGCCGGAACGTTCTCCTTGCGCACCTAATGTATACTATCACTACTCAGTGCGTTAGGGACCTCATCGATCTCCAATTTTTTTTATTTCATTATTCAATCAAACTTAAAGAGAGAAGCAAGTATGTATATTTGATTCTGTCAAACACCTTCAAATAAAGGAGTTAAGATCTCCCGCACAGAGGGGTAGAACACGATTTTTAGCGCCGCACCAGCGGAAAGTCTTGTAAGAGATTCGTTTCATCCCCTAATGCAGTTAACGTGTTACGAACTTTTGACAGCAGAATAATCAGATGCCACTGTTTTTTCTGGTGGAAGTTAAAGCAACAGCTTAAACATTTTTTTTATTTAGAGGGGCGCCATTTTTATTCCTCGCACCACGTTAAAATGTTAATAGGACCGGCACTGTTTATAGTTATAATTTTCTGTACGTGTGTTTGTCACGATTTGTATGAAATTTTGTGTGTATATTTCAATGGGTTCCTGGATGGTTTGAAAACACAATTACCGGGTAGGTACAGGTAACCTTCCGGGTCTCGGTACGTAACGCTGATGTCGGTATGTCACCACCGGGCAGGACGAAGTTTGCCGGATCCACTAGTTATAAATAAATGTTACTTAGATATTTTTGAAAAGCTTCCTTCGTACAATCATGTGACCGACGTCTTTAACCAGGGCATGGTCAAAGGTCAGGGCAAGTTAAAATATTTATTTTTGGCAAGCCGCCTTATCTCTTAGCTAACAAGAATCTATTACTTCCCGCTGAACTTAGTATTGCCTAATTCATTAAAGAAACCATAAAAGACGTCGCCCTACTGAGAACAATTAGGCATCTGATAATATTAGGTTTTCGGCCGACGTCGATCCATCATGGCTACCAGTTAATAGCAATCAATTATGTCGTCATGTCAAAAAAAACTCGTCATCAGTGATCATGTTCATCAGTCCGCCGTAGATAACTCCCCACTCAGTCGCGATTCCGATCTTGCCACGTGAACTTGTAGGTGCGAGTACGAAGCGTTCCGTAAACTTTCGGAACTGTCGTAAATCGTAATCTTCATTGAGCGGAAAATTTGTGATCTTCCGGACTTTTCGTGTGTGAAGTGATATGTGTTATTTTTAAATGGTATTTAAATGTTTAATCGTGGCTAGTGATATCACTTGCGTAATTTTTCTCAACTTCCTTGAATCCTTTTTGCTTTTGTTGACCGCTTCAAACTTGGTTGAAATGTGAATGCACTTTGGATGGAACTTGTTTTTTGAGGTCACCTTAATTATTTATTATTCATCAATTAATTTCGTATTAGCGTTGTTTAATAGACGTT
The DNA here is from genome assembly GCA_920104075.1 of Melanargia galathea. Classification (NCBI taxonomy): domain Eukaryota; kingdom Metazoa; phylum Arthropoda; class Insecta; order Lepidoptera; family Nymphalidae; genus Melanargia; species Melanargia galathea. The sequence continues at coordinate 16,848,769 of OV049871.1, read as the reverse complement.
TCGTAAAGTACCTATATTGTTTATTCTGTATTGGTTAATCAACCAAAATTGTATTCAAATCTTTTTCTTAATTAATTTGTATTTAGATAAGCTACCACAAGTACCTAGGTACTTTTAAGATATTTTAAGATTAGCAGTTAGGTCCAACGCCCACGAGTGGAGCCGAGGTGCAGCATCTTTTTAACTGATTCCAAAAAGGAGGAGGTTCTCAATTATTCGCCACGTAATTTTTTTTGTCATAACGAGTCATAATCAGTTTTATTACTTACAGCTGCATACGTTGAAATTATTTACTTATTTTAAGATAATGTTGTAATAAAAATAACAATAGGTACCTACCCTATAAGCGCACCACGCGTCTCTTCCTCGAGTCACTATGGTATGAGCAAAAGAAAATAAAGATGAGGAGTTCTTATCACCACGGCGCGGTGCCAAACACACAAACATTTGAACAAAGACTTTAAAGGACTTTGCTCACACATTTGAAAACTGGTTTGCCTACCTGCTTTGCAAATAATATGTTCGGTTCATTTAAAGAACTTTAAACGCTTTGATGTACGCTCGAAAAACCAATACATTCGGTATCGGTTTGTCGAGCCTACATCAAAGCATACATTTCGGCAAATTGCAAATGTGTACCTATTCAAACTTTGAACAAATATCAAAGACTCCTGCCAAGTGTTCAAATAATGAACAACGTATTTTATGTTCATGCTGTGTGTAGCGCGGGGGTCAAATAAGCCGCTACGTCTCAGCTCTCTAGGTGTACTCACTCATTCACTTTACTCACTCCGTAGGTGTGCGTTAGGCGTTCGTTGGACCGGTGTAACCACTAGAACGTACTTAATTAATTAGTTAGACCGTAGACGTTTAAATTAAATATCTAAATTTTTTTCCTTGGTAGGTATGTCCTCCTATAAAAACATGGGCAAAACCTATGATAATAATTAAATAACTTACGAGAAGTTAGTTACCTCTTTATATGTGAAGAAAATAGTTCATAAGCTGAGGTAAAACCCAACAAACCAGTTTCGCGACCGCAAGCAAGTGTTTATCAAGTTAGTCGTCTGGAAAGTTGGAAACACATAGGTAGGTACATACTAGGTAGGCAACTAGTAAGCCTTAAGGTGGCATCACACTAGCAACAAAATATCGAAAAATTAAGATAAAATTCCACGAGTAGGTCTAACTAGGTACCTATTTAAAAGTACCTTCTACCTAGCTTGAACGTAAAACGAATTTTAGCAACCCATGAAACGTCAGTTTACTGCATCGATGCTGTCTGCGAATATGTGCACACTGCACAGCCAGAATTATCAAAATGTGGATCGCGTACATATGTGAAAGTTACGAACAGGGCAAGGATATGTAGTAAGTACCTATATCTACTTAACACAAATAATGATCCTATAATATTTAAATAACTACATACATAAGAGTATTATAGATTAAAAAATATTATTATAAAATTGAAAATGATGTAATACTTTTTTAAGATAATCGTGTGATTATCTTAAAAATTAAAAAAATTGGTTGTCTGTAAAATCGGTTTACGGACGATAATTTTACGTGATAACGTTATTAGAAAACAAAGAGAGATACCTACCTACCTATATGCGTTACAAGCCGAATGCTTAGGCCGATCGTGCCTACTCTATCGCTTGTTCCGTGCTCTCGCCTGCACGCGGTACGTGACTATGAGTCATGCTTTTTCGTGCGTGTCTCCGGCGTTCATCGATTTATAAATCACGTCAAAAAATTAAATGCTATTCGTTGCTAAAGTTTGACCGATTTGGCTGTATATTTTTTTAATACTTACCTACTAAATAGGTAATAATAGCCCGAATAAGGTTTTTAGGCAGAAGAAAAATTAGAAAAGTTGCTCGGAAAAAAGTTCGGGAAAAATTGTAACTACTTTTTCTATGGGATTTTTGACTCAAGTCCATAACTCACAAAACGAACGATAGATATTATGAGGAAGAATTTGTTGTGTTAGAAATAATTAAAATTTAGAATACTAAGAACTGCGCCTTACAAAAAACTTTGCAAGCTTTTTATTAACAAAAAATAATAATTTTGAAGTCATCAAATGATTATGTAATTTTAAGCATTACCCACCAATAAATAGGCTACCTATTCTATCTTAATTGTTTTGTTTGTAATGTATAAAGACGTTATGTTATACTTACCGTCAATCAATACCTACTGTTATTAGTGATCTTTAAATAACGAGCAGTTATAACGACTATTAGGTACCTTATACCTTATACCTACTTCAAGTTAAAAGTATCTACGTAGTATATTATAATTATTTAAATAAGAAGAAAATGTTAAAATAGTAGGTTGTACAGAATCATCCAAAGAGTATTCACATAATTTATTATCTACCTATCATCGGGATTCCCTCGCTGAGTAACCTGTTACTTTCATTAATATCTCATGCATTTGATAGACATAGCTACATAGTCTCAGAGATCTCGTTGTAGGTATATCCTATGAAACGAATACAGTATGCTTAGTCTCAGCTTGCACAGCTCGAAAACTTTACTAAATACTACTGATCGAAACACAATGACTTCAGAGTAAAATAGACCTAAAGTGGTCTATTTTAAGGTTTGAGTTCGCCAATACATTCAGCATTGGTTTACAGCCTGAGCACTCCAAGCAGAAATGTTGTAAAATAAATTTTCGAAGTATTGAATTACGACTTTAAAATAAGAGTGTTTGGGTTCATTTTGCTCTGAAGTCATTGTGTGTCGATACTCGAATTTCGAGCATCATTGCCACTATGTATAAAGTCGGCATAAGGCCTGTGATATAATTCTATGACTGTGTTAGAACAAAAGGCTTGGACAGCTTTCGTCTCTATGATGCAGAATTTTCTCGGAAATAAAAAATCTTATATTGAACTTGTAAAAGACATTCTGCTACAATTAAAAAATATGGAGTGCAATATAGGCATAAAACTCCACTTCCTTTTTAGTTAATCGGAGAAATTGAAGATTTTTTTAAATAATTATATAATTATTAAGTGTGGTATTATACATTTACCATGTATGGTATGGTACATTTTCAGAAAATACTTACTTATTATATACCTAAATAATAAAATTTATAAGATTTTTAAAATTACAAAAGATATTCCATCATATTCATAAGCTCAACATACTAATTGATGTCAAAGTTGGTAAAAGCATATCGTACATTACACAAACGCGTGTAACAAAGTTAATAACTAGCTGCCTTGTATACAAGCTATGTGTAATTCTGTACGAATTTCTAACTCGACCAATTGTTGACAAAAAACCATTAATGAAATTACCAAAAGTGACACTGTATTCCCCATTTCATGGTGTAATTATTCAAATATTATTGCTTATGGCCTCAAATTCGTAAACTAGTACAAGAGCTTAACACCAAAATAGTCGAGCTATTAAGTCAGGCTTAAATATTTATTTACTGCCTCAATATTGATTAAAATCAGTCAACAAAAACTCGAGAGTCAGTTTTACTCCTAGATTATATATCACCAAAAAGTCCAACACAAAGCTACCCAAAATAAATTGAGCTAAATATTAGTAAATACCTAACTAATTTTGTTGTACACAATCTCTAAACTCAATTGACAGCTCTACATGTAACGATATCTTTTCCCGCATGAAATGTAGAAAAGGGTATGTAGCATTAATTAGAATTTAGACTTGTTAGTTCGGATTACTTTAAAGATTGTATCAACAGAATTAGTGTCATCGACTACTCAAACTTTAGGAAACGGGGCTTCAACGTTTATTTGCCTATATTTTCATTCATATATCAAAAAATATAATCTTTATTCTGAGACTGAGACTTATGTATTCGTTTCATAGGAACTATCACCGTCGCCTCTCAGACTATTCATTTTGAAATTGTTATACAGCACGATGACAGCGTTACAGCTGTAACAACGTACAAATTATAAGGAGTACATCGGGCGCCTAAAAGTCAAGGTTAAAGTTACAGAAAAAAAAACAAGCAAAATGTTAAGACTGTTCATTCTGACCGGGCTTGTATCGATAACATTGTCGAAAACGTGCGACGACATATACAGTCTAGACATAACGGACGGCATCCTCATGCCGAACGGGGATATAAATCACAACGGACTACTGTATAATACGTTCGAGTATTACACCAATATCAATGACACTGTGCGGGGATGCGTTTGCGACAAAAAGGTGTGCGCCTCGAAGTGCTGTCCGTTGGGGTACGGGTATCACACGCTGAGGAAGGATTGCGTGAAGTTATCCAACAACACGTTCAATCCTCCGGTGTTCGACGAGTACGTGCGTGTCGAAGAAATTAACGCGTTGGAATACTTCCATTTCATCGAAGGCAAGCCGAACTGTTCGTCGCAAGAAGCGCGCGCCAGGGTTTCGCAGCTCATCGGGGACTACCATTTGACAACTGTAAGTCTAGCTTAACTTTTTTATCCTAAATGACGGGTTATAGTATAGGACGTTTGAGTACTACACCAATATCAATGAAACTGTGCGGGGATGCGTTTGCGACAAAAAGGTTTGCGCTTCGAAGTGTTGTCCGTTGGGGTACGGATATCTATGGGGTACGGGTATCACACGTGAAGAAGAATTGCGTGAAGTTATCCAACAACACGTTCAATCCTCCGGTGTTCGACGAGTACGTCCGTCTAGAAGAAATTAACGCGGTGGAATACTTCCATTTCATCGAAGGCAAGCCGAACTGTTCGTCGCAAGAAGCGCGCGCCAGGGTTTCGCAGCTCATTGGAGACTACCATTTGACAACTGTAAGTCTAGCTTAACTTTTTTTATCCTAAATGACGGGTTATAGTATAGGACGTTTGAGTACTAAACCAATATCAATGATACTGTAAGGGGCCATGCGTTTATGACAAAAAGGTTTACACCTCGAAGTGCTGTCCGTTGGGGTACGGGTATCACACGCTGAGGAAGGATTGCGTGAAGTTATCCAACAACACGTTCAATCCTCCGGTGTTCGACGAGTACGTCCGTCTAGAAGAAATTAACGCGGTGGAATACTTCCATTTCATCGAAGGCAAGCCGAACTGTTCGTCGCAAGAAGCGCGCGCCAGGGTTTCGCAGCTCATTGGAGACTACCATTTGACAACTGTAAGTCTAGCTTAACTTTTTTTATCCTAAATTACGGGTTATAGTATAGGACGTTTGAGTACTAAACCAATATCAATGATACTGTAAGGGGCCATGCGTTTATGACAAAAAGGTTTACACCTCGAAGTGCTGTCCGTTGGGGTACGGGTATCACACGCTGAGGAAGGATTGCGTGAAGTTATCCAACAACACGTTCAATCCTCCGGTATTCGACGAGTACGTCCGTCTAGAAGAAATTAACGCGGTGGAATACTTCCATTTCATCGAAGGCAAGCCGAACTGTTCGTCGCAAGAAGCGCGCGCCAGGGTTTCGCAGCTCATCGGGGACTACCATTTGACAACTGTAAGTCTAGCTTTAATTTTTATCCTGAAGGATACCGTACACAAAGACTGCCAAACCACTGTCTAGGTCTGTCCGTTCGTCTGACTGTCTGTCACAGAGTCTACAGCTTCAGCCGTTACAGGTAGTCCGTTGAAATTTGTGATATAGTATAAATTACGAGCTACATACTTAAGTATATTTTAGGAAAAATTAAACCGACTACTATTTACCATAAAATTTGAAGAGTTCCATCGATTCTCCAGGATCCCACGATCAGATTAGATGATATAAATAAGCCCTCATACGCATTAGCGGTCAACCGCGTGTGCGGCTAACCGCGCGGCTAGCTGCTTCTATAGAATTTCGTCGCGGTTTAGTGCGTACAAAATGAGCGGTTGCATATAAAAATATAAAAGCGGCTAGCCGCGCGGTTAGCCGCACACGCGGTTGACCGCTAATGCGTATGAGGGCTAAAAGAAGTTTCTTTTTTTCAAATAAAAGAAATCTTCAAATAAAACCTTTCAAACAAAAGAAGAATTTTCCAAATCGACCCAGGCGTCTTGACGTAATACCTAATTGGGGAACATGCATGAAAATATTCCGACTGATTGAAAACCTCCTCCCTTTTTGAAATCGGTTAAAAATTGAAATTCAAAGTGAAATCCAAAGTACTTCTTGTTTGCGAGAAATATCAATCAATTGCATTATTACATCAGGGAGGTTGTCGAAGAATTCATAATGCTAGTTTGCAGAACCGACGCTCGGAGACTTATAGCTCAGTGTGCTTAGTCTAAATCGGAGCACTCGAAAACGAACTCGAAAACTATTGATCGATTTCAGAGTAAAATAGACCTAAAATGGCTTGTATTAAGGTTTGAGTTCGCCAATACATTCAGCATTGTTCGAATGCTGAATGTATTGGCGAACTCAAACCTTAATCCAAGCCATTTTAGGTCTATTTTACTCTGAAATCGATCAATAGTTTTCGAGTCCGTTTTCGAGTGCTCCGATTTAGACTAAGCACACAGTACATAAGACAATAATTAAGTATAATTTATTCAAGACTAGTAGGTAGAGTAGTAATCGTAATTTTATGTACGTACCTATTGTCAATGCTAAAGCCACCGTAAGATTTTCAAAGTGACTTGTATTAAATACATTAAGGATAGAGACAAGAGAGGTGTTTGAGATAACGAGAGAAATAGAGGATATTAATACAAAAAAATAACAAAAAAAAAAAGTGAAAATTAGAAATAACTTTAATGAAATTATTTTTCTTATGTATGTAAGTAGATAGATAGGTACTTCAAACACGAAACACTTAAATTGAGAAAAAGCATAAAAACTCTATAAGATGCCTATTCGTTCTTATACAAAAATATACCTATTCATACGGCTAAAGAGTGAAGGAAGAACAATATATTTTGGTTAGTTCCATCACAGCGTGAGTTCTTGCGATATTTCTACGAAGCTCTAATTAAATCTGACGGAAAGTACCTGTCCATTCTCAGTACACTATGTAAATGAACGTAGGTACGTGTTTTGCAATGTTAAACGGATATATTGTATAAGTGTAGGAAAATATAAGTTGAGCGTAATTTATATGTACGTTATGTACGTAACTACCTGTAGAACTCTTAAAATGTAGGAAATACCTACATATCGGGGAATGGTCTTTTTTGTTCTTACTCTACAACTTCTTATTTTGACAACCAGATAATATCTATACTAATATAATAAAGCGGAAGAGTTTGTTCGTTTGAACGCGCTAATCTCAGGAACTACTGGACCGATTTCAAAAATTCTTTCACCGTTGGATATGTACTTGATCCCTGAGTGCTATAGGCTATATATTATATACCACGGGCGAAGCCGGGGCGGACCGCTAGTTATAATAATAAAAAGCCGGCCAAGTGCGTGGCGGGCCACGCGCCGTATAGGGTTCCGTAGTCACAATCCTCGAAAAACAGATATAACTCCTTAACCTGTGAACCCTACTTAGCCATGATAGTTTTTCTTTAAAATTGATTTATTGATAAATTAATGATAAGATAAGTGTTAACTACAGGTAATGCACATTGCATTAATTATGAATTTGTATATCTGTTGGAGCATTAAGTTACATTACATTGTACTTAGTACGACTTTTACGGAAAATGTACTATGTAGGTATATCTTTATTATAAGTCATCAATTTTTTTAAAGTCATAATCAACGTTTCCTTTGAATAAAAGGTTTTCAGATTTTAGTTAGCTATTCAGGATGAATAACATAATCGCACTGCAAAAAGTTGATTATTATAGCCGGCTATACCTAATATATTTTCATTCGGCAGTTTATTAATCATAATAAGGTTTGGCACCATCAATCAAAAAGGAAAGCGAATTGAAAATTGAATATATTTAACTATAGTTAATATACTTGAGTAGGTAATTATTTAGTGTAAAACATAATCAAACATACAATACATCGTTTAAGATATTAGTACAATGACAAATTACAATATTTCATTGAGCATAGCACCTAACATAAAATAATAGTAGACGGTGGTAATTGCTAACGTGTTAACATACATCACAAGTATCGCAAGTCATGTACCTACCTGACAGACGTTGGTTTAAAATGATGGAACCGCGAGTTTTCTGGTAACGTAACAGGAAAGTGAGGTACCATCGTACACTATTCTAGTGATAGGTACATGTTTCAGTAATAGTACAGTGCTACGTGGACGTTTCCTGATCCGGGAATCGAACCCTGAACCTCCTGACCCGGAGTCGATCATACTAACTGCTATACCAGCAAAGCAATGAGGAACCCAACGCTTTTCATCTAGAACGTCTCTATTTGTTTCAGGATGGGACACTGTACACGGAAATGAAACACAGCATCCCGCCGTGGCTGATCAAGACGCAGGACAAGTATTGCGTGGACACATTCGTTGTGGAGGACGAACAGGGCAATCAGAAGACCAGCTTTGACGCTTTGGTCTGCTTCCCCACCAACGAAGAAGAACAACACTATCCCATCAGCGCGTCATGTAAGTGGAAGATCATGTATTTTTACATGATAATGATCTAGTAATAGGGTTTTACCGTACCCAAACGGTAAAACTCTATTACTAATACTTCGTTGTCCGTCTGTCTGACTGTATCTCAGGCTGTCTGTCAGGCTGTATCTCATGAACCGTGATATTTAAACAGTTGAATTTTTCACAGATGATGTATTTCAGTTGCCGCTATAACAACAAATACTAATAAAAATCAGCCAAGTGCGAGTCGGGCCTCGCTCTTTCAGGGTTCCGTACATAATTATGAACAATACAATATTTTGGGTCTAAGAAATATTTAATTTCTGAGCTAGACATCGCAACAAACCGTGAAAGAAAAACCCAAAAAAATGTTCGTTTATTTTGGTCACAGCTTATAAACTATTTAATAAATCGTTGTTTTCAGTATTTGTTGTTTAAATAGAGCATATAGTATAATATACTGAAATATCATATTCCCAACTAGTTTAGTTTTTGAGATAGCCCCCGTCACAAAAATGGTCTAAAACTGACAACTTTGATGTCCTCCCATTTCCTTATTTTTTGAGATAAAAATTAAAAAAATATATATTTGTACTCTACTTAATGAGCTCTAAACAATGATACCCCACAAGCTAGGGTAAAGAAATTTTTTTTTTTCCGGCTCCTTTTTCATGTATGGGAGCCCCCCTGAAAAATAATTTAATTCAATTTCTAATTCAATATTTGATTTTGGGTTAACGTTTTACACTAAATACCAAAATTTCAGGTTTGTAACTCATTTCGTCTGCGAGCTAGAGACCTGTGACCGGCGGACAGACGGACAGACAGCCGAGTGACATTAATAGGGCTCCGTTTTTACCCTTCGGGTACAGAACCCTAAAAAGCAGAATAAAATAAATATTTAAGGGGGCGGGCATTTCCGCCAAATTGCAAAATTTGAAAGATTAAAAAAAATCTTTAGATATCAGATTATGGATGGCTTTAATATATTTCCACAACCATTATAAAGGTCTCACTTCTGTGTACAAGAATTATTTTGAGAAGTTTAATAAATATTCCATGTTGAAAAAATGGTATGGACACAAAAAACACGGTAAGGACACGCTTAAAAAAAAACTGTAACATTATCCAATTAAAGTAACTGCAGTCAATAGAAAATCGAAGAAGGAAATGTTTTCATCGTGGGTTTTTTTTATTGCCATCATAAATAATTAAAACTCGTAAGGAACGGTAAGGACATTAAAGTACGGCAATGACTGCTTTACAGTTGGAACTCGGATGTCTGAAATCTGACTTAATCTCTCTATGTCATGGTTAAAAATCAAAATAATATATATAATCAACATTTTTACTGTAGGTACCTAATCAAAATATTATAAAAATAGAGGATGCCCGCGATTTCGTCCGAGTGGATTTAGTTTTTTAAAAATCCCGCGGGAACTCTTGGTTTTTCTTTTGAGCTCATACCTTGCTAAAAACTGTTAAAAGTTCACTGGCGTATGTTTAGGTACATCAATATGTAAACATCCGCCAGTGAACGTCCCATCAAAATCGACCCAGCCTTTCAGAGATTAGCCGGTAATCTATAAAGTATCTCAAAAGAAAGGTCTAACAAAAAAAGAATGAATGAAATCAGACCACGCATTAAGAATTACAGCTAAATAAGTACACGTTTTGACTTCCATCCCCTCTCCCAAGAGAACCGTGCTGAATTTCGGAATAAAAAGTATCCTATATGTTACTCCGTATTATGAACTTAAATCATACCAAGTTTCATTTCAAACCATTCAGTAGTTATTGCGTGATGTGCGCACAAACATACAGACAAACAGATAAACAAAAATTTCAAAAATTGCTTTTTTAAGTTCTATTACTTATCCCTAACATTATTTTGCAAAAATTTTTAATGTACAGATACGGCAAGTCTACGATTTTATTATATTAAGTATGTATATTGTATAGAATAGAAGAAGATAATTGACATCTTAATCTATCTCAAGTTTTAAAGCAATTTGTGTTAATAATAATTAAAATTGTGCTAATAATATAAATTAAATTAAAATTTTCCTTCAGATCTCCAGGTGTTATTTTTAGCCCGGTCAATTTAGACTTCCAAGGTTACAAAAATTAATATTATAAATGAAATGTGAAAAGTCCTCATCGATCCGACACCTGGAAAAAAATTACTCGGGGTCAAAGGTTGCAAAAACGGGTTTTTCGCGATTTTCAGCAAAACGGAAATGAAATGTTACATGAGCTTTGCATTTTTTTAGAGGACGCAATTTTATTTTTGGGACATGTGTGGGGGTTAATAAAAGCTTAACCTCAAGTTTGTGGGGTCGCCACCCTTGTCCCCTGGCCACCATCTTGGAAAAAGGTGTGAAAACACTTTTTTCGCGATATCTCGGAAACTATGCATCTTACAAAAAATTTGTAAAGACATAATTTGTAGCAAATTGTTTTGCCTACAAATATGTTTATATAACTTTTTGCCCTAAATTAAAAATTAAAGAAGTTATGTGGAAAAAAGTAAGAAAATTATTATAAAATCTTTTTTGCTCCGGATTCTCATGAGCATTGACGAATCCGGTCAACTTTGGAGTGCAGTAACAGCGTTTTAAATGAATAAAATTTAAAAAAAAAATGATTTTTCTGAGGTAATTTTTTTGTAAAATGTATAAAAAAAAGTAATAGAGCAAAAAAGATTTAAAAAAAATCTCACGTTTTGCTTATAACTTCTTTAATTTTTAATTTAGGGCAAAAAGTTATATAAACATATTTGTAGGCAAAATAATTTGCTACAAATTATGTCTTTACAAATTTTTTGTAAGACGCATAGTTTCCGAGATATCGCGAAAAAAGTGTTATCACCCCTTTTTCCAAGATGGCGGCCGGGGTACAAGGGTGGCGACCCTACAAACTTGAGGTTAAGCTTCTATTGACACATGTCCCAAAAATAAAATTGCGTCCTCTATAAAATGCAATATTCGGTCCTTAAAATGTAACATTTCAATGGACTATAATTTTATCATAAAATTAGTCCAAACAATAATTGTAGATCAGATAATTATCTATAAAAAATGACTTAATACTTTTTTTCGTAAGAGCTACCGTTTTTGAGAAATAACGATTCAAAAAGTTGCAAATGTTGTAATCGTCATAATATGCATAAGTAATAATACAAGTAATATATAGTTTTTATTAATTTTCCATTTTTTTCTTATCAACCTCCTTTCTCTTTCTGGCATGTCTGCAATGCTTTTAAGTTTTTTTTGCTTGTTTTCTTTTTCTTTAACGCTCTCTTTCTTTTTCCAGTAATTCTGCATATTTTTCAAGATTTATATATTCATATCGATTCTTTTTATTTATTCGTCGTTCTTTCTTTATTTGCTGCCGTATTCACGTTCGACATTTTAATATTTTTGGGTGTAAATATCGACGTAATAAATAATTTGTGTTTTTGAAGTCTCTAAATGATGCTTTGATCATAAGAATAATTAATAATACGAGTTAATAATACGAATAGAATCTCTAAGTGCAACAAACACTGCATTTTAAATACCTACTTCTCCCTTCGTCAATAAAAAGCCCATCGAGACAGTCAGATTAATTATTATTAGCAACAGAGCAAGAGGAGATGGAGCGCTGTACCATCTCCAAGAGGGGATGGTATTTTTGTATGAAATGATGCTTTGTGAAGGTGGGCGGGGTGAAGGGGAGACACCTACTCACAATGATGACGACATCATTTGCTTGTTCACGCCAGCTTCTCTTTGTATGTGATGCAATTAGTCATTTCCGTAGCTATCGTGTCCTTACCGTAGCTTCTGGTTAACCACGGTAAAGACAGTACCGGTAGTGACATTTTGAACATTTTCTGATAATTTTGTACTTAAATCAAGGATTTCTAGTTTCTAATCACCGGATAGACATTCATAGTACTATTACATTCAATCTTATTCAATAATAAACAGGATAAAATGTTTATTTATTAGTACATTTCACTCTATGTAGGTAAGGACATTTTTTATAGTTTCGCAAAAGAATGCATCCTGAGACCGGATTATGCAACACATCCGCCACTCACAGCATTCATCAGCGTGCTGATGGCGAAAGCTTCGCATCTCTCTAACTGAAGTGGGGGGCGGGTGAATAAATAACTTGAAAATTGAAATATTGTGTGTGATTTGGTAATGACCGATTTTCGAGATACACATATATTACAACCAAAAGAATATATACCTACACCATATAGCATTATGTTATGACATGGTTCGATATCAGTAAACGGCGTTTATTCTAGGAATGTTAGTATGAAGTCAATTTGTTTGCTCTTTTTCTTGTAAATTCGTAATGAATGTAGAAAACGTAGTTTGTTACACTAGAATTTGCGTCGACTAAGGTATAATTTTTGTTGTTGTTTAATATCTATAACAGATAGACTACTGTTACTAACAGACAATGTAGAGAATGGATTTTATAACATTATTAAATTTAAAAGTCACAAAGATAATGAGTATTTTGGCTGCTAGCTAATTGTTACATGATTTTTTGTCGTTGGCGGAAATGCCCGGGCTCGGCTTTTGCCGCTTTTATAGATAATGGTACGGAACCTTTCGTGCGCGAGTCCGATTCACACTTGGCCGGTTTTATTTATTTACTAGCTGACCCCCGCGATTTCGTTCGCGTGTTTATAGATTTTATATAGGATCGGATCGGATCCCATAATTCTTGTATGTACCTAAACTAAATGTAGCCTAAGTTACTCCTTATAATATTGAAAGTTCCATTAAAATCGATCCAGCCGTTTCGGAGATTAGCTGGAACAAATAGACAGACCGACAAAAATAAATTCAAATGCACACCAGTTTAAAATAAGCCGTACGTTCAAAGATCCGGGTCCCAAGTTATTTGAACCCAATAATGAGGGTTGTAATGTCTGTCATTTCTAAACTAAAAAAGCTATGACCTTGAAATATTTACGGGACAATATATAAAGTACTATCTTTCTAACAAAAAAAGAATGAGTGAAATCGAACAACGCGTTAATGAATTACAGCTAAATACACGTTTTAACTTTCATCCCCTCTCCCAAGGGAACCGTGCTAAATTTCGGGATAAAAAGTATCCTATGTCCTACCTCGGAGTATAAACTCAAATCGTACCAACTTTCATTCGAATCCATTCAGTAGTTTCGGCGTGATGCGCGGCCAAGATACAGACAGACAGACAGACAGACAGACAGACAGACAAAAATGAAAAAAATTGCAGTTTTGGCTTCAGTATCGATTATAGAGTGCCCTCCAATAAAAGTTTTCAAAATATCTTCAATGTACAGAATTGGATCTGTTACAGTTTTATTATATTATAGAAGAAGATTTCCTGAGGCATCAATATGATCTGTCACCTGGCTTCTTTCTCATTGACTTAGCTTACGTTCGCAGTTAAAATATTCATTTTGGCGAACTTATTCGAGTCAGAAATTGTTTATCTAACTGTGATTCCTCATAGTTCTAGCTTTTCATAATTTGGTATCATCGTCATCAGTTTCCTATAAAAACGTTGCAAACCGGATTGAATTCTATTTTTGTTAAGCACACATAAACTATGACCAACTATTTTGCCATCAACAGAACGTAGTACGAGCAAATATCTGAAGGACGGCGACATTTCAACCTCTGTCTTCACTGATAAGTGAATATTTACGTAACTAATATTAAAAAAATATTTTGATTTGTGTGATGAGTGGGAGTTACTATGCGAAACTGTAATAAAATACAGCTAAGGATCGTCCACACTTTTGATAGCGATAAGTATATGATTTTTTTTAATTCCGACAGATTTATCGATATGTCTTTTAGATTTTATTTTAACATTAATTCATTTCACAGCTCTTTCGAAACATTTATAAAGCACGAGACGGGAAATATTTTCTATTGAAAACTTTGATGAAAATTGTCGCATTGTAAAATTAAGAGTGTTAATATAGAGAGAGTTTTAATATTTTGAGCGCCAAAAATCAGATATCATTTGCCAAATATTATATCAAAACGGCTTTAGGATGGATATAAAAATATTTTTATATGCCAAATTGGAATAACAGGATAAATTAACAATAACATTATGCTAATAACACTAGAATAGAATACGAAATCAGGTTTTCGATATTGACATCAAATTCTCGATTCTCGATTCTCGAAAGTTTGGAAACCGCAAACATATTTTAATATCCAAGAAACTAGACACCTATTTTAAGATATAGTAATGGGAAGATGGTAGGTATCGGAGTTTTGGTTGAAACCCAATGTTTCCTTATTGAGCCATTTTATATCGAGCATATTAGGCTTATACAACGTTGTGTTTTAGTACGCATTGGTAGAGTAGTAGTAGTAACTTTATTCAGCTCATTTCTTTTGATATCGCCATTAATTTACCTTTACAATCTTGTAAGAACGAAAGCTATAAACGCCACTGACAATGTAACAACGCGATACGAATTATGGGTAATAAAAACCTTCTGTATGAGTACATTGACAACAAATTAAATCAGTATGCTTACTATCAGTTTGAACACCTCCAAAACTTTATCAAATACTACGTATCGAAAAACTGTAATATCTAATGCAAAATTAACCATTTACTCTTATTTGAAAGTCGTAATTCAATACTTCGAATATTTATTTTACAACATTCCTGCAGCTTGGGGCGCTGGCTGTAGACGAATGCTGAATGTATTGGCATACTCAAACCTTAAAATATGCTTGTTTAGGTTCATTTTACTCTGAAGTCATTGTGTTTCGATCTGTAGTATTTAGTAAAGTTTTCGAGCTGTGCAAACTGAGACTAACCATAATGATAATATTGGATCTGGAGCAGCTGTTGAATGTTTTTGGCTGCTTATCAGTTTCTAACGAGCATATTAATTTATCTGGTTTGCTAATTTCGGTAAAGGGTTAAATTTCATTTAGCAGGTTTAAAATAATTTGCCAACACAAATCACACTAATATTATTAATGCGAAAGTCATTCTGTTTGTCTGTTTATCTGTCTATCCGTCTATCTTTTCACGTCTCAACTACGGAACAGATCTTGTTAAAAGGTAACAGAGGTGGCTAGCGGACACCGGGATGACAAGTAGCCTGCTACTTTTCATCCCGGAAAATCAAAAAGTACCTAAGGGATTTCTTTAAAAAGTTAAAAACTACCGCTGTATAGATCTCAGCGTTTGGAATAGAGACCTACCTACATCCTGCAGGCGGATATAGGCTGTAGCCTATGTGATTGCCTAGATGATTTTCCAGGATAAGTAAATGTATTTATCCTGGAAAATCATCCGGGTTTCTACGAGATTTTTAAAAAACCGTAATCGACGAAGTCGCGGGCTTTTGATAGACTTTCGAACCAATAGTCTAATAGAACGGTATTCCGTTATTAATTGTTGGTTTAATTGATCGAACAATCCGGAAAAAATTCGATCGTGAAGTGATCGAATTTTTTCCGGATTGTTCGATCTCATGTTTATAGGCTAACTTAATTACATTTTAATTTTAGAGGTATTTAATACTTTTTCTGTTAATTCGATTCTCGAACAATCTATAAAGAACAATTCAGTCGTTTAGACTTATCCTAGATCGTAATTGAATTTAGGACGTAATGCATCAGCTAGAACAATGATATTATAATAGCTCCCTAATTCAACTGTGATTTACTTTTTAAATTAATTTTTTTAGAAAAGAACATTAGCCATAATGAACATGACTTATTCCCCTTTCTCATCCAAATAGAAAGCTTGTATTAGGAGTGTAAATACTAGTATAGTATAGTACGCCAATACCTGACTAATACGACTGTTTAAACCGTCGACCTTTCGGTTTTCGATCCACGCCCGAGGACCATTGCGCTATTGAAGCTTTACTAATGAGCATGATCGGAATAGACGCTGCAATTTCGCATGATATCATAATGTGGATATGTCAATTCATGGCCTTCAGAAATATTATTCCTGGTTTCCTTACACAGTTTTTATTAATACCTAGACCATGAAAAAGAGAAATCCCTTCGATACTGAACATTATATGAGGTATCAAAATCATCATGTTCCAGGTCGTTCATACCGAATTGCACTACCTATTCCGATGTTTGCTAATGAGGTACGTCCTCTTGTTCAAAGGTATGCTGATTTCGTGTGTGTTCATCCTCGCCACTGTGGGCGTGTACGGCTGGCTGCCTGAACTCCGGAACCTGCATGGAAGAGTTCTGATGTCGTATCTCATGTGCTTGTTCGTCGCCTTCGCTTGCCTCGTCACCATGCAGATCCTGTTGCTAGTCAATAACATCAGCCCTAACTTCTGCGTTGGAATCAGTAAGTATATTTACTCGTTATTAACCGACTTCAAAAAAGGAGGAAGTTTCTTAATTCGACCGTATATAAGTATATGCTTTTTATCCTAAAGGACTCTGACACGATCAATTAAGATTGTCAATTACAGTGGCGCGCCACCCAGAAAAATTATGTCACTAATTAGTCACTACGACAGAATACGTAAGGAATTCACGCAAACTTCGTTAAATTCATGATATCATCATCACGGGTATCAACTATACATAAAAAAAATACGCTCGCTACAAAATATTTTGACAGACTATATCGCGTCGGTTCGTTTTAACAACCATGATTTATACATTTTTAAAACTCCCACACTTCCTTTACTTGCAAGATATTTTTATAGTATGGAGTTATTAATATAATATGTTTAAGTATACCAATAATAACGTCACGGTGTGAATGGATGAGTAAATTAAGTGTAACAATAAAAAACTTTTTATGCTATTTGGCTGTAGTGACGTAGATCACGTAGACATCCGTTAAGGATGCATTTTAGGAATACCCGGTGGGTTCCCGAAAATAGTATAAAAATAAACTCAACTTACGCGGATTATAATACATCTGTGTGTAATTAGAGAGGAGTGGTAGGTAGTGCGCGTCACGGATTTTCGGGCTTTCAGCGTAAAATGAATTTTCGCTATCGCTAAATTGATACTTGATAACGAATCCATTTAGGCGTGTAAAATAAAACCTGAAAAACAATAGTAGCGCGAAGGCCAAAAGCTAGATTGATATATACATAGATTAATAATAGATATCCACCTACCTAGGTACCTCTACCTGGGTAACTTTCAGTCAATGAAATTCCAAAACTTTGAAATGTTTACAATGAATATAAAATTATTTTGCTATAATCCGCTAACAGTGACAAATTTGTAGGCACAACACCACACAATCTTGTAGGCACAACACCACACAATCTTGTAGGCACAACACCACACAAATTCACCACAAAACAAACTCGACGATCGTTTCGCTCCGACACCGGAGCATCTTCAGGAGATGTCGACTTCACAACGGACGATTGCAAAGTGAGTTCGTGTCGAATGAGCGGTCTTATATATACTATCCCCGCTTAGTCATCTACCCTCCTTTCTCTTTTTCTCTGGCCACGCCCCCTAAATATGTTGAGCAACGGTGAAGATGACACATTTATTTGCTCATTCAGCAATTCGACACTTCTACCGCTGTGCCCAACTATTTCCAATTGTTCCAACACGCACAGTCTTAAACTTTTACAGCATGTGTGTAAAATTTCAAATGTATGACCCTCGTCTATCCTATGTCCACTATCCAAAAGATGTTTTGCGAAATGAGATCTTTGAGGCTGGTTGTTTCTAAAGGCAGCCATATGTTCTTTATATCGAGTTACAAAATTGCGCCCAGTTTGACCAACATATATAGCACTACATTCGGGGCACTTGAGTTTGTACACACCTGACTTTTGTCCATTATTTAATTTATCTTTACCATTACAAATTCTTCTGAGCGTATTATTTGTTCTAAAAGCAGCGTGTACATCATGTGATCTAAGAGTCCTAGCAATACGCTCAGATATTGGTCCGAAATAGGTCAAACTGGTTTTATATTTATTTATTTTGTCTGATGGCGCTGGATATAGGTTTTTCTTGACCTGCACTAACTGTTGTTTTCTAAGTATATTATTTACAATATTAGGGTTATACCCATTTGAACGCGCCATGTGATAAATAATATTTAATTTTTTTTTTTTTTTTTTTTTTTTTTTTTTTTTTTTTTTTTTTTTTCATTTATCACATGGCGCGTTCAAATGGGTATAACCCTAATATTGTAAATAATATACTTAGAAAACAACAGTTAGTGCAGGTCAAGAAAAACCTATATCCAGCGCCATCAGACAAAATAAATAAATATAAAACCAGTTTGACCTATTTCGGACCAATATCTGAGCGTATTGCTAGGACTCTTAGATCACATGATGTACACGCTGCTTTTAGAACAAATAATACGCTCAGAAGAATTTGTAATGGTAAAGATAAATTAAATAATGGACAAAAGTCAGGTGTGTACAAACTCAAGTGCCCCGAATGTAGTGCTATATATGTTGGTCAAACTGGGCGCAATTTTGTAACTCGATATAAAGAACATATGGCTGCCTTTAGAAACAACCAGCCTCAAAGATCTCATTTCACAAAACATCTTTTGGATAGTGGACATAGGATAGACGAGGGTCATACATTTGAAATTTTACACACATGCTGTAAAAGTTTAAGACTGTGCGTGTTGGAACAATTGGAAATAGTTGGGCACAGCGGTAGAAGTGTCGAATTGCTGAATGAGCAAATAAATGTGTCATCTTCACCGTTGCTCAACATATTTAGGGGGCGTGGCCAGAGAGAAAGAGAAAGGAGGGTAGATGACTAAGCGGGGATAGTATATATAAGACCGCTCATTCGACACGAACTCACTTTGCAATCGTCCGTTGTGAAGTCGACATCTCCTGAAGATGCTCCGGTGTCGGAGCGAAACGATCGTCGAGTTTGTTTTGTGGTGAATTTGTGTGGTGTTGTGCCTACAAGATTGTGTGGTGTTGTGCCTACAAATTTGTCACTGTTAGCGGATTATAGCAAAATAATTTTATATTCATTGTATATCATGGAATTCCGCAAAGTAACGCCTGCTTCCATTCAACATTTGAAATGATTAAAAATGTGATTTGTGAAAAACTAAAATTAAGTAAATATTGAAATAAATTTTCGAATTTTTGAAAAACGAATAGAATTTGTTATAAATCACAGTATTATAAAATAAGCGCGAGTGCGAAAAATTTTCTTTAATTTTAAAGGAACAAAACATTTTCAGTTTTTTGATGCACTGCCCCTGCATATTGCCCTGCATCAAACATCTGAATAGGTTTGTCCCAACTCCAAAATACTGTAGGACACATATTATTTTAAAAAATAGGTTTCTCAAAATTTGGAAGACACTATACTCGAAGCTCGCCATTTTGCCCCCCTCCCTTAGTCAGCCACTGTATAGAACTTTCACATTTATACCTAAACCAATACCTAAACCATATACCTAAACCATATACCTAAACATGGCGTGCAAAAGCAATTTAAATAAGTTCGTGCTTTAAAATTAAAAAAAAACATAGACGATTGCAGAGTACCTAACCTAGCAATTTGAATTGAATGAAATACTATTTTAGTCTAAAACAAATGTACCTACCTATTTTTAAACGAAATTCTTTAATGTTTAAAACCAGTTATGTTGAAGCGTTTCGTAAACGTTCGGTTTTCCCTATCTATTTACGTATGTAGAACGTAGTTATTTAATAATTACCATATTATGATATCAGGCCACAGTAGATTTAATATTTTTCACTTTCATTGGACGAGAGACGAGATTTTCATAATTTCTCAAAAATATTTTTAATTCAAAAGGTGAATAAAACCTTCAAAGATGTAGTACCTACTAGCACATCGCCGTTTCAGACTTTAAACTAGGTATAACCCCCGGCACGTAAGTCGAGCGGTGACCTTCAATGCTCAGAAGTCGAAAATGAGGTATCTCGGGGTGTGAGGGGGTCGCGGGGAGGGCGTGGAGATCGTTCGTAAGCACTGATTAGCTCTCGCGGATTCCTCGTAAGCGCTGATTGGCTCTCCAGTCGTATTAATGTCCCGCTCACTCGTACGACGCTGCGCGCACTTGAAGTTCACCGCTCGACTTACGTGCCAGGGGTTATAGGTACGAATAATTTTTTACCGAATCCAAAAAACGAACGAAGGCTTGCTTGCCTGGCTTATCTCGATATACTCGCAGGTTTAATTTTTCTTAAATTATTTATTTATACTTAGCTTGTTTATTATTGAGGGGGAGGGCTGCAATTAAGCATTATAATTGCAGCCCTTTAAATTGTTATATTATATTAACATGTGAATACTTAATACAGATTCGTCTAAAAAAGGTAGGTACGTACTTAGCCACTATTACGAATTACGATATCTGTGTAGGTAGGTAGGTACTTAGCGCATTATTGGATGGTGTTTACTCGTGTGGTTTGAATAAAAAAAAGCCACAAAACAGCGCTTTATGATCTTGTTTTTGCACCAACCGCATATACCGAGACTGGTGTACTTACCTACCTAATATTTTACTGGCAATTTGTTTTTTACATTAAGTAGGTAGGTACCATTGAATATTCATAATGGAATAATTTATACATACAGCCCAAACCACAACATAATATATAATAAATAATATCTATCTTACAACTCTATAATCCCAAACTACATAAAAACCATAATAATATTATTATCTTACTAGATGATGCCCACGGCTTCGCCCGTGTGTATTTAGGTTTGTAAAAATCTCGTGGGAACTTTGATTTTCCAGAACAATAAGTAGCCTATCTGTAGTAAGTAGTAACCCGTCCACAAAACGGAAAAATTCCGTGGGATCCTTACGATTTCGGAATGCAATTCCTTACAGCATCAGGGTTGAGGAGTTGGACATGTACCTACTCGAGGTCATTCAACCATAAAGTCTTTAATTGGTATCCCCAATATCAATTTAAATAACCGACAGTGCCTAAATACCATTAGTTTTGGGGATCAGATCCCCTACAGCATCAGGATTGAGGAGTTGGAAACCAAATTTTTTGTAGGACAGTGTCGCAATGTTTCTCTATCGATTAAAAAAAAATTACTCAAATCGGTTCAGAAATCTCGGAGATATCGGTATACATAGGTAGAAAAACACAACTCCTCCTTTTTTGAAAGTCGGTTAAAAAAGTAGCCTATGTTACACCCTGGTTAATTCTCTACTTGTATGTGAAAGTCCCGTCAAAATCGGTTCAGCCGTTCCAAAGATTAGCCCGTTCAAACAGACAGACAGACAGACAGACAGACAGACAGACAGACAGACAGACAGACAGACAGACAGACAGACAGACAGACAAAAATTTTAAAAACGTGTGATTCGGTTATAGTATCGTACAAATAACCATATGAGCTTAATATGAGGTAGTTATTTCGATATTACAGACAGACACTTCAATTTTATTTATTAGTATAGATAAGTATGACATAAATAAAAGTTTATCCTAAAGTAGCCATAAAATTATCTCTGGTCTGGTATGGTGGAAGGTTCCAGCAGTGGCTAGATACGACTGACAAAGTACTCTGTGGATACGACCCTACCGGCAGCGCCGTGGTGCCGCCATGCGATTTAGCGTTCCGGTACGATGTCACGTAGAAACCAATTAGGGGTATGGGTTTAATAAAAACTGCCATACCTCTTCCAGGTTAGCCCGTTTCCACCTTTGACTGCGTCGTCACTACCCATCAGGTGAGATCGCAATCAAGGGCTAACTTGTAGGTAGATGTATGAATTTAAAAAAATGTTACCACCGACCGTTTCCTTCATCTTCCACCGTCCTAGTTTATTAGACTCTAGCTAATGCCCGATTTTAAAGAAAATGTTTCTTCACACCCCTCCCCCTATTAACATCTGAATAGAATTTGATTAAGTCCCTCCTTAATGCACCTCTAAAATTCATGCAATGCATGTATCTCAAAAAGTATGCAATGCACCTCAAAATATTTCTTGACACTCAAGAAATATTTTCTCCTTTCGAATTTCTAAGTCCACCGGTTTTGGCTGTGCTTTTAAACAAATCCTGTTTAACATTCTGTATGGTTAGTCTCAGTTTGAACACCTCGAAAACTTTACTAAATAATTACTACATATCGAAACACGAGTGAAATGGACCTTAACTGGTTTGAGTTCGCCAATACATTCAATATTCGTCTACAGCCAGCGCCCCAAGCAGAAATGTTGTAAAATAAGCATTCGAAGTATTGAATTACGAGAGTGTTTGGGTTCATTTTGCATTAAACATTTTTTTTTTTTTTTGATATTTAGGGCTTATTTCACCACCTTCTCATAAGTGTCCGATAGCTTAGTCACAACTTTTGTCTTTGTCACTTGACATAAAGTAAGAAAGGGACAAAACTTACGTTATGCTATCCGACACTTAACAGAAAGTGGCGAAACAGGCCATAAGTAGTTGGTAAAGTTTTGGAGGTGGCCGAAATCAGAATAACTATACAGATTAGATCTTATAAATTCCAACGATTTAATAATACCCCCACTTACATCTCCGTAGCCAAAACATCCTCAGACATCACTTCCTCAAAATATTCTTGAATGACGAAGCCAGCTGTCTCCAATCCATTCAAAGATAAATCATAATAAATAACGCAAAAAAACTTTTGACATGATATTTTGACTTTCGCCACTGACTCAGCGGTGCAGATAGATTGTAAGCGTCCCAGGTTTAATTCTCGATATGGATAATTATTTCTCTCGAAAATAGTAGAATAAATTAATACTTTATTGATGCAACGTCATGTTAATGATATGAGATATGAATAATATATTACACGTACATATCTCCCTGTAAAGTGAAAACATAATTTAAACCCAACCTACCATCGAAACGTCAAGGTTGGTATGGTATACTCGTAAAATATAATTGCATTTGTAGCCTTGAACATAGTATACCTAGTTGGAATATGTAGAAAATATCTGCATTTCCAAATGAAAATAAAAAAATAGTTATAGGTCTACCTTGAAATTGTTGGAGTTCTTAGAAATTTTATAAGACCCAACGTAGCGATAACATTTTTAGAATTAATAAAAATAGAGTATCCTTGGAGTTTGCCAAATTTTTGACACAAAAACTATTTATATATAGGTATTTACGTATCATAGTCTCAAAACAAAATCCGTTTGAAAAGATCATTCATAAAATTAAAATTATGTGAATAAAATAAGATACTTAGGTACTTATGATACCTAAAAGTCGAAATACATATAAATTTTATTTTTTGTTGGTTTGTGAACTTGTATAACCGTATTTTCCATTGTATTTACCGAGATCCAACGTAATTCCATCACGTGATACCGTGTGATACTCCAGGAGTAATTATACCATTATGTTAGAATGCAGGTACATTTTAATTATCCATTAAATTAATTGTAATAACTGTACCTATATCACATTTATCTCTTCTGGAAGTTCTGGATTTGTGTTTACAATTTATTTCTATCCACTTACTTTCATTGATACTACAACCGCACAGTATCTACGTAAAGAAGTGACACTCATTATGTTTAATTTTACACATATTTTGAATTTGTTCCATTCACTTGTCTATTTATTCCTTCATTCGAGACAGTTTTTGGGATCTGAGATTTTTTTCTTCATTGCGGTGTTCACTTTGCCACCATGGATCAAATCATGCATCTATCAATGGCAATTCTTTAGATCGCTTTGTCGATCAAAAGATCTTGTTTCAGATAGTTCTATGAATTATTAAGTTATCCAAATTAATTTAATTATCCATATTAATTTTCGTTTTTCTTTATTTTAGCTATCGTCATCTACTTCAGTCTCCAGTCTGCCTTTTTCTGGTTGAACGTCATGTGCTTCGATATCTGGTGGACATTCAGGTAAATTTATATAGCATTTATATAAAATATTAAAATAATTTATTTATATTAAGTATATTGTGTCGTATACGAATAGAAATACAGAAAATCTTCAACGAAGATGACACGTAGTATTTGGTTGCAAAGTTTGCAATATGTTTGACTGGAATTGCTTGTTGTGATATACCTATTTAAAGCTTGGTGCGACAAAATACCTAGGTCAAATCAAATCTCAAATTATAACCATAATTTCAGTGGCAAACGCGGAATGACTTTAGAGAAGTTATCTTTGCGGGCGAAGTTCCTCGCGTATGCACTCTATGCATTCGGGATTCCGACACTTTTGACCATCATTATGGTTTCTCTGGAGTTTTCTGGATTACCACCACACCCGTTTCTACCTATGATTCGACGACAAGGGTGCTTCTTATATGGTAAGAGGGTTTATATTTTTTACTGACTTAAAAAAGAAGCAAAATTAAGAAAAAAAATTATGAACTAAAAGAAAATGAACGTTTGATTAAATTTATTGCAGTATCGAGTTCTTAAGATATGGATTTGAATAACCAGACGCGAAAAATTTCCAAAGGCCATTAAATAAATTGATGAAACCGGGATTTTTCTGATCCAAATTATTACCAGAAATTCTTACGTCTCACGTCAAAAGTTGTGATGGTTATCACAACTTTTCAAAACTAAACCAGATTGTCAGAGCTTGTTTTCCACAAATAGCATTGTTACCTTTTTTATTTGTGATCAATTTAGGTTATCTACATAGTTCTAGCTTTGTGTACAATCTATAGACGAATATTCTCTCTTTTATTTTCCAGGTAAAAGCAGACTGTTCTATCTCTACGGGCCTATAATAGTGCTGTGGTTCGCAAACTTACTATTCTTTATCCTTACCGCTGTAAAGATTACTCAGATTAAGAGGCAGACCTCGGTTCTCAAGTCTCGGGAGAGTGCCACTCACGACAGTCAAAATAGTGAAAGACAAAGGTATATATGTCTTGAAAATTTATAAGTGACTTATTTTCTTCCTCTTTTCTTCATGTCTGGCATTTAGTGATCACGATGAGAAAAAATTACCCAGAACTGGATCCTACCTAATCATAAGATAATACATGTTCGACGAGCCGCCTAAATATACAACCATAGCAACGCTTGTTCTTGCGTCCGCATATGAATTTGCTTGAAGTTCAAAACTTCGAATGTAGCTACGCATGTGGAGACCTGATATAAATCTAACTAATCTTAGCAGTGTTTAGATTTCTAGCTGCAATTCCACCACTAACATAGAATAGAATACGAATCCATGTTATCGTCTGCTACAGACTGTACAGCTATTTTAATTTATCGATGTTCACAAAAACAATAATCAATGTCCGCATAGTGTTGTTATCTATTCCAGACTGCTGCTCTACGTGAAGCTGTTCCTAGTGATGGGAATCAATTGGTTGCTCGAAGTGATCAGCGCGCTGTACCCCGAAGCAGATAATTTTTGGCGTTTCACTGACGCATACAACGTCCTCATCGGCCTCATAATATTCATCATATTCGTCTGCAAGCGGAAGATATTTAGATTGATGAAGAAAAGGTTAGGTTTGTTTTGCTGTTTATTAACATTACTTGCTCATTATTTTCATGTAACGACGACTTACAACAGAATTATACTTCGACAGTCACCCGTATTTATTATGTACATATGTCTATAGAATTCGGATGACCAAATGTCACTAAAAGGTATCGATTTAATCGATAATATGATCGGTTGAAACTAGGCCAAATTTCATAATGGGATAATGGAACTGGCTGGCATCAGCATTAATAAGATGCCAGATGCTCAAATGAGTAAAGTGACTACTGTACCCGAATACTAATGACTAAGTATAATGCGATCGTTAAGTTTTCACGCACAATTGTGCAATGTCAGAGAATAGAATGGAATAGAAAAGTTTTTTATTCAAATAAACTTTTACAAGCACTTTTGAATCGTCAATTAAATCGTACATGCGAGTGGGGGTATAGCTTCCAAGTGTCACTCTACTAAATATGATATAGTTATAAGGTAAGTAAGAATTTCACAAGGGAAAGAAAAAAATACCTGTTAGTTATTTTGAAGATTAAACAAAGTCAACTAGCATGCAATATAGGTACTCTGACGTTATTGTGTAAATAGGTAAATATGATAATTAATATCATAGTTTTCCTTCATACCGCTGTAAATGTGGGAATACCGTAAATCAAAGTAGGTATATATACGTCTAGAATTTTAATTTCAATGAATGTAAATCCATAGTGAATAGAATTTGTTATTTTGATTTCGCTTAGGATCAAAGAGAGTATTCAACGGCGGAAAGGAACGATGGGAATCATGACGCATATACCACGTATACACCAGCTACACAAGAATCTAAGGGACTACAAACAAAGAGATAGCGTAGACACTATAAAAACCTGTTGCCCTGATTCCGATAGTAATAAGGAAATCAATACTACAAATCTGTAAAAAATATACCCAGTATCCGAAGCAAGTTAAGAAACATGAACGAATGATAAAAGATAGTAAATGTTAAGAAGATAACCAGTAAGATATAAAGTATGGATAAGAAAAGCTTTAAATTATAATTAGCTCTTCAAAGAGAAATTGGTGAAAAGCCCTTAAAGGATTTAAACGTTGAAAACGTCAATGAGAACGAATATTAAATTCAATGGAAATAATTAAAATGTTAATTAAGATGTGGAATTTTAAACAAATGACAAAATTGGTGGAAATTAAATATACGATTATATTTTTGAAAAATCAATATTCTGAACAAATGTACAAAGAATACTGAGAAAAGAAATATGGAAAAGAAGCCTAACTAAAATTGAACTGAATTGAAAGAGACCATTAGGAATCCTTGTTTGGAGATAGAAAAACACTAAGCAAATGAAATAGTAACCAGCAAAGATATCAATAACAAATTGGATGATAACCGTCGCTCTTTATATAATACAGAGGTATAAGAATTTGAATTTTACACAGGTGTTAACGTGGTTTTTGCTAGAGGTCTACTAATCGTAGTTTTCATTAATAATTTTGGCTTAGTTACACAGTATAAACTAGCATGCAAGTTGGTCCAGTCAGATACAGTTGCCGTGCAGCTGTATGTCGTATGGCTGCATAATGCGAGTTTCTTGTATCTACGAGTTGATCAAGACGAGCAATTGACGTCAGAGTCACTACAAAATTTTTGTGTTTAGGTACTCTTCCTTTGTTTTTGTCCATTACAAATCAAACTTGACTAGGAAGTGCATATTCACCATGTTTATATCGGTCGAAGCGAATTGAGCTGGTCTTACCAATCAAAGATCTAGAGTCAGGGACTATTGTCAGCAGCTGGTCAGCAGCTCGTCCTGTGTAACCAAGCCTTTAAAGCTTTAATTCGCTTAACTTACCAAATCTTCCTAGCGCCTTATTTACAAAGTTAAGTTTTAATTCAGCAGTTTCTACATTAAACACAAAACAATAGTATTTCTGGTTTGGAGAAATCTAACGATGATTACGATGCCTTTGAATGTAATCTTCCTATAGCATCTAATTTATAATGTAAGATTTATATCGAGCACAGCTTCTTCTCTAAGCACTGGGGGCTTCAATCATTAACATAATATTAAAACGTCTATAGCTCGTAAATTAACACAGGAAATTTTGAACTGCTTTGCTGCCTTGGTGAAGGATTAAGTCGGTTTGGGTAAAGCCTTAACAGCTCAACGGATTAAACTTTGTTTTGTATATTATGAGACGACTTGCAATTACCGATTAACATCAGATGCGCTGATCTCTGGTAATGGGTAATGTCACCCGCATTTCTTTGGCGCGCTCATCGTGACTACGGATAGAATTGGCTCATTGGTGTTGCTGATATGTTTCACATTTTACTTTTGAAACATGTGAACTCTGCGGCATATTGAAATCAGAAAAATCGTTGGTCCTCACCCCATTGCACTATTGTGTTATAGCTACTCCTAACACAAGCCTAGGAGGAAAACAATAGTGATAATAATATCTAAATCGCTTTGTTTACCCTCGTATGACCCTCGGGCAAAAGTTGATAGACCAATGGAGCGCCGTAATCGCACTTAAACTGCTACTAAAATTACCAGCATCCTGCTCAGCTATAAATAAAATAATTATAGCAGCAACAATAAACCATTTACCAGCTACTGATGTTTGAAAATGGTGTAATATTTTGGTTTCAATTATATGAAATTCATTTTTAATTTTAACTGTAAATAATTTATTATTAAATAGAGATATGAATGACTAAAATATAAATTTAGTTTCCATTGGGGGTGCATTTGGACCACAAAATGGAGCCTTAATGGAATATTATGTCCATAAATACAGGGCTGCATTTGGACCGTAAAACCACTTCAAAATTGGAATTTGGTAACGATTTCAGAGCAGTTGACATAACTGCAACGCAACTTCTGACCGACCGTACAGGCCACGTGCAGTCGGTGTTTAGTTAGCGTATAGTTCTATAGTTCGTACCAGGAACTGTGGCAATAGCGGACATTGACCTTTCCTTCTTTTAGGCAGAGATTGCAAACATTTATTTAAACTCTTATAGTATGGCATACAGTTTGAACTACACTGCTTCCAGTCCAAAGGTAGCCCGTCTGACCATAATATATTATGATATTATAATACTTAGGTCGCTTAGTAAGGAAGATATCGTATAATTATGGATGAAACACTCTTTGCAACTCCCCCACCTTACGCCAGGCCATGCATGTTGAGTCATATCAAAACGCAGTAAATACTTACTCGAACTTTACCAACCAATAGTACCGCATTAACGATGTGAACTGATGACTACACACGTGGCTTGGTGTGGAGGGGGGTGGCGTGTTACAACTTTGCTGGATTCATTATTATTATGTACTTACCTACTTGAAATAATTGTTTTTTCGCAGATACAAGCAAGCCCGTGGAGAATCAATTTCAAAGAGCCAAATTTCTACGCGCACGTACTACTCTACAAGGGATGAAGAGGACCTCAATCCTAGAACTGACCTTAAAAGCAACTAGATGGATCTAAGGATCTAAAGGTCTTATTACACCCTAAGGGGTGTCATAAGAATCCTACTACTGCGCCGTGTAAAGTCATGCCAATCAAATATAACTTAAAAGCGTTAAGCGTTAAACTTTTAAGCGTTAACTTAAAAGCGTTAAGCGCAAGCCACATTGGGGGCGAAGCGAAACGAAACGAAGTTCGTTTCGCTTCGATTATGACGCTACCGCGTCTTTTCATACTTACATGAAATTATGCTCATTACAGAGCTAAACGAAGCTACTGCGAACTTGCGAGCTCTCATAGTCTAGCGACAGGAGCGAAGCGAAACGAACCTCGTTTCGTTTCCCTTCGCTGCCAATGTGGCCTGCGCTTTAGGCATGTACTGGTTTATTCCATGACCTTTGCATTTATCATTATATACGTACATTATTCAGCTTCACAAGTATACATTAAGACTGAGACAGAGACAGCGATATGATGCGCCAACGATGACGTAGTTTAGCCCCATATAATAGTTATTTATGCAACTGTTGTATAATAAAGGGTATAAAAACACGAATGTAGGTTTCGAGGCGAAGCCGAGTGTGATAATAGCATCACATGAGTGTTTTATTACCTAATTATCAACAATTGCATACAAGACTTTATCTACACCCATAATATGAATCCTCTATAAAAGATTCTGAAACAATTAGCTTACTGCTAACATTGAAAAAGCCAGTCCTAGTAACCATAATATCATCCAAAGGAGTGTTATTATGAAAACAGATGATATAATGTTGTACTGAATTTCATTACAACACTCGTTTGGAAGATGTAATAGTTATTAGGACATTGGGTGTTTTAATGATAAGCTAACTGTTTCAGAATCTTTAATAGAGGATTTAAAACATGGGATTTAAAGCCACGAAAATTACATACCTTATCTTTTGGTGGCAGCCATTAGAAAGAGCCTGTTATAAAACAGAGATTTAACTACGAGTCTTTCAGTATAGTACTCGATTTCGACAGTCAACTGGGGCTTAGCACATCTCCGCATCTAAATACATAAAGCGCAATGAAACGCGAATATGTGACAGAAAAGAAATAAATCACTAAAATCGCTTGGGGAAGATCAATTCACCATTACACCGGGGTAGATCCCTTTAAAAATAATAAAAAGTAAAAGAAAATCACAGTAGGATGAAACCCATTGGAAAAGGAGGAGAATATTATAAAAATAAAAGGAAAAATAATTTACGGGCGATCTGAGCTCGGGAAAAAAAGTGGGGGGGGTTTTAGAGTAAAAAACGGTTTATCTCAATTTCTGGCAAAACTACAAGTCCTATGCAAAAAAATTAAATTACAAAGTTGTAGGTAATAAACAGATCTACAACTTTTGTATTTACACTTTTTTACATAACCTCAAAATTTATGTGGAAAGTTCAAAAAACCAAGTTTTTGGTTTTTTATTTTTATCTTTTACAAATAAATATTTTTTTGTCACGGAATTTGGTGAAAACTTACCTTTTAATGTCCCAAATACACTGTAATTTATTTGATTTGAAATATTTAGTTTTTCTCCTTATTTTTGACTTAATATCGAAAAAGCACCCTAATTTTCAATCGAAAATTCATCCGTCAAAATATCAGCTTTTTTTAAAAAGTAGGTGTGCGTTCTATTCTTTGAAATCTCTACTTTCCGATGATATAAAAAAATATATATATCACTATAGTAAATCTTCTCAGAAAATGAAAAAAACCGGAATTCGAATTTTTTAAATCTTGTACTAAAATATCATTCAATTTTAATTTTTAGGTTATATTATATTAAACATGTTATTTTTTAAAGAAAATATTACAATTTTTATTTTAGAGTTGCCACTTCATTATACTTATTGCATTAATAAACCAGTGTTGATAATTTTTGAAAGCAAGAAAAATCACAGTAGGATGAAACCCATTGGAAAAGTAGGAGAATATTTTATAAAATAAAATAAAAAAAATTTACGGGCGATCTGAGCTCGAGAAGGGGAAGGGGGGAGTTTTAAGGGTAAAAAACGGTTTATATCGATTTCCGGCAAAACTAAAAGTCCTATGGAAAAAAATCAAATGGCAAAGTTATAGGTAATAAAAAGATCTACAACTTTTATATTTACACTTTTTTCACATAACCTCAAAATTTATGTGGAAAGTTCAAAAAACCAAGTTTTTGGTTTTTTATTTTTATCTTTTACAATAAATTTTTTTTTACGGAATTTGGTGAAAACTTACCTTTTTATGTCCCAAATACACTGTAATTTATTTGATTTGAAATATTTAGTTTTTCTCCTTATTTTTGACTCAATATCGAAAAAGTAATATTATATTAGTAATAAAGTAATATTTTCTTTAAAAAATAACATGCTTAACGTAACGTAACCTAAAAAATTCGACCTCCGGTTTTTTTCATTTTCTGAGAAGATTTACTACAGTAATATATATATTTTTTTATATTATCGGAAAGTAGAGATTTCAAAGAAAAAACGCACACCTATTTTTTGAAAAAAGCTGATATTTTGACGGATGAATTTTCGATTGAAAATTAGGGTGCTTTTTCGATATTGAGTCAAAAATAAGGAGAAAAACTAAATATTTCAAATCAAATAAATTACAGTGTATTTGGGACATCAAAAGGTAAGTTTTCACCAAATTCCGTGGAAAAAAAAAATATTTATTGTAAAAGATAAAAATAAAAAACTAAAAACTTGGTTTTTTGAACTTTTTACATAAATTTTGAGGTTATGTGAAAAAAGTGTAAATACAAAAGTTGTAGATCTTTTTATTACCTACAACTTTGTCATTTAATTTTTTTGCATAGGACTTGTAGTTTTGCCAGAAATTGAGATAAACCGTTTTTTACTCTAAAACCCCCCCCACTTTTTTTTCCCGAGCTCAGATCGCCCGTAAATTATTTTTCCTTTTATTTTTATAATATTCTCCTCCTTTTCCAATGGGTTTCATCCTACTGTGATTTTTCTTGGTTTCAAAAATTATCGACACTGGGCTACATAGGGTAGTTTCGCTTCTATTTCGTATGTCATACGTGATACGACGGACAAGTCATAGCGAAGCTTCATTGATTTGCTGCTAAGTTTTTCTCGTGTTAGGGTGACAGAGAGTTCAGAAGTGTGTCTGGCCTGAATTGATTTGGTATTTCTAAACTATTCTCGATTACTTGAAACGGTAAATGAAATATAATAAATTAATTAATATTAAGTGTATTAAGTATAAATTTAAGTAATATAATTATATCGTTATATTATTTAGTGAAAAAGTCATTATAATTTTTTAGTCATTTTTGTAATGCACGTTATGCTTTTTTGTACCTAATGTACGTATCGGTAGGATTAAGTAGGTAGTTTATAATGGGTATAAGGTGACCGCTCTCGGAAATGAACTCAGGTAAAAGTAGTGATGATAGCTGTCAAGATATTAAAAAAAAAACGCGAAAAAAATTAAAATGTTTGCTGTAATTTTAAAAGTTCGCAATTTGATGCAATCAGCTGACGCCTAAATACCTAAGTTGTCACCGGTTGCCCGCCGCTTGTGGTCATTGACCCCGAGTTGTGCATGCTGTCCATTGCCGGTTTGAAAAATACAAAATAAAAACCAATAATATTACAAGACTATGGACAAATTGGAATTGGATTGTGTTTAGGTAATATAATAATAGCGCTAAGTTTTCGATAGCGGTCTCCTTATTCCCTGTATACTCGTATAATGTAGTCTTCTCGTCACAATCCTGAAATGCCTTATCATGTATAAAAGTAGGCAACTAATAAGTAAGTAAAATAGAATTATATTTAGTAAGTAGAAAGTAGACGTAAGCTATGATCTCACAGACTTTTGTAATGCATTTTTCATAATCTCACACAAGACTATCTGAAAATGTAACATAATAATATGTATGTAACATATTATTTTTAAAGATATATTACTTATTTAAGTAGATAGATATTAAGTAGATTATTGTTGTTTTTACTTTACCACTTTCACTTTTGGTAAATAACCGTCGCGTTTGGCCGATAACCTAATTTTCTTTTGCGTAGATCTACGTACAATTTCACATGAATCTATGAACTCCGGTTCTTGAATCTAGGTATGTATTTTTTATCAATTATTAGCACATCAAGTTCAGAAATGGATGATATTTGCCGGTTATTCTAATTAACAGTACAGTCTTATTCTAACTTACACTCTTAACTCGTACTTCACACGTCAAATTAGACAATGAATCATGAATGAAAACGCAAATATTCAATTTTAAAAGGTGCAATTATATTTTGTTCCTTTTAAAATAGTTAAATTAGCAAATAAGGAGTTTTCATCATCATACCTATAATAATACTAGGTACTCGTTTTGAAAACTAAAAAAAACCGGCCAAGTGCGTGGCGGGCCACGCGCAGTGTAGGGTTCCGTAGTCACAATCCTCGAAAAACAGATATAACTCCTTAACCTGTGAACCCTACTTAGCCGTGATAGTTTTCCTTTAAAATTGATTATATACCCTACTGCTGTGAATTTTTTCAAGTTCCTATATACTGCCATTTGGCTGATAGAGGGGGGGGGACACTTGACTCTAATAAAAATTTGCACTTTAAAACATCATATTTTACAAACGGATCTAGAAATCGAAAAATGATGTTCCCACACCCACAGTATTTTTAAAAGACCTATTCAACGATACCCCACTATGGGGTAGACGAGAAAAAAATATTCATCCCCACTTTACATGTAGGGGAGCTACCCTAAAAAAATATTTATCAAAATTTTATTTCACCACTTTGTCGACGTGATTAATATTTATACTCATGCCAAATTACGAATTTCTAGCACTAATAGTCTCTGAGATTAACCGAGGACGGACAGACGGACAGACGGACAGACGGACGGACATGGCGAAACTATAAGGATTCCTTGTTTACTACGGAACCCTAAAAA
Organism: Melanargia galathea; assembly: GCA_920104075.1. Taxonomy (NCBI): domain Eukaryota; kingdom Metazoa; phylum Arthropoda; class Insecta; order Lepidoptera; family Nymphalidae; genus Melanargia; species Melanargia galathea. Next base: position 16,814,382 of record OV049871.1, on the reverse strand, counting down.
GGCGTAAGTCTCAAATGTTTCCTATAAACCAATTTGTGCTAAAATGTAAATGCTACATCTATAAGGCTTTGGCATTTGGCCATTCGCCGCTGACATAGGGATATGTGAAAAATATTTTTTGCTAAATTTTTAAGTAACTACCCTGCTTTAAAGCAGGGATAGTGGGATGTTCCCGCTAATACCTATAGGTAACGACATGACACAAATTGTAGGTGACTTACTAGGTTCTTTATCACGGTTACGTATGTATAATAATAATTAGACCTAATAAAACTTATATTATACATACCTGTTTAAAAACATGATTATACAATATATTATTAAATAATTAATATAATAAATGTAACCTACCTCACGCATTGTTTTCCTTATTCCATAGTATATTATTATCTTTTATCAGCTTATACCTAGTTAAGAATTTATGCAACTGTTGTACTTATAATAAGGGGTATTAAAACACGAATGTGGGTTAATTGATGTGTGATTGAGGGAGGATTTAATACCTAATTATCAACAGTTGTATACAAGACTATCTACACCCATAATATGAATCTATACTAATATAATAAAGCGGAAGAGTTTGTTTGTTTGAACGCGCTAAAGGAACTAGTGGACCGATTTCAAAAATTCTTTCACCGTTGGATATACGTACGTGATCCTTGAGTGCTATAGGCTAGATATGTACCACGGGCGAAGCCGGGGCAGACCACTAGTCCTCTATAAAAGATTCTGAAATAGTTAGCTTACTGGTAACATTAAAACAGCCAGTCCCAGTAACCATAATGTCATCCAAAGGAGTGTTATTATGAAAACGGATGATAAAATGTTGTACTGAATTTCATAATAACACTCCTTTAGATGATATTATAGTTATTAGGACATTGGGTGTTTTAATGCTGCAGGATTTAAAGCATGGGTGTAGATAAACCCCTTTTCTATACTAATAAATAAAATTGAAGTGTCTGTCTGTAATATCGAAATAACTACCTCATATTAAACTCATATGGTTATTTGAACGATACTATAACCGAATCACACGTTTTTAAAATTTTTGTCTGTCTGTCTGTCTGTCTGTCTGTCTGTCTGTCTGTCTGTTTGAACGGGCTAATCTTTGGAACGGCTGAACCGATTTTGACGGGACTTTCACATACAAATAGAGAATTAACCAGGGAGTAACATAGGCTACTTTTTTAACCGACTTTCAAAAAAGGAGGAGTTGTGTTTTTCTACCTATGTACACCGATATCTCCGAGATTTCTGAACCGATTTGCGTATTTTTTTTTTTAATCGATAGAGAAACATTGCGACACTGTTCTACAAAAAATTTGGAATTCAACTCCTCAATCCTGATGCTGTAGGGGATCCTGATCCCCAACACTAATGGGATTTAGGCACTGTCGGTTATTTAAATTGATATTGGGGATACCAATTAAAGACTTTATTGTTGAATGACCTCAAGTAGGTACATGTCCAACTCCTCAACCCTGATGCTGTAAGGAATTGCATTCCGAAATCGTAAGGATCCCACGGAATTTTTCCGTTTTGTGGACGGGTTACTACTTACTACAGATAGGCTACTTTTTGTTCTGGAAAAATCAAAGTTCCCACGAGATTTTTACAAACAACACGGGCGAAGCCGTGGGCATCATCTAGTCTACTATATAAAAATAAGTCGGGTTTTCCTTCCTGATGCTATAACTCCAGAACGCACGAACCGATTTCCACGGTTTTGCATTCGTTGGAAAGGTCTCGGGCTCCGTGAGGTTTATAGCAAAGAAAAACACGCGAACGAAGTCGCGGGGGTCAGCTAGTACTAAATAAAATTGTTTATCTACACTTTTCTATCAAAAATATCACTGCTACGTTACCTACGTTAGACTTTGCTTAAGAAGTCATCAAAACTATTCATTAGAACATAGAAGTTGTCACCTACTTCTGGATTTCATGTCGCAGGGTTATTGTCAGATAGTCCAAGAGGTTATAACTTTGGTGACCATCTCCGAAATGGCTTATTCTGAATTCACAGCATTGTAGAGCTCGTGCTCTACAATGCTTGCCAGCTTGCTCTACAGCTCTTGCTCTCTCTTGCCCACGACACGGACGGCTAGACTTTCTTTATTTTATAAAAGCTAAAAGTTTATCTGTGTATTGTCCCCAACACAGAGAGAACGATCAGCGACGATGAAGTTGAGGAGATAACAGGTTTGGGAGATAACATGTAATAAAGGTGGAAAAAATCTTACGTCAAAGTATATAGTCAATGTTTTTTATATTTTCTTCGCAATAGTAGTGTTACAAAGGCGTACCTATATATAACCTCAAGAAGTGCTAATATAATTACTTATTATCTCGGAGAAGGCTCTCTGAATAGGTTCAATGATTTGCACTTTTCAGAAATGTACCTCCAATATGCAGATATTTCATCGCGGACGAATCTAACAGGAAATCGTTGAGGAAAGTGACCAAATATAAATAACTGTAGATATAGAGGAATTTGGGAAACATGGGAAACGTACAAACTCATATCTACTTAATACTTCATTTAGGAATAGGAATCCATCCTAATCCTAATCCATCCTAATCCTCCATCCTAATAACCAAATGTAACTTGGACCAATTAAGGAAAAAAAATAGTAGCAGTAATTTAAGAACAAAAAGAATTTAAGAACACAAAGAAAAAGATATAGCTGACATCGGGGAGGCAGTTTTTTTACTTTTTATCAAGGAAAATAAGAGTGCCCATGACATTTTTAAAATACGTAAATCCACACGAGCGGAATCGTGGGCAAGCAGTAATAATGAAAAGGAAAACTAATCCATTATTATAATATGTTAATAATTTAAATAAATAAAATATTTAATTCGCTTAGTATTCCATTCGCTGTTAGCATTACCACATCCCGGATAAAAGATGACGTGTTCCAAAATATTCCTAGTGTTTTTCGTAACATCGTCTACTAGTATATTTGCATCACCCGTGACCGTTCTCGGTGTAGATGACGATCGAACAGAACTGTGTAAAGAAAAATTGTGCATCCCAAAGTGCTGTGAGGAAGGCAAATATTTGAACTCTTCAGCATCCGTGCAGTGCACTGACTCCGATAAGGAATATTCCTTGTCACATTTCAGCAATATGCCTGTTTACGGGATATTTGCAAATGGAACTCTGAACAAAGCGACTGATAAAAAATTGGGCGATATCCCGTTCTACCTCGTCCCTGGGAGAATGTACGAGAAAGTAGACAACGAGAATTTCGAGAGGAAGTATCCTTTCGTTGCAGAGGCTGAGAATATGGAATCGTACTTAACTGAGGTAAGTAGGAACGTTTTGAACTTCGTGATAACGTTTTGTTTAACAATTTAATATGATAATTTTTTCTCCTTTTAAAAAAGAAAAAGTAAGTGTCATACAATTTTGAAATCCAAACTAGGTAAACGCGCCAACTTTTAAAGTCACTTGCCAAAAAAGCCTGGTACATTTTTTTACAGTAGGTATAGTCGGTAAAAGTTGAGTGATGTAATTATTTTGAATTCAATGTTGGGCAAACATTTTATTTAAAACTTAGCACAGTACTGTAATTTACAGATTTCAAATTAACAGATTTACATATTCATGATTACTTACATCAAAGAAAAATTGTCGCAGAAAAGTTAATATTTGTGGTCACAAGGGTCGAAAGATTTTCACAGGATGTCAGTTTTTCCGATTTATTTTTGATACCTACTTCTAATTCGACCACCAGTACCAGGCTAAGATTTTTTATATACCTAGCTATTTATTATATACCTGTGGTATATATATTACCTTTGGTAGATTCAATTGACGATTCAAAAGTACTTGTAAAAGTTTATTTTAATTAAAAAACTTTTCTATTCTAAAAACTTTTCTATTCTATTCTATTCTATTCTATATTATGTACTAGAGGATACCCGCGACTTCGTCCGCGTGGATTTAGGTTTTAAAATCCCCTGGGAACTGATGACTTACCGGGATAAGAAGTAGCCTATGTTCTTGTCCAAGGTCTAGTATATTTCTGAACCAAATTTCATCAAAATCGGTTCAGCGATTTAGGCGTGAAAGCGTAACATGGTACAAACAGAGTTACTTTCGCATTTATAATATTAATAAGTATAGGTAGGTAGGTATGGATTTTACCTACATATACGCTGGCACTAATTTATTTGCGATCATTTCGAGTAGTTTTGATAAATATTATACAGGGATAATAATTAGGTAATTATTATGTGTATCTACTCTACTTTTCAGACCGGTCATGTTTATTTAGAAAACACTGAAATCGAATTATTGAAAATTATTCAATATTTTTGCGTCGAGTACGTGCTTAGTCCAACACACGATGAAGCAAAGCCCCAAATTGTATCAATACCATACGAAGGTAACGATCCAATCGATCCGGTAAGGGAAGAGAAGAGTAATAGAACTTATTACTGTGAGTAGGTATAAAACATCCACATTGAATTTTTTTTTACAAATCGTATTTAATTGCCATCAAATCCATGCTCATCCAGCATCCGCACTTGGCCAGCGTGGTGGACAATGGCCTAAACCCTTCTCAATCTGAGATGAGACCCGTACCCTGTAGTGGACCGGAAATGGGTTGGTCATAATGATGAAGCATGCTCATCATTTCATGCTTTGAATGGGACTACCGAATTTTGGCGATACAAATTCGGCCGCTTACACTTACATAATATCACACTAATATTATAAAGGCGAAAGTTTGTGTGTATGTATGTGTGTGTGTATGTGTGTATGTTTGTTACTCTATAACGTCGCAACTACTGAACCGAGTTTGCTGAAATTTTGAATGGAGATAGGTTATGCCCTGACTTAACACAAGTAGCCTATATGTTAAGTCAGGGCATAATCTATCTCCATTTAAATTAAGCCAAATCGGTTCAGGCCCATTGTTAGCGACCATGTCTCAGATCGCTAACAATGGGACTCATAAGAAGGCTCAGGGTCACTCAGCGGGCGATGGAGAGAGCTATGCTCGGAGTATCCCTGCGGGATCAAATCAGAAATGAGGAGATCCGCAGGAGAACCAGAGTTACCGGCATAGCTCATCGAGTCGCGAAACTGAAGTGGCAATGGGCGGGGCACATTGCTAGAAGAACCGATGGACGTTGGGGTCCCAAGGTGCTTGAATGGCGACCTCGCACCAGTAAACGAAGCGTTGGTAGACCCCCGACCCGATGGACAGACGATCTCAAGCGAGTCGCTGGTAGCCGCTGGAATCAGGCGGCACAAGATCGTGTTCTGTGGCGATCCTTGCAAGAGACCTATGTCCAACAGTGGACGTCTATTGGTTGAGACGACGACGACGACGAAATCGGTTCAGTAGTTGCGCCGTTATAGAGTAACAAACATACACACATACATACATACACACAAACTTTAGCCTTTATAATATTAGTGTGAATTAGTGTGATAATTCAATGCCTTTTCCAGCCGCAATAATATCATCAGTGTTCCTGGTAATAGTACTTTTGGTGTATATTGTGTTGCCTGAACTGCGCAACCTCGGCGGAATGATCCTGATGGCGTACGTCACCAGCTTGCTGTTCGCCTTCATTATATTGGCTGTAATGCAAGGAGTCGCGCCCGTACAAAGTTATATATGCATTTACAGAAGTAAGTAGATTCAACACTTGTTGTTAATTCAACACAAACTTTAACACTCGACGAAAAAACGACGGGTGTTAAAGTTTGTGTGTGTGTATGTGTGTGCGTGAACGTGTGCGTGTGCTTGGGTGTGCGTGGGTGTGTGGGTGTGTGTGTGTGTGTGTGTGTGTTTGTGTGTGTGTGTGTGTGTATGTGTGTGTGTGTGTGTCTGTTCCCCCGTAGCGCTCAAACGGGTGAACCGATTTGAATCCGGTTTTTTTTTTTTGTTTAAAAGGTGAATTAGTCGGGAGTGTTTTTATGATGGTCGCCGCCACAAAATGGCGGATTACATATTTTTTCACAACTGCTTCAGTATGGGTATCAAATGAAAGGACTTGACGAGTAGAATAGCACTATGCAAATCCAATATGGCCGCCACCACATAATGGCGAAAGTCGGGGGTTTTTAAATTTTTAATTTATACTTGTAGATAATATTATACTTACGACATTTTGATCGACTAGCACGAGGCTGCTTTCACCACCACCACCACTACCACTACAGCCTTTTTACGTCCTATTCACTATTTTTGCATCATTTCCTTCAAAATAGAAAAAAAATTCAACCGCTCTCGAGATTCGAGAATGTCAAGATAATGTTTTTTTTGCAGCTTTGTAACGCTCCCACTCTCGTATGTTACGTTCAAATAGTCTGATTTTCTAAATATACTTTTTTTAGCTCGTAATTATCCCACCATGCCTTAATCTGACGTTTGTGAGTATTTACGCGCGGCTCTATACAGGGTATAAGGAGACTACTACCGAAAACTTAGCGCTATTGTTATACTACCTTAACACAATTTTATAGGGTAGGTATTGGCGTTGGCGCGAGCGCGGTTTCATAGGTACCTAACGATACGTAAATAGGTCACACAAAGTTCGTTAACCTCCAGCGTCAGCTGATTTTTTTATTTTAATTACGCAAGAATTACGTAACAAACTTTAAAAAAATATAGCAAATAAGTTTTTTGCAATTACAGTTCTGTTTAATCCCTCAAAACGGGTATTGCATAAAAAGTGCAATTTTTTTATTGTAAACATGAATTTTTGTCAAGTTTTTTTCAATGATATCTATTATCAGTAATCATCAGTACTATCACCCGACTTCGTTACCGAGAGCGTTGCCCTGACACCCTGTATATGGTAGAGGGTACTCAGCAGGATACAAGATGCCTTCATTATGTTAGTTTGACGCGCTCGAGTGAATCCAAAAATCCCCTTTTGGGCTCCTCTACTATCTCTTGTATCTACGCGCGATCTTGTGCAAGGTTCCGGTGCATTAATAGTTTATTGCAATTAAATTATAACATCACCACCATCACCATATATGCGCTCCGAGGCAACGTTGACTCAAACTTCATTGTTTCAGCTGCATCGTTGTACTTTTTCCTGTTGTCAGCGTTCTGCTGGATGAATGTTATGTCGATCGACATTTGGTGGACTTTCCGGTAAGTGTAAAACTTTTTTTTATTTTTATTCAAGTACAAGTTAGCCCTTAACTGCAATCTCACCTGATGGTAAGCGATGATGCAGATTGGAAGAGGTGTGCATACCCCTGATCGGTTGAAATCGCTTGGCGGCACGGCTTTGGCAGGCACGGTTGAAGCCTCTCACCAGACCAGACTAGAGACAATTTAGAAATTATAAAACCGGCCAAGTGCGTGGCGGGGCACGCGCAGTGTAGGTTTCCGTAGTCACAATCCTCGAAAAACAGATATAACTCCTTAACCTGTGAACCCTACTTAGCCATGATAGTTTTCCTTTAAAATTGATTATTTATATACTACTGCTGTGAATTTTTTCAAGTTCCTATATACTGCCATTTGGCTGATAGAGGGGGAGGACACTCGACTCAACAACGACAATAAAAATTAGCACTTTAAAACATCATATTTTACAAACGGATCTAGAAATCGAAAAATGATGTTCCCACACCCACAGTATTTTTAAAAGACCTATTCAACGATACCCGGAATTATGGGGTAGACAAGAAAAAAAATATTCATCCCCACTTTACATGTAGGGGAGCTACCCTAAAAAAAATATTTATCAAAATTTTATTTCACCACTTTGTCGGCGTGATTAATATTTATATCCATGCCAAATTACAGATTTATAGCACTAATAGTCTCTGAGATTAACCGAGGACGGACGAACATGGCGAAACTATAAGGGTTCCTTGTTTACTACGGAACCCTAAAAAAGCTTCGTACCTGTAAGCCTCATGAAGAGCAGCCTCGACCTGAGACAAACTGAGATTGCTCAAAGGAATTCTATGATTGTCCCTCTTGACAAGACTTACTTACTACCATTTTATACTTTTCAAAATGTTTTATTTGTACACTAATTTCTGCCCGCGGCTTCGCCCTCGTGTATTTCAGTTTGTCACAAATACCGAGGGAATCGTGGATTTCCGGTTCCCGTTCCCGCTCCCTTTTCCAACCTTTATACCAACTTTCGAGGAAGTTTTCTATAGTAATCTACCTATACAGCCTATGTGTTAAGTCAGGGCATAATCTATCTCCACTCAAAATTTCAGCCAAATCTGTTCAGTAGTTGCGGCGTTAAAGGGTAACAAACACACACACACACACACACACAAACTTTCGCCTTTATAATAGTAGTGTGATTACACGTTGTTAAAATCTACACGTCTGTCTGTGCCGAATAATCATCGGAACGCCTAAACCACTTTCGTAGGCAGGTAGGTATTTACAGAAATATACAAGGTAATCCAAGATCTAAACCTAAAAACCTAAACACACGTGAATAATAATAAACATGAGAATCGTTATTTCTATAGCTTAAATTCTTTCTGTGTGCTTAGTCTAAATCGGAGCACTCGAAAACGAACTCGAAAACTATTGATCGATTTCAGAGTAAAATAGACCTAAAATGGCTTGTATTAAGGTTTGAGTTCGCCAATACATTCAGCATTCGAACAATGCTGAATGTATTGGCGAACTCAAACCTTAATACAAGCCATTTTAGGTCTATTTTACTCTGAAATCGATCAATAGTTTTCGAGTTCGTTTTCGAGTGCTCCGATTTAGACTAAGCACACTGATCTGGCTATTTTTAAACAGTTTCACCTTCCTTTGTATCCAGTGGTTTCTCAGACACTTTCGCATCAGCTAAGATAAACATCAGATGTTGGTGACAATAACTGGGACAGGATAACGACAGTGTGCTGTCTGAGGTACAGAGGTACAGAGGTACTGCCTCTGAGGTACAGAGGAAACGAAAAGGGCTAATATTCAGACCTCCAAAGTCGATTACTTTCATACGTAAATAGAAGAATGTTTAATTCAAAATTTGCGGATCAATTCAAGACTGCGAAATATCCTGGAAAAATCCACAGTTCCCGCGGGATTTTAAAAAAGCCGAAGTTTGCTACAGCAATCTACAGTTACAGCTATAGGTAGATTACTATAGCAAACTTCCTTGAAAGTAGTAAAGCTTGGAAAAGGGAGCGGGAATCCACGATTCCCTCGGGATATCGTTAATCGCGTTAATTTAACGCGGGCGAAGCTAGTATTATACTATACATATGTATTTATGTTGAATATGTGTGTTTATTATGTATATTTATATAGATTTGTTAATTGTGCATTTCAGTGGGTACGCAAAAGCAAGGCCAATCCATAGAAGGGGAGAACACTTTAAGTTTTGCATGTACGGCCTCTACGGATGGGGTCTGCCTGGCATCATGACCGCGGGCTTGGTTGGCATCAACGAAGCTGATTTGTCTCAGTGGCCCTGGATTATCACACCTCGCATACCTAACGGAGGGTGCTTTCTTATGGGTAGGTGTCTGGTGTACGTGTAAACATAACTCCCGGCGCCACACACAAACATACATTCGAACAAAGACTTTGAAGGACTTTGCTCGCACATTTGAACACAGGTTTGCTCACCTGCCAGACAGGCTTTGCAAATACGTTCGCTTCGTTCGAATTTGAATTTTAACCGCTTTGATATTATGCGCTCGAAAAACCGATAGGTACCGAATGGCAAAATGCAAATGTATGTTCAAAGAACAAACACCAACAAAGACCCCAGCTTCACATAATATTATGTTCAAACAAGTGTTCAAATAATAATTAGTGTTCAAATGTTTATGCTATGTTTGGCGCCGGGGTAAGTACCTATAAGTGATAATCTAAAATATTGAAAGTAAAACCGACTTCACCACACACTTATCACTTATCAGTCCATATCTTGAAAACTACTGAAACGATTTGAATGAAACATGCACTATTCCCTAGGTTGATGCTAGTGGCTATAAACACAAATTATCGGTAATTGTATACATATTTAATATGTAAGAAATTAACTAAAAATTCGGTTGCGTTATAGGGCAGTGCTCGTTAAATAGAAAGAGAGATGACTTACGCTGGTACAGAAAGTGAGTATTTAAAAAACTGACCAAATAGGGTAGAGTAGGGTAGGTTCGGTAGGGTGTACTGTGAACCCATAATCAGCTATTCCGGAATTGTTACCAAGTGTATTATAACCTCTTACACTGTACCAAAAAATATGGCATGGCGCAAAAACTGTGGTAAATATAATATTTAGTTTTGGCGATTGGCGATGATCATAGAAAGTTTTTTTTTTCATAGGAAGTTATGAGCGATGTACTATTGCTCTTCCTCGACTGTTTCGACATGATATAATCTTGTTATTTAATTGACATCTTATTTCAGGTATACAGAAAAATCTATACCTGTACACGCCTATGACGATCCTAATTCTGAGCAATTGGATGTTTTTCCTGATGACAGCCTATAACATCTGGCGGTTGACGCGCGGCACTGCTATCTTGAACTCCGCAGCTGCCGCGGCTGGCAACCCAGCTGCTCACCGAAAACAAATGACCAGGTGATACATTAGATAGGTACCTTATAATTAATGTACCTATACATGTATACATTCGCCATGTTGTGGTGGCGGCCATCTTGGATTTGCATAGCGCTCAAACTGGTGAACCGATTTGAATGCGGTTTTTTGTTTGAAAAGTAAATTAGTCGGGAGTAATCTTAGCTATGTTTGATGAAAATCAGACCAAGATGGCCGCCGCCACAAAATGGCAGATTACAAATTTTTACACAACTCCCTCAATATGGGTATCAAATGAAAGGGCTTGACTAGTATAATAGCACTATGCAAATTCAAGATGGCCGCCACCACAAAATGGCGAATGTTGGGGGTTTTTTAAATTTTTAATTTATACTTGTAAATATTTAACTAAGTCTGTTGATCCTTAATAATGAAGTGTTATTTTTTCAGACTTAAGGTTTATCTCAAGTTGTCCGTTATAATGGGCATCAACTGGCTATTTGAGTCCGTGTCGAGTGTTGCAGGACACTTCGCGCTGTGGGAATACACTGATATGTACAATTTGATCATCGGCGTTGCAATATTTTTCATCTTTGTGTTCAAGAAAAAAATATACAACAAACTCAAGTTAAGGTAAGCGGAATGCAGATGAAGTTACTTGCTACTATATATAAGGAAATAACTTTATCACACTTCACAAGTTCACACTAATATTATAAAGGCGAAAGTTTGTGTGTGTGTGTATGTATGTTTGTTACTCTTTAACGCCGCAACCATAGAACCGATTTGGCTGAAATTTTGAATAGAGATAGATTATACCCTGACTTAACACATAAGTAGGCTTTTATCCTGGAAAAATCCACAGTTCCCACGGGATTTTGAAAAAACCAAAGTCTATAGCTACAGCTATAGGTAGATTACTAATACTATAGCAAACTTTCTTGAAAGTAGGTATAGAGGTCGGAAAAGGGAGCGGGAACGAGAACCGGAAATCCACGATTCCCTCGGGATTTGTGAAAAACCGAAATCCACGCAGGCGAAGCCGCGGGCAGAAGCTAGTAATTTATATAATAAACTAGCTGTTCCCGGCATGCGTTGCAATGTCACGTAGAGTATGGTCTAGGAACCCACAGACGTGAAACATACAAACATACATTTTAATATAGATTTGTGTTAGGAACCTTCGCGGGCGTATGCAGAACAACTCACCAAAGTTTCATCATAATTGGCATCAGCTAGCTAATAGCTTACAATAAAATAATAAGTAAATACAAAATACCTTGTACACAGCTGGTTTTTTTTCAGGTCCTATGAATTGCTGTCTCGTTTCATCGATGGAAGCTCAGCGCAACCGGGTACTAAAAGCGGGAGTTCAGCATCGACCAGTCAAACACCTAGGTCACAATCACACCAGTGGCGCATTCCTCTTAGGAACTTGTAAAGTCATAACCATGTCAATGACGTCACTTACCAGTATGAAAAAAAAAAATTCGGACTTACATTGGGGCATGCAAAGTGTAGCTGGTCCCAGAGTCTAATATAGTTTTTACACTCCCGACTTCATACAAGCGAACCTACTACTGCTACTACTGACAAGAACAACTATACGTAAATCGAGCGGGACAAGGAGAAAGCTGCCTCGTTGGTCTAGTGGTTAGCGTATTCGACTGCAGATCACGAGGTCCCGGGTTCGATTAATTGTTAGGTATGGGGCTTTTCTGTCGAGAAATTCTCAGTGCCAGCCCGGAGTTGGTAGTTGCCGGTGTTTCACCCCCGTGCCTCGGAGAGCACGTTAAGCAGTCGGTCCCGGTTATTATCACTACCATGTGACAATGGTCGTTAAAGCCCGCCAACCCGCATCGGAGCAGCGTGGCGGTAAGCTCTAGATCCCTCTCTCCTATGAGAGAGGAGGCCTGTGCCCAGCAGTGGGACGTTAAAGAGAAAGCTATAGGTACATGACGTACTCTACTCGCACGAAACGCTTTCGTTCAACGTTTCTGATGCATGGCACCCTCTTCCGGCGTCCTTGTTTCCTGCCTCGTACGACTTGAGAAGGTGCGTTCAAGGTAAAAGTGAATAGGTATTGCAAGGCAAGCGCGCTCCAACTTAGACCTCATCATTGCTTTCCATCAGCCATGGCTGTCATCAAGTGCAAGCCTATCCTGCAATAAAAAAGCGTATTTCTACGTTATGGGTGACAATGGCGACGGTGACGAGTGGATTGGCAATAATATAATTAATTGAATATAATACTTATTAAGTAAGTATTAATTAAAAAATAAAATAATATTTTGTAAGTAATATTTTATTTTAATGTAATTTCTAAGAATTTTGCTGAGAAATTAAGATGTTCATATTAAGTAATATAAAATAATAATTTAATGAATAAATAAATGGTATATGAAATTAATGAAAATGTATTTATTAATTTATACATAATATAATGTCCTAGCGGGCCCGGTGAACTTCGTTTCACCTACAAATTATTTACCTATATGCATCTACATCGATGCCTATATGTATAAAAATGAAGTGCTGTTACCACTCTATGCATGGTACCCACATTATGCCCATATACAGTATAGTTTCGATGGGAAGTACCTACCCTGCTGCAGCATCAGGACTAAGAAGCTGGGACCCGGAGTTCAATGATGGTAGATTCTTGACATGTCATAAGAGCCACACGTTGGTGGCCTACGTGAAATAAATGATTTTGAATTTGAATTTGAATGATAAAGTCTATGCTTGGTACCTACAACATGAATTCATAATGGACAGATCCCAAATCCCCATAATTTCGGTGGGAAGTATCCTGCAGCATTAGGATTAAAGAGCTGGGACCTGAAGTTCAATGACACACTCTGTGCTTTATATTTACAATATGAATTCATAACAGACAGTTCCCAAATCATCATAGTGTGGGTGGCCAGTATCCTGCATCATCAGGACTAAAGAGCTGGGACCCGGAGTCCATTGAAACAGTCTATGCTTAGTACCTACAACATGAATTCATAATGGACAGTTCCCAAATCATCATAAGTATGTAGTTGAATGTGGTGTTGTTCAATGCGGTGGAAAGTACCCTGCAGCATCTAGTTTGAGGATCCCAAATCCCCATAGTTTAGGTGTTCAGCAAATTAAATCGACAGCAGCGCCACCTACCGGGTCCAATTGTATTTTCAAACCATCCAGAAACCAATTGCAATGTAGATTGCAATTACACAAAATTTCATGCAAATCGGTCCAACCGTTTAGAAGGAGTTACATGACAAACGCCTGTACAGAAGAACTAATCGACACCGGCGCCACCTACCGGGTCCAAGTGCGAACCGAACCATCTACGAACCCATTGGAATATACACATAAAATTTCATCCAAATCAGTCCTCCTTTATGGAAGTACATAGTCGGTTAAAAATACGAGTAGGTACATACTACTAATTGCAGTTACAGCCTACTTACAGGAAAATTGTGTTCGAAACAACAATTTTTATTTAATAGGTAGGTATAATATTAGAGTGGTATCTAAAGGGAAAATAATTACAGCAATCAACCGTATTCAGTGGTACGACGTGGAATAACAATTCTCCTTTCAATTGTCATTTCACTGCAACTGGTGCAGTTGGTAGGACGACGAGGAGAAAGCCAAATGTTAGAAGTTCGTTATTGACGAGATATATAACGTCTTATAAATCGATGAACGCCGGCTGCACGCACGTAAAAATGTCACGTTCCGCCTGTGCAGAGCGTGCTAGCGAGAGGGCGGAACAAGCGATAGAGAGGTACGATCGGCCTATATATGTGTTCTATTTGATGTTTCCTTATGACGGATTTTATCACGTAAAATTATCGTTCGTAAACCGACTTTACAGACAACCAATTTTTTTCCACTAAACGCACAATTTTTTGCACATTAAGTAAGTAAGTAAAAAGGGAAAAAAAAACTCGATCGATTGTCAGTGAAAAGGTGGATCCTGTGAATTCCGGTACGATGCCGTGTAGAAACCGATCAGGGGTATGCATATTGCATGTACCTCTTCCAAGTTAGCCCGCTTCCATCTTAGACTGCATCGTCAAGTACCATCATGTGAGATTGCAGTCAAGGGCTAACTTGTAGTCGAATAAAAAAAATCTTCGTTTGATATCGGAAAGAAAGACATGCGATGGTACTTCACCCGATAGAAAGTGTAACATCTTAGGAGAGGGGATGAAAGTCAAAATGTAATTCATTAACGCGTGGTCCGATTTTATTCGTTCTTTTTTTGTTAGAAAGGAGATACTTTAAAGATTACTGGCTAATCTCTGAAAGGTTGGACCGATTTTGATGAGACATTTTGATCTACCTAAACATCCGCCAGTGAACTTTTAACAGTTTTTAGCAAGGTATGAGCTCAAAGGAGCTTAGGAAAAACAAAATGAGTCTCACGGGATTTTTAAAAACCAATATCCACGCGAACGAAGTCACGGGTTTCCGCTTGTTTAAAAATAAAACCAGCCAAGTGCGAGTCAGACTCGTGCCTACCTGCCCATGATTCTAGGTCAACGGGAAGTACCCTATAGGTTTTCTTGACAGATACGACAGACAGACAGACAACAAAGTATATTTGGGTTCTTTTTTTCCTTTTGAGGTACGGAACCCTAAATAAAGATGTTTTTTTTATATTTTACACGATTTATTAGGTCAAACCAAGAAGATTATTCTCTACTAGCTGACCCCCGCGACTTCGTCCGCGTGGTTATATAGGTTTTTATATAGATAGAGATCGGATTGGATCCCATAATCCTTTTTTGTACCTAAACTCAATGTAGCCTAAGTTATCCACATCACCTATCTGCCATTGAAAGTTCCATCAAAATCGATCCAGCCGTTTCGGAAATTAGCTGGAACAAATAGACAGATCGACAAACATAACTCTAAATGCACACCAGTTTAAAATAAGCCCCTACGTTCAAAGATCCGGGTCCCAAGTTATTTGAACCCAATAAATGTCTGTCATTTCTGAACTAAAAAACCTATGACCTTGAAATATTTACGGGACAATACTTAAAGTACTACCTTTATAACAAAAAAAGAATGAGTTAAATCGAAGTACCCGTTATTGAATTAGAGCTAAATACACGTTTTAACTTTCTTCCCCTCTCCCAAGGGAACCGTACTGAATTTCGGGATAAAAAGTATCCTATGTCCTACCTCGGAGTATAAACTCATATCGTACCAAGTTTCATTCGAATCCATTCAGTAGTTTCGGCGTGATGCGCGGCCAAGATACAGACAGACAGACAGACAGACAGACAGACAAAAATGAAAAAAATTGCAGTTTTGGCTTCAGTATCGATTATATAGTGCCCTCCAATAAAAATTTTCAAAATATCTTCAATGTACAGAATTGGATCTGTTACAGTCTTATTATATTATAGATAGACTAGATGATGCCCACGGCTTCGCCGATGTGGATTTAGGTTTTTAAAAATCCCGTGGGATCTTTTTTATTTTCCAGAAGAAAAAGTAGTTTTATCTGTAGTAACCCGTCCCCAAAACGGAAAATCCCGTGGGATCCCCACGATTTCAGAATGCAATTCCTCACAGCATCAGGGTTCAAGAGTTGGATATGTACCTACTCGAGTTCATTCAACGATAAAATCTTTAATTGGTACCCCGAATATTAATTTAAATAACCGACAGTTTCTAAATCCCATTACTTTTGGGGATCAGGTCCCCTACAGCATCAGGATTGAGGAGTTGGAATCCAAATGTTTCATACGACAGTGTTGCAATGTTTCTCTATCGATTAAAAAAAATACGCAAATCGGTTCAGAAATGTCGGAGATATCGGTGTACATAGGTAGATAAATACAACTCCTCCTTTTTTGAAAGTCGGTTAAAAAAGCCTATGTTACTCCCTGGTTAATTATCTACTGGCATTTACTAAGTATAAAGAAATGCATTGAGTTAACGTCAGTAGGTACTTACTAACCTATGTTCATGCAAAAACTATCTACTTGTATGTGAAAGTCTCGTCAAAATCGGTTCAGCCGTTCCGAAGATTAGCCCATTCAAACAGACAGACAGACAGACAAAAATTTTAAAAACGTGTGATTCGGTTATGGTACAGTTCAAATAACCATATGAGCTTAATATGAGGTAGTTATTCCGAAATTACAGACAGACACTTCAATTTTATTTATTAGTATAGAAAGTATAGATAGGGTACTGTCAGTATAATTTGCTTGGGACAAAAAAATAACGTTCAAAACTTGAAACAACGCGTTAGTGACCTAAGCTATTATTTTGTTCTAATAAAATACGCTTTGGGTGTGTATTTTTAGTTTTGAGAGATTTTGAGAGATATAACATACATCTATCTATAATATAATAAAACTGTAACAGATCCAATTCTGTACATTGAAGATATTTTGAAAATTTCTTTTGGAGGGCATTCTATAATCAATACTGATGCCAAAACTGTAATTTTTTTCATTTTTGTCTGTCTGTCTGTCTGTCTGTCTGTCTGTCTGTCTGTCTGTCTGTCTGTCTGTATCTTGGCCGCGCATCACGCCGAAACTACTGGATGGATTCAAATGAAACTTGGTACGATTTGAGTTTATACTCCGAGGTAGGTTATAGGATACTTTTTATCCCGAAATTCAGCACGGTTCCCTTGGGAGAGGGGAAGAAAGTTAAAACGTGTATTTAGCTGTAACTCATGAACGTGTAGTTCGATTTAACTCAATCTTTTTTTGTTAGAAAGGTAGTACTTTAGGTATTGTCCCGTAAATATTTCAAGGTCATAGGTTTTTTAGTTCAGAAATGACAGACATTTATTGGGTTCAAATAACTTGGGACCCGGATCTTTGAACGTACGGCTTATTTTAAACTGGTGTGCGTTTAAATTTGTTTGTTGGTCTGTCTATTTGTTTCAGCTAATCTCCGAAACGGCTGGATCGATTTTAATGGAACTTTTAATGTTATAAGGAGTAATTTAGGCTACACTTAGTTTAAGTACATAAAGGAATTATGGGATCCGATCCGATCCTATATAAAAACCTATATCCACGCAAACGAAGTTGCGGGGGTCAGCTAGTATTATAATAACTCTCAAAGACTCAAGAGAACGCTGAGCTAAATATACCTACTTCTATTAAATATATTATAATCGAAGCGAACTTGGCTTACTGTTTCCCTCAATTTGTTTACGTTTCAGAAATAAACTCAAATCAGAAGCGTTTGAAACCGCAAAGTGTGCATTGTTCACCCTGAGAATATTAGTAATATTAGGAACTACGAGCAATGATGATGTGCTCTAAATTATTCCTAGTGTGTTACACAATAGTTTTTGTGTCGAGAACTATTCGTGCGTCCTCCGTAATCCTCGGTCCGGGGGACAACCAGACAGCGAAGTGTTCAGAAAGAAAGTGCATCCCGAAATGTTGTGAGAGTGGAAAACACTTAAACCTTACGCTTGCCGAAGATCAAAACTTTACGTGCTTCGACTACGGTAAAGAGTACGATTTTCGCAATGCACCGGTGTATGATTCGTTCGCGAAAAAAAGCCTAATTCTCAATCAACTTAACAACGCAACGTTGAGGGATGTATTTTACCTGGTGCCTGGGAAAATTTACGATGTAATGGAAGATAATAATTTGACTTTCGAAGAGAACAACCCTTTCGTTCCAGATTTTTACGGAGGTGTTTTTACGTACTTGACCGAGGTTTGTGTGACAGATTTGTTATAGTTTTTCATCATTGTCATAATAGTATACTACGTCAATGTTTTTCATGTACTTCTTAAAGGTCGACCAGAATATCATGAAAAATACGGAAATGAAATTCCAAAGTTAGCAACACTACGGCTGCCCTAGCGATAAACAAAGTAACTGAATTTTTTTGTGAAATTGACTTTTTTGCATTAACAAAAGTTTTATGTCGAGTAGTTTTTTACCACAGTTTAATATTTCAAATAACTTGAACCGTTTACTGAAATTTGAATTGCCCAAACAAAGTAACTGCTACAAAATTTAATTTCCCTATTTTTCATGAGATTCTGGTCGACCTATACCTACTTTTTCATATTTTAAGAGCCCTCTCCATGGCATCGACAAATCGTTGGTGAGTTGAGTCTAAAACAGTGATTTCTGCATTTAGAGAGCGAGACGTCTTCAGTATAGAAGAGTACTAAAAATATATACATAAATAAATAATTAAATAATTAAATAAATAAATTTTGCTTGAGATATCATGATTTTTAGTGAAAAACGGCAAAGTAAAAAGATGCAAATCTAGGTTTGGTATTTCGCTTATTTTAGCAAATATTTGGCAATTTTTTACATGAACTAAGTAAAGACATTTGTAATTATTATGAAGTAACCTATGATAAGACTTCGGTCATTTTTCAATTTTCTAGTTTCTTATATAGTTTATTTACGCACGAAGTTGCCCCAAAATTTGCCCAAAAATAGTGATTTTTCAAGCGTCATAACTTTCAAAATAAATATAATTTTACTAATATTTTTATTTTATGGCATAGATAATGGAGATATAAATTGATATCTGGCTTAACTTTAGACCTATTGCGACAAATATTAGAATAATAGGCGTAATACGTTTGTATGGAGAAGCGCGTGAAGAGAGCGGCCTTAAAGATTTTTTAGTGAACAAAAAAAATGTTTCTTCATATAAAAACTATAATCACGCCATTTCACCACTTTAGGGATGGAATTTCGAAAATCTCTCCTGGAATATCAAAAAGCTTAAAATGACTCTTTTCTTACTGCTCATTATAATAATTATTAATGTACCTATGCTCGGTTTCTGCTTGGTATCTGAACCCTTTATCAGTTCTATACGCTTCCTCCAGTCAATTTAGAAATTAAAATTGCCCTTAGAATCTGAGGCATGCAGTAAATTGCGATGTTATTCTTCTCCACAAAGGTCACGATAAATAAAGTATCTATGAATATGAAGATAATATTCAGTACTTAATATGCCACTTTTACTAGGGGTACCCCGTTTTTAAGGTTCCGTACCCAAAGGCTAAAATGGCCCGGACTCCACCAGAGTTGATGCGCGGAGGAGATGTGCAGAGATGTCTGAAGCGGCGACGAGATGAGATGTTTTTCAGCAAGGGTGTATCCACCGAAGCTGTGAGGAGATGCGTACTGACTAGACTGGAGCAGAGATGTGAGCTGCGTGCAGTGAGCAGCGTCGCTAGCTAGCTCTTTTGCTTAAGTGATATAGAGCTATCAATTCGGCATCTTCAGTCTCTAGTTCTTCTTCAAGTAAAAGAAGATACAGTTTTTGTTTATAGTGACATGATTGAGACGGGTGCAAACCGCTCTGTGAGTTCTTACGCTTGTGTCGTGACAACCCCCTTCCAGACGCCAGAAGTTTAAAAGTTCAAGGGTGTCTGGCAGGAGGTTGCTACGAGACTAAAATATGTCTGGCAATTGCATGACGTGATTTCTAATACTATTCCGAAGAAAATATACAAAAATTAGACTTTATACTTTGACGTAGGATTTTTCACACCTTTATTACCTGTTATCTTTCAAAGTAACCATGATCTCAACTTCATAGTCGCTGATCGTTCTTCCCTATGTTAGGAACAATACACAGTGAAACTTTCAGCTTTTATAAAATAACGTAGACCGTCTGACCGTCGTGGGCTCTTGCTCTGTATGGCCATGATTTGAACCCAGACCACCTAACGAGGATGTTTTAACCATTGCATGGCCTACGTATAACATACCTACTATTGATCATTATTTGTTGGGAACTATTAAACCATAATTCATTCATTCAATGTTCAATCATTATTAAGGACGTATTTAAAGTAATCTTAAAAATGATATATCAATCCAAACTAACATTATTAATGGGAAAGTAAATCTGTCTGTCTGTTACCTTTTCATAGCTCAACCACTGAATGGATCTTGTCAAAGCCCGGAAAATAATCAAAATATCAATTGACATTTTCTTTGCCTACGTAAAAATATATAAATGAACTTGACTTCCTCAATATCGTCTAAATAATGTATTATGTAAGTAGATATATATAAAATTCGTTTTGTTCGTGTTATGTCTCGTCCGATTGAGCTTTTTTTTTTTTCGTGGTGGAAAGCTTTATGGCAACCCTCGTTCTTTGGGCAGAACGGGGGTTATGTGGGACTCTCCCCCGAGTGGGGGTATACCCTAACTAAAACCACCACGGCTGTTCCCTCTTGCTGACTATGCTGGACGCCTGGGGAACCCGTTGTATAGGTCCCAGGCGACCGGCGACCGGCGAAGGCGTCCGATTGAGCTGAAACTTAGTACAAAAAGTAGCATGTATCCTGGAGACAGACAAAGAGGTTACCTACTTAATTTTCAACCCGGGAAAGAGTTCTCCCAGGAGCGAAATCGTGAGCATCAGCACTTTTGACTGGTTGCCAAATAAAATTGAGTTTCGACACAAACACATTATGAAGTCGGGTTTTCAATAAAAATTGAAATATAGATCATCGTGTTCTATTATAATATTATTCAAAGGAAAAAACAAAAACTATTTACAAAATACGGATTTACGAAATTTGTTTGGGCTGGAATTGGATGTTATTTGCCAGTAAAATACAAATTTTATATAGTCGCATCAAAGCTCAATTTTACAAATTGTAATTGTAAAATAATTGAGCTTTGACGCAATGTTTTTAAATAGGGCCTGTAAAATAGCAGTATAAAACGATAAAACGAGGAAACAATATTAACAATTAATTGGAACGCAGTTGTTTGCGTTATTGTTATACTGTGAAAAACCAACCAGATAAACAGTCTTAGTATACCGTTGGTATTACTCAGGGTTACTTTTAATAATAATTCCCTGCCTACCTATTCTTCAAACTCATTACCAATAGGTCGATATCTATGACAAGCTCCCTGGCGCAGTGTTACTATGCTTAAGGTCCTGTTCACCACCTTCCGATAAGTGTCTGATTAGCCTAAATGCAAGTTTTGTCACTTTCTTACATTATGGCAAGAGACAAAGACAAAAAGTTGTAGATAACTTTCCGATACTTATCAGAAGGTAGTGAAACAGGCCCTTGGTCTCACTGTGTATTTAAGACGATACAAGTGGCGACTGAAGAGACTGCGGCGTGTTGAAATCCACTACCACCACTACAGCCTTTTTAACGTCCCACTGCTGGGCACAGGGCTCTCATAGGAGAGAGGGATTTAGAGCTTAGACCCGCCATGCTGCTCCAATGTGGATTGGCGGGCTTTAACGACTATTGTCACATGATAGTGATAACAACGCGGGACCGACTGCTTAACGTGCTCTCCGAGGCACGGGGGTGAAACAGCGCCAACTACCAACTCCGGGCTGGCACTGAGAATTTCTTGACAGAAAAACCCAATAAGTAACTAACTATTATTTGCCCGATCCGGGAATCGAACCCGGGATCTCGTGATCTGCGGTTGAATATGCTGACCACTAGACCAACGAGGCAGTTGAACGACTGTCCTGTCGTTGAATAATAATTATTTTTATGGAAAATACTAGGAGATAATAAGCTTATAAATGGTTCAAGACGATTAGTCACAGGGCTTGGCCACAATAATTATTTGTCCGACCCAGGAATCGAACCCGGGACCTCGTGGTCTGCGTGGTCGTGATCAGCAGTCGAATATGCTAACCACTAGATCAACGAGGCAGTTGTGTTGAAATGTGTGTTGAAAAGTACATATATCACCAGCAATGGACGTCTATCGATGACGACCATACTACAAAGCTCTAAAAAAAACACGATGACTATTTTGCCGATTTTGACGACCTCCCTGGCGTAATGGTGAGCGCTGTGGTTTTATAAGTGGGAGGTCCCGGGTTCGATTCCCGGCAGGGGCAATTTGGGGTTTTATAATTTCTAAACTGT
The DNA here is from genome assembly GCA_920104075.1 of Melanargia galathea. NCBI lineage: Eukaryota > Metazoa > Arthropoda > Insecta > Lepidoptera > Nymphalidae > Melanargia > Melanargia galathea. The sequence continues at coordinate 16,791,954 of OV049871.1, read as the reverse complement.
CTCTGGTCTGGTATAGGAGGCTTCAGCCGTGGCTGGTTACCACCCTACCGGCAAAGCCGTGCCGCCAAGCGATTTAGCGTTCCGGTACTATGCCGTGTAGAAACCGATCATGCATACCTCTTCCAAGTTAGCCCGCTTCCATCTTAGACTGCATCATCACTTATACCATCAGGTGAGATTGCAGTCAAGGGCTAATTTGTAGTTAAATAAAAAACAAGTATAAATTGAAAATTTAAAAAACCCCCGACATTCGCCATTTTGTGGCGGCGGCCATCTTGGATTTACATAGTGCTATTCTACTAGTCAAGCCCTTTCATTTGATACCCGTATTAAGTGAGTTGTGAAAAAATATGTAATCCGCCATTTTGTAGCGGCGGCCATCTTAGACCGATTTTCATCAAACATAGCTAACAACACTCTCGACTAATTCACCTTTCAAACAAAAAAAACCGCATTCAAATCGGTCCACCCGTTTGAGCGCCACAGGGGAACAGACAGACACACACACACACACACACACACACACACACACACACACACACACACACACACACACACACACAGACACGTCAAACTTATAACACCCCGTCGTTTTTCCGTCGGGGGTTAAAAACAATTTATTTTCAGACCGGTGAAGTGTATATGGAGGTCCCCAACGCTTACGACCGATGGACTCGCGTCGAACACTTCTGCGTCGAATACGCGGTTGTCAACGCAACCACGGGAGATGCAGAACTCTGCAATGTAGTAGTCATGAATGCCTCTGAAGAAACCGGCGTTCAAATTTACTATTATTACTGTAAGTACTATTATTAACTAGCTTCTGCCCGCGGCTTCGCCCGCTTGAATTTCAGTTTTTCGCGAATCCCGAGGGAATCGCGGATTTCCGGTTCCCGTTGCCGCTCCCTTTTCCCACCTTTATACCTACTTTCAAGAAACTTTGCTATAGTAATCTACCTATAGTTGCAGTTATAGATTTCGGTTTTTTTCAAAATCCCGTGCAGGGAACTGTGGATTTTTCCAAGATAAAAAGTAGCCTATGTGTTAAGTCAGGGCATAATCAATCTCCATTCAAATTTCTAATATTTAAAATTGTTTCGTTCGGTACCTACTATTTTAGATAATTTAGTGATTCTATAAATTATTCTGAATTCAGATTATTGTGTCATTTTATAAAATCATGGCTAATCATATTACAAAGTAATACAATTACGCCTCAAGAAGGTCCGAAAGTCGTTTGTGGGAATGAGCGTAATGTTCTATAACAAAATTCCACAAGCAATCTTAGACTTGCCTTTACACAAGTTTAAGAACTCTATTAAAAGTATGCTCATAAAAAAAGCTTATTATACAATTGAAGATTATATAAACGATAAAAAAGCATGGATTTAACTCGTTCCAGCAATGCGCGAGACGGTATTTCAATCATGTACATAAATAATTGTTATATTGTTATTTTTAAAAAGAGCAACCGCCGAGTTTCTTGCTGGTTCTTCTCGGCTGGAACTGCATTCCGAACCTGTGGTAGATTCAATTGACGATTCAAAAGTACTTGTAAAAGTTTATTTGAATAAAAAACTTTTCTATTCTATTCTATTCATAACGACAATAATACAGAATCACAACATTCGGCCATCCAACATTGTGCAACCTCCCGGTGCACAACCACCAAATACTTGCAGTGAGTCTAAGATCGGCATTGACGTGCCAATTAAAATCCCTCGCCTCTATCGGGGAGTGTTCTGAACAGTTGTTTGACTTAATTCCGTCTTCTCTCTTTTATCACCGCACTGCAATCCACCGAAAATGTTATCAACACCACCTGGATCATTGGCGGACCACTTCGGTGGTGTTTCCACATAACTTCAATAGGGGGAGGATCAACAAATTCCTCAAAAGCCGGCAACGCATAAGTGGTTCTATAGGTGCAGTGAAAGTAATAAAATAAAATCCAATAGGTAGAGCTTTCACGGACATAATATGTTGTATTCTCGCACTTTTAGAGTTATTATTTAGTACAGGTTTAATCTTCTGGAAAATGAAAATGTCTCAGGCTATAGGACCATCACTGAGGTCTGATCTCACCGGGATAACAAAATAGAATGATATTAAAACAGAATCTGGAGCCGACCTTCCGGCCCTAAAAACGGAATAATAATACTACACCGCGCACATCGAAGGCGCAGGCTGAGACAGCTTCTACATTTGAAAAATATAAACACTTATAATCTCTTGACACACAGAAACGGCCGGCGAGAAAAAACAGCCAGGAAAACTGTGGAGGTTGCAACGCTGCCATGAGGTTGCACACCGCCACAGATGCTCCCCCACGAAGTCATGAAAACAAAGAAAAAAAGAAATTGTTAAACAAGTTTTAAATGTAATTTACGCACGCTAGTGGCAACTTAAAATGAACCTTACGACCTGACCGGGTCCTAACAACTGGTTTACCCAAATCATCCAATTCCGTAGGATCCAACATATATGCCGGTTTCAACCTATCCACTGAAACTTTCTCAGGTCTACCTTTCAAATCTACTGTAAAATACTTGTCTCCACTCTTTAAAACTTTAAAAGGACCTACATAAGGTGGCTCTAACGCCTTGCTAAAAGGACCTCGACGAACAAAAACAAACTCCGAAGATAGTAAATCCTTCGGAATATGAAAGATCTTTTTGCTACTATGGTTAGATGCAGGTGTTGGAGATAGGGATTTCAAATTTGATCTAAGTCTATCCAAAAAGAAAGAAGGATCGTCAATATGATTCTTAGAAGGATTAAAAAATTCACCTGGTAGCCGAAGAGGCTCACCATACACGAGCTCCGCACACGACGCTCCTAGGTCCTCCTTCCAAGCGCTCCTGATCCCCAAGAGCACCAATGGAAGGACTTCTGTCCACCTTGGATTAGCGTGACACATAATAGCTGCCTTCAGCTGACGGTGGAACCTTTCTATCATCCCGTTAGCTTGAGGATGATAAGCAGTGGTCGTGTGGTGCTCAGCACCTGTTATTTCGATCACCTTCTGGAACATATGTGAGCAAAACTGTGAACCTCGATCTGTAGTGACGCTACGAGGCACACCAAACTTCGCCAGCCAACCAGAAATAAAAGTTGAAACGCAGGTTTCCGTTGTAATATCTGGCATGGGAAGGGCTTCAGGCCAGCGCGTAAACCTGTCAATGATAGTTAGGCAATATTTCATGCCAGCCGAAAATGGCAACGGACCTATGATATCCATGTGAATATCTGCAAATCTTTCAGAAGAAAGGGGAAATTTAGAAAACGGTGCGGTAGTGTGACGCATTACCTTCGATGATTGACATGCCTGACACGCTCTTGTCCATACGCGGCAGTCTTTTTTCATACTAGGCCATACGAAGCGATCTGAAATTAATTTATAAGTAGCGCGAATCCCAGGGTGACTGAGATTATGGAAACTTTCAAAAACATTCCTCCTAAGTTGCGGAGTTACATAAGGACGTGGTTTACCTGTTGAAACGTCACATGTAATTTTTACCCTGGTGCCTGGAATAGTAACCCGAGCCAACGTCAACGACGTTGTGTCATTCAGTGTTTTTAATTCCTCATCGGCTTCTTGAGATTTCGCTAGCGCTACAAGTATGTCTTGAGCTGTGACGCTCTCCACACGAGAGAAGGTATCAGCCACAATACTATCAGCTCCTTTGACATGTTGAATGTCAGTAGTAAACTGCGAAATGAAAACAAGTTGATTAAGCTGAATAGGTGGAAGCTTCTCTCGTTTTTGTGTCAACACATAAAGTAATGGCTTATGATCTGTATAAATCGTAGCCGGTTGAGCTTCTAGAATGTGTTTAAAATGTTGCACACTCTCGTATATGGCTAATAATTCGCGGTAATAAGCCGGCCAAGACGATTGCTTGGGAGTCAGCTTCTTACTGAAAAACGCTATAGGTTGCCAGCCCTGCTTCACTTCTTGTTGAAGACATGCACCGACATGAGAACTCGATGCATCTGTAAATAATCCAAGTCTAGCATCAGCGACTGGATGAGCTAAAAGTGTTGCGTTAGCTAAACTTTCTTTACACATATTAAAACTACGCTCTAAATCAGCAGTCCAAGTAAATGGTTTAGCACCTTTACCCTGAATTTCTGATAAGGCATCAATTAAAGGAGCTTGAAAACGCGCTATGCTAGGGAGAAATTTACGATAAAAATTAATCATACCAAGAAATCTTCTTACTCCTTGTACAGTCTTAGGTAGAGGAAACTCTTGAAGACTTTTAATGCGATCGGCAGGAGGGCAAATCCCAGCCGCGCTAATTTTATATCCCAGAAAACGTACCTCCGGGACATTAAAATGACATTTCTTTTCATTAATAACTATACCGTATTCTTCCAAACGTTTGAAAAGAATACGCAAATGCTCAGTATGTTGTTGACTATCTTTTGAAAAAACGAGTATGTCATCAACATAGGCAAAACAAAAATCTAGACCACGAACAACTTCATCGATAAATCTTTGAAAAGTTTGGCCTGCATTTCTAAGACCAAAGGTCATGAAAGGAAATTCGAAAAGACCGAACGGGGTAATGATAGCTGTTTTACAAATATCCTCTTTCGCTACCGGTATCTGATGATACGCTTTAACTAAATCTATCGTGCTAAAAATCGTTGAGCCAACTAAATTTTGGTTAAAATCGCCGATATGACGCACAGGATATCTGTCTGGAATTGTGCGCGCATTTAAAGCGCGGTAATCACCGCATGGACGCCAATCAGATTCACCTTTCGGCGCTAAATGAAGTGCCGAAGACCACGGACTATCCGAAGACCTTGCATAACCACAAGCTAACATGCTATCGAATTCTTTCTTAGCAATAGCTAACTTCTGTGGAGCAAGTCGGCGTGGACGGCAGCAAACCGGAGGACCATCCATTGTTCGGATGTAATGAACCGTATTATGTTTAATCTCCCGATCTGGACCAGGCGGGCGAGTAAGAGCGGGGAATTCAGCTAAAATATTATTACTCGAAACTAAAATTTTCACACTCGCTTGTTCGTGAGAAATAATTGATGCAACGCACGATAGGCCAGTCGAACCATCTAGAATTCGACCTGACCTACAGTCTGGCAATAAATTAAAATACGCGAGAAAATCTGCACCTATAATCGCAGTTGTAACATCGCAAATGATAAAATGCCAATTAAAATTGCGCCTTAATCTAAAATCCAACGATAATAAAATTGTCCCAAAAGTCTTAATATCGCTGCCATTTGCCGCACGCATACAATAGTCGGCCATTTTGGGTCGACTATTCAACCATGAGACCGGATAACAAGAAACATCTGAACCAGTGTCGATTAAAAATCGTCTATTGGTTCGGATATCATTTACAAAAAGACGGCGACTACGAGACGACAAATCAGGTACCGTCGCTACTGATTGTCGCTCACGTTTTCCGATTCTTTAAAAGAACACGGTTTAATACATTTATGGGCACGCGCTGCGTATTTGCGATGATACCAGCATAAATCGCTGTTGCTATTATTTAAATTATTGCGAGAGGGGGCGGTGATAAAAACCGCCTATACCTAAACCTATTTCTCGATTTACTCCTATGTCGCGAAATTTTTTTATTATTTTCCTTAATTTCTGAAATTTCCCTCGATAAACTCTCTAAACGAGTGATTAGCGCATCTAAATTAGTATTTGAAGAGCATGCCGCGTTATTAATCGAAGAGGAAGAATTTAGAATATTCGGCGAAACTTCTAGAATTTTGTCCGCCAATTCTGCTATTTTGTCTAAACCCAATTCCGATTGAACTGCCAAAATTGCCTGTAAATGTTGCGGTAAACGACGCATCCATAATTGCCGTAAAATATTCTGATCCGTAAGTGCATGACCAGCTAAAGAGCGTAAGTGCCGCAAAAATTGAGATGGCTTCCGATCACCTAACACTTCGTCACTTACCAACTGCCTGACCCTTTGTTCTTCAGATGTGGATAATCTCCGAATTAATTCCTTCTTAAGAAAATCAAATTTCTGACGCCGGAGGTTGTGTAATAACATTCTCGACCTCGCCAATGATTCGCGAGTCCAATTGTGCCACAACATAATCAAATTTGGTTTGATCCACCGTGATACCTGAAATCGCGAACTGAGCCTCGACCTGGGCAAACCAAATGCTCGGCCGGTCAGACCAAAAGGGAGGAAGCTTAGCTGAAACTTTACAAATTTTTGATTCCTGACCCGTGGGGGGATCCGAAACACTCGCTAATTGCGAACGTAACACTTCACTTTCTTTAAAGATTGGGAAAGTTTTGTCGGCCAACTCTTTAAGTTTTAATTTGAGAGCATTATTTTCATCTTCCAATTGTTGGCATTTGCTTTCCATAATGTTAGTTCCTAGAAAATTTTAAAATATTCCTGAAAAATATTAATATATATGACACATGAACGTAAATTAATAAAAAAATGTCTCTAATGTTCACTCCACAAAATGGCCGCTGAAAATTTTCATTGTATATTTATGATTTCATAATTCAGAATGTCTTCCAGAAATTATTAAATTGAATTATTATTTTATTTGAAATGTTCGTTAAAATTTTCAATAATTCGCCAACATTTATTTCTTCACTTCATTCAACTAAATTTTTAAATTTCCTGTTGTTCAATGTGTACACTAAGCTTATACAACGTGTACACTATGTACCCCTTAAGTGACGTCATACGTAACACAATTATAGGACTTCTCTTCGTCGGTGTCACCAAATATAGGTGCAGTGAAAGTAATAAAATAAAATCCAATAGAGCTTTCACGGACATAATATGTTGTATTCTCGCACTTTTAGAGTTATTATTTAGTACAGGTTTAATCTTCTGGAAAATGAAACTGTCTCAGGCTATAGGACCATCACTGAGGTCTGATCTCACCGGGATAACAAAATAGAATGATATTAAAACAGAATCTGGAGCCGACCTTCCGGCCCTAAAAACGGAATAATAATACTACACCGCGCACATCGAAGGCGCAGGCTGAGACAGCTTCTACATTTGAAAAATATAAACACTTATAATCTCTTGACACACAGAAACGGCCGGCGAGAAAAACCAGCCAGGAAAACTGTGGAGGTTGCAACGCTGCCATGAGGTTGCACACCGCCACAGTTCCCCTTGTACTGCAAATGTTCATGGGCGGCGGTAATCACTTAACATCAGGTGACCCGCCTGCTCGTTTGCCCGCAATTTTTATAAAAAAAGCTCCCTAAGAAACTTGCCAAGCTCCTTTTTTAACTTTTCCTTGTGTATTTCCAGACTTAATAACATCCTGTGTGTTTCTGGTGTTGGTGCTTCTCGTCTATATACTATTGCCTGAACTGCGGAACCTTGGCGGCATGATACTGATGGCGTACACCAGCAGCTTGCTAATGGGCTTCATTCTGCTGGCGATCATGCAGCGCGGCGATATTGTGAAATGTATCGAATTAAGTAAGTTGTCTGAGCTGCGGAACCTTGGCGGCATGATACTGATGGCGTACGCCCAGCAGCTTGCTAATGGGCTTCATTCTGCTGGCGATCATGCAACGCGGCGATATTGTGAAATGTATCGAATTAAGTAAGTTGTCTGAGCTGCAGAACCTTGGCGGCATGATACTGATGGCGTACGCCCAGCAGCTTGCTAATGGGCTTCATTCTGCTGGCGATCATGCAGCGCGGCGATATTGTGAAATGTATCGAATTAAGTAAGTTGTCTGAGCTGCGGAACCTTGGCGGCATGATACTGATGGCGTACACCAGCAGCTTGCTAATGGGCTTCATTCTGCTGGCGATCATGCAGCGCGGCGATATTGTGAAATGTATCGAATTAAGTAAGTTGTCTGAGCTGCGGAACCTTGGCGGCATGATACTGATGGCGTACACCAGCAGCTTGCTAATGGGCTTCATTCTGCTGGCGATCATGCAGCGCGGCGATATTGTGAAATGTATCGAATTAAGTAAGTAGGCTGAGCTGCGGAACCTTGGCGGCATGATACTGATGGCGTACACCAGCAGCTTGCTAATGGGCTTCATTTTGCTGGCGATCATGCAGCGCGGCGATATTGTGAAATGTATCGAATTAAGTAAGTTGTCTGAGCTGCGGAACCTTGGCGGCATGATACTGATGGCGTACACCCAGCAGCTTGCTAATGGGCTTCATTCTGCTGGCGATCATGCAGCGTGGCGATATTGTGAAATGCTGACTACAGTTCCTGGTGTTGATGTTTCTTCTACATACTATTGCCTGAGCTGCGGAACCTAGGCGGCATGATACTGATTGCTTACACCAGCAGCGTGTTGCTGATGGGCTTTATTCTATTGGGGATCATTAGACGCGTTGACAGATTTTGTATTAGAAATCTGTCAAAATTATATAATTATTCATCAGTTTTAAGTTTATTTGGTGATTTAGCAACTTATTGCTAAATCACCAAATAATTAGAGTTAGGAATTTTGGGTCTGTTGACCAAAATATGGGCGGAAGGCACAACCCTAATGAAACAATTCGAGCCAAGATTTCGAATCAAATTATTATCCTGTTGACGAAATTATATTATGAAATATGAAGAGTAGGTAGCCAATGCCAAACACAACACTAAAATTTAAAATTAGTATAATTTACTGGATTACTACTATAATATATTAATTAGTATTTATTGGAATACTAGCTGATGCCCGCGGCTGTATCCGCTTGGATTTAGGTTTATCCTTGGAAAGCAATCTCTATACCAATTTTGTCAAATGGTTCAGAGATTTCACCGAGAAAAATAATAATTGACAGACAGACTTTGCAGGCGCTTATATCGTGTTTAATGTAGATGGGCGACTCTTGGGCGACTGAATACAAATACGATTGCTTCCACGCAATTTTTGTCATTTAGAAATACATAAATAGTAGATACCTACTTACTTAAGTACCTACCACAAATAAAAATTAAACTTAGAACGAGGTTAAAATTTGTTAGATGCAATCATGCCTTCTTAAATAACACTCTTGTGTTTTCAAAGAATAATTTTCTTATTTCAGCTGCCTCAATATACTTCTTCTTACTGTCAACTTTCTGCTGGATGACTGTAATGTCTCTTGACATTTGGTGGACTTTCCGGTGAGTAATAATAATAAGGAAACTGTTTCATCAACTAAAATCAAAAGCTAAGTATTTATTGATCTAATTATTAGATCAACCTTATAATTAGAGGATATTCAAATATTAGATATAAGATCAACGTATTATATTTTTACGTTTAAAAATCAGCCAAGAGCGGTTCAAACTGGCGCACTCAAGGTTCCTGTATCTTGAAAGGGAACGTAAGTATAATTCGATCGCCTCAAAAATAAAACAACGATGTTTAGCCGGCGGCCGCGGCGCGGCGAGTTTTCAATCTTGCCTCTCTACTCGCACATCTCTGACGCAGTGGTGAGCGCTATGGTCTTATGAATGGCAGGCTCCGGGTTCGATTCCCGGTAGGGGCAATTTGGGATTTTATAATTTCTAAATAAATTGTCTCTGTCTGGTCGGTGGAAGGCTTCAACCGTGGCTACTTACCACCTACCGCCAAGCTATTATAATATAAGAACTCTAGATATTATAAGAACTCTATTAAAAGTATGCTCATAAAAAGAAAAATATTATACATTATTGAAGATTATATAAATGATAAAAAAGCATGGATATAACTCGTTCCAGCAATGCGTGAGACGGCATTTCAATCATGTACATAAATAATTGTTATATTGTTATTTTTAATAACCCAGTCGGGTAAAAAGAGCAACCGCCGAGTTTCTTGCTGGTTCTTCTCGGCTGGAACAGCATTCCGAACCAGTGGTAGATTCAATTGACGATTCAAAAGTACTTGTAAAAGTTTATTTGAATAAAAAACTTTTCTATTCTATTCTATTCTTATTTGGCATTCCGGTACGATGGATGCCGCGTAGCAATCAATCAACGGTTTCGGTTTATCAATTGGCATATCTCTGCTAGGTTAGCCCACTTACACCAGGTTAGATCACAGTCAAGGGCTAACTTGTAGATGAAAAAAAAAACATAAGTTTGTTTCGTAATAATTAACACGGGAATTCATTTTTAACCCCCGACGCAAAAACGACGGGGTGTTATAAGTTTGACGTGTGTGTGTGTGTGTGTGTCTGTCTGTTCCCCTGTAGCCCTCAAACGGCTGAACCGATTTGAATGCGGTTTTTTTTGTTTGAAAGGGGAATTAGTCGAGAGTGTTGTTAGCTATGTTTGATGAAAATCGATCCAAGATGGCCGCCGCTACAAAATGGCGGCTTACATATTTTTTCACAACTCCCTTAATATGGATATCAAATGAAAGGGCTTGACTAGTAAAATAGCATTATGCAAATCCAAGATGGCTGCGGCCACAAAATGGCGAATGTCGGGGTTTTTAAATTTTTAATTTATACTTGTGTATTTCAGTGGGTACGCAAAAGCGAGGCCAATCCATAGAAAAGGAGAGTGCTTTAAGTTCTGTATGTATTGCCTCTACGGATGGGGACTGCCTGGCATTATGACAATCGGATTGGTCGTTCTCAACGAAGCTGATTTATCTCATATGCCCTGGATCATCAAACCTATGATACCTAAGGCTGGGTGCTTCCTCCAAGGTAAAACATTTTGTCCGAAAACTAAATATTAAATGGACGTGGCGGAATTTTTGAAAAATAATTATTTTTTCAAATTGTGTTCTTCATATTTTTGTAATTAGGTTCTGCTTATTTTACCTTCGTATTGATCGATCGTGAATCGATAACTATCGAGCAATCGACGGCTTTGATCGCATGGGCGTGATTGTTAGGCATTGGGCATGGGCGTGATTGTTAGGCATGGGCATGGGCGTGATTGTTAGGCATGGGCATGGGCGTGATTGTTAGGCATGGGCATGGGCGTGATTGTTAGGCATGGGCATGGGCGTGATTGTTAGGCATGGGCATGGGCGGGTGTTTCAACATCTTTACGAAGAAGATAAATAATTTAAAATCGGATAGATGCAAATGGCGATACCCCTGTGTCCGTCGCTTGAAGAGCACGCCTGCATCTGATCTCTGCCCAGTCGTATCAAACCTTGAAAGAGAAGGAGTAGTTTAGGCCTATTCAACCGTATCTAGTGGTTGAATAAAAAATCGGATACAAACATGCATAAGTAGGTACATACATTGATACATATACTGCTAAAATCATAACCCATCCTTTTGGATTTGCCATAGTTGGGTAAAAAAGTTATGATAGCCTAGTGGTTAGGACGACCGACTTCTAATCGGAGGTCGTGGGTTCGATCCCGGGGCACGCACCTCTAACTTTTCGGAGTTATGTGCGTTTTAAGTATTTAAATATCACTTGCTTTAACGGTGAAGGAAAACATCGTGAGGAAACCTGCATGCCTGAGAGTTCTCCATAACGTTCTCAAAGGTGTGTGAAGTCTGCCAATCCGATTGGCCAACGTGGTAGACTATGGCCAAAACCCTTCTCACTCTGAGAGGAGACCCGTGCTCTGTAGTGAGCCGGTAATGGGTTGATCATGATGGGTAAAAAATGCTATAAGACTTGATACGATTTTGTACACCTCAATGACGTAGATTGATAGCGAGCATTGAAACAATAAAGTCAAGAGTAAAACGGTTTATTTTCCTTGTTCTCGTGGTGTTGAGGAAAATACCGATACAATTTGACTTTTGCTAGTTTTTTTTTGTTTTATAAATTTAGGTGGACAGAAGCTGGTGTACCTGTACATACCCATACTGTTTCTGATCCTGAGCAACTGGGTGTTCTTCCTGATGACCGCCTACAACATACGACGGCTGATGCGCGGAACCGCCGTGCTGAACACCGCCGCCGCCGGCAACCCTGCCGCTCACCAAAAGCAGAGGAACAGGTATGTAAGACAATGTTAGGTTAGTAGTAAATGGTACTTATGTATAGCGGTGTAAATGGCCCAAATTCCACCTATGTGGCCAAAGTCATACTCACCTGCGCGCGGTGCAGCTTGTCAATAAGGTAACGAGGCCCTGACGCTCAGTCCCCTCTACGGGTCGTTGTGACTGATACCACACAACTTAATCTAGATGGTATCACCGCTTTGTGGTAGGATTCTATCCCGAATCCGTCTGGCTAATGACCACACTTCAGCCATAATCTGCCGTAAATCTGCCGTAAATACCAATTTTCTTGATATAATATAAATTTACTTGGATATAACTTGATAAATGACGTGAAAAATGACGAGCTCTCATTTATGCTTTCGTCCCCTATTTAACCCACTTGGAGATTCCTGATCCTGAATTTTTTTTTATCGGAAGCCCAAATACCAATTTTTATGGATGTAATTTTTAAAATAACAGACTTTCATACAAATTCTCATTCTCTATTTAACCCTCTTAGGGGTAAAATTTCCAATAATCCTTTCTTAGTGTGCGCCTACATCATAAAAGGTAGCTACTGTAAAACTTTCAAGTTTCTAGCTTCAAGCTTATCCTGACTGACTGATCATCAACGCACAACCTAAAACACTGAAAGCTCCTTGATCACTTCTATCGGCTTTAAACTTTAATCCAGTTTTCACTTCTATCGGCAGTCACCAAAGACTGCCTCGCATTTTTTATAAACAGCTGTTCTATTTTTCAGACTAATGGTATACCTGAAGCTATCCGTCATAATGGGTATCAATTGGCTGTTAGAGGTAGTGAGCTTCTTCATGCCCAACCTCCGAGTTTGGGAGATATCTGACACATACAATCTGCTGATTGGATTCGCAATATTTCTCATCTTCGTCTGCAAAAAGAAAATATACAAGAAATTAGTGGCAAGGTAAGTGGCATGCCGTATTCCGCGAAGATCTTTTGATAGTTGTATGTAAAGTGTAAACCCACAAAAGTCGGAGGGCCGGTCAGCGCTCGCGACGAATTTAGCCCAAGTAACCCTGCACATTCCATCGAGTGTTGTCGGCGAGCGCGTTGGGGCAATATGTACTGGGGTCTAGAGCACCCCTCGATAGCGAAAACGTATTTATTGTAGGTAATCTCTTGTACCTCTAATGAAAGATATAAACATAATATTACGCCTATGATGAAAGTATTTTTTTGGTGTTTTACTTGCATTAGTAGGTAACTGCTGATTTGAGCAGTGTGACTTCTCTTGTTTAAAAGCTCTATTGTAATATGGGCCATTGAAAATAGATTTTTAGTGTAACACTGCTAGATTTGACTTCCAGTCGCTAGTTAGAGAAAAATAAATAAATACCTACGGGCTACGTACCTATATGCTCGTAAGGTGGTAAAATAGACCAACTCATGTCGTTATTTTAATATCTCTTCAATTTTGTTTCACATAAGTACGTAATATGTGGAATTTAAAGGAAGTATTCATTCTGACCATAAATTCTGGCAGTGCCTGTCGACACCTTTTGCTGATCCAGAGAAAAGTGCGTAATGTAGTGTGTGTGTACTGTGTACCTACTCATGTGGTTCTATTCTGAGCTTGCTATCTGCATGATAATGTCTTGGTAACCACTGAATGAAAACTTGCGACTAACTTCATGCCGTCATCGCTTTCCAAAAACAGTTGAGATTAACTTGCGACTAACTTCATGCCGTCATCGCTTTCCAAAAACAGTTGAGATTAACCTGCGACTAACTTCATGCCGTCATCGCTTTCCAAAAACAGTTGAGATTAACCTGCGACTAACTTCATGCCGTCATCGCTTTCCAAAAACAGTTGAGATTAACTTGCGATTAACTTCATGCCGTCATCGCTTTCCAAAAACAGTTGAGATTAACTTGCGACTAACTTCATGCCGTCATCGCTTTCCAAAAACAAATATCAGTTCTGCAGATGACCTGCCCACTGTTTTAGCTCGCTAATCCCTTTTGGCTGTGCTGGTAACTTTGGTTCTCATACGAATTTTCTCCTTATCTAACTCAGAAATTATAAAAATGTGTATCTACTATCTACTACATGCTCTTTGGTGTACTGCCACGTTAGTCTAGTGGTTAGCATATTCGACTGCAAATCAAGAGGTCCCGGGTTTGATTCCCGGGTTGGGCAAATAGAATGTTAGGTATTGGGTTTTTCTGTCTAGAAATTCTCAGTTGGTATTTGGCGGAGTTTCACCCCCGTGCCTCGAAGAGCACATTAAGCAGTCGGACCCGGCTATTATCACTATCATGTGACAATAGTTGTTAAAGCCCGCCAACATTGGCGGGCGCCTAGGGCGCGTTTGGAACCCTCATAGTTTTACTATTAAGTTTTCGTAAATAAATTATCACCATTACCATTGACATTTACCATTGTTCAAAAAGTGTACACTACAGTGTACCAATTTTGAATGAAGTTTATTTGACTTTGACTTTTGCAGGTTCTATGAACTGCGCAGCACTTACTTCGGTGGGAAACGACCAACGCGCACGTTGACCAAAAGCAGCACCAGCAGTAGCACCTTGGAGTCGAACCTCAGCCAGGAGATACCGCTGCAAGTGTCCAACAACCCGATGCCCGAACATAAACGAGAAAGGAAGAGCTGTACCGTGTTCAGTTTCAATAGAACAAATTATAAAATGAACAACGATAGGAAATAATATTATCTCTAGCACAGAAATCCTAATAATAAGGCATTAGAACTGCTGTGTACCACTTCAAACTATAAAGACCGTACGTCCTACGCAATCACGCAATCACATTTACGCTCAATGCAGTGCAGTATAATAATAATTGCTTACAAATCCTAATAATAATTGCTTACATTTCAAACTAATACAGAACGTACCACCTAACTACATACACAAACATAAATTCACGCAAACACATTTACGCTCAATGCTGTGCAGACAGAATTAAACCGCAGGATTAGCGCGTTAAGGTTTCAAATGCATCGATCCTTCGCTTACTTCACACCTGGTTGCGCTTGTGACATCCGCGTCCTCAGCACAGCGACAAGGTCACACATACACACCATTTCTAGTGGCTTATTATTAGGATTTCTGTGATCTCTAGAGATACAATAGCGCCGTCGTCGGTTCCCGAAAATATGGAGATAAGGGTCCTTGCAGACGTGCCACAAAGACGAATAAACGAAGGCAAAAATTTAGCCCAACATTTTGTATAACTACTCGGAAACGACGACACCCGATATGTCACGTGGGGTAAAACTATAGGGGCCGTTTTTAAGTTCGTCCAGAGCTCTTTTTATCTGACGCTGACTATTTTGTGTGTTTCAGCCATTTTTGTTCTAAAAAATATCCTCCATCCTGTAAAACAAAAATATTTTACGGGATGAAAAATAGCATGTGTCCGTTTTCACTCTTCAGGATTATCTCTGTGCCTTTCTTAAATTTCAAATGTCAAAATTGGTGCAATGGGTACAAGCTGTGTAAAGGTAACAGATTTACAGACAGACAAACCCATCACTTCCGCATTTAATATAATGATTTTTAAGTATGTATTCCATTCAAGTTGTACAGTAATTTTAGTAAGCTTTATTCGTAAGTAATTAAAATGTAATTAGGTAAGATTGATTAAGAGTAATATTTAAATTTTATAAAACTTAAAATAAGTAACTAAGTAGGTACTTACATAATATATTATTAATTAGTATTTCTAAGTATTGATTGACGACGAATCATTCTGCCAAAGATATTTTTAAGGAGGTACCTACCTATTCTATAGAGGCTATAGAGTCACTGCGCATTTATACCTAAAAATAGTTTTAGTAAAATTATAAATAAATAAATTATTATTAAGTAATGTAACTGGTTTTTCCTAATTCATAAATAAGTTTACTATTAGACGTAACCCTCACCATAGAGTGGCGAGAAGCCGTCTGTTTTTTACCCGACTGGGTATATGTGTTTCACCTGTGTGTATGTATGTCCATTCCTATGTCCGCTTGTAACTAATCAACGGCTCAACGGATTTTGATAAATGATACGTCATTAGATTTGTCCAATGACGCGAGTGTTATAGGGTACCTAAATTAAAAAAAAAAAACAAAATGGCGGACTTTATGCGCTTTAATGTGCGAGCTGAAAAAAAAGCTTTTAGCATGGCAGTCGGGTTTTTTTAATTTTTAAATTATAGCTTGTTACATGAAACAGATTTATTTTCTTTGGCATCTCAAAAGGGCTCACGTTTGCTTATTTTTAATAAAAATTGCGGGCAAACGAGCAAGCGGATCACCTGATGTTTAATGATCCTCCCCTTGAATAACCCCATATCGAAGTTATGTGGAAACACCACCGAAGGAAGTTGGTTCCACAGTTTTAGAGTGCGCGGAAGGAAAGACCTCGCACATCGCTTGGTTGTGGTCCGCCAATGATCCAGGTGGTGAAGATGATAACATTTTCGGTGACGTGTGGTGCGGTGATAAAAAAGAGAAGGCGGAGTTAAGTCAACAACTCTTCAAAACTGCTTTGAGAATGCTGCACCTTTTGTTGCAATGACGACCGCCCATCGGAAAGTTCAGTATTGGCAGACCCCCACTAGGACGACATCAGATATACGTAGGGAGCCTCTGGATACAAGCGCCCCAAGACAGCGTCGTGTGGGAGTCCCGACAAAAGAATATCGGTTGACGACGACGAAAACGATACTTAAAATTCATGTTTTCTATTTATATAAAGATCTATTTATATAAAGTCTGTATGTCCGCTACACTAATCATCCGATTATGATGAGACTTGGGTGAATTGTTCTGCATACGTCCGCGTAGGTTTCTCGCCCAAAAAGTCTAAATAAAAAAATCAGCCAAGTGCGAGTCGGGCCTCGCTCTTTCAGGGTTCCGTACATAATTATGAACAATATAATATTTTGGGTCTAAGAAATATTTAATTTCCGAGTTAGACATCGCAAGAAACCGTGAAAGAAAAACGCAAAATAAGTTCGTTTGTTTTGGTCACACCTTATAAACTATTTTATGAATCGTTGTTTTCAGTATTTGTTGTACAAATAGAGCATATAGTACATAATATACCGAAATATCATATTCCTAACTAGTTTAGTTTTTTAGATAGCCCCCGTCACATTCATTTTTTCATTTTAAAAATTCTTTATTAACTTAATAGATAACAATATGTACATAAACAAACTATAAATAAATGTACATTAACCTAATATTAAAAACGCTTACAGGCTACATACGCCTATTAAAGCTTACAAAACAATGTAGTTATGTATTTTTTTTTTAAACATAAATTATGATACTTACATACTATAATATTATTGCGCATACTTGTAATGTATTGTCGCTTACATCAATGAGGTGGGTAGAAGAAGAAAAATTACTAAAAGTAATTTAACGCACGGCTTGTATACTGAAACCAGTTACCTACAGTGGCCAGTATACAAGTCGGGCGAAGCGCTCCCCTGCCCCGCGCGCATGTACAGTAACTAGGCGAGATCGGGGGAGTTCAATACAAAGAACGCGTGTCGTAGTATGCTTGCACTCACATTGCACCGGCCCGCGGAAACAATACGTAGTGATGGGGTAACTTGTACGTTCCGTATCTGTCGATAAACGGTAATTCAGATATCTTAGTTTTACAAATGTTTATTATAAGGGGATTTTTATGTTTCTCGTTCGACTTGTAGAATTTATGAGTGAGTTTATATATAAAATCTATTAGAAATGGAAATTTTATTTCTTTGTGTAGTTTATTTAAGTTTCTCTTAAGCGGAGTATTGTACGCAATTTTTAATGCTTTGTTTTGTATGGTCTGTAAGTGTTTGTAATTAGTAAGACAAGTACTGCTCCAAATAGGGCAGGCATAAGTTATCGATGGTCTGACAAGTACACTGTAAATTTTAAGTTTGGTTTTAGGGCTTAGTTTACTCCTACGATTTAAAATTGGGCTAAGAGCACCGAGAGCTTGAGCGCCCTTGACGCGCAGATTAGCAACGTGCTTAGACCAATTTAATTTAGTGTCCATGTTTACACCAAGATAGCGGACTGAGGAACTCCATTTCACGCTATGGCCAGCAATTTCTAGTGTTCTGAGTGGAGGCTGACGATGTCGTGTAAATAAGATGGCTTCAGTCTTATCCTCATTTAGTTTCAGCTTCCATTTAGTGAAGAACTTGTGAAGTAATTCAATAGATAATTGTAAACGACAAATTATTAAATCAATGTCATCAGATGATGTGTAAGAAGCGGTATCGTCTGCAAAGCAGGCTAAACTTGTTCTAGGTTGTATTGGTATGTCATTTAGATACAACAGAAATAAATAGGGGCCCAAAATAGATCCCTGGGGGACACCAGCTGGCACCATCAGGCACGAAGACTTGGCTTTACCAATATGAACCTTGAACTTACGGTTCTCAAGATACGATTTAATGAGTTTGTTCAGTGATAAAGGAATACCCAAAAGTACTAATTTGTGAAGTAAGCCCTCGTGCCAGACACTGTCAAATGCCTTTTCTAAGTCTAACAGGAACATTCCAGTAGATTGGTGGAGGTTAAGATTATGGGTGACATGTTCACAGACTCTAGCCAGTTGATGAGCTGTAGAATGTGATTGCCGAAACCCAAATTGCTCATTGATGAGCAAATGTTCGGAAGCCGCACGTAAGCGAGAGTAAATAATCTTTTCAAATAGTTTCCCTAAGGAGGGCAATAAACTAATGGGTCTGTAATTGGATGGTACAGAATCGTCTTTACCTGGTTTCTTTAGAGCGATTACTTTGGCAGTCTTCCATGCGGTAGGAAAGTAGCCCAAAAACAAGCAACCATTAAAGATTTTAGTCATGAAGACAACAGCTTTTTGTGAAAAGTTCTTCAATAATGTATTTACAATATCGTCATCACCAGGAGCCTTGCGAGTTTTTAAAGTCTTTAGTAGCGTACGAATTTCTGCTGGGCGAACAGGATGTGACAGATTAGGAATACTATAATTTTGGATAATGCCTACAGAATTTTGAACTGCTTCATCAAGATGTGTGCTCGGCCAGTTATAGGTAAGTCTCATATTGCCAAGAAAAGCAGAGGCGAGAGCATCGCATTGTCCAACAACAGTGGTAGTCATGGCCCCATCAGGAAGTTTAAGTGGAGGTATAGTGACGTGTTTAGGTTTCAAAGATCTCGCTACACAAAAATGGTACACGCCCCCGTCACAAAAATGGTCTAAACTGACAATTTTGATGACCCCCCATTTCCTTACTTTTTAAGCAAAAAATTAAAAAAATATATATTCGTACTCTACTCAATGAGCTCTAAACAATGATACCCCACAAGCTAGGGTAAGAAAAAAAAATTTTTTCCAGCTCCTTTCTCATGTACGGGAGCCCCCCTGAAAAATAATTTAATTCAATTTTTAATTCAATATTTGATTTTGGGTCAACGTTTTACACCAAATACCAAAATTTCAGGTTTGTAACTCATTTCGTCTGCGAGCTAGAGACCTGTGACCGGCGGACAGACGGACAGACAGACAGACAGACAGACAGACAGCTGAGTGACA
This sequence comes from Melanargia galathea, assembly GCA_920104075.1. Classification (NCBI taxonomy): domain Eukaryota; kingdom Metazoa; phylum Arthropoda; class Insecta; order Lepidoptera; family Nymphalidae; genus Melanargia; species Melanargia galathea. Next base: position 16,772,469 of record OV049871.1, on the reverse strand, counting down.
TTAATAGGGCTCCGTTTTTACCCTTTGGGTACGGAACCCTAAAAATGAACGTTTGTTTGTTTGTCCTTTATGTGTTTGAAATGAATCCGAATATCACACAGCCAAAACCGCGAGCAAAAGCTATAAGTGCAGTGAGTGCAGAGTAGGTAATTAGTAATGAAGTACTTATCTAACTCAGTTGACTCACAGCACTTACGCGGCATTTCGATGATTGTCAACCACAATTCGTTCTAACACAACATAGTTACAACACATTATACAGTTTACACTTTACACCTACGCATGAATCAACCATGAATTTCATACTAAAGATTGCTATAACAATTTTAATCGTAAACAGTAAATGTATAAGGTCATTGCTGATATCGGACATCTGTGGCGAAGGATTAAAGTGTGTACATAAGTGCTGTCCAAATGGTCACTACGTTTTCGAAGACACGTGTTTAAGAAATGATACGATTGGCAGTGCAGACTTTTCTGAAGTGTCGGTTTATAATGCGGATTTGGAAAGTACGGGGAAGAAGTTGCATGATGTCTTCAGTGTTGTGAAGGGAGGTATTCACGAGGAGGGGACGGATGGAGAGTGGACCAATTCGTATTTAATGGAGGTGAGTAATTTTTTTTTTTTTTTACTTCATAATATATCGAGTAGGTTCTCATTTCTACCCGGTCATATTATCCATATCGATACTAATAATATGAATGCAAAAGTAACTCTGTCTTTGTGTTACGATTTCACGCCTAAACCGATGAACCGATTTTGACGTTTGGTACAGATAAACTTTGGAGTAGGACTTAGGCTACTTTTATCCCGGCGAATCTAACTAGAATAGTTACTCAAGGATTTGTAAAAAATCTAAGCGGATGAAGTGGCGGGCATCAGCTAGTGTAGCTATAATTTTATTAGTATTTTTTTTTATTAAAATGAATGTTTGTCTGTATGTTCTCTATGCAATGCATGCACTAGATGTTGGAATAATATTCCCCCTCCAATAAGGAATTCACGAATTAAATTTACATTTAAAACGAAATTAAAAAAGTTCCTTTTGGAGAAACAAGTAGAGTTCCAGGATCATGTGGCGGAGTTTTCCTTTCTATAGGATTAAGTTTTAAGTTTTTATTAATGTACTAGCTGATTCCCGCGACTTCGTCTGCGTTGATATAGGTTTTTAGGATCGGATTGGATCCCATAATCCTTTTTTGTACCTAAACTAAATGTAGCCTAAGTTACTCCTTATAACATCACCTTTTTTTTTTTTTTTTTTTTTTTTTTTTTTTTTTTTTTTTTTTTTTTTTTTTTTTTTTTTTTGACGTGGTGGAAAGCTTTATGGCTACCCCCGTTCTTTGGGCAGAACGGGGGTTATGTGGGACTCCCCGTATTGGGTATACCCTAACTAAAACCACCACGGCTGTTCCCTCTCGCTGACTATGCTGGACGCCTGGGGAACCCGTTGTATACGTCCCAGGCGTCTGTCAGCCGCCCCGGCCGCCTGCCGGGGCTCCCGCGCTAAAGAGGAGGGGATCGGGACAGCGTGATCCCCCCCTCAGACAGTGAGGAGACTGTTAGTGGCGGATAGCTAGCCCAATAGCTACCCGCCGTCTCCCGAGGGAAGCTGGCGAGCGGCGAATAACCGCCGCCTCCTTCCCCCCCGTCTGCGCCGGAGCGGATGCGCGTCGAGAGCCTCTTCACGCGCCCGCTCCGCGGCCTCCTTCTGCGAGATAACGTCCTCGCAGAAGTCGGCCACAGCATCCCAAGACCCCTCGCTGCTCAGCATGGCAAGTACGACGCTGGGCAGCGAGAGGTCTCCGCCAATTGTCGCCACCAGAGTGCGGCGCTGGGGATCCCACCGGCCACACTCCTCCAAAGTGTGTTGAGCCGTGTCGTCCCCAGCACCGCACTCATGGCACGACGGGGTCGGTTCCCTCCTCGCGACCTTGTGCAGGTAATGGCCGAAGCAACCGTGTCCGGTCATCACCTGCACCAGCCGGAAGGAGAGCGACCCGTGCCTTCGCTGGCACCACTGCTCCAGCACCGGGCGGATGGCGTCTATGGTGCGCTTGCCATAGATGGCATCCGCCAGGTCGGCTTTCCACCTCTCCCGCATTCTGCGGGCAGCCATGCGCTGCGCTCGGCTGACCGCTTCGGGAGCCGGACGTTCCCCCCTTACCCGGCTCTCTGCTCTGACGCGGTGCGCCTCGGCGAGCACCCCAGCCTCCAACTCCCAAGGGGGAGTGCCCGCCAAAACGCAGGCGGCCGCAAAGGCTACGGTGGCGTAAGCCCGGCAGATGCGGTTCGCCACCGCCCTCTGCGGCCTCCGCAGCAGGGCCCTGGTTTCTGGACGAAGCGCGTCGAACCAGATAGGAGCCCCATACGTCGCCATGCTCTTCACGACCCCCGCGAATAGGCGACGGCATGGGGCCCCAGGGCCCCCCACATTCGGCAGCAATCGCCCGAGCGCAGAAGCTGCCCCCACCACCCGAGGAGCGAGCTGGCGGAAGTGCTCCCGGAAGTCCCATTTGCGGTCCAAAACAAGGCCCAGGTACTTCATGTGGGCCCTGATTTGGACCGCTTCCCCCGACACCGGGATGCTAGCGCGTGCCGGGGGCCTCCAGCCCGCTCCGCCGAAGAGGACGGCCTCGGTCTTCGGGAGGGCCACTTTGAGCCCCAACATCTCAATCCTGGTGACCACCAATTCGGTGGCCACCGTGGCCCTCCTCGCGGTCTCCCCATAACTGCTTCCCCGGACGGCAACCAAAGTGTCGTCCGCATAACACACGATCGCCATCCGGGGCAGCAGGACCGGACGGATGGCCCAGTCGAACCCCAGGTTCCACAACAGGGGCCCGAGGACTGACCCCTGTGGAACCCCGCAGGCCATCCGTCTCTCCGCCCTCCTCCCGTCCCTCCCCTGATAGAGCACTACCCTATCCTCCAGGTAGTGCCCTATCATACGGCGCAGATAGAGGGGCACCCCGTGGTATCGGAGCGCCTCCTCTATCACTCCAAAAGGGAGTGTGCCGAAGGCATTGGCGATGTCTAATGACACCGCCAATACTCCTTCACCCCTTCCTTTCGCGTACTCCGCGAAGTCCTTCAGAGCACCAATCGCGTCCAGGGTCGACTTTCCGACCCTGAACCCGTATTGGCGCTCCGAAAGGTCGGGGCCCTGCCAAGCAAGATGCTGGTTCAACCGAGAGGCCAGAACTCTCTCCAGCATCTTGCTTGTCTCGTCGATAAGGACGACTGGTCTATATGCTGACGGAGAGTCCGGGGATCTTCCCTCCTTCCGCAGCAGCACCAGTCGTCCCTCCTTCCACACCCTTGGGAACCGTCCCGACGCCAGGCAGTCATTGAATAACTGCCTGAGACGGCCCCCAAGGTGCCCCAAGGCCAGCGCCATGACTCTGGCCGGGACTCCATCCGGTCCCGGCGCCTTCCTACACCGCCGCAGACGACTCAGAGCCTCCCCCATCTCGTCATCTGTGACTGGGGGAGCTCCGATCGGCTCTTCACGTTCCGCGGACGGGGACGCCATGATCGGGGGCGTAAATGCTGGCGGTCGGGGAAAAAGCCCCGACACCACCCGATCAAGGAGCTCCGGCTCCATGGAATCCATGGGGGGGGCACTCCGCATCTTGCCCCTTACAATGCGGTATGGCCGGCCCCATGGATCCCTGTCCAGGGTTGCCAAGAACTCCTTATGGGCGGAGTCCTTGGCATTGGCGATTGCCACCTGAAACGCCTTCTTCGCCTCCCGGAGCTCCATATAGAGGCGAGCCTCCTCGTCCGCGGACACCGGCCTTCTGCGGCGGCAACGGGTGTAGGCCCGGCGCGCTCGGTTACCGGCGGCGCGGAGGGCCGCAATCTCATGCGACCACCAGTACACCGACCTCCGAGCGGGCAGCCTCCTCGTCCGGGGCATTGCCACGTCGCACACCCTTATCAATGCGGCGCGGAAATGTCTCGCCCTCTCTTCTACCCCCGAAGAGGCCAGGGGAGTTGCGTTCCAGACCTCGACTATGGCTCCCTCCTCTGCCATGTCGAGGTCTAGGCGGGTCAGTGCCCACCTTGGGAACACCCTTCCCCGTCTCCCGCTCCAGCCTTGGGACGCCGGCAGTGACACGGAGACCCTCCACCGAATGTACCGGTGGTCTGACAGGGTCTCCGCGTCCTCGAGGACGCGCCAGTCCCGCGTTCGTGCCGCGACGGCAGGGGTAGCGAATGTAACATCCACTATTGACCCCCCCTGCCGTCGGACGCAGGTCATGACGCGTCCCTGGTTGAGGAGCACCAGGCCGACCATGGTGGCCCAGTTCCCCAACTCAACCCCCCTTGGGTCCGTGATGGGGGACCCCCACGCGGCAGACTTCGCGTTCAGGTCCCCCATCAGGATCACCTGGGCCGGCGCCGCCCCTCGCACCACTGGCTCTAGGCTCCGCAAGAATGCCTCAAAGTCGGACAGGGGTCTATTGGGGGAGAAGTATACCGCAATAAGTATCACTTCTCCCCACCCAACCGCCACAAACCCAGGCCCGCTGCGCCTTGGAACCAGTGGCGGCCCGTGCGCCGGCACCGCGATGGCCACCAAGCCCTCCGCGTCCCCTGCCCAGTTTGGCTGAGGGGGCACGAAGTAGGGCTCCGCGGCTGCCACCACATCAATCTGCCACTCCGCCATGTGCTGCATCAGGAGATCCTGAGCACGGGCGGAGTGGTTCAGATTCGCCTGGAGGAACTCGCCATGAAGAGCTGGCATTACGTCTCCATGGCGACCTCCTCCAATGCCGGCCCCTGCGGGCTTCCCCTAGCTTCGGAGGCCTGGGTCAATGGGGCCTCCTTGCCTTTTTTCGGCGGTGGAGAGCATTTTGGCCCCCCCATTACGTGCCCGGCCTTGCGACCCAGGTCTGCGCAGACTGCGCACCTAGGGTTGGCCGAGCACGAAGCCGACTTGTGCCCGTCCATGCCGCATCTGTAGCACAGGGCGCTACGGTCTTTAGGCGATGGGCAGAGCGCCCGCGTATGGCCGAGCCCCATGCATCTGTAGCAGCGCATCGGGAGAGGCTCCAGGGCTGTGACCCTAGCCGAGGACCATCCAATAACCAGTCGTCCCCCCTCGATGAGCCTCTTCGCTGCTGCCACCGGGCAACGGACCAGGGTTGACCCGGAACCACTGGGCCCCATTCGGATGGCCCCGGCTCGCACTTGCTCGGGCGGGACACTTCCCTTCTCGGCTACAGCCCGCTGCACTTCTTCGGGGGTGACGGACTCGTCGAGGCCCACAATCCGCAGCTCGGCGGTTTTCGTGGGCCGGGACACCGTCACCCATTCACCGATCAGGCTCTGAAGCCTGCCGGCCAGCTCGTCTGCGGCCTTGCCGCTGTCGGCCCCTGGGACCTCGATGACTCGAGTCCCAGTGGCCGACTTTCGCACGCGGACGTGGTCCACGCCGACCTCCCTCAAGGCCAGGGCCGCGGTTGCCGTCTTCATTACCGTCGCGTAACTATGTGTCGCGACGGCTTCCGGCTTCAGCGAGATGACCACCGCCGAGGACTTCGGGGAGGTCAGCTTCGCTGTCTTCGCTTTTGGCGTGGCCTTAGCTGCGTGGGCAGGGGCAGCGGGTTTGGGCGCGGCGCCTTTTGCGGCATTGGCCTTTGCCTTGGCCTTGGCCTTGGCCTTGGCCTTCCTCCCGACCATTTTCGACCAGGTCGGGGGGTTTGGGGCCGTGGCCTCAGCATCCTGCGGCTCAGCATCCTGCGGCTCAGCATCGCGCGGTGGAACGCCACGCCGTTGCTCCTGCGACGCGGGAGCGGGAGCAGGTCTTCCTCCCTTACCCGCCGCCGCTGAGCGCGTTGTCGCTGGACGCGCCGGCGATGGGCCCGCAGATGGCTCATCTAGAGGGCGGCGGGCTGTATTCTCCGACCCCCTTTTGTCCGCCGCAAGTGGCGGCCTCAGCATGGGTTCCCGGGGGAGCCGCCTTTCAATCTCCCCGAGGCGGTCGTTCACCATCCCCCCAATGGAGACGAAGAGATCCCTCTTCAGGGTCTCCAGGACCTCGCAAAGGTTTGGGGGGATCTGGGCGTCCATGTCTGTGGCAGGATGAACCGCCGGCGCGGAGGGCTTCTCCCTTGCCGTGAACGAGGACCGGAGGGCCTTGACTTCCGCCCTTAAGGCGGCCAACTCCTGCCTCATTCTTTTGTTATCAGCCCAGAGTCTCCGGGCCTCCTCGTCTGCCGTCAGTTTTTGGAGGGCATCCATGGCCACCTGGATGTCTTTGGTGGCCCGGTTTATTGCCCCCCTAACTCCGCCCTTCAGGTTTGTGGACCTCTTGGTCTCCTCTTCTATTATGGAGACCGCTTTTGTGGCCCTGTCGATGAGGTCGTCCTTTGAGGGGGCGCATTCATCGACTCCTTCCGGGGCCAGGGCTGCCACGGAGCTAGTGCTCGGCTCCCGGGCCACCTCGCTCAGTATTTTGGAGCGAGTCCGCGACCTGGTCGTAGGTGGGGCGATACGATGCGCCTTGTCGGCATTCGCCTCGGCCTCGAAAGAGCACATCTCGAGCTCTTTGAGGCGGGCTTTGGCACCCTTGTGCCCTAGGTACGCCCCCTTACCGGCTTTCGGCCTGGCCGGCTCGTCTGGCTCAATGGCCACGGCCTTCTCTGCCGGTTCGTCGGTATCCTCCTCATCCGCTGCATCACGGATCCGCTTTGGGGCAGCTTTGCCAGTCTTCCACGGCCCCACCAAAGCCTCCACCGCCCGGTCGGTTTCGGAGTCGGAGTCCGACAGCAACTCGGCGTCCATTCTTTCATGTGCCGGCAACACAATCTTCGGCCGGATTTCCTCCGAAGAGCCTGTGCTGCAGCACACCTCCTCACCTTGCGGGCCTTTCAGCCCTCGTCCTTTGGTTTTTTGTTTTTGTTGACTTTTTTCCATGTTTAGTCCCACGAGTATGGGGGAAATATACGGTCCACCCGGGCGGTGCCCCCTGCACCCGGGTAAGCCTAAGGGTAACTCGCCAGGGGGTCGGCAGGTACCCTGACGAGGGGCGCACTAGCGACTGAACAACCCATCAGCCATGCATCCCCTCGCGGTGCGCCAACGCTTGGGATTCGGGGTAATTTTTTATAGAGGTTTTCTTCCTCGCGGTCCGGCCGGTTAAGGCAAGACCCTCGGTCCCTCGTCAGGTGAGAGACATGACCGTCACCCAACACACCTACAGGGATTACGATAATACGGCGAGGACTGCGCAGGACTAGTTCCCGCACAGCCCGCTCGGAGGCAGGGTAAGTGCACACCGAGCTCGCCTCACGAGTCCTCCCCTAAAGGGGATTACTCCCTCCGGTGATTTTTTATAGAGGTTTTCTTCCTCGCAGCCCCTCGCTCAGTGCGTGGGGCCCCCGGTCCGCTCAGTGCGGATTACGGATTGCCCGACGGTGGCCGAAGCCAGCGCCCACCGGCCATAAGACCGGCGGACCCACCGCGCTGCTAGTTTTGGTTCACGCCGGGTTTCCCCGGTACCTCCCATATCTGGGAGGCGTTCCCCTATCCACCACCTGGGGACGCGCCCGATGGGGGACTAGCAACCCCACACGGGCTTATAACATCACCTATCTGCCATTGAAAGTTCCATCAAAATCGATTCAGTCGTTTCAGAGATTAGCTGGAACAAATAGACAGGCTGACAAACATAAATTTAAATGCACGCCAGTTTAAAATAAGCCGTACGTACAAAGATCCGGGGCCCAAGTTATTTGAACCCAATAAATGTCTGTCATTTCTGAACTAAAAAACCTATGACCTTGAAATATTTACGGAATAATACTTGAAGTATTACCTTTCTAACAAAAAAAGAATGAGTGAAATCGAACCACGCGTTAATGAATTACGGCTAAATACTCGTTTTAACTTTCTTCCCCTCTCCCAAGGGAACCATGCTGATTTTCGGGATAAAAAGTATCCTATGTCCTACCTCGGAGTATAAACTCAAATCATACCAAGTTTCATTCGAATCCATTCAGTAGTTTCGGCGTGATGCGCGGCCAAGATACAGACAGACAGACAGACAGACAGACAGACAGACAGACAGACAGACAGACAGACAGACAGACAGACAGACAGACAGACAGACAGACAAAAATGAAAAAAATTGCAGTTTTGGATTCAGTATCGATTATAGAGTGCCCTCCAATAAAAAATTTCAAAATATCTTCAATGTACAGAATTGGATCTGTTACAGTTTTATTATATTATAGACTAGCTTTTGCCCGCGGCTTCGCCCGCGTGAATTTCGATTTTTCACAAATCCTGAGGGATAAGTAGATTTCTGGTCCACCCGCCCCCCGCCGCGCGGCGGCGTACCGCGGTACCACGCGGTACCGCGTACGGCGGGCGCAGGGCGCAGGGGCGCGGCGCGGCGCGGCGCGGGGAGCGCGAGCATCCGCGTCGGCCGTCGCGATCGCGCGCAGCGAAAATACCTATCAGGGCGTTTTTAACATCTGTATTTACCGATTTCAACACAACTCCTTTTTTGAAAGTCGGTTAAAAAAGTAGCCTATGTTACTCCTTGGTTAATCCTCTACTTGTCTGTGAAAGTCCCGACAAAATCGGTTCAGCCGTTCCGAAGATTAGCCCGTTCAAACAGACAGACAGACAGACAAAAATTTTAAAAACGTGTGATTCGGTTATGGTATCGTTCAAATAACCATATGAGCTTAATATGTGGTAGTTATTTCGAAATTACAGACAGACACTTCAATTTTATTTATTAGTATAGATGTAGTATATAAATTATATAATATGTTCATACTTATGTATATATAATAATATATATAACATATACCTGCAATATTATAATATGTTACAAGTAAATATTATTAATTTTATTATTTATTAGATTATATGTATAATATTATACTAATAATAATATCTATTTATAATATTAAGTAACTATATTTCTCAAAGTTTCATAGTTAAGAGTGCACAAGAGTCAAAATTGTATGTGTAGACCTAAATCCGTGGCGTCACCCGCGTCAAGGTCACGGCTGAAAATCAGCGCTGTATGTTCTTGAGTATGCAAGGCATACAGCATTATGCTGAGCCGTGACCTTTTTTCGGGTTGTGCCACACATGACAGGTGTTAACCTGGCGCTTCTATCGCTTGATGCTTTATTTGTTTAAGTGCACAAGTGCTGGAGGCGTCGGGGGTGATTTACTTATTGTTATGTGTGGCGCAGCACTTTAATAAACATTTTTCTTTCTTTCTTTCTTTCTTTCAATGCTAAACTATTCATTCGATTATGATGAAAATTCTTCATACGCCCGCGAAGGTTTCTGGCCCAAAAAATTCGAACAGACAGTCTTAAAGTTCATATTAAACGTTTCATCATCAACCCATGAACGGCCCACTACAGGGCACGGATCTCCTCTCAGAGTTAGAAGGGTTTAGGTCCACCGCGCTGGCCAAGTGCGGATTGGTAGATTTCACACGCCTTTGAGAACATTATGGAGAAATGTTTCTCTGGTGTTGTGTGTAACAGTAAAAAAGGATTTGTCGATAGTCTAAGTATAACAGTAAATAAAAAGAGAGGAAGAGCCCTCACAACCCTATGATCGTAATGTTTTATGGCTCAGTTGGCACGTTTGTAATGTCCCAACTGTTGGCTATCACCGCTTCTGCTTTAACGTACTTAAATCTATATTTTTAGTAATCTATATAAGTATATAAAAATCAATGCCACTTTTCGTTGTAATTTTATAACTCAAGAACGGGCTCACCTATCCAAACCAAATGTTTAGGCTTTGTTCGGACTATTTAGTAGATGGTTTATGTGTTATAGTTTGCACAAAATCGGTCAAGCGGTTCTTCATTTATCACATTTTTTTAACCCACGCGGTCATCAGCTAGTAATATTATAATCGAATAGTGAATACCATGCTGGGTAGCTTTTTTGAGGTAGCCGAACGTTAAACTCGCCAGTTTATTGTACACTGGCATAAGCACGTAGTGTGGATTCATGCTTCGAAATATCTACTTTGAATACTAATCATCATCATCATCATCATGATCAACCCATTACCGGCTCACTACAGAGCACGGGTCTCCTCTCAGAGTGAGAAGGGTTTTGGCCACTGTCTACCACGCTGGCCAAGCGAGTCATTGGCAGACTTCACACACCTTTGAGAACGTAATGGAGAACTCCAGGCATGCAGGCTTCCTCACGATGTTTTCCTTCACCGTTAAAGCAAGTGATATTTAAATACTTAAAACGCACATAACTCCGAAAAGTTAGAGGTGCGTGCCCGGGATTGAACCCACGACCTCCGATTAGAAGTCGGTCGTCCTAACCACTAGGCTATCACCCTTTCTATACTAATACCTACTACTATACCGATACTGATGTATAGGTAGGAACGTGATTCAGAGCAACACGGCCACACGACATACTGTTCAACTGTATAAAACCCCATTAAGTAGGTATGGTATTTTAAGGATAAAATTATTCCTATACCTACATTTAATAAAAATAACGCCTGTTAACAATAATTAGCTAAATATAATAAAAGGAAAAGGTGACTGACTGACTGATCTATCAACGCACAGCTATAACCACTGAACGTGGATGAAATTTAGCATACAGATAGCTATTATGACGAAGGCATCCGCTAAGAAAGGATTTTTGAAAATTCAACCCCTAAGAGGGTTAAAAGGGGTTGAAAGTTTGTAAGAAATTTGTATGAATACACGCGGATGAATCCAGCGAATTCATCCGCGTGTATTCATACAAATCATCTGCTAGTAAAATATAGTAAGGAAAAGATCAAATAATTTGGTAATTAATCATCTGCTACCGGGAAAACCTGGGACACGGTACAGAAATAGGTTAGTTAACCGCCGAATCCAATTCGTGTGGCCAGCATCCGGGAAGCTTCGAGATTTTTCTCGTCCGAAATCCATCAGTGCCTGGAGATTTTTTGTCTAAGAACAATGCTTGTTGCGAGTAATGACTTACTGATCCAAAACATGATCACTTTATTAGTGATGGATCTATAGGCCTCATTAGAAAGCCCCTCTTCGGGCGATGGAAAGAGCTATGCTTGGAGTATCCCTGCGGAATCGAATCAGAAATGAGTAGGTTTATAGGAGTACTGAAGTGGCTATGTGCATAGTGCGACGAGCCGGTAGATGTTGGGGTTCTAAGATGCGCGAGGGGCAACCTTGCACCGAGAAAAGCAAGATCGGAAGATCTCCCTACCCCCTCTAGTTGGACGGAAGCTATTCGCTGGCAGCAGCTGCATATAGGTGGCATAAGATCATTCTGTAGTGATCCTTGCAAAAGACCTATGTCCAGCAATGGACGTCTATCGAATTGACACGACGTCGAAAACGACTACACTATCATGTTAAACTCATTGCCGGCCCACTACAGGTCTCCTCTTAGAATAAGATAGGTTTAAGCGGTAGTCCACCACGCTAGTCAAGTGCGGATTGATAGACTTCACACGCCTGGGATGATATATGGAGGATGGGAAAAGTATGAATTTTAGGTATACATTCGAGCTTATGAAGCTCTTGACTTCACTTGACTGAAAACTTGTAAACATAGTTATTAATAAGTCAAGTGAGTGAATTTACGAATTCAGTTGCAGTTGGCTATATTTTTTCAAATCTCTATGGTTGGGGGCAGCTGCCACTACCTGCACCCCCTTGGCAACGCCCTTGCTTTGAGAACATTATGGAGAAGTCTCAAGCGTGCAGCTCCCTACACTAATTTTTACCTATCTAATCTGGCTTAAATTTTCTTTTTTCAGAATGGAAAACTGCTCGTCAAAATCACAATGCCCAATACACCGACCAAGTCACCGGTGTTCGAGAACGATGAGTTCTGTGTGGACTACGTGATGACTGAAGACTCAAAATATCCTAAAATAGCATTCAGAGTAACAATGCCGCCCGAAAAGGATAATTCCGTTAAAATTAAACTGAATATAGCAGGTAACTAGTTACCTGTAGCATCATGCCATCTGCGTAAAATTGGCTTTATACGAAGCCAGCTTTGGGTGCCACTTGCCAGTCCCACTGGCAGCCAGCGCTGGCTTGATATTGGCCTCGTATAAACATATTTTTAAGCCAGCGCTGGATTGAATAAAGCCCATCTATTTTTACCAGCGCATTGGCTTCGTATAAACTGGTTTCATTGATGTTTTTAAGCAGAATATATCGACTATATCCCACACGACGTATGCATTTGCAACAAGTATAAATTAATTTAAAATCCCCGACATTCGCCATTTTGTGGTGGCGGCCATCTTGGATTTGCATAGCTATTCTAATAGTCAAGCCCTTTCATTTGATACCCATATTAAGGGAGTTGTGAAAATATATGTAATCCGCCAATTTGTAGCGGCGGCCATCATGGATCGATTTTCATCAAACATAGCTAAGAACATTCCCGACTAATTCACCTTTAAAAAACCGCATTCAAATCGGTTCACCCGTTTGAGCGCTACGGTGGAACAGATAGACACACACACAAACACACAGACACGTCTTTATAACACCCCGTCGTTTTTGCATCGGGGGTTAAAAATAAACCTCTTTTTTGGTATTTTTCACAGCTTTCATAATATCCAGCTTTTTCCTAGCACTAGTGCTGATAGTGTACTCAATGTTCGCTTCGCTGAGGAACCTCGTGGGAAAGATAATAATGTCCCTCGCCGCCAGCCTACTGGGTGGCTTCGTTATGTACGCCACACTTCTACTGTATGCCATGAAAAGCGAAGATGCTCTAGATGTGGGATTCTGTCGTGGTTCATGTAAGTAGCAATTCACCACGAACCATACTTTGTATTATATAACTGCCTCGTTGGTCTAGCGGTTAGCACGTTCGACTGTGGATCACGAGGTCCTGGGTTCGATTCCCGGGTCGGGCCAAAAAAAAAATGAGGTATTGGGTTTTTCTGTCAAGAAATTCTCAGTGCCAGTCCGGAGTTGGAAGTTGGCGGTGTTAGATACACCCGCGTGCCTCGGAGAGCACGTAAAGCCGTCGGTCCTGCGCCTAATCTCTCTCCGGTCGTGTCGCATTGGCGTCCCATCGGACTATGAGAGTGAGGGAATAGAGAGTGCACCTGTGTATGCGCACACACTTGTGCACTATAATATCTCCTGCGCAGATGGCTAGTCTCTGCCTCGGTTGAGATTAGCCGCCGTGGCCGAAATTCGGTCAGGAGGACATTATATAGGTCACCACCACCACTACAGCCTTTTAACGTCCCACTGCTGAGCACAGGCCTCTTCTCTCATAGCAGAGAGGGATTTAGAGCTTAGACCCGCCACGCTGCTCCAATGCGGGTTGGCGGGCTTTGATAACTATTGTCACAATATGATAGTGATAATAACCGGGACCGAATGGTTAAAGTGCTCACCGAGGCACGGGGGTGAAACACTTCCAACTTTCCAGCTTCCAACTCCGGGCTGGCACTGAGAATTTCTTGACAGAAAAACCCAATACCTACCTAACAATTATTTGCCTGACCCGGAAATCGAACCCGGAACCGTTGCCCGAACAGGTGCCCAATGCCCTACATCTATGCTATTGGGCATTGGGTCGGGTGGCGATAAATTTTGGCAGATCAAAAAGTTTCAATGGCAGATTGATAAAGCGGCCACACCTACCGGTTATCGCTATGTTCAATGGCATATCCCGTTTATGTGGCCGCTACATAACAATTATCCGGTGACATATACATCATCATCATCATCATCATCATCATGATCAACCCATTACCGGCTCACTACAGAGCACGGGTCTCCTCTCAGAGTGAGAAGGGTTTTGGCCATAGTCTACCACGCTGGCCAAGCGGATTGGCAGACTTCACACACCTTTGAGAACGTTATGGAGAACTCTCAGGCATGCAGGTTTCCTCACGATGTTTTCCTTCACCGTTAAAGCAAGTGATATTTAAATACTTAAAACGCACATAACTCCGAAAAGTTAGAGGTGCGTGCCCGGGATCGAACCCATGACCTCCGATTAGAAGTCGGTCGTCCTAACCACTAGGCTATCACAGCTTAGTGGTTAGTATACAGCATATATATCATATGTAGGTTATTGTAGGAATTACAAAGTTGTTGTACTCTCTCTTCTACAGGTACTGGGTATGTTTACATACAACTTTGCACTAAGTGAGTACTATTTTATTTTTCAGTTTGTTGTATTTACTTCTTCTTATTGGCCAGTCTTTTCTGGATGAACGTCTTTTCCTACGATATCTGGAAGCAGTTTAGGTAAATTATTTAATATACGTTTATCAATATTTTAAGGCAAATCACATGATAACAGTGATCGCATGGAGCGCACCGTCGTTTTTGATAACAACTACCTTTAGGTAGGTACTAGTTATTATTCTGTGTAACAACTCAAATTCAGCTATACGCAGTACGCTTCAAATTGGTATAACGAAAACAAAGAACAAGGCGCTATTCTACTCAGCAAATAGGAAATTAAAAATTTAATGAACCCCTGAAATTCGCCATTTTGTGGTGGCGGCCATCTTTGACTGATTTACATTAAACATAGCTAAGAACACGCCCAACTAATTCAACTTTCAAACAACAAAACCGCATTCAAATCGGTCCACCCGTTCGAGCGCTACGGTGGAACAGACATACAGACACACACACACACACACACACACACACAGACAGACACGTTAAACTTATAACACTCCGTCGTTTTTGCGTCGGGGGTTAAAAATGTAATTAATATAAACTCTTTTTCAGAAAGAAGCGCCTATGTTCCTACCGAGAAAAAAGATGGGAGGATCGGCGTAAATACCTCGTATACTCCATATACGCATGGGGCACCCCCTTGGCAATGGCGATTATGCTTTTATTATTGGACCTGGACATCATAGACGTGACAAGCATGCCACGGTTCATAAAGCCTAACATTGTTGAGAATAATAACAATTGTTTCCTCGAGGGTAAGTTCTTTTAGAAAAGCTTCGAAGTGTGAAGAATTCGCTAACTTTAACAAACTCGTGGCATGATATTCACGTGGAACTAACCTAACCTAACTTACGGCCTCCAGAACCACCCCTTATAGCCGTCCAATCGCACACCAACCTAGCCTGACGACATCGACCTTCTAACCAAGTAATCAGGGCCCATAATAGAGCAAACCAACATAATTTGCAATCACACCAAAACTAGAATAGACACCAAATCACTTACGCTACAGCCAACAGCACCACACCCTCTCTCTACACTTCACTGAAACAAATCGACATAGTAATGTAAGAGTAAACCTCCAGTTAACAACAACTCAGTAATTGCAATACTTAACACAGACACGACCGCACCTGAAGTAAGTCAAGAGAGACTGCCTGATTCGTCGAGCTGCGATCCCTTATATTGAGTTGGCTAACGTATTATTTCGCTTTTTATAAAACTACCCTCTTTTTCTAATTTTAATTATTTAGAAAAATCACGACAGAAGTATCTTGTCCAATATGCCTTGGCATCCAAGATCCCTGAAGACGATATTCTTCGAACAGTACGTGTTGCCACTTACCAGTGATGTCTCAATTTGAAACATGGTCGCTAACTATGAACCTCATAAGTAGGTTCAGAGTCAATCAGCGGGCGATAGAATGAACTATTCTCGGAGTATTCCTGCAAGATCAAATAAGAGGATCAGTAGAAGAACCAGAGTTACCGACATAGTTCATTGAATAGCGAAACTAAAGTAGCCAGTGGAAGGGGCACATTGCTCGAAGAAACAGATAGACGTGGTTTCAGAGTGCTCGACTGGAGACCTGGCGTTGGGGGGACCAGGGGGGTTATTCTGTAACTTAGCAACTGAAAATAGTTGCCTACTAATTAATTAGATATACATTGCTGCTTTACTGTGTAAAATTATGAAAACACTTTATATTTCCCACAGGCTTTACTGTGGGAAATATAAAGTGTTTTCATGTATCAATGTATATCAAACTAATTCGTTGGCAACTATTTTCAGTTGCTAACTAAGTTACAGAATAACCCAGCTGGTGTTAGGGGATCTGGCTGACTTGGCGTTGGGGGAACCTGGTGTTGAGGGATCTGGTGGCCTGGCGTTGTGGGATCTCGCTGACCCTGCGTTGGGGGATCTGACTGAACTGGCGTTGTCTGGGTTTCCCACTATGTGAAAAGACGATCTCAACAAAGTTGCCGGCAGCGTCTGGATACAAACTCAACTTAACTTGGACTTTATCCCGTTAATCATAAGAGTTATATTTTTCCTTTTTCCATAGAGACGGAAACGATATATTACCTTTACATGCCGATGCTGATTTTACTCCTTTGCAACTGGGTGTTTTACTTGATGACGGTCTATGCGATCTGGCGGACGAAGAGAGACGCCCGTACCATGGGCGTGACCTCCACGCCGAATAACATAAAACAACGGTAAGTCTAATAAGTAAGTAAATAAGTTAGTAAGTAAATAAATAGTATATACAAGCAATAATTAAAAACAATTAAACCACCTTTAAATAAGTACACCAAAAAAATCCAGGCCGTTATACTTACACGTATATTAGTCTATCTATATCTTGAAAACTACTGAACCGATTTTGATAAAACTAAATAAAGAGTTGAACTAAATCTAAGCCAGTAATAAAGAATGGTCACAATCCAATTTAAGTTTTTTAAATTGGATTGTGAATCCAAACAGATTACATACAACAATGCATACTTAGTTACCTACACCTATGAAATTTTGTATATTTGTTTGAAAGCCCTGATAGATTAATTATTATTAATTATTATCGTATTTAAAATTTTGCAGTTCTCCTTTTTTGAAGTCGGATAAAAACAGAAATATTGTTGCTCGTTCCCAGAATGATGATTTTCCTGAGGCTGTCGCTGGTGATGGGCGTCAACTGGTTGCTCGAGGTGTTGACCGCGATCGCGCCCGACCTGCCCATCTGGTACATCACCGACATGTACAACCTGCTCATTGGCGTCGCGATTTTCATCATCGCCGTTTGTAACAGAAAGGTTTACAAACTAATCGTCAAAAGGTAACTACTATTGTCGCTAGTGATGGACGTCAACTGGGTGCTCGAGGTGTTGACCGCGAGCGCGCCCGACCTGCCCATCTGGTACATTACCGACATGTACAACCTGCTCATTGGCGTCGCGATTTTCATCATCGCCGTTTGTAACAGAAAGGTTTACAAACTAATCGTCAAAAGGTAACTACTATTGTCGCTGGTGATGGACGTCAACTGGGTGCTCGAGGTGTTGACCGCGAGCGCACCCGACCTGCCCATCTGGTACATCACCGACATGTACAACCTGCTCAATGGCGTCGCGATTTTCATCATCGCCGTTTGTAACAGAAAGGTTTACAAACTAATCGTCAAAAGGTAACTACTATTGTCGCTGGTGATGGACGTCAACTGGGTGCTCGAGGTGATGACCGCGAGCGCGCCCGACCTGCCCATCTGGTACATCACCGACATGTACAACCTGCTCATTGGCGTCGCGATTTTCATCATCGCCGTTTGTAACAGAAAGGTTTACAAACTAATAGTCAAAAGGTAACTACTATTGTCGCTGGTGATGGACGTCAACTGGGTGCTCGAGGTGTTGACCGCGAGCGCGCCCGACCTGCCCATCTGGTACATCACCGACATGTACAACCTGCTCATTGGCGTCGCGATTTTCATCATCGCCGTTTGTAACAGAAAGGTTTACAAATTAATGGTCAAAAGGTAACTACCGCTGTCACTGGTGATGGGCGTCAAGTGTCAACTGGGTGCACGAGGTGTTTGACCGTGAGCGCGCCCGACCTGCCCATCTGGTACATCACCGACATGTAACCTGCTCATTGGCGTCACGATTTTCATCACCGCCGTTTGTATCAGACAGGTTTACAAACTAATCATCAAAAGGTAACTATAGTTACCTTCAAAAGGTAACTATATTTACCTTCAAAAGGTAATCATCAAAAGGTAGCGATAGCGGTATACCGCTATCGCTGGTGATGGGCGTCAACTCATCGTAAAATCGATACCGAATCATGATCAACCCATTACCGGCTCACTACAGAGCACGGGTCTCCTCTCAGAGTGTGAAGGGTTTTGGCCATAGTCTACCACGCTGGCCAAACGGATTGGCAGACTTCACACACCTTTGAGAACGTTATGGAGAACTCTCAGGCATGCAGGTTTCCTCACGATGTTTTCTTTCACCATTAAAGCAAGTGATATTTAAATACTTAAAACGCACATAACTCCGAAAAGTTAGAGGTGCGTGCCCCGGGATCGAACCCACGACCTCCGATTAGAAGTCGGTTGTTCTAACCACTAGGCTATCACAGCTGTTTACCGATACCGAATGGCAAAGTGCAAATGTATAGTTCAACTTTAAACAAATTATACCAAAGACCCCAGCCAAACATGTATTCAAACAATAATTAGTGTTAAAATGTTTGTGCTATGTGTGACGCCCGGATAATACTTATATTATATGTATATTCTCAAAAAATGTGTAACTGTAACTCGTATAATTATTTTATCCATCTACTTACTTTCTTAATTTATAGATTTTTGTAATATTTTAAAATAAAATATGTTTGCGTTGAAAAGCTCTGGGCGCAACTTATTTGTGGCTGGACTTTTAGGTAATTTAAGTATAATTTTCTACTTAGCGCAAGTGCAACATAAATAGTAATTTATACTATTTCATTTCAGGCTTAGCTCACGGTCACGCTCACAGCCGTCATTCATGAAGACTTTAAAATCTTCCAGTCAGACCCAGGATTCGACACTCTCCGATGAACCATCGAACGAAGTGCAACTATTGTCACTAAATAAGCAATCAAACAAGGAACAAGCATACTAACATCGTCCGGCAAAGTAGATTAAGACAATGATACTAATGAAACAGATGCTGGCTGGCAGTCCAGTGACCAGTCCAGTCCAGACCATAGGCAATGGTGCAGCAGACGCCGCCTGTTTTTTTTAGTAGTTAATACCTAACAGACTGAATCTCCCTGAGTAGGTTCCGCAGAAGATAGGTATTCGCTTGTCCTTCAGAATTATATTCGCTTTCTATAACTATTTTTCGCTTTGTGGTAGGATTCTATCCCGAGTCCGCCTGGCTAGCGACCACACTTCAGCCGTAATCTGCCGCAAAACATCCGTGTGTTCCGGCAGCGAGCTGAAGAGCCAGCCCCCTTCCTCAAAAGCCGACAACGCATTAGTGGTTCCTCAGGTGCTACTAATGTTCATGGGCGGCGGTAATCACTTAATATCAGGTGACCCGCTTGCTCGGTTGCCCGCTATTCCTATAAAAAAAAATATTCCGGTCATCACTTTTAATAGTTTTTAGGATTTCGTACCCAAAGGGTAAAAACGAGACCCTATTACTGTCTCCGTGGGACTCCGCTGTCCTTCTGTCTTTCTGTCTGTCTGTCCGTCTGTGAACAGGCTGTATCTCATGAACTGTGATAGCTAGACAGTTGAAATTTTCACAGATGATCTATTTCTGTTGCCGCTATAACAACAAATACTAAAAACCGAATAAAATAAATATTTAAGGGGGCTCCCATACAACAAACGTGATTTTTTTGCTCGTTTTTGCTCGATATTGATAACGGCAACAGGTAGCCGCTTGAAATATTCACAGAATATTTAATATATTAACTAGTTACATAGTGCGTGCGTGCGTGCGTGCTTGCGTGCGCGCGCATGGGGTGTGTTATAAGTTTGACGTGTCTGTGTTTGTGTGTGTGTGTGTCGGTCTGTTCCACAGTAGCGCTTAAACGGGTCAACCGATTTGAAGGTGTTTTTTTTTTGTTTAAAAGGTGTATTAATCGGGAATGTTCTGAGCTATGTTTGATGAAAATTGGTTCAAGATGGCCGCCGCCACAAAATGGCGGATTACATATTTTTTTCACAACTCCCTCAATATGGGTGTCAAATGAAAGGGCTTGACTAATAGAATAGCACTATGCAAATTCAAGATGGCCGCCACCACACAATGGCGAATGTCGGGGGTTTTTTTAATTTTTAATTTATACTTGTGAATGTAGAACTCTCAGACCCACCGACCAATAAACGAACTCAAACTTGAGAGCACGCCTGCAGGAGCTAGGTTACGATTGTAGATACACCAGAGCTACGATCACAAAATTTGACGTCCTCCCTGGCGCAGTGGTGAGCGCTGTGGTCTTATAAGTGGGAGGTCCTGGGTTCGATTCCCGGCAGGGGCGATTTGAAATTTTATAATTTCTAAATTGTCTCTGGTCTGGTCTGGTGGGAGGCTTAAGCCGTGGCTGGGTTACCACCCTATTGGCGAAGCCGTGCCGCCAAGCGATTAAGCGTTCCGGTACGATGCCGTGTAGAAACCGATCAGAGGTATGCATACCTCTTCCAAGTTAGCCCGCTTCCATCTTAGACTGCATCATCACTTACCATCAGGTGAGATTGCAGTCAAGGGCTAACTTGAAGTTGAATAAAAAAAATAAAAAAATCCGAACGTGATGCGAATTTTGTGATGCGAAAGATCGGATTTGTGAACAGAGCGGAGCGCAATTCCGCTACCAAGTGATAGGTGATGTAGCCTATCGTAGATACTAAATATTAATCTGTGATGTAGCGGTAGATAACTATAATAATTAATAACTACCTACCTTGTGTTCTTATCAAACTCATAATTATTATTTGAGTATACCTACGTCCTACTTACTTAGGTAGGTACCTAATGGATTAATAATTAAATAATAAAAAAATGTGTAAGTACATTGTGTATATTATTTTTTTTAATAATAGGTCTACCTACTTACCTACCTTCCTAAATAACCAAGGAATATACTATACAGTATACTTACTCTGTAAAGAACTTGATTTCATAACCTTATGTACCGACATACTATTTTAGTTACATAAGTAACTAACTACCGACGTGAGGTCTGCTAGACTAATAGTATTCCAATCGAAAACTTGTTTCTTGTTATTCTTCTAAAAAAATGTTTCTATGTATTGTTAAATATCTTTTTATTGTATAAGTAGGTACTTAGTATAAGTCAATATAGAAGTTTTCACATTTATTACTAACTAGCAACCCGCCCCGGCTTCGCACGGGTAGTAGAGTATATTATGCTTAGGTACTACCCGCTCAGGGATTAGGCAGCGTTTTCGATGAAAGTTCCCAGGCGGCTTGACTTTTTACGATATTTTCCACAATGAACTTACTATATCTCACCTTATACCCGAATTACTAATTCCGTGGAATTCTGACGTTTCATAATGTTACCAGAGATAAAACAATTCCCACAAAAAAGATAAAAATTCAAAACTTATGCAAATACAAATCAACTGCTGCATGTAGATATGACAAATGCCTGACAGACACTTCATGGTGATAATGTCATTCGACTTCTATTTTTGAATAAATTTTTTCAATGTGCTCTTTTGTTTTCTATTGCTGTTAGTGTGCACTTTCGAGTTTCCATTCTTAGCAATTTCTATTTTAGGGCGAAACAATTAATATTATTAAGCGGCTTAGAGCTTTATATGTCGACAGGGAATTAAAGTAGTTTAGGGTATCGTAACTTCGTATCGTAAAATCGTACTTCGTAGATGTTAACCCTGTTCTCCATATAAATAACTCATCTGTAAATGACAATGACAGCTGTCAGAATTAAGTCGATATTAAGTCAAAAATAAGGAGAAAAACTAAATATTTCAAATCAAATAAATTACAGTGTATTTGGGACATAAAAAGGTAAGTTTTCACCAGATTCTGTGAAAAAAAAAATATTTATTTTAAAAGATAAAAATAAAAAACCAAAAACTTGGTTTTTTGAACTTTTCACATAAATTTTGAGGTTATGTGAAAAAAGTGTAAAAACAAAAGTTGTAGATCTTTTTATTACCTACAACTTTGCCATTTGATTTTTTTCCATAGGACTTCTAGTTTTGCCGGAAATCGAGATAAACCGTTTTTTACCCTTAAAACTCCCCCCCCCCCCTTTTTCCCGAGCTCAGATCGCCCGTAAATTATTTTTCCTTGTATTTTTATAATATTCTCCTCCTTTTCCAATGGGTTTCATCCTACGTACTGTGATTTTTTGTTTGGTTTCAAAAATTATCGACACTGGGCTATAGGGGAGAACCGCGGCCACTGACTCGCTTATAGGCACGCTGCCGCCGCGCCGCCGCAATTTTTAAATCTGTAATATCTTCGAAAGTATTCATTTAAATCATATGCTGTAAAGGGCCATATGGATTTATATTAAATCAACAATGTATTTAAGGTATTTAATTAGATAAGGATTAATGCTGTATTGGTTAAAATCGCTTCGAAAATTAGCCATTATTTGTCGTAAAAAGTAAATGACAAAAAAATGTTATTGTGGGATATCCATAAGAGATAGACATATACCATCGCGGACTTTTCTGTAGACCTTTTCAATGTGTACAATACTTAGTACATTATTTTGATAAATCTCGTAGGGTTCAGCCTGCGTTTGCAATGTAAGCGGGAAAAATGTAATTATTTACGACATCACATTAGAAACCTCAAAAATAACAGTATTTCTCCACTATTTAATGCATGTTATTATACATATAAACCTTCCTCTTGAATCACTCTATCTATTAAAAAAAACCGCATCAAAATCCGTTGCGTAGTTTTAAAGATTTAAGCATACATAGGGACATAGGGATATAGGGACGGAGAAAGCGACTTTGTTTTATACTATGTAGTGATTACTTACCTATAAACTTTAATATAGCAATCATAGATTCTTCGTTAGAAAAAGTTAACTTTTATCTTAATAATTCATATGTAACAGTAATACTTACTATTGTAGTTATTATTTTTTCTTAAAAACAATTTTTTTCTTAAAGATTACTTAATAGGTAGCTAGATAAATAATAAAAATAAAAAAACATACTGGTGTAGAAACTGACGCCAACTGTCCACCTCCGACAGCCTGAGCTTGTGGACTGTAGTTTTAGAATTTAGACGCTCGGAGGTCAAAGGGCGTTTGAAGGAGAACTAGGATCCGTGCACTAACCTGATAACGTCCCGGGACTGGAACCGGATGCGAAGGTCGCGCACACGCACTATAATATGCCCTCCGGAGCAGGTGTCGGCAGGACAGCAGCGACGAGTTCTCGGTACCACACTTATTTGGTTGGGTTATGCGCGGAGACGGGCGACGCAAAATGGCGCATGCGTCTCGCGGAGACGAAAGATTCGTACTGTCTTACATCGCGGCTTCGCGATATTTTGAGTGCACGGGAGGAAATAGAGGGTAGGTAGGGAATTAATTTGACGAATGTTAATCGAAACGCGAAACCGAAAAGGGTGGCGTCACCATTTCCCCCCGCCCTTAAAGGCTTGGCTTTAAGAGGACAAAAATAATAATAATTATATGAAATGGATTAAATGAATGTATATCCATAGCGATATATAATACACATATATGTTGGATAGACATTATATAGATAAAATTAAATTATAAATCGAAATATGTACATATTATTCAAATAAAATTATCTTTATATAAACTAACAAAAATAATGTTAAGACCTTAGTAATAGTCTATTGATTCGGTAGGGGGCATAAGCGAATCACTGGACGCAGGAAAGTTCCCTTAGTCGTCCTAACTGAAGCTACGCGGACTACCCCATCTTTGGAAGGATGTATCTTGTCTATTATACCTAAGGGCCATGCTAAAGGTGGCGCGTTATCGGTATTGATGATCACCACGGTGCCTACCGTAATAGGAACTGAAGGAGTGTTCCACTTCTGACGAATTTGTAATTTGTGCAAATACTCATTGCTCCATCTCTTCCAGAAGGATTGAATGATTTTATTTAAAAGTGAATATCTTTGAGACAATCTAAGGTTACTTGGCTCTTCATCTGGTGCAGGCATAGAATTTAAGGGAGCTGTATGCAAAAAATGACTAGGCGTTAGTGCGGCCGGTTCAGTAGGATCTGAGCTAAGCGCGGTAAGTGGTCGCGAGTTTAGCAAGCATTCGATCTGTACGAGAACAGTATGTAACTCCTCGTAAGAAAGGAGTTGTTGGCCGATTACTTTGAATAGGTGTGTTTTGATCACCTTTACCATGCTCTCCCAACATCCACCGAAATGAGGGGAAGCCGGCGGTATGAATTTCCAGGTAATACGATTTTCCGTCAATTCCTCTTCAAAGCGTGATCGGTATTTTTTGTTTACGAATTCATAAAGTTCTCTCAAATAGGAGCGAGCCCCAATAAAATTTCGGCCTTGGTCACTTTCCATTGTCTTTACGGGCCCCCTGCGTCCCAAAAAGCGCCTAAGGGCCAACAGGAAGCTTTCCGTGCTCAAATCTGTGGCTATTTCAATATGAACCGCACGAGTAGTCAGACAAGTAAAAATACATAAATAAGCCTTCTGGCTGTGAGTACCTCTACGCCTAATTGGCATGTAGGAAATTGGCCCTGCATAGTCGCAACCTGTATGTGAAAAGGCTTTAATGGCTGGCGTTACTCTATTGCTCGGAAGATCAGCCATCAAAGGTGACGAAGAGCGTGGTTTTAATTTAAAGCATGTGTTACATTTATGGACTCGAGTTCGTATTGACCGGCGAGCGGACATAATCCAGTATCTTTGTCTTAACAGAGACATAAGCAACTCCGGTCCGGCGTGCAGATATTTTTTATGATAGTAATCAATCAACAAATTTATGACGTGATCAGTACGTGGCAAAATAATAGGATGCATTTGTTCGTGACTTACTGTCGATTGAGAAAGACGCCCTCCAACTCGAATAAGTCCCTTTTCCAAAAATGGATTTAATTTTTGTAGCGCAGGCGAACAGCTTTTCGCGCTATTCAAATTCTGAAATTCATCAGCAAAATATTTACGTTGCACGACGTGGAGCAGTTTGTTTTCCGCGAATTCAATATCGCTGAATGTAATGGTAGCTGATTCGCGGCGTGGTAACAACTTTATAAATCTGAATACATAGACAAGCGTATGTAACAATTTAGTCCATGAAGACGAGCGTTGAGCAAGTTCATATAGAAAAGATTCTTCTTGCTCGATTACGGTAGTATGTAAAATAGTCTTTTGTTCTGGAATTTCATTAATCGGGACACCGTCTAATTCTTTAAGTGGCCACTGTGATGGAGGGAGTGACATCCAATGAGGACCATGGAGCCACAAGGGATGATCGAGTAGTTTGTTAGGAGTTAAACCACGAGATAAGCAGTCCGCGGGGTTTTCGACTCCCGACACGTGATAAAAGTTATTCGAGGTGACGTGGTCATTGACCATGACAACCCTATTTGCCACAAATGTTTGCCAGCGATGTGGCGAATTTTTGATCCAATATAGAGTGACCTTAGAGTCAGTGAAAGCGAAAACATTCGTAATATCGTAGCGCGGGTTGTAATTATCATAAACCATGCGAAGTAACTTAGCCAAAACCACCGCACCGCACAGCTCCAAACGAGCCACGGAGAGAGTCTTAACTGGAGCCACCTTCGACTTAGCGCAAACCAATTGCACTGTGATTCCACTCGCCGATTGTACGTGTAGGTAGACTACAGCCCCATAAGCGAGTTCACTGGCGTCCGAAAAGCCCACTAGGGTGACCACTGTACCATCTGCTACTCCCAAATAGCGGGGGATTCTAAAATCATTTAGCTTTGGTAATTCGGCACAAAATTGTTCCCACGTTCGAATAATATTAGGCGGTGGAGTTTCATCCCAATCTATATTTAGTAACCAGAGCTTTTTTATTAGTAATTTGGCAAATAGTATAGTTGGAGCCAAAAATCCCATTATATCCCACAACCTTGCGATGGTGGATAGTATGGCTCTCTTAGAACAAGTCGCGCTTGTAGGGGACACCTTGAAGTAGAAAGTGTCCGTTGAGGTTGACCAACGCAGTCCTAATATCTTATGTTGATCCGACTTATCAAACTCGACTTCTGAAGAAAGTCTATGTGTAGCGGGGATGTCGGTTAAAGCTCGCGAAGAATTGCTGCTCCACTTGAGCAAGTCCCACTGCGCTCCCTTGAACAAGTCAATAAGCTCTTTGGCAGTGGCAGCTCCTTCATCTTCAGTTTTCACAGAAAATACTAAGTCGTCCATGTAGATCGACGATGCTGCCACTCGGCTGGCAAGGGGATACTTGTCTCCGTCGTCAGCTACGAGTTGCTTTACGGTACGTAATGCATGATAAGGGCTGGACTTCAAACCAAAACAGACCCTGTTGAACTCGAACGTAGAAATTGGGTCGCTTGGATGGAAGCGATATAGGATGCGTTGGAAGCGGCGGTCCTGTTCTCTAACCGCGATTTGTAAAAACATTTGTTTACAGTCAGCAGAGAGCGCTATGGAGAATAATCTAAAATTTAAAATAATTTGAAAAAGATCACCCTGTAGATTAGGTCCACTATGTAGAATATCATTGAGGCTAACCCCAGAGCTGGTCTTGCATGTTGCGTCCAGGACGACGCGTAACCGAGTCGAAGATTTATCTTCACGGACGACGCCATGATGTGGGATGATATATGTAGGTAGGAGCTCCTTATCCGGGGTATTCGCGGGTGCTGGCGATATGTAGTTATTTTGTAAGTATTCAACGATCACGTTATCATAAGCCTCTCTTAGCTTCGGAGAAGCTTCGAGCTTGCGTTCTAAGCATAAGTACCGGTTAAAGGCGACGTTATAAGAGTTACCTAATGAACACACATCTTCGCAAAAGGGTAATGCCACACTATACCTACCACTGACAGGATCGCGCTCGGTAGTGACGCGATACAATTCCTCACACTCGTTATCAGCGGGGCTATAGACGGGCGGACAAGTGAGTTCTTGTAGCTCCCAAAATCTTTTAACTAATTCGTCGATAGCGATAGTATGTTCAATACCTACGATCACGCAACAAGAAGTCGCAGTCGGCCGAGTGTATATGGGCTGGCGTGTAGGTACTGAACCCATCAGAACGTACCCCAGCACGGTATGTATAGCGGGCGGCGAAGTCGCATCTCCGCGTATTATTTCCGGCAACAGTAAATGCGGGAACAAGGAGGCTCCGATCAACACATCAACAGGGCTAGGAACGGCAAACGTGTCGTCCGCGAGAGGTAAGCTGTTTATATGCGAAAGCGCATCTGTATCGATAGGAGACGTGGGTAAGTTACCCGTTATTTTATCTACAACTAATGCTGAGATATTGAACTTTATATTTATTTTATATTTAGAGTGAAATTGTAGCAACGCCGATCTGTTTATACGATTTTCCGATCCGCCGAAACCACGAACCGTGGTATTAGAAATATTATTTAGATGTATATTCAACCGCCTACAACAATCTGTAGTAATGAAGTTTGTGTCCGCAGCGCTGTCTAATAGAATACGCAAAAGGTGTGTGTTTCCCTTACTATCATATGCAATCACTTGAGCGGTCGCGAGCAAAACAGAAGGCTGCGTAGTACATTGCTCGCGAGGTTGAGAGATACCTTTGCCGCGTAATGTGTCTGACGCGGCGATGGATGTCGTACACATCGCAACGCTCTTGTCGGGTGTCACTTGACTGACCGGTGACGAACTCGCGGTCGCGGGCGCGGCTCCCTGTGGTTTGTCGCTTACAGAATCGGGCGCGCGGCTGGAGGTAGCGGAGTTCGAATCGGACGTTGTGAAGTGGAGCCAAGTTGAGTGCCGGAGGTTACATTTCCTACAGTTTTTAGTCGAATTACATAATTTTATTTGATTATGATTAATATTTAGGCAATTTACACACGCATTGCATTGTTTAGCCAATTGGAACCGTTCCTCCGGGGTGGCTCGCATGAATCGCGGACATTTAAATAACTGTTGGTGTGTTATATTGTCACACAAACATTTACCTGTAGGTTTATTCTTATCGACGGTAGTCACAAGCGCGAATTTTTGCGGCGAAGAATTTTTATTGATATTAGAGCGGCTACGATCGGTATTCCTTTTCGCATTGTTGCTACTCGTAGAAGCTTTCACAGATGTACGCTGCATTATTTTGGATTGATTTTTAATAAAATCAACTAAATCCTCGAAGGTGGGTATCGCGGACGGATCTCCCAACCGTTCGAACGTATGTATGGTATCTGAATCTAATTTCTTAAGTCCGATATGTAATACGATAAAATCTGCTAAGTCCGGAAGCTTAAGATTTTTAAGACCCCTAAAGGCGGCTACAAACTTTTCTATAAACGAATCAAAGTTATCCGCACTGGCACTGATAGGTTTAAATTCCAATAACTGATCCAAATACGTAGCAGCTATCATTCTTTTGTCGTCGTATTTATCTATTAAAGTTTGTAACAACAATGAATAATTCTCGGCGCAAGGAGTTATGCCCGAACAGGCATTGAGCGCCTTACCGGTTAATTTACCGAGAAGATAATACATTTTCTCTGAATCCGTTAGAGTTGTATTATTGTGTATAGTAGATTTAAAATTTGCATAAAATAATGGCCACGACAAAATATCGCCGTCGAACGACCTTAACTCGATAGGCGGTAGGGTCGGTTTATTTTTGCGTAGTGACGCTTCTTTGTTTTGTGTGTGAGGGCTAATTTGCGACTTAATTAATTGAATACGGCCATACAACTCATCAAACGAAATGAGACTGTAATATTGTGGTGTCGCATCGGGATCGATGGTTAATAACCGGTCGTTATGCCGATCTAAAAGATTCTGAAATTCAGTCCGAAGCGTATCTAAAGTGACGACTGAACTAAGGAAACTTTCCCTCACGTGCACATCAGCTGTTTGTACGTCTTTCGAAGAATCATAAATTTGTTGGATTCTTTGAAAGATGACATTTCGTTTTGCTTCTAACAACCTAAGCTCCTTGTCATTTTGAACAGAAACTGAGAAGCCTTTATTTTTCTCTGCCATGTTTACCCGAATAAATTAAATGAACGCGTAAACCGGGGAGATAACGCTTGTTAAAGAACCAAGCGGATTGTCGTCGCGCGGCCGGCCGGGCCGGCCGTAAATGTATGTAGGTAGTAAGAAATCTACTTGGGTCGTACGACGAAATATTGTGATATTTCAGTTAATTGTTCACAAATATGATATATATAATTAAAATATTAAAATATATAATTATATAAGTATGAGGGAACGCCAACAACTCAATTATTGTGGCGTGGATAGGTACATACGATATTATGATCGAATATAATAGATGCGTGACAATTAGGTATGTTACGCGTGTAAAATATATTTAAATAATATATATTATTATAATAAAACAGTCCTATTAGCCAATCCTAATAAGAGCAGGTATGTATGTTCAGCCAGACCAGAGGGATGGATCAGTAGATCGCAGTCGCCTCGTGGTTGACAGAACGAAGTTCGAGAATCCGGCTCGAACTGGACCAGAAAATATGGTGTAGAAACTGACGCCAACTGTCCACCTCCGACAGCCTGAGCTTGTGGACTGTAGTTTTAGAATTTAGACGCTCGGAGGTCAAAGGGCGTTTGAAGGAGAACTAGGATCCGTGCACTAACCTGATAACGTCCCGGGACTGGAACCGGATGCGAAGGTCGCGCACACGCACTATAATATGCCCTCCGGAGCAGGTGTCGGCAGGACAGCAGCGACGAGTTCTCGGTACCACACTTATTTGGTTGGGTTATGCGCGGAGACGGGCGACGCAAAATGGCGCATGCGTCTCGCGGAGACGAAAGATTCGTACTGTCTTACATCGCGGCTTCGCGATATTTTGAGTGCACGGGAGGAAATAGAGGGTAGGTAGGGAATTAATTTGACGAATGTTAATCGAAACGCGAAACCGAAAAGGGTGGCGTCACCACATACATAATAATCAACCATTTTCTCAAAAATCACAAGGTATCAAATTGCAGGAACTACCTATCAAAGTTTAGTCTTTGCATAGGCTTGCTGCATTGTAGCCACACGTGTTTCATACAAGTATCACAACCTGTTCAGATCAAGATGCTGAGTTATGGTCATTCTCCAGCAGTAAAATTTGGGTAGGATATGCTCAGATTCGGACTCTGAGCTCTCATTTAACCATTCCACTAAACGTTCTTGGTGGTCTTTATATTGAAGCAGTGTTTGATATCTTTTCTTACGTACAGGAACACTTTTATTTTTATTTGTGGCTGCCCGTTTCATGCCTGAAGAACCTGGCTGATTCATTGTTATAACTAACTGAAAATAAAAGAGAAAACAATATAATCTGAAAAAAGTCGCAACCAAAAAAAGTTATATAAGTAAGTACCGACGAGTGGTCTGACAGACCACTCGTGATCTTATAAAAATCAAAACTTAGGTACTTACCGAAATCGTACGCGCCAACACTGCCACTCTGTAGGAACGTTGTTGGACTTGGGCGACTTCCCAAGGGGTAGAGAGAAGCACAGGAGTATCCTCCTTTTTCGCTAACATTGGTAATCAGACTTTTCAACTTTTCAATTTTTCTCGAAGTGTCTGTCAGACCACACGTCGGTACTTAGAGGTTAAGTAGGTACATAATAACTCTACAATAGGTTTGGTGACTAAAAGATATTAATTGTGTTTACAACCGGAACGCTTTCGGAATATTATTAATTTCTGAATGTTTCGGACACTTCGGAACGATGCAGTGTTCCATTCCATAATCAATTTTAAATACCTATTATGAATTATCTGTCAAAACTTGTCTATGGAACTGTCAAAAATCGCAATTATAGTTTTTGTCTATGAGTAGTAATACCATACAATTTTTTTCCCCCCAAATCTGGGGAACCTCTTTTAAAATTTCAAAAGTAATTACAAAACTTATATAACAAGCTATAATTTAAAAATTAAAAACCCGACTGCCATGCTATAAAACGAACTAAAAAATTAATCAACTACCACCTTACCACTTACAGTGTAGTTGCTATTTATTTTGTTTTTCATGATTTGTCACTCCAAACTGATTTAAAACATATAGATTGTATACATTTTCGTACTGGCCTTTTAAAGCCCTTTATTTTGATACCCCACTCGAGGGTCTTGAAGAAAAAAATTTTTTTCAGTCCGCACATTAAAGTGCATAAAATCCGCCATTTTGATTTTTTATGATTTTTATGTACCCAGTAACATTTGCGCCACCAAGACAAATCTAATGACGTATAATTTATCAAAATTGGTTGAGCCGTTAAGTAGTTACGAACTAACATAGGAAACGGTCATTTTATACGATTTATCACTCCAAATTGTTTCCAAATATATAAATTGTATACATTTTTGTATTCGCCTTTTGAATCCCTTTGTTTTGATACCCCACTCGAGGGTCTTGAAGAGAATTTTTTTTTTCAGCTCGCACAATAAAGCGCATAAAGTCCGCCATTTTGATTTTTTTTTTAATTTAGGTACCCATTGACACTCGCATCATCGAGACAAAATTAATGACGTATCATTTATCAAAATCCGTTGAGCCGTTGATTAGTTACAAGCGGACATAGGAATGGACATACATACACACAGGTGAAACACATATACCCAGTCGGGTAAAAAAAAATAGCTGATATAAATATCAATCATATTCAATGAATTTTTTTTTTTATTGTAAGTTATACTAACTAGGTACATCTCTATGAAAGGGATAATTTTAATCGAATCGGGAATCGGGATTCCGATTTCGGGGAAATTCTTCTCTAATCCCTTGTAACATTTGTTCTGATAGCTTGATTGATTTTTGTGAGAGACTTTGGTCCAGGGGCCAGCTGTTCGCTGCATCGACTGCATTGCGCCTGCCTGAACTTTATGCACTTTAGAAACCCTTCCCCAGACCTAGCCCGGATTTAATTTTAACCAGTCCGCCCTTTGCCGTCACCATGTCTGCCACCGTGGATACGAGGTGCGTGATTTTACTGTGAAAAGTGGTTTGTTAATATACATATTCGATGTTTTTCAAGTGTTTTATTGAATAATTTCAGAGTGTACGACGAGCTGGACGCTCTAGAAGCTATATTGGATCAAGGATTCGTTGTTACGAGCGAGGACGGTGTACCCAGGTCATTAGAAACTGTCCTTCATCCGTCTACTGGCGAAAATGTCGACCAGCAGTATGTGTGCGTGACTTTGGAAGTGAAGTTGACTCCAGACTATCCTGACAGCAGTCCCGAGGTGATTCTGAAAAACCCCCGGGGGCTGGACGATAGGGTGGTTGACAGAATTCATGCGAAAATAAAAGAAAAACTGGACGGACATGTTGGAAATCCGATTGTTTTTGAGTTGATGGAGGTGAGTTTTTTTTTGTTGTTGAAATGGCGCAGTGTTCGCAGACCCCACTATATGGTCAAGACGATAATAATTTGTATGGAGCTACTAGATAGCAAGCATAAGACTGGTGCGGGGAAGTCCCTACAAGTTGAGCAATAGATATCTATTGGTTGGTGACGATAATGACTATGTAGTAGACAATTGTTCACCATAAAAGGTATAGCTTGCATAGTTGGCTATTCTCCATGATTAAAATTTGGTTAATTATTAACCCACTAGTGGACCCGGCAGACTTCGTCCTGCCCTACTGAGACTGCCACCTACTGAGACCCGGTAGGTTACCTGTACCTACCCGGTAATTGTGTTTTCAAACCATCCAGGAACCCATTGAATATACACACAAAATTTCATACAAATGGGTCCAGCCGTTTAGGAGGAGTACAGTACAGAAGAATTATAACTATAAATACGGGTGAGAGAGTTTACCATATCCACGCGACGGGATGTTTGACAGTTACGAAACCCGTGAACATTTTGTATGGGAAAATGTTTTTTGTTTTATTTTATTTTTTCGTCAATTTTCCAATGTTTTAATAGTTATTATGCTATTCGGGATAGAGACAAATACAACAAATCAATAACCATAAAAATCGCTCCAGCCGTTCTCGAGTTATAAGTGGTCGAACTAACACGACTTTGTTTTATATATATAGATTACCATTCTCTCAGAATGAGAAGGGTTTAGGTTGTAGTCCACCACGCTGGCCAAGTGCAAATTGGGTAGACTACTCAACTTTGTGAACATTATGGAGAACTTTGACGCATGCAGGTTTTATCACAATGTTTTTCTTCACCGTTAGAACAAGTGATATTAAGTGCCTGAAATGTACATAACATAAAAGTTGAGGTGCATGCTGAGGTTAGCACTCAGTCTGCCCGAAAGGGAGTCTGAAGTCTCAACACTAGGTTATCATCTAAAATTCGTTTGGGAGGATATTATTATTATGACTTTGTTCCCATGACAAGCATTTAACACACGTTTTGCTAATGTGCATTTACAACTATATGTATTCTATATAATATATATAAAATGTATGTATTGTATTGTAATGTAATTGCTTGTCATGGGAACAGGGTCTAAAATACAAGGTTTGGTTGCGCAGATGGTCCGCGACTTCCTCACTCAATGCAACCTGCCCAGCGGTCAGTGCGTCATCTGCCTGCACAACTTTGTGAACGGTGATGTGTTCATCAAGACGCCGTGCTACCACCACTTCCACAGCCACTGCCTCGCCAAGCACTTGATCAACAGCAAGAAGTACCATGCGGAGGAGATGGACAAGCTGCCCAACTGGCAGCGCGCACAGGCCAAGCCCTACCAGGTTAGACAACTTTTTAACCGACTTCAAAAAAGGAGGTATTTATTTCGACAAGTATGTATGTAATATTAGAACTGCATTATGATATTCTGTTAGGATAGATAGGAAGAAGGGTCAGGGTCACTCAGCAGGCTATGGAGAGAGCTATGCTCGGAGTATCCCTGCGAGATCAAATCAGAAATGAAGAGATCCACAGGAGAACCAGAGTTAAAAAATATGTCTTAGACTTGCCTTTACACAAGTTTAAGAACTTTATTAAAAGTATGCTCATAAAAAAAGCTTATT
This sequence comes from Melanargia galathea, assembly GCA_920104075.1. Classification (NCBI taxonomy): domain Eukaryota; kingdom Metazoa; phylum Arthropoda; class Insecta; order Lepidoptera; family Nymphalidae; genus Melanargia; species Melanargia galathea. The sequence continues at coordinate 16,738,546 of OV049871.1, read as the reverse complement.
ATACAATTGAAGATTATATAAACGATAAAAAAGCTTGGATTTAACTCGTTCCAGCAATGCGCGAGACGGCATTTCAATCATGTACATTAATAATAATAATTGTTATAATGTTATTTTTAAAAAAGAGCAACCGCCGAGTTTCTTACAGGTTCTTCTCGGCTGGAACTGCATTCCGAACCTGTGGTAGACTCAATCGACGATTCAAAAGCACTTGTAAAAGTTTATTTGAATAAAAAACTTTTCTATTCTATTTCTATTCTATTCTATTGTATTACCGACATAGCTCAGCGGGTTGCGAAACTGAAGTGGCAATGAGCGGGGCATATAGTTCGGAGAACCGATGGACGTTGGGTCCCATGGTGCTGGAGTAGCAACCTCACACCGGGAAGAGTAGTGTTGGTAGACCCCCCACTAGGTGGACTGATGACATCAAACGAGTCGCAGGGAGCCGCTGGATACAAGCGCCACAAGACCGTGACATGTGAAAATCCCTTAAAGATACCTATATCCAGCAGTGGACGTCGATCGGTTGACGACGAAGTTTCACTTCTGCGGTGTGTGAATTGCACACAGACTCTATTTATTTAAATTGTTTGTATTTGTATTGCAGCAAACGTGCCCGGTGTGCCGCAGCGTGATCTCGTTCGACGCTAAGAAGCTGGAGCAGGCCCCGCCGCCCGTCGACTCCGTCAACGCGCCGCCCTTCCGCCTCACCGAGGATCTGAGGGTATCCATTCTGTTTACTCTAGCTCGAGAGATCCGAGATCTGGCAGGAGCCAGGGACTGTTGAAGGAGCAGGAAGATGGTCCCAGAAACTCTTCACTACTCATTGTCTCGTATTTATTTTATTTATCGCCTGTTTTACCAACTGATAAGTAGCGGATTAAGTTAGCTTATTCACAACTTTTGTCTTTGTCACTTGACATAAAAGTAAGATAGTGGCAAAACTTATCTAGGTTATCCAACACTCATCAGAAGGTGGTGAAACATTAACATTAGTGTTTTTGGTCTCGTAACGTTGCAGCACGCAACGCGCTTTGAGGCATCGCTGACTAGCCCGCTTTCCATTCCATCCGATCTAAAGAACAAAGTCGCGGCGGTGTATGGGTGACGTGAAACCTTAAAACCCTTGCCGTCGGCTGGGGCTAACACGCGTTACTTGCGCAGGCTATGCAGGCGCGCATGGCCGCGCAGCTGGCGCGGCAGGTGGCGCGCGGCGGCGTGGTGGGCTCCGGCAACGACGGCCCGCCGCTGCTGACCATCAGCACAGCGGCCGATAAAGAGGTAGGAGGTCCATTCTGAAGTCCATTGATTAAAAATCATCCGGTAGTTTTTACTTTGTATCTTTAAATTCACTATGTATCGGCCTAAGAATCATTTTTAACCAATTTAAATAAAAGGAGGCGGTTTTCAATTATTCGTCGGAATCTTTTTTTTTTGTAGGTATTACCAATTACTCAGAAATGCCTGCATCGATCTGGAACATTTTTTCTTTGATTTGAAAGGGTATACTTCTAGGTAGTGGTTCTATGGTCATCGGGTCAGGATCTGATGATGAGATCCTGGTGTAAATCGAGAGAACACTTCAAATATTATAGTATATTGAATCTATATCTGTTTAATATAGCTATATATAGTTATAATATAGCTAAATATAGTTTCCTATAGCTTGTTAAATCTGTATCGCTTAATGGTTACTTAAGCGATTATCTACATACCCAACTTGAGGCTGGTTTTAGTGTCACGCTGATCGTCAGCGCTGACAGGGCATATATTATGGATTGCTATAGAAGCATTTAACAATGACGCTGACGCTCGTCAGCGCGACACTGACGCTCACTGAAGAAAGAAGCGCGCTAGAAGATCAACTACGCGCCGACGATCAGCGTGACACTAAAACCAGCCTGAATGTTGTATTCAACTACAAGTTAGACCTTGACTGCAATCTCACCTGATGGTAAGTGATGATGCAGTCTAAGATGGAAGCGGGCTAACTTGGAAGAGGTATGCTACCCCTGATCGGTTTCTACACGGCATCGTCCCGGAACGCTTAATCGCTTGGCGACACGGCTTTACCGGTAGGGTGGTAACCAGCCACGGCTTAAGACCATACCGGAGACAATTTAGAAATTATAAAATCTCAAATTGCCCCTGCCGGGAATCGAACCCAGGACCTCCCACTTATAAGACCACAGCGCTCACCACTACGCCAGGGAGGTCGTCAAAATGACAGAAGGCTGATCTTAATTCGACTCCGAATAGGAGGCTAAGGGGTCCAGCAGCGGCGCTCCGGCGGCGAAGCCCGAGCCTCGGCCCAGCACCTCCACAGTCGCCGACGCTGCGCCCGAGCCCGACAAGCAGTATCGCGGCCCCTACCGGTAACTATCCATTTTAACCTTCTCTTATAATTTAGATGTTTTTAAACCCCCGACGCAAAAACGACGGGGTGTTATAAGTTTGACGTGTGCGCGCGTGTGTTTGTGTGTGTGTGCCTGTTCCCCTGTAGCGCTCAAACGGGTGAACCGCTTTTAATGCGGTTTTTTTTTTCGTTTTAAAGAAGAATTAGTCGAGAGTGTTGTTAGGGACCTTTCAGATAGACCGGCGCGGAGAGCAGAGCAAATTTTAATCGCATTTAAAATAGAATCTTAAGACATTGAATATAGATTTATTTTTACATTTTATCTCTTTTATAATAAGAGGATGCTAGAGGATGCTCCCAATACGCTCTGTGTGAAATATTAAGAGCAGCCGCTCGGCTGCTCGTCGAGCCGGTCGGCTGCTCCATGCTCGTGCTCTTTCGCGCTCGAGCATCCGACCGGCTCCGTTCGCGTGCTCTTTCATGCTCGCGCAGCCGACCGTAGGCCGAATTGCTCTGCCGTCCGGCCCAAGAGCGTACGCTCGGCTCCGAACGCATCCGCGTGTCCGTTCACACAGACCGGCGCGGAGAGCAGAGCAAATTTGAACGGCCGGTCTGTGTGAAAAAAGAAATGCTCTCCGACGCTCTCCGCGCTGGTCTATCTGAACGGTCCCTCAGAGCTATGTTTGATGAAAATCCGTCCAAGATGGCCGCCGCTACAAAATGGCGGATTACATATTTTATCACAACGTCCTCAATATGGGTATCAAATGAAAGGGCTTGACTAGTAGAATAGCACTATGCAAATCCAAGATGGTCGCCACCACAAAATGGCGAATGTCGGGGGTTTTAAATACTTGTTTTGGTTTGGCTCAAACCCAGTATTGGCAGTCCCCCGCTGGGTTGACCGACGACAGAGAATGAACCGAAGTTCTATTGGTTGACGACGACGAGTCAAGTTATCACATAAAAATTACAAGGATAGATTATTTTTTTGATAGATCAAAGTACGCTCTATAGATCTGAGTTCTGACACTGTTGTTATCGAGTTTTCGAAATATTTCCTGACCTGTAATTTTTGATTGAAAACTTGAACTTTTCTGAAAGGAGGCATGGCATTTAAACTACTTCAAAAACGTGTCGAAATTTACACTTGTATTGAGTATAAATACGCAGAATCCACAACACAAGCAAATGGCGGATCTACTTGAACATGGCCGCCACTTTTCGTATGAAGAATTCTCCTCTACGTATGTACTATTACTTTCTCTGTGGCTGAAGAAAGTTTTTCAGCCACAGACAAAGTAATGAGGTTTTTACATCCCTTAATATGTGCGTTGTTGTCATAGCGGGTTCAACCGGCGGGGCAAGCCGGGGCGGCGCGGCCGCGGCGGTTCGCGGTGACCAGTCTGCCGCGCACACTCGCCGCCCGCCGCCTAGCGCCCGCGCCCCCTCACACCACCCGCGCTCGCACCACCCGCGCTCACACCACCCGCGCACACACCACCCGCGCTCACACCACCCGCGTACACACCACCCGCGCACACACCACCCGGCATACTGTCACCGTTTGAGCCTTGTCTCCCGGGCGTACGCGTGAAAGAGACGCCACTAGCCCCGATTGACGAATCCAACGATATCTCTATCCCCCTTCCACTGTCGCGCCGAAATCTAAAGAACTCGGAAGAGACTAAACATACACCCCGGATGAAGATTGACGATTTTCACGAAAATCCCACCTCTGTGTCTTCCTACACATATCCTGACGTCTTCGAACTCGGAATAGGTCCAATTTTTATATACTCTACCGCAAACTCCAATATCGAATCATGGACAGGTCGAAATAGCGCGGACTCAAAATTTACAAAATATATAATTCAAAATGTCATCGTGGATTTCAAGTTTAAAATCTGCCCAGATCAATATTATAATATGCAAATTAAAAATGAATATCCTATTGAAAACTATGGCAAAATCGGAAGTTTTACAGGGCATACGTGTTTAAAACAGAATAACAAAAATTGCAATTTTTCGAATTGTTTCATCCAAAAGTTTGAAAAAACCTGTATCCGATTACACCAAACTAAAAATGTACAAACGTCCTGGATCTTCGAAAGTATTTCTATGAAAAGCTTTAAAACTAAACAACATAAGACTTTTTTGGAAAACAAACGCTCAATATACCTAATCCTAACTTCTATACCGATATTTTTCCCACTTTTGATAAAGTATGTAATATTTGAATTTGTGGGATCGAAGTTCATATTATTGTATTATATTGTGTCAGATTTTACAAAAACAGGGTCGATTTTTAGGTTAACTGACGAAAGTCGGGTTACATCGAGACTGACGATTTATCCTAGTATTTTATTATTATACCTATAGTTCTTGTATTACCAAATATATTATACCGTACCGATTATACTGTAAACCTCCTGCAAAAGCAACGAGTTGATTTGCTGTTATAATAATATAAGTTTATCTGCTTCTTTAATTGCTTTTAAATATATATTTATATCTTATTATAAGCTTCAATATAATCCAATATGTTAAGAATTGAGTAGTACTTAATATAATATTATGATATATTATTTAACTCTGAAACTCTAACTGAAAAAAAAGCTGTGATAGCCTAGTGGTTAGAACAACCGACTTCTAATCGGAGGTCGTGGGTTCGATCCCGGGGCACGCACCTCTAACTTTTCGGAGTTATGTGCGTTTTAAGTATTTAAATATCACTTGCTTTAACGGTGAAGGAAAACATCGTGAGGAAACCTGCATGCCTTAGAGTTCCCCATAATGTTCTCAAAGGTGTGTGAAGTCTGCCAATCCGCTTGGCCAGCGTGGTAGACTATGGCTAAAACCCTTCTCACTGTGAGAGGAGACCCGTGCTCTGTAGTGAGCCGGTAATGGGTTGATCATGCATTTAACTCTATAAAAAATATTCCTTTTGGAAAACGCACAACAGTTATTACTACCAATAATTCTTTAGTGACTTTCTTATAGTAAAATTATTTAATTAAATCATAAGTCGTTAGTAATTTACTAATAAAATATTAAAGAGAATCTCGTCAAATACTTTCCCTTATTACCCCCTCATTAAAATTGACATCCATACCTATGTTTTAAACCAAAATTTTTCCATAAAACAACTTTTTAAAAATATAATATAATATTGAAATTCGATGCCACAACACAAAATATACATAGCTTTCATACAAACAACCTCGCGAGCGTTTGTCAATCTTGTAAAATGTGGTCTGTATTAAAAAATTTAAAAAAAATGTAAAAAAAAATATTGCAAATTACAAGATCGACTCACGCTTTGCTCAATTAACGGTGACAGTTGTCAATTGGAATTGCCTTGGAAGACGGCGGGGCGGCACAAAACACTTTTTCATTATAGTTGGAGAGACGGTGGGCAATCTTAAGGAGATGCTTGATAAAAGCTGAAAGTTTTTTTTGGTTCTCCTACTCGTACGTTGCAAGTGACTGTATTTCTTCTGAGTGTGGAAACTTAGAGCTGAAGTTAACATGAGTATTACCGGTTGGTTTATTCATCATTCGTCATATCAATACGTATGAAACAGATGCTGGGAAACTTCTTTTTTTGTGTCTATACAGTCAGCTTGCAGTTATTTGGCCTGCAAAATTGCAGTATGGGTGCGGTTTTAGTGCAGTTGACACAACTGTATCGCAAGTGCCGATCGACAGCGCTGTCTGCGTCAAATCGGCGTGCAGTTCTAGTACGGGCACACAGTGGACCGCGGGTTGGGACGGTGTAGAGTGTAGACCATTATTCGAACAGGTTTTTGAATACATGCATCTGCCACCTATTAATTTCCGTTCAATTTGCGTGCTTTTCTCATGATTTGCGAACCGACTAGGTCCAGTTTGTTATACTCGGGAAAGGTAAAACAGTGATCCACATTAGAAGCTTCTCGCTTTTATCAAGCACCTCCTCAAAGTATCCCACTATCTCCGAGGCATTTTGTCGTTCAATGTAGTGTTAGTGTTAAAATGAACTTTTCTGTGACAATGCTAGTCAATCCGTAGATTCCGCGTACCTACTGTATGTTGTATTAAATGGTTACTCTAAGTGTCAAATGTTATAGTTGTAAAACTAAGGGCCGATTTCTTTTAACGGCACATAAAACTACTGTTAAAATAGTTATTGCACTCTTAAAAAATAAAATCATTGCTATTCATAAAATATATTTACTTCATAAATTTTGTTTTTTGCTGAGCGAATTCCACTAACTTAATAATAAATTTTAATAATTTCATGTGGCATCTGAAAGATCGGCCCTTAAGATCGCACACTAAATAGAATCGTTTTATGACCGAGAGAAGAAACTATCACAGAAGATTCTGTACTGCCAGATTGATAAAAATATCGCTCCGTACTTAACTACACACCCGAATACTGCAATTCTTAGTACCAATGACAAACTAAACATAGACGTACAAGTAGATAATGGTTCGTTTACACATTGGAACAGGATCGTCGATACTTTTCATCCCGGAAAAGAGTACTCTCTGGAACAAAGCCGCGCGCATCATCAACTGGTGATATATCATATTGAGCACGACTTGTACCTTGACTTGCGGTCATAGAACGTTTCTTTAATAATTTTGGAATTTATGCTACTCACGCCATCAGGTCTGCTTAGGGTTAACGATATTTTTCTACGGCATACTGTTAATTAATTGCTTACTCTCGAATTTGTAGAAGAAAGGCATCGTCGATATAGTTTGATGAAAGTGGGCGACTGTCTTAATTTTAAGCTGATTGCACATTTCAACCTGCAGAATGCGCCGCACGCGATATTCCTTTTGGTTGGTGGTCCGGCACCAAAATGGCGGTGATGTCATTGTGTACTTACGTGCATCACTTTTCTCTCATTTAACAATTACCCCCATCACCACATTTATACACAGGACTTATAACCTATTTATGGTATACATTTATGCCGATTAACAAATTTATTTCTGTCCCTGTTGCGATTGTTTTGTTATATTAAATACTGCGTGTTCGACGCGGCCAGGCGTGTAATCGGCTTTATTTGATATTACTTGTATTCTTATTTGTGTAAGTTTGTTTAAAAATCTCTGACCTCTAGGTAGTTCGGTTCGAAAGTTCGGTGGGCTTGCTACTGACTTTCACTATTGCTTGAATTTCACTATTGCCATTTTTGGCGCTGATTGCTAATAAAAGTTAGAGTGTAGGTACTCGGAACTAATATGAGTTGTGATAAATTGTATTAAGAAATGTCAAACGTTCCCAGTATCATCGGTACGGCGGCGCTTTGAATCGGCACAAGAATCGGTTCATTTTGTATGACCGTAGCTTGCCCCGCGTACAAGCGTATACATAGAAATCCTTGTATAGTTTAGTTAGTTTAGTCGGTTAATCTATTTATAAAACTACTTTCACTTTTATTACCTTTTTTTTTCAAATAATTATTTTTAGATATGGATTTTCTTGGTAGGTTTTATTTAAGTATGAGTGTGTGAAATATTCTTAAGATAATAGTATTATATTTTGTATTTAATTTTATATTTTGTGTGATAAAATGGCAGGGCTGATTAGGTAACACACAATCTCTAAGCTAAAATAATTTGATAATTTTCAAACTGACATTATCCTTTTCAAAGGAAAGCACTATTTTAAGACCCTCCACTAGTTTAGTTTATGTAGAGATGGTGTAGAACCGAAACAGCACCTTTTTTTTTTGGATTTTGTTAATAAGCTAAATAATATTAGACATGCAGATTTTATTAGTTATTTACTTTAAGAGTTTCTTAATGATTTGTTACTCTAATTACATACTACTTAGTTAAAATTTAACGCAAAAACAATTTTATTGTATAATAATTATCTTTATGTACCTAAATATAACGTGTTCTCGGTCGGTTAAGCACTTTCGTCAAATTATCCACGAGCTCTTGGTACTTCAGTTGACGCCCGTTAATCCGCAGTAAATAATTTGTATGTAAAAAAGTAAACGCTCCAAGTAAATAAAATGTAAATAGACACACTGGCATACGTCACGGCCGCGGAACTTGCCGGACGCTCTGCCGCGCGTCTAGATAAAAGGAAAAAAGTCACTGTAAAAGTCGATTTTTGAAACCGCGAATAATGAGCGTCAATTGTACGTAGATCATAATATAATAAGTTAAGTTCTTGCCGTTTTAATATTTAAATAATATATTCAGCACATTCATGATTTAGGTTAGTATTACAATATTATAGTGTGTAACATTCCATTCTATGACGTTCATACAAATTCGTAGTGGTTATAGTAAATCTAAATATTTAGTTAGGGGCCATCCATACCGACGCGGACGGTTGAAAGGCTAATTGGTCTAGGCGACATTTTTTGCGATATTGAGTTATATGTGTGTACCAACAAAAAAATTTTGAAATAATACACCATTTTCAACAGCAGTAACTTAAAAAACTTCCTTACTTAATTAGGGATACACTGTATTAAGTAAATAAAAGTTTATCAAATAGTTTTTTTTGTTCAAATTTTTTCAAAGGAAAACTTTGATCCGTCTTCCTGCAAATTTTACAAAATGTCGCCTAGATCTATTAACCTTACAACCGTCGATAAATTACGTCACACGTTAAGGGGGGGAGAGGGGTCGAGGAATTGTGACATTGCGTGATAAGGGCGTGGGAGGAGCCCTACATTTTTAACAAAATAAAACTATTAAAAAAATATTCGGAACTACTGTTTTACCGGTTTAAATCAATGTCTAGATGTAAAATTGCAAATTATTTAACGTCACTCTCTCGGGGGTAAAAAAAAACATAAAATTGTGTGACGTAATTTATGGATGGTCCCTTACTGATTACGCATCTAAATATTGCATGAAAAAAACTTAAGTGTTTTACTTCTATATTTATGTCTATAATTATTAAAACTAATTAGACTATTAGATAGATAGGCATAGAGATTATTCTACCGAGTGAGAGAGAGAGATAGATAAGACTTACGCGATAGATAGAGAAGCACTTTGTAGGCGAATAAAAAATGTTTTTATTTCACAGCGCTGTGCGAGTTGAATTGCACTTTATGTCTTAGCATTTAAGTTGCTATTTGCTTAAACGTCTATGGGGAGTGATACTTCTGTACCTATATTCTATGCTGCTAGTTTTTAACTTGAGATAATAATATAATTTATTACTAACGTTTTGGTTTGTTCCGGTCTCAAACTTGGAAACCCAAGATCCACAGCTGAATAAGTATACTTAAGTCACGGAAAATAAGTCGACCGGTGACCTTCAATGCGCAGAAGTCGAAAATGAGGTATCTCGGGGTGTGAGAGGGTCGCGGGGAGGGCGTGGGGATCGTTCGTAAGCACTGATTAGCCCTCGCGGATCCCTCGTAAGCGCTGATTGGTTCTCCGATCGTGTTGTGTCCCAAGGGCGTCGCCAGCCGCTAGCCAAGGGGGGGGCAAGTTGGTGATATTATAGTATGCGAAAAGTGTAAATAGGCCAGTCATATTTTTCAAGTGCTGCAAAGTTTGCACATGTTTTCCGAAACTGCAAAATTGGAGACTACTGGTAGTGGTCCTAACAACATATTAAAAAAATCAGAATTTTCTTTTCAAACTATAGCATATTTATATTTTCTCAAATCTCTGGGGCAGCTGCCCCCCCCTGCCCCTACCTGGCGACGCCCTTGTTGTGTCCCGCTCACTTGTACGACCCTGCGCGCACTTGGAGGTCACCGTTCGACTTACGTAACGGGGGTTAAAACCTAGTAGCAAGTAGAGCAAAAATGATTTAAAAAACTATTTGTAAACACCAATTAACTACAGGCTGTCACATAAAAAGCGACTCTTAGTACGACGCAATAAAGCGCAGCTTAGCTCGCACAGCGATGAATGCTTAAACTTCATATTCACCTACAAAGCCCTCTCTGTCGCGTTATCTTTTATCTCATATTAACGCGGTTGGACAATGCAATTTGCTCCCGCATGCGTTCCGGTTTTGCACCTTTAAAAAAAATCTACAGCATGTGTACCTACCTACGTTTTGTTTCAAATTATTGCAGTGCAAAATCAATTTAACTATATTAAGGGCCTGTTTCACCACCTTCTGATGTGTCCGATAGCTTATTCACAACTTTTGTCTTTGTCACGTGACCTAAAGTAAGGAAGTGACAAAACTTACGTTTAGGCACGACACTTATCAGAAGGTGGTGAAACAGGCCCTAATTATTTTAACTGAAATTATCACTTATACAAACAATGTTTTAAATTAAAAGTAGGTACGTGCGGTCGCTTGCGGTGAGTAAATTATTTTTTGGGATGTTATGAAAATCTTTTAAGCAAGCTTTTCAATTTTATAAGTAGTAACACGTAAAGTAAGGTAGATATAGTAACTAGTAGATATACGTAGTTCTATAGTTATGTATTTCATTAGCTTTGTAAGCTTCTTAACCACCGCACTATATACTTACGTCAAACGTTTAATCGATATATTATCAGTTTTGTCATTCTATCTATCTTTGTTTAGATTATTGTATTCGATGTGATTTGATGGATCAATAAACTTACCAAAGACATTGGCGTTTCATTTATATGTCACCTGTAGATAGACGTGATTCAGTTCTGTAGCTTTTCTTTCGATTTAGAACCTGTTTCACCACCTTCTGGTAACTGTCGGATAGCCTAAACGTAAGTGTTGTCACTTTTTTCTTCATGTCAAGTGACAAAGATAAAAGTTGTAGATAGCTATCCGATACATATCAGATAAGGTGGTGAAACAGGCTCTTAGTGTTGCCGAACTATCGATAGTTTGTTGCTATGTTTCGATACACAGACCAGTAAACCCCTAACTGGTTTGTGGTTTCGATACTATTTCACAAACGGAGCTACCGATAGTACCACAGCCTTGAAACATACAGTCGAATAACGAATGTACTTGTACAGAGCAACGGTGGGGTGGGTTGCGGAGCGCGGGCGGCGCGGCACTCTGCATGCAGACTCGCGCAGTCTGCATGATTTATGGACGAGGGTTGACGTGAGCGTGTTTTTAAATGTTTTAAGTGTAGTTTAGTAAGTTCTGTCATAAAATGGTGCATTACTGTTCTGTCTACGGATGCTATACGAATTCTAAACAGAACAAAGGTCTAAAATTTCACCGATTTCCCCGCGATGCGAGGTAAGTTTATCAGTTTTTGTTATACATACCTAGCAACGTCTGAACTGGCAACGTCTCCTTATTATTATTTTATAACTTTATAACTTAACTAGTTGATGTGTGCGACTTCGTTCGCGTTGAAACAGGTTTTTTAAAAATCCCGTGGGATCTCATTAATTTTTTGGCATAAAAAGTAGCCTATGTGTTATACCTACATCTATCTGCATTCTAAATTTCAGCCAAATCCGTCCAGCAGTTTTTGCGTGAAAGAGTAACAAACATACACACATACGCACATACATACACACAAACTTCCGCCTTTATAATATTAATGTGATGAGAAGTGTGATATTTGAAATCCAAGATGACCGCTGCGTCAATATGACATTTTCACATTATGGGTGTCATTTTCAAGGTTATTGGGGCGGCTGAGAACGAATATGATATTATTTTTTAAATCCAAGATGGCCGCTGAGTCAATATGACATTTTCACGTTATGGGTGTCGTTTTCAAGGTTATCGGGGTGGCTGAGAACGAATATGATATTATTTTTGTAATCCAAGATGGCCGCTGCGTCAATATGACATTTTCACATTATGGGTGTCGTTTTCAAGGTTATCGGGGTGGCTGAGAACGAATATGACATTATATTTGAAATCCAAGATGGCCGCCGCGTCATTGGCCATTGCCAAACTTAAACTAAGTAGGTATAAGTTTTAATATTTTGTAGTAACGCAAAGAATAATTTACCAGACTTAATAGAGTGTAACTACAAAATATTATGTGATAATATTATGTACCTACCTAGTTACCTACCTACCTGATCGTAAGTAAGTATTTGGTTTGTTCAAAGAAACATAATTGTCGTTATAATTATATGAAGTTATATTTAGTAAATAATTCAGAATAATAATTGATTTTCTAAGTAGATTCTTTGGGTGTGGAACTCAAAAAAATGTCCTTGTTCAATATAATTTTTTAACCTATGAGTATGTACATGATATTATGTTAATAAAAATAATATGAGAATAATAATAACGAAAATTATTTTAATCCCAATTTTGTGACAACCCTTGCATATTTGCGTAGGAACACGTATAATATATGTACCTACACGAGTGGCGGCATCGCTCGACTTCAAAGGCGTCGAACAACTGGTAGTATTTCATTAAACTGTGATAGTACTAAAGATATTACATAATATGATTTCTGGCGCCAACTATTGATAGCCACTCCTCTGTTTTCTTTCCTCCACTCTTATATGAATAATCTAGTTTATATGTACCTGTATATATTATAGTTTCATACCTATGTATAATAGGCACCTTAAAGATACAGGTGGGTATTTAAAAATGATATTAGAAGAACCTCGGCCATTTTAATCAGTTAAAAGCATTCGTCCGCCATTTTACCAATATGGCGAGGAAACCTTCAGTGACTTCCGTTAGTAGCGGCCATTTGCATGTCTGACCTGGTACATATATGGACGCGCCTCGAGACGGTTCCTGAACCGGTGTTTGGTAAATTGACCTCGAAAAAGTCGCAATGATTCGAACCTTCCTTTGAAGTTGGTATCCACTTGATATTGATCTAGTTTCAGGGCGACGCATTTATTCAAATTTGTCAATTAATATTATATTATCATGATACATATTATATTTAAGATGTATACCTACTTATGTATGTAATCTATACATATAATAAAATCGTAGAATTGCCGTATCTGTACATTGAAGATTTTTGCAAAATAATAACTGGGGGATGTTAGGGATAAGTAATAGAACGTAAAAAAGCTATTTTTGAAATTTTTGTCTGTCTGTCTGTATGTTTGTGCGCGCATCACGTAAAAACTACTGAATGGATTGAAATGAAACTCGGCATGATTTAAGTTCATACTATGGAGTAACATATAGGATACTTTTTAGGGTTCCGTAGTAAACAAGGAACCCTTATAGTTTCGCCATGTCCGTCCGTCTGTCCGTCTGTCCGTCCGTTCTCGGTTAATCTCAGGACTATTAGTGCTAGAAATCCGTAATTTGGCATGAGTATAAATATTAATCACGCCGACAAAGTGGTGAAATAAAATTTTGATAAATATTTTTTTAGGGTAGCTCCCCTACATGTAAAGTGGGGATGAATATTTTTTTTCTCGTCTACCCCATAGTGTGGGGTATCGTTGAATAGGTCTTTTAAAAATACTGTGGGTGTGGGAACATCATTTTTCGATTTCTAGATCCGTTTGTAAAATATGATGTTTTAAAGTGCAAATTTTTATTAGAGTCAAGTGTCCCCCCCCCCCTCGATCAGCCAAATGGCAGTATAAAGGAACTTGAAAAAATTCACAGCAGTAGGGTATATAATCAATTTTAAAGGAAAACTATCACGGCTAAGTAGGGTTCACAGGTTAAGGAGTTATATCTGTTTTTCGAGGATTGTGACTACGGAACCCTACACTGCGCGTGGCTCGCCACGCACTTGGCCGGTTTTATTATTCCGAAATTCAGCACGGTTCCCTTGGGAGAGGGGATGAAAGTCAAAATGTGTACTTAGCTGTAATTCGTTAACGGGTGGTCCGATTTCATTCATTCTTTTTTTGTTAGAAAGGAAATACTTTAAAGATTACTGGCTTATCCCTGAAAGGCTGGACCGATTTTGATGGGACTTTTACTGGCGGATGTTTACATTTTGATCTACCTAAACATCTGCCAGTGAACTTTTAACAGTTTTTAGCAAGGTATGTGCTCAAAGGAGCTTAGGAAAAACAAAATGATTCTCACGGGATTTTTAAAAACCAATATCCACGCGAACGAAGTCGCGCTTGTATAAAAATAAAGTCCAAACTCCAAATATTGATTAATTTCGGAGCTACAACTAAAAATCCTTTGTTAATTGTGGCCCCGGTCTCCCCTACGTTTGTTTATTTATACGTATTTATTCACAATGACTTACGAGGAAAAAAATTAACAGGTGATGAGGTGAAGTCAGCAGTTTTGTCACCTTTTGGAACAAACATTCAGACTATTGTTTTAAGGGTAGGTATAGAAAAGTTACTAAAGCGCTGTGAAAAATCTATTGAAATAAACGGAGATTATATCGAAAAATAATACCTAATAGTAGTTTGAGATTTATTATCCTTCATTTTATAGTTCAGGCCGGAAACTTTTGGGCCTTATACTTACCTAATATTTTTTTACTTTTGTACAACTTTTAGTAAGTGACACTCTTTTGTAGCCGGGCGGACATGGTTTTTTTGTCTTCGGAACGTCCATCAAGGCTCTGTTACTCAGATACGGAAATCCTCCAGCTGCTACAGACTCGGTCTCTTCCATGGAATCGCTGGTCTTCTTCTCCAATCGACACGTCATGTTTATATTTCTCAGGCGATTTTTCAAACTGTTCAAACCATCCTCGAACACAATGCCATTTCCACTAGCAGTCACTTCACTACACATTAGCACAATATTTAATGGATTGGAAGTGACGTATTGTGAAATAATAGTGATACAAATCACGGATGCTAGGGAAATTGTATTTAATGCACCCGATAGCATCATGATTTTGTTATGTAGGTATAATTGCTATTCCACTTAAATCAATTCCTTAGGTGGACTTGTTTTTTGCGACTTTCAATAATAAGGTACGTTTATTTATTTATTATTTAAATAAACAGCAGAGGTCTTAATATATGATGACTGAGTACCAAAATATATTGAGTTTGAATGTTCTTAAGGAAAATGATATCAACCGATTTAAACGTTTACTTATTTATTAATAATAATAGTTAGTATTAACAGATAATGACCACATGAGTAGATATCCCTACAGAGAGGAAGCTTTTTAACAATGTCCAAAATTTATACCTATTCTCATAGGGCTGTCGCCTGTTGCATGTGAACTTAAGCATACTGTAAACTGTACAATAGTTAGGCATTTTTATCTAAACACAACATTGACTAATTTTTTATAACATTTACACTACTTCACACAATCTCTAAACACTCGCCTAACACTTTAATTCTCAATATTAATTTAATGCGCACGACCCACACTTGTCGTTTGCCTCCCAACCATAGATAATACATTACTACCTGCTCCCAACTGAGCCCCAGCGGCACAGCGGAGCGTCCGTACCGTTAGTGAGAGCTCATGCGTGCGTGAGCTGCTCTATGTGTGTGTACCTACAGCGGGCCGCTTGTATGAAGCTTCTTCTCTGTAGGGAGTTTTACTCATGTGGCCCGTCAATAACTTTAGGTATCTAAGCGTCAGCTGATTGCATTACATTGCAAACTTTTAAAAATACAAGAAATATTTTATTTACATAATTATTTTTCATGTTTCTTTTTTGGTATCTGGTCAGTAATCATCACTATCTTCATTTCTTTTAGCAGTCCCCTTACACCCGTTATAAAGTAATTTGACATTTCACTTAATCTTTCTACGTATAATTTTTTTCTTTTGCGCAATGATTAAGTGGCACTTTTTTGAAGCCAGGCGGACATTTTTTTTTCTTCTTCAGAGTGTTCAATGAAAATCTGAAACGCAGAGTTGAAACTCCTTCAGCAACTGCAGACTCGGTCTCTTCCATGGAATCGCTGGTGTCTTCCAATAGACACATGTTTATATTTCTCAGGCGATTTTTCAAACTGTTCAAACCATCCTCGAACACAATACCATTTCCACTAGCAGTCACTTCACTACACATTGGCACATTAAACAATTTCTTGGGAGTGACGTGTTGTGAAATAACGGTGACACAAATTACGGATGCTAGACAAATTCTATTTAATGCACCCAATAGCGTCATGATTTGTTATAATTGCTATTTCACTTAAATCAATTCCTTAGGTGGACTTGTTTTTTGCGAAGTTCAATATTATGGTACGTTTATTTATTTATACGTATTTAAATAAACAGCAGAGGTGTTAATATGACTGAGTACCAAAATATAATGAGTTTGAATGTTCGTAAGGAAAATAGGTTGTTAATGATATCAACCGATTTATACGTCTACGTAATTATTAATAATAATAGTAAGTATTTACTAATGACCACATGAGTAGATATCCCAACAGAGGGCTTTTAACAACGTCCAAAATTTATACCTATTCTCATAGGGCTGTCACCTGTTGCATGTGAACTTAAACATACTGTTAACTATAACAGACTTCATGATGATGATGAAATAGTAACAAACAGTATTAGTTATTCAATGGTTAGGCATTTTTATCTAACACAACACTTAAATTTTACTAATACTAATTTTACTTAAGTTTTACTAATACTAATTTTTACACTAATTTTTTTATAAAATTTATACTACTTTACTTACTTAGATTGTGTAATCTATAAACTCTCGCATAACACTTTAATTCTCTGTATAAATTTAATGCGCACGACCCACACTTGTCGTTCGCCTCCCAACTGAGTCCCAGCGGAGCATCCGTGAACCGTTGGTGAGAGCTCATGTGTGCGTAAGCTGCGATTATGTGAGTGTACCTACAGCGGGCCGCTTGTATGAAGCTTCCTCTCTGTAGGGAATATCTACTCATGTGCTAATGACTCTTGGTGTCGTTGTTTATTAAATGTATTAAGCGCAGGCCACATTGAGAGCGAAGTGAAACGAATAGAGGTTCGTTGCGCTAGCTTCGTTTTAAATTTAAATTCAAATTCAACTCTGTAGTTTAACTCTGTAGTTCGCGGTGTAAACTGAAGTATGAAAAAAATATTTAAAAAAATAAAAATCCTACTTCAAACGCCAGTAAAAAAAAATATAAAAATAACACTTTGAACACGTATGTTGAATTAAGGCAAGCGTAACGCACCGGTTTCATCGTTTCCTTATACGCGCCTGACTTCAACATACGTGTACAAACAAAAGTTATTTTTATATTTTTAGTGCCGTTTAAAGTCGGTTTTTTATTTTTTAAATAAGTAATTTTTATTTTAAGCTTTTAAGGTCCTGTTTCACCACCTTCTGATAAGTGTCGGATAGCTTATTCACAACTTTTGTCTTTGTCACTTGACATATGTAAGAAAGTGACAAAACTTACGTTTAAGCTATCCGACACTTATCAGAAGGTGCTGAAACAGGCCCTAAGTGTACTTACTTAAGTTTATATCAATTCAAAATCAACAGTTCCTGAGATTCTACAAATTTAGCATATGTATATTATGTATGGCAAAAGTCTTTACCTAATCGCGAGCGATTTGCTCTTATTTATTGAGGAGTCTATCTCCGAAGATATTCATCAGATCTGTACCTTTAAATGGAACTAACGACAATACATTCTTTCAAATAAAAAAAAAATAATGAAATTGGTTCAGATTTGATGTAGTTATGGAGTAACATCGCCAAAAAAAATACGCGTGGATTTGAGAACCTCCTCTTTTTTTGAAGTCGGTTAAAAAGAAGCGGTATCGCTCCCAATGTGGCCTACACTTAAGAGTTGTGAGATATGACACATAAATGGTATGAACTAAGTATGAATATTCACACTAATAGGTATTGAGTATACATACTATGAGTAGGTATAGGGTAGGTATATTAATGATACTATCTATACTAATAAATAAAATTGAAGTGTCTGTAATATCGAAATAACTACCTCATATTATAGTCCAGTAACTTTAGGAGGTGCTAGTATGGGGTACCTTGCGTTAAATCAGGTAGTTCTGATTTTTTGCAGACTTGTTTATGATGTTGGCCCAATGCTTAATCCAAGTTTGTGACCTCGAGCGACGAACGCAACTTTGTCAAAAATCGAAAAAACCGCGAAAATTTGGGATTTTTTTCAGATTTTGGCGATTATAATCCAAAAGGACTAGCTCTTGACACTACCTTTTCAGGGCGTTTTTAAAGTAGAATAAAATTGCTACAATTTAAGACCAGAACCAGCTCTGTAGGTACATTACTTACTGAGATGCTCGCGACTTCACTTGCGTGAATTCTTAATCTCATACAAACTTCCATCTCCCATTGTACCAACTTAAGGGTAGTTTTTCTAAAATTCCTTCAACACGTAATTCTTAATTTTTAACCGAAAATCTAAATCCCAATTTTCATAGATATAACTTGATAAATGACGAAAACGTGACGGGGTCTCATTTAAACTTTCATCCCCTACTTAACCCACTTGCGGATAGAAATTTAAATAATCCTGAAATTCATATTTTTTATTTTTTATGGAAAGCCCAAATACCAATTTTCATGGATGTAACTTGAAAAATGACAGACTTTCATACAAACTCTCATCCCCTATTTAACCCCCTTAGTGCTGGAATTTCCAATAATCCTTTCCTAATGTACGCCTATATCATAAAAGGAAGCTACTGTGAAAATTTCAAGTTTTTTCATTTTTGTCTGTCTGTCTGTCTATCTGTCTGTCTGTATCTTGGCCGCGCATCACGCCGAAACTACTGAACGGATTCGAATGAAACTTGGTACGATTTGAGTTTATACTCCGAGGTAGGACATAGGATACTTTATATCCCGAAATTCAGCACGGTTCCCTTGGGAGAGGGGAAGAAAGTTAAAACGTGTATTTAGCTGTAATTCAATAACGGGTACTTCGATTTAACTCATTCTTTTTTTGTTAGAAAGGTAGTACTTTAAGTATTGTCCCGTAAATATTTCAAGGTCATAGGTTTTTTATTTCAGAAATGACAGACATTTATTCGGTTCAAATAACTTGGGACCCGGATCTTTGAACGTACGGTTTATTTTAAACTGGTGTGCATTTATGACAACATAGAGTTATGTTTGTCGATCTGTACATTTGTTCCAGCTAATTTCCGAAACGGCTGGATCGATTTTGATGGAACTTTCAATGGCAGACAGGTGATGTTATATGGAGTAACTTAGGCTACATTTAGTTTAGGTACAAAAAAGGATTATGGGATCCAATCCGATCCTATATAAAAACCTATATAATCACGCGGACGAAGTCGCGGGGGTCAGCTAGTTAATGATAAGAAAAGTAGTAACACACGAGTAGATGTAGTAACTTACATACTTACCTACCTATGAATGATTCGCAATATAAATATTTGGCTGTTTAAGTAATTAGGTACCAGTTGACATAAAGTAAGAAAGTGACAAAACTTACGTTTAAGCTATCCTACACTTATCAAAAGGTAGTGAAACAGCCCTTGACTATTGCACTAGTGACTACCTACTTATACAAAGTTATTCTTTTATTTTATGTAAAAGGTCACTAAGCCATTCCGGCGGGTAAAATGGCTCGTGTCCAACAACCTTCGTTATGATAATAGTATTACTCATCAAGCTGTTCCGATTAGGGCTACCATCCATGCTTGGGTTCCCCGGATAATACATAATATACCGCACATCTTCTTTTTTTTTATAGGAATAGCGGGCAACCGAGCAAGCGGGTCCCCTGATGTTAAGTGATTACCGCCGCCTTAACTGCGTGGCTTAACTGGCTTAACTGCGTGGCGACGACAGCCTTCAGGGTGCTGTGAGCCGGTCCTTTGGACCTTTAACCCCAAAAGTAAAACAAATAACTCACTGTCCCGCTTCAATTTAATATAAGGTGGTAGCCCTAGCTTAGCAGCTATTGCGTCCTCGGATGTTTTCTCCTTATACATCGATTGAGTCACGAGTCGAGGATCCAGTATTGGTGTCATTTACAGTTCTATAACTTTGCGTTTACTATCTGAATCTACTTCAACTGGACTTACCTTGCCTATGGGTACCAGTTTCAACTAAATTACCTACTGTTGTTTGAGAAACTAAGGACCTGTTTCACCACCTTCTGATAAGTGTCGGATAGCCTAAACGTAAGTTTTGTCACTTTCTTACTTTATGTCAAGCGACAAAGACAAAAGTTGTAGATAGCTATCTGATACTTATCAGAAGGTGGTGAAACAGGCCGTAAGTAGGTAAGTATTTAATAGATAAACGTTATTAATATCGATCAAAAATAGCATTAGCACGGCTTGAAAGAACTCACTCAAGTCAAGCCAAACTAACACAAACCCGATAGACTTATTACTGTTAGCCGTTGAGGAGTTCTTAAAGCCTCCTCGTGTCTCCATCATCACACCAGCTCTATGACGACCATATTTATGTACCTATGTATTATAATTAAGTATCATTAGGTATAAGTTTAGTTGGGTTTTCAAATAGGTACATATCTACGACCAAACTAAAAGCTTACAAAAAACTAAAGCAATAGTTTTTTCATACATTTCATAGATAGGTAGATAGGCAGGTAGCAGGAACGCCTATGTTTTGCGATTTCCCTTAACTTTTCCAGACAATTTAAACCGTAAATAAAAATTCTTCGATTAATTTTTGTCTCCGGAAAATTATCATAAAATTATTATCTTTTTAAGTAGTTATAAGTATTTTACTAATTTCCCAGACAATTTAAGCCGTAAATAAAAAGTCTTCGATAGGTTTTTTTGTCCGGAAAAATTAATAAATATTCATTTAATCTTTTTAGCTTAGCTTTGTAGCTATATTTACCTATTACTATTACTAAGTATGTATAACTTATAAGTATAACTTAAATATCTTCTTTAAAAAAATATAGTTGTAAGCCAGTTATTTTGTACTTTAGTACCTACTTACTTAATCTAAATAAATTATTATTAAGACGTCGCGTTATTAGATAACTACTACTTATTTGGTAGGGTATTCTTACCGGTTATCGTCCATTTAGTGGAGTTACTGAGTTTGAGAGGGTGAAAATATATGTTCTATAAAAAAAAAAAAACAAAAACTTGTTGGTGTATACTTCTAATATAGTCTATTTTCATTGCACGTTAGTATTTTTTTAGTCAGATAACTAGTTTTTTTTTAATCCTAATAAAAAGCTGAAAATGCCGATTTCACCGGTTATCGTCCACTAAATCTAGTTATCGTCCACCCTTGTACCTGTTATCCGTCCACTGATTTCTATGAGAAATTTACTATGAAAAAGTATGCAAGTAATGTGTAAGTAATTGAATATGTAATATTAACACCACTTTAATATGTATTTAATATCTATACCAATTAAAATTAACTTCCTGTCCGTGTTTTCGAAATATATGGGTTTTTATTAGTGAACTTATGTTTACTTATACATTATTAAAAAGCCACCGTTTATAAGAAAATGTTTTCTGTTTTTCGTCTATTCATAATACTTACTTTTCAAAACAGCTGAACCTATTTTGACAGAACTTTCACAGGGTGATAGAGTACTTTATACAAAGTGATGTGGTCTTTCTACGCATAAGCAATAGCAGTCAACTGCTTGTTTTAAAATAAAACAGGTAAAAAAACTATAGCCTTGTTAACGCGGTTTATAGGGTCTACAATATGATATAATATCTTTACCAGCTTTGCGCCTATCTATCTTGCATCGTCTTTTACCACATCGCACTTACATTATATAAAAGTAGGTACATATAATTTGGCAGCCTCCCCGGCGCAGGGGTGTCTTATTAGTGGAAGGTCCTCTACTTGATTCTCGGCAGATCAATTTGGTAAATTCAATTTAATAATTCTAAATTGTCTCTAGTCTAGTATGTCTTACTTCCAAGTCATTTAGCGTTTAAGGGTACGGATTCTGCCGTACCTCTTTCAGGTTATCCCGCATCCATCTTAGACTGCATCGTCACTTAACATCAGATGAGATCACAGTCAAGGACTAACTTGTAGATTAATAAAAAATAAATTATAGATATTTGACTAATAATCAAAATTCGCCTAAATAATGACATAATATTAAAAAAATATATGTTTTTCATACAGTTTAAAATATAGGTGGACGGATAACGGGTGCACTTCAGATTCTCTATTTTAAATTTCGTCCACAAATTATAATGATCGACAATACTATCTTAACTTATAAATATATCGAAGTTCCAAAGAGAAACACATAAAATATAAGGTAATTCTTTTGTTAAACAAGTTTAATTATTTATATTTTTACTAAATCTGTTTATTTTCAAATAATAGCTTGGCGGTCGAAACTTAGAATATTTATTCAGTGCAAATTTAGATATCGTCCACGCGTGATTTTGAAGACCCATAGTTTTATATACAATGAGAAAAAAGTGGACGAAGACTAGTCACTAACTAGTGTATGTGTATAGGATTCGAATTAATAAACTTAATTACAATTTTGTGCACACCTCGATTGATAATAGGACTATCTAAAATTAAGACGCTAAACCTGTGTTTGACCGCCCGGACGATAACAGGTTTTCTTAAGAAAATAGTGAACTAGTTGTCGTCCACCCCTTTCTTTTGTGTTCCAATATAATCAAAAGTAAAAAAACACGTTCACAGTATTTTATGAAACATAAGTAAGTGCTACAAAGAAGAATCAAACTAAATCTTATAGTAAAATGTTTAATAACTTTCCGTGATAGTTGAAGCATGCCACTAATTTTTTTGCTCCACACGGCTCGTTTTCATTCCTTAATTGCATACTCAAAACTCGATCGCTTTGTTTTCGAAGAAACTTAAGTGAAATAGACTTTTTTCTTTCTCTGTGTCTTGATAAGACATTCAAGTTGGCATAAAGATGCATTATTTTTATGTGAGTCTTATAATATTTCTATTTTTAAGCATTCCGTAAGAGTGATCCGCTCGGTGGACGATAACAGGTGCGTGTCCGGAAACCGGTGTTCCAACCCTATAGAATATAGATAGGACAGCGGGATTCAATTGCTTGCTCGATAAAAAAAGTCGCCTAGACAGATAACAAGCAATGAATAGATCATGCGAATAGAAAACATATTATATATTATTTTCTACGAAATAAATATCGTACACACAACTGTATGCAGGTCTTTATCTTGCGTTCATGTTTCGGCTTTACAAGTTCACCCACTTCGGAGTCGGACTTCCTCTGATATCAGCCATGAACCAGTCAGCTAGTTTGAAAAACGAACGCGCGAGTGAATGACGTGTGGTGTGGCCTAAAAAAAAGATACCGATTTTTTTCTAATGTGAAAATAGTGGCAAAGGTTTTCAAAATGTCGGCTTTACTGAAAAATGTGACGAACTGTATTTGGCACGCATTTGATTCCTTACAAAATAATCAGGTGGTGCACAAGTCTAAACTTAAGGTTTGTTTATTATACTGAATCTACCTAGTTTATATACTTTCTATTTTACTTCATGATCGTAAATGGCATAGCCTCGGACAAAATTATCTGAAAATCGTGATCTTGATGACTAACGGATTACTTTCTTTCAATGAATATTTTTTTGCTAGAGCATAATATTATGGTAGAACTAACTTAAAAAATGTTTTTGTTGTTTTTTCCATAATTCAAAGCCTTTTTTGCAAAAATTAAGAAACATATTTATATGGATATTTACATGGTGGATAGTTACAGTTATACTACCAACCTTCTACATGAGCTTAAAGCCCCCTTCTTACGTTGCGACTTTTCGGCTCGCAATCTGCGACCTTTCATGTCGCACTGCAAAGTGCGCCGTCAGCTGAGCGACCCCACATCCCTTTACCTTAATTTTCCAACTTCAGGTACCGCATAGTTATTTAAAGCGATTTTTTAACGTTATTTTTAGTTAGGTCAGAAAGGACATGGCCGGAATTCGTATGGAGCTGTGCCCTTTGACATGGCCGGAATTTGCTCGAAATCGAAAAAAAAACTTACTTAAATAAACATAAATGGAGGTTAATTATTCATATGTGAAAATTGCTTTTAAAATAAACTAAAATATATCGTGGCAATTACATTTCTCCAGCGCAGGAGTGGAAAAAACACAAAGAATAAGAATGTTAACTGTTATTTGTTTTTCTAACTTTTCTAAGGTCATATCCAAGAAGGTTATATACTCTATATAGACACTGGAGAGTGCGCCTGAAACATTGTAGTTAAGATAAATTAGTCATTTTATTTCAAGGTTCTCTCTCGAGTAAAAATGTCTTATCTAAAAATATTATTTAGGTTACCTACGCACAACGCAGATTGCAGAAGCCAGCCAGAAACAACAAAATAAGGATGGCGATCTGAGATCGATTAATCGGAGAATCGATTTTTGTGTACGTAGTGCGTAGGTACCACAGAATACATTACTCCTACCGTAGAAAAATGAAAACTCCATAGTAAAAAAATGAGAACCATTCAGCGCCATCTAGATTCAGCCCCCAACAACTCTTTGACAGCGGGAGATTCAAATATGGACGTTCTATACTTAACCTAAATAATATTTTTATACCCTGATTTCTAATTCCGTGGAATTCTGACAGCTGTCATTGTCATTTACAGATGAGTTATTTGTATGGAGAACAGGGTTAACATCTACGAAGTACGATTTTACCCAAAACTACTTTAATTCCCAGTCATCATAAAAAGCCATATGCCGAACAATAATATTAGACGTTTCGCCCTAAAATAGAAAACGGCAAGAGTGGAAACTAGAAAGTGCACACTAACAGCAATAGAAAACAAAAGAAGCACATTGAAAAAATTCATTCAAAAATGGAAGTCAAATGACATTCTCACCATGAAGTGTCTGTTAGGCATTTGTCATTCTACAAGCGGCAGTTGATTTTTATTTATATAAGTTTTGAATTTTTTATCTTTTTTGTGGGAATTGTTTTATCTCTGGTAACATTACGAAACGTCAGAATTCCACGGAATTAGAAATCAGGGTATACACTCAGCGGCACGGAATCTTGGCCACTTACGAATTTTGTAATAATTTGTGTTTTTATAATTTTATTGAATCTTTTAAGGGTAGGTTATTAAGGATAAACTTTGTTTTATGTCTTAAAAAGTTTTTAAAGGCTTTAAACACTTACAGCACTTCTCAATATCTTTTTTTTTTAATTAATCACTAATGAAGAATTTGAACACCAATTTCGATTGAACCAAAAAATGAAAATCCATACTTTTTTTTGAATCTTTCACACATTTCAATAGCGAGTGTTTCCTCCTCTAGCCCTGATGACTGCGAGCATCCGGTCAGGCACGCTCTGGATTATGTTTTTGATGTCAACTTGGGGCACGGTTTCCCAAGTGGCCAGCGCTGTATTACGGAGCTCATGGAGAGTTTGTAGTGGATTAAAAGCGAATGTTATCTTTCTTTTAAGCATGTCCCAGATATGCTCTAGTGGATTTAATTCCGTGCTCCGAGCTGGCCACTGCAAATTCCAAATGCCAGCCTCTTGAAGATACTCCTGCACACTTCCAGCGACGTCGGGCCGTGCGTTATCGTGCATAAAAAAAAATCATCTTACCCTTTAAATCCTAAATTGGGCATAACATGGTCCTGGAAGATCTCTTCAATATACTGAGTGGCATTTAGCTGATTATCAACGACCACTAACTCCGTACGAGCATCGAAACTCACTCCTGCCCAAACCATTTTGGAGCAACCGTGAAAACTCACTGTTTGCGTAATGGTAATGGGTATATACCGCTCTCCTTTTCTTCTCCACAGCCTCTTGCGACCGTCTGGAGCTCGTAAAGTGATTCAGCACTCATCAATAAAGAGAAATTACGTCCATTGCTCATTTGTCCAGTTCGCATGCTCTCGGGCGAATTGAAAACGAGCTACTCGATGCTCTCTGAGGAGTTCTGGGCCGCGCGCTGGTCTACGAGATCTTAAATTCGTTTCCTCCATTCGTATTCTGATCATACGCTCGCTTACAGTTATGCCTCTAACATTTTGGAGACGTTGTCTAATCTCAACGGCAGTAAGAAAGCGGTTCCTCAATATCTCCATGACAATGAACCTGTCGTCTCGAGCCGAAGTGCACCGTACGGCCCCATTACCTGGTCTGCGCGTGTAGCTACCAGTCTCCTGACATCGTTTACAGGCATACTGCATGGACAAACGTGGTACATTTAAAACCATAGCCACTTCCTGTTGAGTCAGTCCTTGGTCAATCAATACAACAGTTTGCACGACCTATTCTGTTGTTAGTGGCATTCTTTTTTATTCTAGAGGATGTTTGAATACACAGAAACAACCACAATACTTAAAAAATGGATTAGCTTAAAAGTAAACTTTTCAAATCACACAACGCTAAAACTCTGTATTGGTCCCATAAATGACCTGTTTAGCCTGAAACTCCATAAGTGGTATGAATGTGCACTTAATCGTAATGAATTACCCTTGAGAACAAAAAAATAAACATTTTGTTTCAAGCCTACCCTTGAACTTTTGAATATGATTACAAAAAATTCAACTATCACAAAATTCTTAAGTGGCCAAGATTCCGTGCCGCTAAGTGTAGATAAGGAATTTTGACTCGAGAGAGAACTGGTAAATAAAATGACTATTTTGTCTTAACTACAATGTTTCAGGCGCAGTCTCCAGTATCTACATAGAGTATATAAATAACCTTCTTGGATATGACCTTAGAAAAGTTAGAAAAACAAATATCAGTTAACATTCTTATTTTTTGTGTTTTTTTCCACGCCTGCGCTGGAGAAATGTAATTGCCACGATATATTTTAGTTTATTTTAAAAGCAATTTTCACATATGAATAATTAACCTCCATTTATGTTTATTTAAGTAAGTTTTTTTTCGACTAATCAGGGCAAATTCCGGCCATGTCTTTACTGTAAAGATTTTCATTCACAGAAAAAACGAACTACGTATTTTTATTGATCTAAATTACCTAAGTAAATAAGTAGTTTGTCTGAGAAATCTTAAACCCACAATTTTTTTTAACAATTACGAAAATTTGAATTTAATTTTATTAAGTCCGATGCAGTACCTATTTAGATCTCGGGAGTCTTGAGTAGGTAAGTAGGTTCAGAATTTACTAATTCTTGGGGATTAGTTTACTAACTATGTAGTAATTCCGGAAAATCTTTCATATGTAAACAAGCTTAGTCAACCATCATTCCAGAAAGTGCAATCTAGTACACCAGCGTTACCCATTGTTTGATGTTTGAGCCATTGTTTAAACTTTAAACAGTGACTCAGGGTTTCTTCTAGAGCTAGACATTTGTAAATTATCTCTATCACTAGGTAGGTTTATATTCCATCTTACTAATACGTACCTAGGTACTATAATATTATAAATGCGAAAGTGTGTCTATCTGTCTGTCTGCTAGCTTTTCACGACCCAACAGTTAAACCGATTATGATGAAATTTGGTACAGAGCTAGCTTACATCCCAGGGACGGACATAGCCATATACTTTTTATCCCAGAAAATTAAAGAGATCCCACGGGATTCTTAAAGGCCCATCCGTTTAACCGATTTGTATGAAAGGTTTAGAAAACCGGAAATTGACATAGGCAACTTTTTATCCCGGAAAATTAAAAGTTACATTATACCTAAATATGTACCTACTCTTACATATGTAGATACATACGTATATATTATTATATTATGTAGGTATTACAGCTGTTTACGTAGGGGACATCGCTGAGTTGATCGCAGAAAAGTGCAACGACCTTTACAAGAACGACCTTTGCAAGAAGACTTCCTAAAATCTCCAGTGGGTGAGGGGTGTTTCCGCCTTCCTGTGACCTTCTCAGTTCTCAGGCGCCCGACTGGCGGACGCCGCGCCGCAGATAATGTGCATTTTAATGCACGTCGATACGTTTACGAGTATATAGAACCTCTTTGTCAGTTAAATTAGTTTTATTATATTACTAACTTTACAAGCCACGGCAAATAAGTCGAGCGGTGACCTTCAATGCGCAGAAGTCGAAAATGAGGTATCTCGGGGTGTAAGGTGGTCGCGGGGAGGGCGTGGGGATCGTTCGTAAGCAGTGATTAGCTTTCGCGGATCCCTTGTAAGCGCTGATGGGCTCTCCAATCGTATTGTGTCCCGCTCACTCGTACGACGCTGCGCGCACTTAAAGGTCACCGCTCGACTTAGGTACCGGGGGTTATACCATTAAACAACCTTTTCCAACCTTTACACCTACTTTCAAGGAAGTTTCAATTTATATCTGTAGATTTCGGTTTTTGCAAAATTTCGCGGGAACTGTGGATTTTTCCAGGATATTTCCAGAAAGCCTGTGTTAAGTCAGGGCATAATCTATCTTCATTCTAAATTTCAGCCAAATCGGTTCAGTAGTTGCGACGTTATAGAGTAACAAACATAAACACACACACACACACATACATACACCACAAACTTTCGCCTTTATAATATTGTAGTGTGATAGTGTGCTGACTGTTTTCAGAGGGGACCGTTTTTCGCCCTAAATTCCACCCCTTGGTCATTATATTATCATTTAATGATGCTCGTTAATGGTCGTAAAAGCGGTGATAGCCTAGTGGTTAAGATTTCGGCCTCCCTTTCGGGGGGCAGAGTTCGATCCCCGGTACGCCCCTCGAATTATTTCCGTTTCAATTAGTTGCTTTAGCGGTGAACGAAAACATCGTGAGGAAACCTGCATGCCTGAGAGTTCTCCATAATTTACCAAGTCTACCAATCCGCATATGGGCAGCGTGATTGACTACCGCCTAAACCCTTCTCATTCTGAGAGGAGAGCCATGCCCTGTAGTGGATCGGTGATGGGCATGGGCACCGGCAGAAATAATTTCCAGGTGGTGCAGATTTTAGTTTTCTTACAATGTTCGCCGTATTATGATTGTTAATAAAAAACTGAAATTTTAGTCTGAAGCCCGGTTTATTTTATGTTCGAGACATTTACAAAATGATTTCCAACAGACGGCTTTTTATTTCAACAATTCCTGTTGATCCCGAGATTCCCAAGGGGTGCAAGTGCACCACCTGGCACCCCCCTGCCGGCGCCCATGGTGATGGGTTGATAATGATGATGATGAATGGTCGTGATGGTGGTTATAGCAAAATACGTGTATGAATCCTTATCAAAGGTCGCGCGGCCTGGCAGGTTCAAGATGAGGGAATCTCCTACCCAAAACATTAGACACCTAAGTGTCTATTGTTTTGGCCTACCCAAAACATTATTTTGGGTATTTTAGGTCATTGTTTTGAGCATTTTAGATTAGCAGTGAATGAAACTTACAAGTGTAAATTAAAAATTTAAAAAACCCCCGACATTCGCCATTTAGTGGCGGCGGCCATCTTGAATTTGCAATAGTGCTATTCTACTAGTCAAGCCCTTTCATTTGATACCCATATCAAGGGAGTTATGAAAAAATATATCATCCGCCATTTTGTAGCGGCGGCCATCTTGGACTGATTTTCATCAAACATAGCTAAGAACACTCTCGACTAATTCACCTTTCAATCAAAAAAAACCGCATTCAAATCGGTCCACCCGTTTGAGCGCCACAGGGGAACAGACAGACACACACACACACACACACACACACACACACACACACAGACACGTCAAACTTATAACACCCCGTCGTTTTTGCGTCGGGGGTTAAAAACAGTAGTATGCGTGTATACTTTAGGTAAGTAGATACATATGTAATTGTGCACATCACACCAGTGCTGTGCCCTACTGGTTGCGCCAACATTGGTGGCGCAACCAGTCACCAGCACACCTCCTGCTCCTAGTGCGATAGTGCCATAAGTATCTATCTAGATATTGACTATTTACTAATATCGTATCACACACACGCCTATTCAAAAATATCAACAGTCGGAAGTGTTTGGAAATAAAATATCGTCATGCGTGGAAAATTAGTTTTCCTGAATTGTCGTAACCAATAAATAATTGGAGTCATACCTATAACTCGATTAATTAACTATCTAGGCAGGTAGGTGCCCTATAAATTGTCTACGTCAAATGATGACCCTGGTGTAACTTGTGTTTGTAATCTACCATCGCCTATGAAGATACCTAGTAGGTATATCGCATTTATACATACTTTATACATAAAGTATGTACATAAAGTATAAAGTTTATACATAAGTAGTTTATACATATTGACCGATGTCAATATATTTTCATAGGTCAACAGGAACAAGGTCAAGGGGAACGGCTGATGACGTCACTGTCCTGTTTATAGGTAACATGAGCCCTACCTCCCAATAACGCGAGTCGCGACGGGTCGAGCTTGGCCATTTAACTGTTAACATAGTATAATTTGGGAGTGTCTAGGCTCGGCGCACACCGAGCGCAGAGCAATTTCTCAGAAAACTTTACGACTATTGACCGGTCGATAATCGCATTCCAAGAAGAAATATACGCACACGCGCGCTCGCGCCTACCGTACCGCGCGACCGTACCTATATCAATAGTCGTAAAGTAAATTATTTAGTGTTCCCAGAAAATGCTCTGCGCTCGGTGTGCGCCGGGCCTAACTGTAAGAAATATCTATAATCCCTGCGACACACACAGACAAAAACTTGAATAAAGACTTTAAAGGACTTTGAAGTTTGATCACACATTTGAACGCAGGTTTGCTTGCTCTGCCATAAAGGACAGTGTAGCTTACCCCGTTGTACCTATGTACGTGGTACCAACCTACAGAACCACCCAATTCCCAATGTAAAAAAACTTAACTTTACTACAACTTTAATGTTAAATATGTGCATTTTAATGACATTATCCAAAAGTGATAATACCAACTTAATACCTACCTACACATCGATGCTACCTACCTACTGACTGAATGAATTCACGCCCGGGCGCGGCCCAGTCTACGCTAATTGAAGTTTTTCGACATCCGGTTGTACAAACGGACTTCACTGGCCACTGGCCCAAATATCTTGTTAATTGAGCCGAATTATGCCCAAGCATCTCGAGCATCAAGGAGTCTTTGTGGAAAGCTGTGCTCAACTTTGCTTCAAAGCTGCCCCCTTACAACAGAAATTGTATTGTCGGATTGCGATATCATTACTAGCAAATTAGCAATCGCTATTTTTAACCCCCGACGCAAAAACGACGGGGTGTTAGTTATAAGTTAGACGTGTTTGTGTTGTGTGTGCGTGTGTGTGTTTGTGTCTGTGGCACCGTAGCGCTACTATGTATATACAAAATAGGTAGGTACCTAAGACGACCTACATTTAAAATCCCTTATATAGCTCTAAGTAGATAAACTGTTGTAACTTGTAACTCGATTAAATATTTATGTCCTAAGAAGGCATTTGCACTGTTGATAGTAGGTAGGTACCTACTATAGAATAAACAGGACGCACGTATGGTATACGGTTCTAAGACACGTTTTCCGCATAAACTTGACGCCTGTATGTAAATTATTTTCAACTGTTTACATTAAACGGCCATTAAGCAAGTTCTCATCAGGTACGATAATTGAAAAACAATCAGAATGTTTCAATTTAACACTTTGCCTTGTTTTTCCAAGACGCAATTATTTTTTAACCGATTTCAAAAAAGGAGGTTCTGTATCCGTGTGTATATAATTATATGTAGGTATGTATATTGTATGTATGTTCAGGATTATTTCAAAAACCAATGAACCGATTATGATGATTTTTAGGGTTTCGTACCCAAAGGGTAAAAACGGAGCCCTATTAATATCACTCTGCTGTCTGTCCGTCTAATAGTAATAAGAAGACAATGTACAAACTTACCTATAACAGCAACTCAGACCTAGACAACCCCGACTTCCTGCGATTCTAAGAACTTAGAGACTTATAACAATATTATGATAAAATATTCATTGTCTTCATGTACTAGGTATGTAGAATAGCCGCTAGTTTGACGTAATAGCACGATCGCATATAATGTCGTATGTCTGAATGCGCGCGTATGCGTGTACTTATTTGTAATACAATGACTGCAAACGATTATAATTTTTAACCCTCGACGCAAAAACGACGGGGTGTTATAAGTTTGACGTGTCTGTGTGTGTGTGTGTGTGTGTGTGTGCGTGTGTGTGTGTGTGTGTGTGTGTCTGTCTGTTCCCCTGTCGCGCTCAAACGGGTGGACCGATTTGAATGCGGTTTTTTTTGTTTGAAAGGTGAATTAGTCGAGAGTGTTGTTAGCTATGTTTGATGAAAATCGATTCAAGATGGCCGCCGCTACAAAATGGTGGATTACATATTTTTCACAACTCCCTTAATATGGGTATTAAATGAAAGGGCTTGACTAGTAGAATAGCACTATGCAAATCCAAGATGGCTGCCGCCACACAATGGCGAATGTCGGGGGTTTTTTAAATTTTCAATTTATACTTGTTATTAAATATTAATGAAGCACATGAAACTGTATCTAGTTTGTGACCCGATAATTTTGTAAACTATGCACATCAACACTGTCTAGGGATATTTTGTATAAAGTTCTGAAACTCGAAAAATATTAATCGGTTTTAAATTATTTTAATGAAAGCTTATTTTGTAGACCATATTAAATGATTCTAAATTTGAATTTGAAAAAATACATTGAAAACAAAAGATTTGTGCGGCATAATTGTAGCGAAGTTCGAAAGTTTCAATTGACCTAACCCAGTTTTTGGTATATTTTTGTATCAAATGAAAGTTTCAATGAAAATTATTGGTTAATTTCTAATTTATGCAACTGTATGCATCATGCAGAGGCGCCATTTAAGGGCCGGCATACCTTGAGCGCGTAGTCAAAACTAGGCATATAACGCTACACACAGAGCCACCGTCGGCGCACGCACACATAGATACATTCAGCAGCGGTACTACGGGTGCGCGCACTCGATTCACGGCAGGCGATGTGCGAGCGAGTTCCTCACCTAGGCATACTTAGCTATCTTATTATCGAGATGTTTGTCGATATTATACCTACCGTGTAATAAAATAACAGCTACTACTACTTTACTGACTTATTAATATTATTTTTTATGTATCTTACTTTCACGTCCGTGTACAAAATGTTAATATTATTATTATTAACCTATTTGTTTCTAATCATCATGGGCGTAGGCGTTAGATTAAAAAAAATCTAAATAATAGACACGGCTTTTGCAACTGAAATGTCTGCCACACTTTCATGATCAATGATCAACGTGAATTTACTGAAGTGTGCGTGAATTATTTGTATTGATTAAGTCGTATTTTGGCAGATGATGATGAGATGAGATGGCAGTGTAGGTATTTTAATTTAGCATAAAGTATTTTTTGCGCACTAATACATAAAACGTCGATTGTAAACTCTATTTTTTCTAAGGGGTAGGTATTAGGTAAATAGGTATTTCTTTAGGCCATTTAGGTATGGTTTAGTAAATGAAATTCAGATCTTTATTTATTTTTAAAGTGGAAATTTTATAGGTAGCCTTTGCCTTTTATGAGTACTAGCTTCTTCGACACTGCGTCATAATTCCACGAATTTAAAGATTGAGTATCAAGTACTTTCAAGCAACATGGGGTTGTGGACCACAGTTTTGGAGATAAAAGCTTTCAAAAATAATGGTTGATCTTGACTGACCACGCGATCATACAGACATCACGAAAATAAAAAGATTGAGTACCAACAACATGGGGCTGCACCCTATAATTTCGGATATGTAAGGTTTTAAAAATCTGACCACGTGAGCACATAGATATCGCGAAAATAAGAAGTTTGAGTACCAACAACATGGGGCTGCACCCTATAGTTTCGGAGATTATGCTTTTAAAAACCTGACTACGTGAGCACATAGATATCGCGAAAATAAAAAGTTTGAGTACCAACAACATGGGGCTGCACCCTATAGTTTCGGATATGTAAGGTTTTAAAAATCTGACCACGTGAGCACATAGATATCGCGAAAATAAGAAGTCTGAGTACCAACAACATGGGGCTGCACCCTATAGTTTCGGATATGTAAGGTTTTAAAAATCTGACCACGTGAGCACATAGATATCGCGAAAATAAGAACTTTGAGTACCAACAACATGGGGCTGCACCCTATAATTTCGGATATGTAAGGTTTTAAAAATCTGACCACGTGAGCACATAGATATCGCGAAAATAAGAAGTTTGAGTACCAACAACATAGGGCTGCACCCTATAGTTTCGGAGATATAAGCTTTTAAAAATCTGACTATGTGAGCACATAGATATCGCAAAAATAAGAAGTTTGAGTACCAACAACATGGGGCTGCACCCTATAGTTTCGGAGATATATGCTTTTAAAAACCTGGCTACGTGAGCACATAGATATCGCGAAAATAAAAAGTTTGAGTACCAACAACATGGGGCTGCACCCTATAGTTTCAGATATGTAAGGTTTTAAAAATCTGACCACGTGAGCACATAGATATCGCGAAAATAAGAAGTTTGAGTACCAACAACATGGGGCTGCACCCTATAGTTTCGGAGATATAAGCTTTTAAAAATCTGACTATGTGAGCACATAGATATCGCGAAAATAAGAAGTTTGAGTACCAACAACATGGGGCTGTACCCTATAGTTTCGGAGATATAAGCTTTTAAAAATCTGACTACGTGAGCACATAGATATCGCGAAAATAAAAAGTTTGGGTACCAACAACATGGGGCTGCACCCTATAGTTTCGGATATGTAAGATTTTAAAAATCTGACCACGTGAGCACATAGATATCGCGAAAATAAGAAGTTTGAGTACCAACAACATGGGGCTGTACCCTATAGTTTCGGAGATATAAGCTTTTAAAAATCTGACTACGTGAGCACATAGATATCGCGAAAATAAAAAGTTTGGGTACCAACAACATGGGGCTGCACCCTATAGTTTCGGATATGTAAGATTTTAAAAATCTGACCACGTGAGCACATAGATATCGCGAAAATAAGAAGTTTGAGTACCAACAACATGGGGCTGCACCCTATAATTTCGGATATGTAAGGTTTTAAAAATCTGACCACGTGAGCACATAGATATCGCGAAAATAAGAAGTTTGAGTACCAACAACATAGGGCTGCACCCTATAGTTTCGGAGATATAAGCTTTTAAAAATCTGACTATGTGAGCACATAGATATCGCAAAAATAAGAAGTTTGAGTACCAACAACATGGGGCTGCACCCTATAGTTTCGGAGATATATGCTTTTAAAAACCTGGCTACGTGAGCACATAGATATCGCGAAAATAAAAAGTTTGAGTACCAACAACATGGGGCTGCACCCTATAGTTTCAGATATGTAAGGTTTTAAAAACCTGACTACGTGAGCACATAGATATCGCGAAAATAAAAAGTTTGAGTACCAACAACATGGGGCTGCACCCTATAGTTTCGGATATGTAAGGTTTTAAAAATCTGACCACGTGAGCACATAGATATCGCGAAAATAAGAAGTCTGAGTACCAACAACATGGGGCTGCACCCTATAGTTTCGGATATGTAAGGTTTTAAAAATCTGACCACGTGAGCACATAGATATCGCGAAAATAAGAACTTTGAGTACCAACAACATGGGGCTGCACCCTATAATTTCGGATATGTAAGGTTTTAAAAATCTGACCACGTGAGCACATAGATATCGCGAAAATAAGAAGTTTGAGTACCAACAACATAGGGCTGCACCCTATAGTTTCGGAGATATAAGCTTTTAAAAATCTGACTATGTGAGCACATAGATATCGCAAAAATAAGAAGTTTGAGTACCAACAACATGGGGCTGCACCCTATAGTTTCGGAGATATATGCTTTTAAAAACCTGGCTACGTGAGCACATAGATATCGCGAAAATAAAAAGTTTGAGTACCAACAACATGGGGCTGCACCCTATAGTTTCAGATATGTAAGGTTTTAAAAATCTGACCACGTGAGCACATAGATATCGCGAAAATAAGAAGTTTGAGTACCAACAACATGGGGCTGCACCCTATAGTTTCGGAGATATAAGCTTTTAAAAATCTGACTATGTGAGCACATAGATATCGCGAAAATAAGAAGTTTGAGTACCAACAACATGGGGCTGTACCCTATAGTTTCGGAGATATAAGCTTTTAAAAATCTGACTACGTGAGCACATAGATATCGCGAAAATAAAAAGTTTGGGTACCAACAACATGGGGCTGCACCCTATAGTTTCGGATATGTAAGATTTTAAAAATCTGACCACGTGAGCACATAGATATCGCGAAAATAAGAAGTTTGAGTACCAACAACATGGGGCTGCACGCTATAGTTTCAGAGATATAAACTTTTAAAAATCTGACTACGTGAGCACATAGACATCGTGAAAATAAGAAGTGTAGTCATTTAGCTGCACCATATAGTTTCGGAGATATAAGTTTTAAAATATGACCAATTTAAAATATAACAAAAAAATCTGACCATGTGAGCACATAGACATCCCGAAAATAAGAAGTTTGAGTACCAACAACATTGGGCTGCACCCTATAGTTTCATAGATATAAGCCTTTAAAAATCTAACCACGTAAGCAATATAGACATCACGTAAATAAGAAGGTTGAGTAACATTAAGGGACCTATATACCATGGTTTTGGAAGTAAAAACTTTCAAAAATCTGACTACGCGATCATACAAACATCACAAAAAAAAATTGGTTGTCTGAAAAATCGGTTTACGGAAGATAATTTTACGTGACAACATAACGAGAAAACATTGATGAAACCAAACACTTAGGAAGATCGTGCCTCTCTATAGCTTGTTCCGCGCTCTCGCTTGCACGCTCGGCTCAAGTGTCATGCTTTTTCGTGCGTGCAGCCGGCGTTCATCGATTTATAAGACTTTATCACGTCAAAAAAAAATTAACACCAACACCATGGGGCTATGAGTCATAGTTTCGGCGATAAAAGCTTTCAAAAATGATTGATGAAATGATGACGACTGACTTAATAATTATACAGATATAACAAAAGTTAGAGTTCAAAAATTATGGGGTTGACAGGAAAAAAAAAATAATTTCTGTAAAATAATAAATTTTGGAATTTCACATACACATAGTGCAAGAATTTGGTATATTTTACATTTTTTAAATTTTATCATTTACTGAAGTTAACTAAATAAAGGTTAAAAAAATCCTAATTTATAGAAAAATATTATAATCTCGCGCGAACTACGTAGGTAGCAGCCCCTCACAGCGGAGCTTCTCGTCATGGTAGGTATTTAGTCACGTGCTTTTGTCCAATGGTACCGCTCCAGCGAGTTTTTGTGTTTGTACACGAGCAGAGATCGCGACAGGATTTTTGAAGCGACGAGCGCACCTTCCACCTTGACAGCCCGCGGGCGATTGAAACGCAAGCTTCGCGTTCCGGGAATATATAGGTTGAATTTTGCAGCGGTGCACGCCATAGTAATTTGTATGAAGAAATCGTGGATAAAAATGTGGTATGTTTGCTACCCAATTGCAAAAAAACTTAAAGTTGTATTGAAAAACAAATTTATTTATCGTGTTCCTTGGTCTTTTACCATTAATTTAAGACAATTTTTGTTGTTTTTATGTCTCAAACTAATTCAGGAGACTTCAAATGCGGCAACGCTATTTTAAAGTTTTCTATGAATTTCTCGATTTTTTTTCTATTATTAATATAAGACTTTATGACTATTTTTTTTAATGATCTTATACTTCATTTTATAGAGTAGTGCATAATATTTATTATGTTTAGAAATTTAAATATTTACTATTGTAAAAACTTAAAATGCTGGACCTTGTTTAACCCGATTTAGGTGTGCCGGTCCTTAACAAGAGACGAAATGTTAAGGGCAGTAGGTACGCTCCAAACTGGGGCTCCTCAACGAAGTATTGCCGAGGCGATTGAAACAAGAAAAAACGTGATATCAAGGTTGTGGTCACGTTATCGCACCACTGGTGAAGTGGCTGAACGGCACCCAGGCGAGAAGCGCATAACCGCCCGAAGACAGGACCGATTTTCGCAAATGACCGCGAGAAGATAACCAAATGCTACAGCCATGCAGTTGGTTTAAAGGCTCCAGTCAGACCACCATTTGCTTGTCAGTGACGAAACTGTGAGGAGAAGACTGCACGAGGCTAACCTTCATGCTCGCAGGCCGCTTCGTACTCCAGCACTACGCAGAGGAAATCGTGGACGAAGATTACAGTGGGCTCGCGAACATTTGCTCTAGGAAGATAACTAGTGGTCTGTAGTGCTGTTTACCGATGAGTCCCGATTCAGATTTCATCCTGATTTACGAAGAGTACGTGTATGGCGAGCTCCTGGTCGTGACAACCGTCTGCGACACCGTCAGGAAGTCCAGCCATACCACAGCAAAACAATTATGGTTTGGGCGGGAATTCGTATCGATGGAAGAACAGATCTCGTTTGGATCAGAAACACCATGACTTCTGAAAAATACCGTAATCAGGTGCTAGCACCAATAATCTATCCCCATCGACTGCAAATGGACCAAGTTTTCACGCTCATGCACGACAAAGCCCGTTCGCACACTGCGCGAGTTGTGACCAGCTGGCTACAAGAGCACGATGTGTCGATCTTAGACTAGCCCGCTGAATCACCAGACCTAAACCCCATAGAGCACGCATGGGACATGCTCCAAAGAAGGGCTTTGAGGAGTTTTCCTCCGAACATTGCGACTGCAAAGCAACTTTTTTTGCATCTTAGCAGGACCTGGGACAATATCCCACAGCAAGACTTTGATAACTTGATTCAAAGCACGAAAAGCCGTTGTAGGACCGTGGTTAACGTCCATGGGTGGTTTACTGACTACTAATTTTAAATAATTTTTCACGTAACTGCAAAAAACCTGATAATTTTGCTAAAATTATATTTTTTTCTTAAAAAGACATTCATCCTTAAGTTTACCATCATTTCACTTTTTGTCTTTATTTCAATAAAAAATTATTTACACAAAAAAAACTAATTCTGTTTTATTCTAAAAGATAGTCTGATAAATAGGCTTTACAAAAATATATACATATTGTATGTTAGTTATAACCAATTTTGAATAAATTGAGAAAATCAGAATATCCCTAGACAGTGTTGATGTGTGTACTTACTTAGATATCCTCAAAAAAGGCTCAGGCTGTTTCTGGAAATGACTATTTATAAATGGACACACCTCGTCTTACCGCTCCTAATTTCACCTCTACCTAACTCTGCGGGTATAGATATACCTAATACCTATATAGCTCAGATGAGCTGCCTAGCGATTTAGCCTTCCGGAAGCCGCATTTCTACGA
Organism: Melanargia galathea; assembly: GCA_920104075.1. Lineage (NCBI taxonomy): Eukaryota > Metazoa > Arthropoda > Insecta > Lepidoptera > Nymphalidae > Melanargia > Melanargia galathea. The sequence goes on along the minus strand of OV049871.1, from coordinate 16,699,096 downwards.
GTATGAACTATCGTCATCACTCGCCGATCATGATTACAAACTAATTAAGTTCATAAGTGGGTCATTAAATACTGAAACGTACTTAAACACATGACTAAATAAGGATATATTTTAGTCATGACGTGACGTAAATGAACCATTTAAGGGCGTCTCAAGATTGTCTTAGGTCTCAAGCGTTAAGTAGGTACTTACCTAGTTACCTCTGTCCTCTTTGCCTGTTTTTTATCATTTGTTGTATGGACATAATCTATATCTACTCTACTAATAAATAAAATTGAAGTGTCTGTCTGTAATTTCGAAATAACTACCTCATATTAAGCTCATACGGTTATTTGAACTGTACCATAACAGAATCACACGTTTTTAAAATTTTTGTCTGTCTGCCTGTCTGTCTGTCTGTTTGAACGGGCTAATCTTCGGAACGGCTGAACCGATTTTGACGGGACTTTCACATACAAGTAGAGAATTAACCAGGGAGTAACATAGGCTACTTTTTTAACCGACTTTCAAAAAAGGAGGAGTTGTGTTTTTCTACCTATGTACACCGATATCTCCGAGATTTCTGAACCAATTTGCGTAATTTTTTTTTAATCAATAGAGATACATTGCGACACTGTCCTACAAAAAATTGGATTCCAACTCCTCAATCCTGATGCTGTAGGGGAACTGATCCCCAAAACTAATGGGATTTAGGAACTGTCGGTTATTTAAATTGATATTGGGGGTACCAATTAAAGACTTTATCGTTGAATGAACTCAAGTAGGTACATATTCAACTCCTCAACCCTGATGCTGTAAGTAATTGCATTCCGAAATCGTGGGGATCCCACGGAATTTTTCCATTTTGGTGACGGGTTACTACAGATAGGCTACTTTTTGTTCTGGAAAATCAAATGTTCCCACGGGATTTTTAAAAACCTAAATCCACACGGGCGAAGCCGTGGCCATCATCTAGTCTATAATATAATAAAACTGTAACAGATCCAATTCTGTACATTAAAGATATTTTGAAAATTTTTATTGGAGGGCACTCTATAATCAATACTGAAGCCAAAACTGCAATTTGTTTCATTTTTGTCTGTCTGTCTGTCTTTCTGTCTGTCTGTCTGTCTGTCTGTCTGTCTGTCTGTCTGTCTGTCTGTCTGTCTGTCTGTATCTTGGCCGCGCATCACGCCGAATCTACTGAATGGATTCGAATGAAACTCGGTACGATTTGAGTTTATACTCCGAGGTAGGACATAGGGTACTTTTTATCTCGAAATTCGGCACGGTTCCCTTGGGAGAGGGGATGAAAGTTAAAACGTGTATTTAGCTGTAATTCATTAACGCGTTGTTCGATTTCACTCATTCTTTTTTTGTTAGAAAGGTAGTGCTATATATATTGTTCCGTAAATATTTCAAGGTCATAGGTTTTTTAGTTCAGAAATGACGGACATTACAACCCTCAGTATTGGGTTCAAATAACTTGGGACCCAGATCTTTGAACGTACGGCTTATTTTAAACTGGTGTGCGTTTAAATTTATGTTTGTCAATCTGTCTATTTGTTCCAATTAATCTCCGAAACGGCTGGGTCGATTTTAACGGAACTTTCAATGGCAGATAGGTGATGTTATAAGGGGTAACTTAGGCTACATTTAGTTTAGGTACATAAAAGAATTATGGGATCCGATCCGATCCTATATAAAACCTATAAACACGCGAACGAAGTCGCGGGGGTCAGCTAGTAATTAATATTACCATGTCAACAGTCAGACACTTAATATTTATGTGTGTATCCTAAGTGTTACGAGATACCGCGACTGTTAATTCTTTACCGAGTCTTTGTTTTATCCAAGAATGTATATCGAATCTCAGACCGCAGAAAATGGAGGCGTAAGGTCGGTATTCGACGCGTCATCGGTTCGCGATTTTATAATGCAAAAGTCAGTGTAAAGTGAACTTGTAGCCTTGTAGGCAAGTAGGTAGGTACTTACCTACTCTATTTATGGTTTACAAAGTTTATTGTGTTATGACTTATGAGACTTTGTATGATGTAGGTAATTTTTTTACTACTTGATAACATATGGATAATAACCTAAATCATGCTCTTTATCTATATACTAATAAATAAAATTGAAGTGTCTGTCTGTAATATCGAAATAACTACCTCATATTAAGCTCATATGGTTATTTGAACGGTACCATAAACGAATCACACGTTTTTAAAATTTTTGTCTGTCTGTCTGTCTGTCTGTCTGTCTGTCTGTCTGTCTGTCTGTCTGTCTGTTTGAACGGGCTAATCTTCGGAACGGCTGAACCGATTTTGACGGGACTTTCACATACAAGTAGAGAATTAACCAGGGAGTAACATAGGCTACTTTTTTAACCGACTTTCAAAAAAGGAGGAGTTGTGTTTTTCTACCTATGTACACCGATATCTCCGAGATTTCTGAACCGATTTGCGTAATTTTTTTTTTAATCGATAGAAAAACATTGCGACACTGTCCTACAAAAAACTTGGATTCCAACTCCTCAATCCTGATGCTGTAGGGGAACTGATCCCCAAAACTAATGGGATTTAGTAACTGTCGGTTATTTAAATTGATATTGGGGGTGCCAATTAAAGACTTTATCGTTGAATGAACTCGAGTAGGTACATATTCAACTCCTCAACCCTGATGCTGTAAGGAATTGCATTCCGAAATCGTGGGGATCCCATGGAATTTTTCCGTTTTGGTGACGGGTTACTACACAGATAGGCTACTTTTTGTTCTGGAAAATCAAAAGTTCCCACGGGATTTTTAAAAACCTAAATCCACACGGGCGAAGCCGTGGGCATCATCTAGTATGGTAATAAAATACATATACCTATATTTTTTAAGAAAAAAGAACTGACTTCAATCGATTCGAATTAAAAACTTTAAAATAATAATTTATTTATTTAGATCAATTAATGACGATTAAACTAGGTATTTACCTAACTCAAATAATAATATAGGTATAATGTTATTTAATTTTATGAAGTTTTTTTGAAGAAGAAGAAGTGAAGAAAATAAAAACCTGTAACTAAGCTGCATACAAAAAATCAGCTAGTTATTAATAGAGAATATTTAATCATTTTTATAACCTCATTATTTGGAAATTTTCGGAGTGGAGGTCGCTGTAGAACAGTAGAATATTATTAAAAAACCAGCTGGTTTTTTTTATGCAGTCTAATAAATACTTGTATAATGAAATGGCCATATAGTCTTACTTTAGTGGAACGATTTCCCACCCGAGCGAATCGAAATTTTTATACATCATTGAATTTTTAACACTCGAGTAGGTACGGCCCTTCATCGAGAATTTTCATAAATAAATAAGTTGGTCGTCTCGTCGAAACGAACCTACTTACGAAAATTCAGCTTGTTATTAATCACTAAAAAATTTGTTCCTCGGCTGCCGGACTAATATGCTTAAGAGGCCGGTACCCGGATTCGTAATTTTTTACGAACTTTTGAACACCATAGTGCTTTAGATATAATGATTACTTTAAAAAAATTATCAAATATTAAAGATCAATCCTTTTTTAATGGAATGTTGGGAATAAAATATTAATTTTATTAAAAAATATTATTCAAATCTTAATTCTTGCGGAAGACGTTTACTGATTTTACGCTTTTGAGTGAAACTTTCGTCACACATATAAGTACTAAAAATTGTAGAAAGCGACTGAAAAAAAATACTAATAGTATGAACACACTCTCAAAATTGGAATGTTGGAATTAGTTTTTCTATGTTTTATACAAAATTAGTAAATAAAAAAATAAAAACCGCACGTACGATTTATGAAAATTTAAGCATTAGATTAACCCCAATTTCTTTAATTTATCGCAATTTCACTAATAAAAAAAATATATAGCGCGAAAGTTTAGGATTCATTTAGTTATAATTGTAAAAAAAAATAATCCAGAAACTATTTATATGACCAAAAAAAATTGTCAAAGTATCCTAAAATTTACAAATAAAATGGCACAGCAGACAGTACGAATGCCATACCGAGCTTAGCGCTCTTCGAGGGAGGACGTGTTGTTGCCCGACGCAGCTCACGCACACATGCAAAGCTGTGTAATGACTTGTCGTAAAAGTTATAGCGCAGCCGACTCAGTTTGATGATTTGTGCATAGGTTTTATTTCATTAGTGGTCCGATCTGATCAATGCTGAGTTAATGCTATGTTTTGGTATAAGTATGTGTTGATATAATATGTATATATTGAATTGAAATATTTTTTGTATGACATAATATTAAAATCTCATACTCGAAGTTCTTTTGGGACGAAAGAGGGGTTGAGAATGAGGTGAATAGGAACGACTTATGGGTGAATAGGAACAGTTTTGTAGGGTTGTCACAAAACAGGAAACTGTTACTATAACTTAAAAAAGTCGACGCCATTTTGAAATTCTTTGTTAATTGACCGATTTTATTCAAAATCGATATTTAGAGCTCCCTGGGATCACAAAACAGGAAACTGTTACTAAAACTTAAAAAGTCGACGCCATTTTGAAATTCTTTGTTAATTGACCGATTTCATTCAAAATCGATATTTAGAGCTCCCTGGGATCACAAACCAGGAAACTGTTACCAAAATTTTAAAAAGTCGGCGTCATTTTGAAATTCTTTGTGATTGTACCGATTTCGTTCAAAATCAATATCTGAGGATCCCTCGGATCACAGAATAGGAAACCGTTACCAAAATTTTAAAAAGTCGACGCCATTTTGAAATTCTTTGTGATTGTACCGATTTCGTTCAAAATCAATATCTGAGGATCCCTAGGATCACAAAACAGGAAACTGTTACCAAAACTTAAAAAAGTCGACGCCATTTTGAAATTCTTTGTTAATTGACCGATTTCATTCAAAATCGATATTTAGAGCTCCCTGGGATCACAAAACAGGAAACTGTTACCAAAACTTAAAAAAGTCGACGCCATTTTGAAATTCTTTGTTAATTGACCGATTTCATTCAAAATCGATATTTAGAGCTCCCTGGGATCACAAAACAGGAAACTGTTACCAAAACTTAAAAAAGTCGACGCCATTTTGAAATTCTTTGTTAATTGACCGATTTCATTCAAAATCTATATTTAGAGCTCCCTGGGATCACAAAACAGGAAACTGTTACCAAAACTTAAAAAAGTCGACGCCATTTTGAAATTCTTTGTTAATTGACCAATTTCATTCAAAATCGATATTTAGAGCTCCCTGGGATCACAAAACAGGAAACTGTTGCCAAAATTTAAAAAAGTCGGCGCCATTTTGAAATTCTTTGTGATTGTACCGATTTCGTTCAAAATCAATATCTGAGGATCCCTAGAATCACAAAACAGAAAACTGTTACCAAAACTTAAAAAAGTCGACGCCATTTTGAAATTCTTTGTTAATTGACCGATTTCGTTCAAAATCGATATTTAGAGCTCCCTGGGATCACAAAATAGGAAACTGTTACCAAAATTTAAAAAGTTGGCGCCATTTTGAAATATTTGTGATTGTCCCGATTTCGTTCAAAATCAATATCTGAGGCTCCCTGGGATCACAAAACAGTAAACTGGTACCAAAATTTAAAAAATTCAGCGCCATTTTGAAATTCTTTATTAGTTGACCGATTTCGTTCAAAATCAATGTTTGAGGCTGATGGGATCACAAAACAGGAAACTGTTAACAAAATTTTCAACAGTCAGCGCCATTTAGAAATTCTTTGTCTCAAAAAAACAATGCTTAGTACGATTTTCTAATATGATAAAAAGTGTGTATCGATTATGAACGAAATCGGTACAATAACAAAGAATTTTTTAAATGGCGCCAACTTTTTTAAATTTTGGTAACAGTTACCTATTTTGTGATCCCTGCGGAGCTCTAAATATCGATTTTGAATGAAATCGGTCAATTTACAAAGAATTTCAAAATGGCGTCGACTTTTTAAGTTTTGGTAACAGTTTCCTGTTTTGTGATCCGAGGGATCCTCAGATATTGATTTTGAACGAAATCGGTACAATCACAAAGAATTTCAAAATGGCGCCGACTTTTTTAAATTTTGGTAAGTTTCCTCTTTTGTGATCCCAGGGAGCTCTAAATATCGATTTTGAATGAAATCGGTTAATTAACAAAGAATTTCAAAATGGCGTCGACTTTTTTAAGTTTTGGTAACAGTTTCCTGTTTTGTGATCCCAGGGAGCTCTAAATATCGATTTTGAATGAAATCGGTCAATTAACAAAGAATTTCAAAATGGCGTCAACTTTTTTAAGTTTTGGTAACAATTTCCTGTTTTGTGATCCCAGGGAGCTCTAAATATCGATTTTGAATGAAATCGGTCAATTAACAAAGAATTTCAAAATGGCGTCGACTTTTTTAAGTTTTGGTAACAGTTTCCTGTTTTGTAATCCTAGAAATCCTCAGATATTAATTTTGAATGAAATCGCTACAAATAACAAAGAAAGTTAAAGTGGCGCAAACGTTTTTTTAATTTTGGTAACAGTTTTCTGCTTTGTGATCCCAGGGAGCCCTAAATATCGATATTGAACGAAATCGGTCAATTGACAATCGAATTTCAAAATGGCGCTGGTTTTTTATTACTTACTTGAATTTTTTATAAATGATCTGCACTTTATTTAAATTTATTATCAACTGTAAATATTTATTAATATAGTAATATTAAATGAGTAAGTATGTACCTAAATGTAAAAATACCTTAATATTTCAATAAATATTTCTTTTACATCTTGTATTTTCTCGCTATTGAAGTGAAAAGTTGTATGTATCACGCGATAGCAAAGTCAATCACAACAAAAACAAAATTTGCCATTTTGTTGAACAAATAACTACTGTTTATTAAATTGTATCCTCCTGTGCCAACCCTACCAGAATAGGTATAAATTTTGCTCGCTTCTTAGAAGCTTTGACTCTGTTCCGTTTCTCCTCTGTGACACAATAACGTCAGAATAAAATGGACCTAAAATTCAGTACCACTGATTTTAATTGTTTAGAGCGTTGGCTGTTGATGAACTTGAGCTTTAAAACAAGGCTATTAAGGTTCATTTTACTTTAACGATAAAGTTTGTGTCAGTCCGATTCTATCAGAGATGCAAAATCTCACCATAAGTACCATACTGAACACATTTCTCTTTCAAAAACTTTATATCTATAGCTATAGGTAGATTACTTTATCAAAGTTTCTTGAAAGTAGGTATAAAGGTTGGAAAAGGGAGCGGGGAACGGGAACCGGGAATCCACGATTCCTTCAGGATTTGTGAAAAATCGAAATTCACGCGGGCGAAGCCGCGGGCAAAAGCTAGTATATTATATAATATTGAATATTTTTTTTTAAATCTTGAATGTCTATTTTGATCGGACTAAATAGAGGGAGATAAGTTATCTCACAACTAAATTTAATTAAGTTAAAACAGTTAGGGACTGTTTCACCACCTTCGGATAAGTGTCAGATAGCTTATTCACAAGTTTTGTCTTTGTCACTTGACATAAAGTAAGAAAGTGACAAAACTTACGTTTAGTCTATTCGACACTTATCAGAAGGTGGTGAAACAGGCCCTTACATACCTAAATTATGTCTATATAGTAATATATATCGTAGTAATGTCTTTAATAATAAACACATAAAATAGAGTTCTATGAAAAATAAATTATTTTCCTGGATAAAAAATAGCCTTTCTCCACCTTCGGGATGTAAGCCATATTATGTGTACTAAATTGCATTAAAATTGGCTAACCGAACGAAATCCTGGGCGAGTCAACTAGTACAAGAAAAAAGAATATAATAAAAACATCACGGTTTGAACACGAACAAATATTAGTTTAGCACCTACTCATCAAGTCTTTGGTAATAAAATATTATAGGTACTCGGGCCATTCTTGACAATAAATAAAAATTCGGTTACAAGAAGCAAATACGAATACAACAAGTGTTCCTGCAAGAATTGAGCACGTGCAAATTTTATTTATGACCTAAGATTAGCAACTGCATAGTAGATAATTGCACACCTGAGAGAACTTCTTTATCAAAACAACCTGTATACCTGAAATAACCAGATTAATCTATTGACCAATATAATAAGCATTGATCGTATAATCTTTTGTTTTGTTGCGGCGTGATTGAAGGAGAAACCAGCAAACCAATAAACTAATAAACAAACACACTTTCGGATTATAATATGGGTAGTAATATAGCTGTATTTAATTCTTACAGGTGTTATGTGTAAGTATAAACGATTACACAACATCTTGATAATAATTATATACTTACCTAAATCGAACATTAAAAAAAAGGAAATATAAAATATACTAAGATCTAAAATTTTATTTTATTAGCGCGTTGAATTTGGAACGCAAAGTATCAATATAGGTTAGTCCGACCGCTTTTAAGTATACCGTGTCTTTGTGTGAGTGCAGCTTACGGTGCCATTGTGAGGTACACGCACACATTTAAAACTCGGGCCGAAACTGACTAGCGCGGGACGGCATACGGCCTCTTAATTCGATTTTTTGCTTCCTTCGCGGCCATCTTCCACAAGTGTCATCCCCTTCTCGGTACACGATAGTAAATACGTAAAAGTTATCCTTCTTACATTATTATTAAAAATCTGGATCATTGTGCCCCATAATATGGGCTACAAGAATTTAAGGGATTACCTATTATGTAACCCCTTAAATTCTTTACTTAATGTGGGCGATATCGAAACAACACCATGTATTGTACCTATAGTGCGACTTTTTCTTTTTACTGCACGCAGCACGCTAGCTTAATGCAAGTGCATCATAATTTACTACATACATGTACCTATTTATCATCGAATGACTCAATGAGTCATGTGTAGAAACAAAACTATACACGCAATCCACAATATTCTGTTCGCGCCCTATAAATATCCGTTAGACACTGCGTCATTATTGAGAGGTCGAACGCCTTGAAAGTTGAGATATTAATATTTATTTTTCCCTTTTGTGATTTTTTTCTTGTGGGAGGCTGTAGTATATTGTCATATAGGCGTTATAATTTAGTTACTTACCGCACCTCATACCGGCAAGTGACTTAGCCCTCATACGCATTAGCGGTTGTGGTAGCGGTGCGGCTAGCCGCTTCTATATTTTTATATGCAACCGCTACCGCAACCGCTAATGCGTACGAGCGCTTAGTGCGTACAAAATGAGCGGTTGCATATAAAAATATAAAAAGCGGCTAGCCGCACCGCTACCGCAACCGCTAATGCGTATGAGGGCTTACATGGTGATAAGAAACTAGAATACGGAACCCTAACAAGTGTAAATTGAAAATTTAAAAAACCCCCGACATTCGCCATTTAGTGGCGGCGGCCATCTTGAATTTGCAATAGTGCTATTCTACTAGTCAAGCCCTTTCATTTGATACCCATATCAAGGGAGTTGTGAAAAAATATATCATCCGCCATTTTGTAGCGGCGGCCATCTTGGACCGATTTTCATCAAACATAGCTAAGAACACTCTCGACTAATTCACCTTTCAAACAAAAAAAACCGCATTCAAATCGGTCCACCCGTTTGAGCGCCACAGGGGAACAGACAGACACACACACACACACACACACAGACACGTCAAACTTATAACATCCCGTCGTTTTTGCGTCGGGGGTTAAAAAGGGGCTACGCTACGGTCTGTTGGTCCCATTGCTTTGACCTACCCAGTTCCTTCCTCCCCCGGAGAAAAAAAAAAGACCCACCCAGTGGCCAGTGGGTCCATTAGTATTTAACCCTATTAAGAGCGTTGACGCACGGACCCGCTTCGCAAGTTTAGGCATTTACCTGGGATTCTTTGTTTACGTGAATGAACGCGCCGTTTCAAATGCAGTGTAGTGTAACAAACCGTTTTGATCTTTTTACCATTTTCAAACGGGCTATTTATTTTTTCAATATTCTTAGGCACCTATACCTAAGTTTTTAGTTCGTAGATTTTTAATTTTATATAGAATAGAATAGAATAGAAAAGTTTTTTATTCAAATAAACTTTTACAAGTGCTTTTGAATCGTCGATTGAGTCTACCACAGGTTCGGAATGCAGTTCCAGCCGAGAAGAACCTGTAAGAAACTCGGCGGTTGCTCTTTTTTAAAAATAACATTATAACAATTATTATTATTAATGTACATGATTGAAATGCCGTCTCGCGCATTGCTGGAACGAGTTAAATCCAAGCTTTTTTATCGTTTATATAATCTTCAATTGTATAATAAGCTTTTTTTATGAGCATACTTTTAATAAAGTTCTTAAACTTGTGTAAAGGCAAGTCTAAGACATATTTTTTATTCAGATAAACTTTTACAAGTGCTTTTGAATCGACAAATGAATCTACCACTGGTTCGGAATGGTGCTTACAATTCTACACGTTAAGAAGGGCAGACAAAAGTAGCCCCATTTCCGACGGCGGCACCCGTTCACGAGCATGACGCATGATCCAGCCATTGCTTCGCTCAACCATATTTGAGGGAACGTAACAACCCGCACCACACGACACCACCACGCATATAGCAGGCATAATTAATGTATAATGCTTGAAAAAGACCTTATAGAGTAGACCAGTACATAAAAATTATAATTGGAGAATATAGTACAGCTTCTGATATTGATTTTTTTATATACCTACTCCGTACTCGTGTAAGGGTAAGATAAGATAGTGAAGAAAAATGCAGATTCATTCAAAATCTTGTTAATTTACTTATTACATACCAGATTTTGCCCGCGGCTTCGCCCGTGTGAATTTCGGTTTTTTACAAATCCTGAGGGAATCGTGGATTTATCTTTTTACATATTTACAAAATAAAGTTATTACTAAAGTAATTCAAAACAGGTAATAAATACATTTTCTGTATGTAGATTGTAGGTATACTAAATGAACATTAAATATACCGCTAATACAAAAATGCAATTAGATCATTCATTGTAATGACGCAATGTACCTTAAAATATTAGAATTAATAAAATCTATATATATAAAACAAAGTTGTGTTAGTTCAAACACTTATAACTCGAGAACGGCTGGAGCGATTTTCATGGTTTTTGATTTGTCTCCGTTCAGAATAGCATAATAACTATTAAAAACATTGGAAAATTGACGAAAAAATAAAATAAGAGGAAAAACATTTTCCCATACAAAATGTTCGAGGGATTCGTAACTGTCAAACAACCCATCGCGTCGATACGGTAAACTCTCTCAACCGTACCTATATAATTCTTTGGTACGTATGTTAGTCACCTCCTCCTCCTAAACGGCTGGACTGATTTGTATAATATTTTGTGTGTATATTTCAATGGGTTCCTGGATGGTTTGAAAACCGTTGTTACCGGACGATAGTTTTTGTATACGATAGCTATTTTCTAGTTCATTTTCCACATAATATTATGTACTATGTTGGCCGCGAGTTCGTCAGCGTGGATTTAGGTTTTTAAAAATCCTGTGGGAACTATGTCAATTTTCGAGACGCAAGCTACCTCTGTACCTACCAAATTTTGTATAACGAATTTGTTAAATGGACGGACCTTTAAGAATTCCGTGAGAACTCTTTAATTTTTCGAGATAACCAGTATAAATTGACAATTTAAAAAACCCCCGACATTCGCCATTTTGTGGCGGCGGCCATGTTGGATTTACATAGTGCTATTCTGCTAGTCAAGACCTTTCATTTGATACCCATATTAAGGGAATTGTGAAAAATATGTAATCCGCCATTTTGTAGCGGCGGCCATCTTGGATCGATTTTCATCAAACATAGCTAACAACACTCTCGACTAATCCACCTTTCAAACAAAAAAAACCGCATTCAAATCGGTCCACCCGTTTGAGCGCTACAGGGGAACAGACAGACACACACACACACACACACACACACACACACACAGACACGTGAAACTTATTACACCCCGTCGTTTTTGCGTCGGGGGTTAAAAAGTATCCTATATCCGTCCCCAGGATGTAAGTTACTCTGTACCTAATTACATAAAAATCGGCAGACAGACAGACACACTTTCGCATTTATAATTTTATATAGTATGGATTACTGATTTACAACTATAATCCTCAACTATAACTATAATATAATATATTACAATTATTAAAAATACGTAAAATGTTTTCATCTATCTGTAAGAAAAAATAGCAAGCATTAAAAATATCTAGTATTGAATAGTGACAGTCGCACTACAATTTTACGTATATTCCATGTAATCCAATAAGAATTGCCGAGACAAAAAGCGTTACGTCCGTTCGCGGAGAGGCCTCGGCTCATACTAGTTTCCTAGTTCAATTTCCTACTGCCTGTTTCTGCGTTTTGGTGTCTGTTTCAAAGTTATTTTATGGAAACAAATAGTAGTTAATTTTAGATTTTTTTTTACTTATATTATTGCAAATATGGTTAACTTTTATATCATTTATATGTACTTAATTTTACTTATAAATGGCGAAAAATAATCTACTAAAATGACGGTTTTATATGTCTATAATTTACTGAAATTAAAATTCTTTTGCTTGGATTTTTATGATGTAAAAAACGCCAAATTAAAAAATGTTTTCTTCCACGTCTTTAGTTCAGGGCATTTCCTTTCATAAATATATCTTTGTGTGTGAATTGAACAAGTAACTTTTGACGTAGTGAACGCCAAAGATTCCACGAATCCCAAAATTCATAAATAGGCTTTTGGTATTTTGGCAATTAGACAAAAACTATCAATAAATTGCAAAATGTTGTCTTACAATTCCCTAGAACACAAAATTTTCTACAATGTAGTATAAATAAGTTTTTAAGTAAATGCATAGATTAACAACATATGAAGGGTTGAAATAGCTTAAAAATGAGCTAAAATGGCGCAGAACGCATCAACGCTCTTAAGGATTTCCATGTCCTGATGGTCCCACCAGTGGGTCTAGTGGTGTGGTTAGGTAATAAGAAATACCTATCTACATGAAGGACACACTTATTTTAGAAGTAGGTAGGTAATAGGTATGCATAATTATTTATTTTTCCTTAATAACAATATGTAGGTACTTATTTATGTTCTCATAAAATTGAGTCTGACGAAGTCGGAAACGTGATGCGCCTGTTTTTATTAAGGAATGTCATCCAGTGCAAACTGCGCTATAGGTACACTTACCGTTAGGGCGAGCTTAGAATACAGAATCAATAAACGGAGTCAGTTCGTCGACAAGTCGGTTCTGCCGTGATACCGCTATCGTGTAAATTGTTATTTTTGTCGTGTAATTGTTAAAGTTAGAGTAATTTGACTATGTAGCAATCTATCAGTAAAATAGAAGGCAGTCATTACTTTGCGGAAATCATGATACACAATAAAAAAAAAATCGATTTTGCTATAATCTGCTGAAACAGACAAATCTGTATGCAGCAACGTGTAGCATGCGCTGCACTGCTACCATATATGCAGGAAAAGCAAGCAACCAAGCAAACAATACTCATTACATAATACATACTCAACACACAATACACACTCTATGCGCACGTTCCACTCCGAGACCGGAGCATTCTCATAGGACCTATGAGAATGCTCCGGTCTCGGAGATCTCCTATGACATAGGAGATCTAGACTCTACAATACACGATTGCAGTCTTTACAAAACAGATTTGTCTTTCGGTCGTGCGGCTAGGATTTATGTAGATTGAAGATACATACATCCATCCGTCGATAAGTAAAATATACGTAGAAGTGCATCGCATCCGCGTGTATCTAATGAAACGGAAATTTTGTACGTCTAACTAATTATATTTTACAGCTTGAGTATAGCTTGCAATGGGCTATCAACCCGCGTTGTTTGCTTACGTCTCATTAGCTTAAATGGCTTGTACCTAGTCCTTTTGTTTGCTGTCATGTACACACTGAGGCGCTTTTATACATCGCCCCGACACGCCCGTATCTGCGTCTAATGATACTGACTGACTCATATTATCATATACTGGAACAACGTCTCATTAGAGGTAGGTACAGTTACTTATATCGTATCGTATGCAAATCTTTATAATAATCTTTATAATGTTAAAAAACTACGTCACAAAAGTAGGGTAAGGAGTTTGGCAGTCTATATGTACCTAAGTATAACTAAGTATGCTAAACTATCAGAGCATGTATGTTTGTACGTAGGTATGAATGTTCATCTCCTCCTTCATAACTCCTAAGCTACTCCCTCATGTCTGGATGAACGATACTACCTAAGTGATTTTTTTTAATCTTTAAAGAGTTGTATAGGTGAAGGTTTATCAAGTAAGAATATGTAGGTATTATGTTAAAAAAATGAAATTTTGCTTTACATTGAGTTAATTCATACAATAGTTCATTCTCTATCCGGAATTAACTAGTGCAGCAATGGTCCATCACTAGAGGTCATGTCAATATAAAGTCACGTCAGTACCGCCATATTTGTTTACATTTTAGCTCAACTTGTATGGAATTGACTATATAGGAGGTACTTATACTTTATCTTAGTTAGACTATATATTATTTTTGTTGTGGTCTCCAGGTGTTAACGGCCAACATCGGCACCCTCCTGGACCTGTACGGCGTGGAGAAGGGCCTGGACCACTACCGCTCCTCGCAGGAGCTGACCTTCGACGAGTTCCGCTACTACCTGCAGCGTGAGGTGTTCAGCTCGCTGCCCAAGGCGCTCAGCCTGCCGGTCGCGAGGGAGTACGAGAAAAAGATTAGTGAGGTAACATCATCAACCCATTACCGGTCCACTACAGGGCACAGGTCTCCTCTCAGAATGAGAAGGGTGGCCATAGTCCACCACGCTGGTCGAATGCGGATTGGTATGACTTCACACGCCTTTGAGTACATTATGGAGAACTCTCATGCGTGCAGGTTTCCTCACGATGGTATCCTTCACCGTTTAAGCAAGTGATATTACTTAAAACGCACATAGCTCCTTTTGTTTGTGTGTAGTTTCCTTTTTCCATTTGAAAGTTAGAGATCCCCGACACGCGACCGAACTCGGTCACCCCGAAAGTGAGGCCGACATCTTAACCACTAGGCTATCATTGCAGCTTTTTTAGTGAGGTATATAATATAACGGTATATTTTATATACCTCAATTTTCATCTTTATCAGCTTGTTCAGCTTTGGAGAGCATGTGAAGCTTTTGGTCCCACGCCTGATCTCTCTCCGGTCATCGGTCATGTCAGCAATCGGATTGTAACATTGAGGGAATAGGGAGTGCAGCTGTGTAGCTTGCGCACACACTTGAGTGCACTATAATATCACCTGTATGGACTATAGCAGATGTACCTACTCAGAGAACCGCAGCTAACCGGACTATTTACTTGCCTGCTTGGGTTGGCCCTTCCTCGTAATCACCAACTTTGCTCACTTGTATCATATTTAATATTGTTTCAGGTCTGCTGGTTTGTGTGTCGAAAGAGTCTGTTGACGAGAGACAAGCCGATCTTCAGCGACGATTCCGTGTTCAAGTTGTTCCGGATATTCTGTCTTCTCGCCGATTTGGTACAAGACGCCGACGATACCAACCATTATGTGGTAAAACTTGACTTCTTTTTATACAAGAAATACTTACTATTTTTTAAGAAAAATTAAACCCACTTCGGTGCGGTGATCTCTGAGAAACCGGTGTACCAATGAATAATATTAGTGTCTAGCATTGGGTACATATATGCGTGTAACTTCGTACATAAAAATGATAACTAGTTAAATGTGTTAGATACTGAAACCTTTTTGAATGTATGTAGATTAAGATCATCAAAATCGGTTCATTAGTTTTTGAAATAATCGCGGACAGACTACTTTATATCCCAAAAAATCAACAGTTTCCACAAAAAGCTATCCACGCGAACAAAGATGTTGGCATCATCTAGTAAATTGTGTTATGATAATTAATTAGAAAAACAAAGACGTTTTAACGCAACTTAATTAGGTAGGTACTTTATTTAAAGTAGCCCATCTGTGAACCAGATGCGAATATGCGTGAACAAGAATCAGTCTAAACGGTCAATGTCCTATAATTTATTCTTGGTTTTTATTATTATTTCATAATATATTCTTAGGTTGATTGCCTTACTAAATTGTCTATTATCTATAACATGGAATTTGATACGAATTTCTGCAAGCTTTTTAATATTAAGTAAGTCATAAAACAATATTTAAGCTTTTATTGGTACCTAATAAAAACCTCATGGAATTCTAAGCTAAGGTCGAAGGAATGTTTAATGGAGTCGTGGTTTGGGGTAACCTCGAGAGACAGTCAGCCGAACAGAGATCGTTGCGATCTTCTCAGTGTAGCTGTCAAACTATGGCGATAGATTTCCTGAACATTACTTAAAATATGTCAGATGGGCTTAACTGAATACTTGTGGTATTGCAATAAAAAAAGCGAAAGTTGCACCCCTGCAGCAGGTTTTTATTGTCCTGTGGGGCTATTCTCTAATTTAGTTACCATCAGAAAATGGTAAACTTATTCGTTGCCTCTAATTTTTAGTTTCAGCCCACCTGGTCAGCCCCAAGAATCCAAACTGATCAGGCCCATAAACTCATTCCAGGTCGTCCTGCAGCCATCAGAGGCGGGTATAGTCGCTGAGCAACTGGTGCACTGCCTGGGCCTCCGTTGGGACGCCGCGGACTGGGAGGCGTTGGGCTCCTCGATAGGCCACTTTAAATGGGCAGCGTTCCTCGCAGTGCTCGAGGCTAAGTACTGCGGCGACCAGCAGTTACACACCGAAGCGTTGATAGAAGCTGTGGACGAGTTGTACGATGTTTTCATCGAGGATATTATTAAAAAGGTTAATTTAATTCTTCAAGGATCCTCCTATTCCGTCTTTTCATTGACTAAACGATGTAAACGATAGCGGACCACAACCAAGCGGTGTGCGAGGTCTTTCCTTCCGCGCACTCTAAAACTGTGCAACCAACTTCCTTCGGTGGTGTTTTCACATATAACTTCAATATGGGGTTATTCAACAAATTCCTCAAAAGCCGGCAACACATAAGTGGTTCCTCTGGTACTGCAAATGTTCATGGGCGGCGGTAATCACTTAACATCAGGTGACCCGCCTGCTCGTTTGCCCGCAATTTTTATAAAGAAAAAAAGATGATTAGTAGACACGCGACAAAAGCAATCTATTGACAAAGCAATCGAACGATGGAGGTTGATGGAGACAAATAATGTCTCAAGATTAGATCTATTTCGGGTATTATTAAGACGAGGACTATTTAGAAGCAGTTGATATCTATTTTTTTTTAAATAAACGAGGATGTCCCCTTTCATAAAAAGGGCCGTTATTATCCGGTTTATGTTATTAAAGTATAAGGTAACTATTCAAGGCTCACATTGAGCAATTACGCAATAGTGGCCATTGCGACGAGCCGAGCAGTGCG
The DNA here is from genome assembly GCA_920104075.1 of Melanargia galathea. Taxonomy (NCBI): domain Eukaryota; kingdom Metazoa; phylum Arthropoda; class Insecta; order Lepidoptera; family Nymphalidae; genus Melanargia; species Melanargia galathea. The sequence continues at coordinate 16,681,712 of OV049871.1, read as the reverse complement.
ATTTCTATGCATGTGGAATCGATATTTATGCTAACGATATAGGATACACATTGCATCTCTATCGACTGCTCTGTTCCTAGCGATGGCAAGTTTCGCGACTTTTGCAGCGAATTTAAATAGCACTTCTCGGCCAGAGGCCTCGCCCAGGATGGTTGGCACGGAGTCTCTGAACAGGTTCATTTGCAGTTGTTGTTGCAAATCTTCGCGGGCAGCTGCATGCTGTGGACAGTCCATCAGAAGATGAAGAATCGATTCCGATGAATTGCCATCACAGACGCAGCTCGGGCTGTCCTTGCGTTTGAACCTGTGCAGGTACTCCACGAAACCACCATGACCTGTCAACACCTGAGAAAGCACAATGCCGTGATCTATAGCTTTGGCTATTCTATAGGCAAACCAAACATCCGGCAGAAAGATCTTTGTGGTGCCTGCGGTTACTTCGGATGTATACCTCCGGTTCCACTCGTCAAGCGACTCCTCGCGGAGCAGTCGCTTGACGAATGAAATCGGGTTGATATCTATTTATCCATTAATATTTGAGCTTTCTGTTTTTTCTGTTTCGTGTTTAAAACAATCTTCAACAGGATACACCAATTTCGTATTTTCATCAACTAAAGTACCTAGCACATCACATATGACCATAGCAACCTGTAAAGGAGGGTGGTGGAGACAAGGGGCGGGTCAGAACATTGATCTATATCTCGTATTATTTAGATGAGTTCGATTTAAAAGGAGCTGATATATGCCTGTTCCTTAGCATAATCAAACCAAAATCACCTAATTACAACAGCCTTACGTCACTAGAGTCCCAAACTATCCGTTTCAAGCTTGACTTTAACGGTAATTACGATCAGATATCTAATATCCTTGACTTCTTTCAGGGATATCTCTTCAAACGCGGCTACCTTCTACCAACCATGCGAGAGTACTGGTGTGTTCTTCAACCATGCGCCCTGACTTATTACAAGAGCTCCTCGCAAAAGGAGCAGTGTGGAAGAATTACCATAGACGAATACTGTTCTGTAGAAGCGGCGCCAGGCGAGGGCAAGATACAGCGGTTTCAAGTCATCACCCCAGAAAGAACATTCGAGTTTGGGACACAAGATCACAAGTGCTTACCCTTATTACCTACCTATTACCTAATATCTTTATTAGCATTCACTATTATCCATTTTCTACATTAAATTTATCTATAAGGTTATGCCGAGTCTGCACATCTCGAAAACGCTACTAGATTTTGAATATCGAAAAACTACACAGGTACAAATTGGGCATAATCCCAATGTTATCAGTCTATAAGAGAAACGTCAAAAATTGTAAGTAAATATAGGCTTTCCAAAAATAAACGTGAAAATCTATTAGGAAGATATTCTGCAATTAAGAGATATTCAATGAGCGATACTTCACCAGGAGTCGTCTCCAATGGCTATCGGCCCTACGTCAGGCGGCGGCCGTGTCAGGCGGCGCGGAGGGCTACCAGAGAAGAGCGCGAGCCGGTAGACGGGGCGCGGGCGCGAGGCGCGAGCAAGAAGTGAGGGACGCGCGCGCGAGGCTGCAGCACGAGGTGCGAGCCAGGCTCGCGGCTGAGGCACAAGCTCAGGTACCTAAATACAAATCACGGCAAATAAGTCGACCGGTGACCTTCAATGCGCAGAAGTCGAAAATGAGATATCTCGGGGTGTGAGGGGGTCGCGGGGAGGGCGTGGGGATCGTTCGTAAGCACTGATTAGCTCTCGCGGATCCCTCGTAAGCACTGATTGACTCTCCAATCGTATTGTGTCCCGCTCACTCGTACGACGCTGCGCGCACTTGAAGGTCGCCGTCGACTTACGTGCCGGGGGTTATACATTGCAGCAATTTTTTTTGACGTGATAATGTCTTAGAGACCCCGCAGACATACAATTTTAAGTTAGTCAACTAAATCGCAGAGTATACTGATAAGGACAGTGACTTATGACACCCCGGACATCATAAGTCATAACCAACTAAATCGTTCAACTAAATAATTGAACGACGATTGTATCAGAGTCGAAATTCCCTTCCGATTACGTCCAATTTAAACGTTGGCCAACTAAATTGTGAAAGTTCGCGTTTTAGTTGTTCGATAGTCGGCCAACTTGAAATTGTATGTCTGCGGGGTCTCTTATAAATTGGTGAACGCTAGCTACATGCATGAAAAAGCATGACTCATTGTCACGTATCGCGGAACGTAGCACGTAGCGCGGAACTAAGCGTTCGGCTTGTGACGCATCTATCTCTCTTTGTTCTCTTATGACGTTATCACGTAAAATTATTATAGTCCGTAAATCGACTTAACAGACAACCAACTTTTTCAGCTATGTTAAAAATACCTATCAATAATATCTTTTCCTCTTGTTTTAGGATGCTGGATGTTTTGAGCTCTTTTGTATGCAGTTGAAAACTACAAACAGTCCCCAACTTTTCATATCACTAACATAATTTTCAGGAATTAGCCGAACTAGCACAACAAGATAACAAGAAATTAGAAGAGTTGAAAACAACGCAAACAGAACTAGAACGACTGCTGCAAGAGGAGACTCAAGCGAAACGAGATGAAGAAATTGTCAGAGCACTCCAAGCCAGGTAACCTAAATATAATATAACAAGTAACAACTTGACAAGCTTACCACCACCACCACTATAGCCTTTTAACGTCCCACTGCTGGGCACAGGCCTCTACGCTCTAAATCTACGCTCTAAATCCCTCTCTCATAGGAGAGAGGGATTTAGAGCGTAGATCCGCTACGTTGCTCCAATGCGGGTTGGCGGGCTTTAACGACTATTGTCCGATAGTTATAATAACCGGGACCGACTGCTTAACGTGCTCTCCGAGACACGGGGGTGAAACACCGCCAGCTTCTATACTTAACTTCGGGCTGGCACTGAGAATTCCTTGACAGAAAAACCCGACACCTAACAATTATTTGCCCGACCCGGGAAACGAACCCGGGACCTCATGATCTGCAGTCGAATATGCTAACCACTAGACCATCAACGAAGCAGAAAAGTTCACAGAATTATGTAAAGAAGAAATTAATATTGTAATTCCAGAGTATTGGCAGAAGAATGGGAGAGGCGGGAAGAGTTAGAAAGGTTGCAAGAAGAGCAGAACAAGATGTTAGAAGAAGAAAGACTGAAACGCAAACAGTTTGAGATGCTACAAGCTGAAAAAGAAGCACAGTTCAGAGGTATGAAGAAACTTTTGATCTTACTTACCTATACTTGGATTAAAGGACTTTCATAAACATCTTTGGTTCATCAAAGATCAATAATAATTATCCATTTTAGAAGCTGAAAGAAGACTGAAAGAGCTAGAAGAAGAGAAACAAAGACTGGACGCAGAGCTTCGCGCAGCGCAGGAGAAAATCTCGCAGACGGAGCACAACGCGCATGCTCTACATGTGCAGCTTAGAGTAAGTACCTAGACTGGCTATAGACTCTAGTTTTAACTTTTTTTTATAGAGCTCAAAAAGAACAAGTGTAAATTGAAAATTTAAAAAACCCCCGACATTCGCCATTTAGTGGCGGCGGCCATCTTGAATTTGCAATAGTGCTATTCTACTAGTCAAGCCCTTTCATTTGATACCCATATCAAGGGAGTTGTGAAAAAATATATCATCCGCCATTTTGTAGCGGCGGCCATCTTGGACCGATTTTCATCAAACATAGCTAAGAACACTCTCGACTAATTCACCTTTCAAACAAAAAAAACCGCATTCAAATCGGTCCACCCGTTTGAGCGCCACAGGGGAACAGACAGACACACACACACACACACACACACACACACAGACACGTCAAACTTATAACACCCCGTCGTTTTTGCGTCGGGGGTTAATAAATGAAAAACCACAAGTGGTGTTGTGTGTTTGTGGTTGAGTAAGATTTTCTGAGAACAACCGAAAATTGTCTGCGCAAATAGACATCTTTCATTCGTCCAAGCTTTCACTTCGTAGCTCCTATGTACGTTATCCTATCTACTGACTGGTAAGATGGGAATTGCAGAATATGGACAGAATCAAATAACACCGAAGGGCTCTTTCTAGAGGAGATATCATGAGATATACGAAAGCTAAAGGTAGCTTTGATGGGGGTAGGCTGCTGGGATACCAGTAACCTGTGTAACCAAACAATTGTATCGAATACCCCTGATATATATATATATATATAACAAAAATCGCGCACCCCTCTTCATTTTCCTTACAAGTAGGTATTTGACACGTTTATATTATAGGGAGATATGATAACCCTACATATCTGATGAGATAATAATTTTTGTTGAATATTTTATTTTTGTTTTATTTACATAATTAACATCTAGCTGAATGGCGACAATGGCGGCATCTGGTTTTGTGGAAGTAACGCTTTCAGGAATATGGGAATAAAAGTCCAAAAATATGTTAATAATAATAACAATTAACCTTTTCCAGGAAATGAACCCCAACCTCCGCAATGGCGAGAGAGCGCGTCGAGCCATTTCCTTCGTGCCCACAACCAAAAGTTCTTCCGACACGCTCATCGATCTCAGGGCACTCAGGCATTTGAAAACCCTCAATGATGAAGAGAAGCTATAGAATTTCAAAATGTCTCGGGCTTAGTTTAGAACTATACGTCAGGACACGCCAACGGATTGGAGTAGCGACGAGACGCAGTTTCTTTTAATGATCAGTATGCTTAGTCTCACTTTGCGGAGCTCGAAAGCTTTACAAAATACTATTGATCGAATCACAATGACTTCAGAGTAAAATAGACCTAAAATGGCTTATATTAAAGTTTGAGATTCGCCAATACATGCAGCATTCGAAAACAGCCAGCGCGCCAAGCAGTAATGTTGTAAAATAAATATTAGAACTATTGAATTACGGCTTTAAAAGAGTCTTTGGGTTCATTTTGCTCTGAAGTAATTGTTTGTCGATACTCTAATTTCGTTCATCATTACCACTATGTACAAAGGTCGGCATAAGGCCTCTGGATACCAAAGTCAACTTTATTCAATTTGATACACGCGTGAAAGCTGGACCGCAGTTCGTGTTTTGTTTTTATATACAACGTTAGTTTTACTTTACGCAAAACCTGAAAGTAGTTTGTTCAGAATCAGTAACAAAATCTAATCCAACCATTTTTATATAGTGTTATATTTTTGTCCAAAAATATTTTGAAATCTCACAAGCTTAGACACAATGATTTACCGCGCATCAGCTGACGGTCGGCACACAGCGGCGGTCATTCAACTCGCGTCGATCGCTAGGCGCTGCGGCGACGGCTTGCGGTGACCATTTTTTTCGAGGACAACGACGCAACATAACATGCTTATAACTTCATTACTTTTCATTATATTTTTTTGAAATTTTGTATAAATATTCTTAATGTAAAAATATTTGACACGTGTTTCGGTTTTTGCGCAAAGTAAAACTAACGTTGTATAAATCTATACTAATAAATAAAATTGAAGTGTCTGTCTGTAATATCGAAATAACTACCTCATATTAAGCTCATATGGTTATTTGAACGCTACCATAACCGAATCACACGTTTTTAAAATTTTTGTCTGTCTGTCTGTCTGTCTGTCTGTCTGTTTGAACGGGCTAATCTTCGGAACGGCTGAACCGATTTTGACGGGACTTTCACATACAAGTAGAGAATTAACCAGGCAGTAACATAGGCTACTTTTTTAACCGACTTTCAAAAAGGAGGAGTTGTGTTTTTCTACCTATGTACACCGATATCTCCGAAATTTCTGAACCGATTTGCGTAATTTTTTTTTAATCGATAGAGAAACATTGCGACCCTGTTCTATAAAAAAATTGGATTCCAACTCCTCAATCCTGATGCTGTAGGGGACCTGGATCCCCAAAACTAATGGGTTTTAGAAACTTTCGGTTATTTAAATTGATATTGGGGGTACCAATTAAAGACTATCGTTGAATGAACTCGAGTAGGTACATATCCAACTCCTCAACCCTGATGCTGTAAGGAATTGTTTTCCGAAATCGTGGGGATCCCACGGGATTATTTCCGTTTTGGGGACGGGTTTCTACAGATAAGCTACTTTTTGTTCTGGAAAATCAAAAGTTCCCACGGGATTTTTAAAAACCTAAATACACACGGGCGAAGCCGTGGGCATCATCTAGTCTATAATATAATAAAACTGTAACAGATCAAATTCTGTACATTGAAGATATTTTGAAATTTTTTATTGGAGGGCACTCTATAATCGATACTGAAGCCAAAATTGCAATTTTTTTCATTTTTGTCTGTCTGTCTGTCTGTCTTTCTGTCTGTCTGTCTGTCTGTCTGTATCTTGGCCGCACATCACGCCGAAACGACTGAATGGATTCAAATGAAACTTGGTACGATTTGATTTTATTTTCCGAGGTAGGACATAGGATACTTTTTATCCCGAAATTCAGCACGGTTCCTTTGGGAAAGGGGATGAAAGTTAAAACGTGTATTTAGCTGTAATTCATTAACGCGTTGTTCGATTTCACTCATTCTTTTTTTGTTAGAAAGGTAGTACTTTATGTATTGTCCTGTAAATATTTCAAGGTCATAGGATTTTTAGTTTAGAAATGACAGACATTACAATCCTCAGTATTGGGTTCAAATAACTTGGGACCCGGATCTTTGAACGTACGGCTTATTTTAAACTGGTGTGCGTTTAAATTTATGTTTGTCGGTCTGTCTATTTATTCCAGCTAATCTCCGAAATGGCTGGATCGATTTTAATGGAACTTTCAATGTTATAAGGAGTAACTTAGGCTACATTTAGTTTAGGTACATAAAAGAATTATGGAAACCGATCCGATCCTATATAAAAACCTATATCTACGCGAACGAAGTTGCGGGGTTCAGCTAGTTTTATAATATAAATCTACAGCCGTATCATTAAAAACTCTGTGTTTCGACGTCAATCACATGTATGATTGCTAGCCCTAGTGGTTTTTGTAACTTACCTAAGTACTATAAATCTTGCTGGGTAACTATGGACCAGCAATAACTAGGAGTTTTTTTAACTCCAAGCGCTAGATACGACAACTTGGCAGCTACAACATTGCATCTAGATAGTATGGGTACAAAAATCTAGCCCTTCTAGTTCAGCGTTCTATAGCGTTCTTGAGGAAGCGTTGATACCAATCTGATTTAATTAAAATTTACTGAAAAGGAAGGCGATCGGGAAATATTAGAAAAATTGTCTGTTATCAAATAAAAGCAGCTTTTATACATTGATAAAATTTATTATATTAAATTAAGTAAATAAACAGTACATTAACAAGTATTTATTAGCTTATTTCTTTTCCTTCCCTTGACCTAGTATAATATTCTCAGTATCAAATTCTAGGCCATTTATCTTAGTCTGATTTTTAATTCGGTGGAATTCTAACAGTTGTCATTTAAAAATAGAACGGGAGTTTTGTATGAAAAACAGGGTTACCACCTGAAGTTCAATTTTACCCCAAACTAAAGTACCTGAAGCCTGAAGTATCTATCAGGCATTTGTCAAATCTACATAAGGCAATTGATTTTTACTTATATTATTATGTAAGTAAGTTTTGAATTTTTTTTTTTGTGGGAACTGTTTTATCTCTGGTAACATTAAGAAACGTCAGAAATTCACGGAATTAAACCACCCACAAGTATAAAATTCATACAAATATAAACACTACAAATTAAAACAAGTCAGTAAAACATAGGTGATTAGAGGTGTTTTAGTTTGACCTCGATGTCGCACAAATCTAACAATTCTACTTTTTGCCTTCTTTCTTGGCTGCCTTCTTCTCTGTGGCGGCCTGCGCGGCTGCCCTCTTCTCGGCAGCCGCCTGTTCAGCTTGCATTTTCTTCTGTAACTTCTTGAGCTAAAAATGATAAAATTTTTGCGTAGGATAGGTAAAAAGTGGGAAAGGATATAGGAATTATAGCTAAGGAACGAATAGGTCTGAGGAATTACGCTTTCTTCTTCCCTTTCTTGCCTTTGGTTTTGAGCTGCACAAAAATAAGAGATCATGCATCTTAAAATTTATCCGGGACGTCTAAGAAATAGAAGGTATTTTGAGAAAACAGGACAATTAATAAATTCAACTGACGATCAGCAGCGCAGTAAGTAGTTCAAAAAGACTACGATTCAAATCTTGAAGCCACAGAAAATAAAATCTAGTTACAAACTGAAAATTGAAATGCTGATGAGTCCTTCAAAATAAGTACAAGTGTAAATTGAAAATTTAAAAAACCCCCGACATTCGCCATTTTGTGGCGGCGGCCATCTTGGATTTGCAATAGTGCTATTCTACTAGTCAAGCCCTTTCATTTGATACCCATATTAAGGGAGTTGTGAAAAAATATGTAATCCACCATTTTGTAGCGGCGGCCATCTTGGGCCGATTTTCATCGAACATAGCTAACAACACTCTCGACTAAATCACCTTTCAAACAAAAAAAAACCGCATTCAAATCGGTCCACCCGTTTGAGCGCCACAGGGGAACAGACAGACACGTCAAACTTATAACACCAGGTCTTTTTTGCGTCGCGTCGGGGGTTAAAAAAGCGACGTAACGTCTCTCTGTCGTTTATTTTGCTATAATTATTTTGTAAGTATAATTATTTTGCTATAATATAAAGGCTAAGTTCTGCCACTCCTAAATAGTTAGCCAAAAGGTCTGGCAAAGGTCGTGGGTAGTCAAAGTCCAAATCTGCAATGAAATTGTTTTAAAATTGTAAATTCCTATGTTACATCAACTTACTTTTTTCTTCTCGGCCCTATTTGCCAGTACATCTCTCCAAGCCATCTGGATGACCCTCGCCGCGTGCTCCATTTTAAACTTGTTCATCTTCTCTATCATCTCCTGCTGGTATTCCTCTTCTCTTTCTGCCATCAATGGAATGTATTCTTTGTCCTGCTCGGCCAGTTTAATCTGAATACAATACATACCTACTAATTAAATATTATAAATGCGCTAATAATCATGCGCTTTCACGCCTAAACCGCATCGATTTTGATGTAATTTGGTGGAGAAGCACATAGGCTACTTTTTATCCCGGAAAGTCATAGAGTTCCCAAGGGATTTTCAAAAACCTAAATCCACGCGGATTAAGTTGCGGAGATCAGCTAGGTAGTATTATAATATTATAAGTAAGTGTTTTAAAAAAACGAATAATGAAAATGGTATTGTGCAATGTTTTACAAGTTGATCATTTTTGAAAGTTGATCTGCCCTGATATAAACTTAAAGAGCATTAAAACCACAGATTTACAATTAAAACAATTACAGAAAACCTCCAAATTGTCGCATTTCTCCATTTCGTCCTCATATTTCTCAGTGAACTCGTCCAACTCTATTTGCTTGTCTCCCATCTCGAGATCATATTTTTGCAGCCACGACAGCAACTGCGTTTCCACTTTGAACCTTAAATATAGTAAAATAGGCACATATGCAAAAGGTACCGTCCATGGTCCTCATGAAAAATTACAGGCTTAAAAAATAGCATTCATAAAATAAATTTTAAAGATTTACTTAGTTATAAACTTTAATACTACCTAAGTAGAATCGATTTTCGTGAAAAAATTTACTGTTTGCGCAAAGTTAAAATGATAATTTTCATCTAGGTAGATTTACCAAACATTTTAGTAAATTATATCCATTCCTTACTTAGTTGATTCGATTGCCGTAAAAACTAAGTAAGTAGTAGGTACTTATTTTCGATAAAGAATCCACCTTTAGGTATTTAGCCTCGAATAGGATCGCTTCGATCGAAAGGATTTTCTTTAGGTTAACAGAGTGTAACAAGTATAAATTAAAAATTTAAAAAACCCCCGCATTCGCCATTTTGTGGCGACGGCCATCTTGGATTTGCATAGTGCTATTCTACTAGGCAAGCCCTTTCATTTGATACCCATATTAAGGGAGTTGTGATAAAATATGTAATCCGCCATTTTGTAGCGGCGGCCATCTTGGATCGATTTTCATCAAACATAGCTAACAACACTGTCGACTAATTCACCTTTCAAACAAAAAACCGCATTCAAATCAGCCCACCCGTTTGAGCGCCACAGGGGAACAGACACACACACACACACACACACACGCACGCACGCACGCACGCACGCACGCACGCACGCACGCACGCACGCACGCACGCACGCACGCACGCACGCACGCACGCACGCACGCACGCACGCACACACGCACGCACGCACGCACGCACGCACACACACACACACACACACATCATCAATTAGGTACATTCAAAAACAGTCTCCTAGCCTTAGATTCGATGCTCCTAGAGTTTGTTTTGTACAATTTTAATGTCACCTCCGCGCCCGTTGATTCTTCTCCTCAACGAGATGCACCCTCAGCAAGTTCTCATACATTTCCCTCGACTCAACCTCCTCTTCCTTCAGCACCTCGTTCTTGACTATGTGAGCCCGCGTCGCCAGCACCATTTGACGATCTGAATCCAAGCTGTAAAGGGAGCTTCAACCTGTCAATATCCCCCCCGGGTGCGACTCCCGATGGCAGTTTAGGAATTTTAAAGCCCAAATTAGACGCTTCATTTTTCGGAGTTTTTGCTTTTACTTTCGAGGCTTCATCGATGAGTCATCGATAATGAACCGTCTAAACACCGACCGTTCGTCGTTCACAGGCACTGTGCAATAGCAAATATTCGTATCGTGCATCGGTCATCGCAAAAATTAACGATGAACGGGGCACCGTCTAATTTGGACTTTTAGTAAGGCCCCTATCCCACTGGCGTTTTGCGAGCGTTGGCGTTTCCCCAACGTCTGTGCAGCGACAACGTCGCGTTAACGCGACGTCAACGTTGAGAGTGTCCAACTGTCCAATAGTAGAGGAGCCCAAGAGGGGATTTTTGGATTTACTCGAGCGCGGCAGATTAAGATAAGAGAGGCGAGGCATCTTGCATCCTGCTGAGTACCCTCTACCATATATAAGCCCTTTAAATAGAGCCGCGCGCAAAATAAAAAAAATGATGGACAGAAATACTCAGAAACGTCAGATTAAGATATGGTGGGTTAAAATTACGAGCTAAGAAAAGTATATCAGTCGATTTCCACAAGCCGAAGTTATAAAAATAGTCTATTGAAGATGAAAGCGTGCAGCTAGAAGCTTTCCCCACCACTGAAATAGAAAACCTTTTCTTCTTCCTATATCAACTAATCTATAAAATCTACTAGGTCCCGATGACGCTCGAGTAAATCCACATTTAACATCCTCGGCTCCCCTACTATAATGGCAACCGTTCACGCTTCGACTTCACAATGTCAACGCAACGTTAACGTCGCGACAACGCTGCGCAGACGTTGAAGGAACACCAACGCTCGCAAAACGCCAGTGGGATAGCGCTCGCGAGGTGCCTAACGGGGTGTCCTACGTTACCCGTTGTCCTAGGTGAACGACAAACGCGACGCGGCGCGATGCGACGCAATACGTCTCCATAGAAAATAACAAACTTATCTTCACGCTAAGTAGGTGTCGTGAAGGCTCAACTACTGTTTGTCATTTTCGCGTCGCGTCGTATTATGTCGCGTTCTCGCGTTTTTCGTTCTGTCGTCCTACAACCAGTCAGATACAAACGCGACAACGCGACCGGATGCGACGCGACGCGAAAATATCAAACAGTAGATAAGTAGCTGAATCTTCACATGGCCTACGTTGTCGCTTATATGTATAAGTTTGTCATTTTATATGAAGTTGTAGGTAGGTACTTATCGCATTGCGTCGCTTTCGTCGTTCATCTAGTTACACCCTGTTGTATTCATCGTGTATGTTCACTTACATTTTCTTCTTGAGCTTGACATCCGCCTCGTATTTCAGAGCTGCCAGCTCCTTGTCCAACTTCGATATGATGTCGGCTTTCATTGCCATCGTCTCATCAAATTTTTGGCTCTCCACTTTTAAGTTCTCCGTGTACTCTTATAGAAAATAATTGGTTGTCTTTAAAGGCAGTCTACGGGTGATTATTTCACGTGATAACGTCATAAGAAAACAAAGAGAGATAGATGCGTCACAAACCGAACGCATAGGCCGATCGTGTCTTCTCTATCGCTTGTGCCGCGCTCTCGCTTGAACGCCGTACGTGACAATTACACAAGACACGTCAAAAAAAAGAAGAAAAAAATTTATTTCAAAAAATTATGGTAAAAAGTGTAGGCTGGCCCATGAGGGGATCGAACCCGCGACCTTCGCGTTATTAGCACGACGCTCTAACCAACTGAGCTAATGGGCCGTTGAAGACATGTATCAAAAAACTCTTTTATTTAAATCGTTAACGTCCCTGGCGCAGCAGTGAACATGAATGCTGTGGTCAATTTGAGAATTTATAATTTGTGAGGTTCACTTCGGTTATGAGGCTTCACCGTGTTAATCTTTAGCTACAATAACCTCGTATCTTCTCAGTGAGCCTTTCGTTGGACGCCTCCAGCTTCCTCGTGTTGAGCTTGGCGGTGAGCTCCTCGGCCGCGGTGGTGGCCATCCGCCGCACCATCAGCTCGCGGAAGTGTTCCAGTGCCTGCAGGTACTCCAGCCCGGGAGAAGGCTGCTTTATCTGCTAAATTGTCGCATTTATAATACTTGGGAAGTTGAGTTAGTAGGTACTAACCTAATCAAAAATCATTGCGATAATCTGCATCAAAAGCTGCATTCAAGTTATTCAAACATGTATAGACATAATAATTAAACTTTCGTTTGAGTGTTACGATTTGATTAATTATAATAATAAAAATATTTACTCGATAGTTACCTACGTACTTACTAAGTACCTCCATAGGTACTTGATATTTCAAAGTTGGAAAATGTTTTTCATCCTTATACCTACTTATCTGTAGTTACACCACGTTACACGTAGGTACACCATACACCATACACGAATCAAAAGCTCTAGGTTATTTCGATTTCTACCTACTCGCACTTGATAAAAATAAAAATACAAGATTTTTCAGTCTTATACCTCACCACCCTCCTTCAATAATTCAGCCTTCATCTGAAAAAATACAAGAAGTTAATTGAGTAATAAACACAAATGAAATCAATTATAAAGCTGCATGTACCACCTCTTGAATCATTTCTTCAACTTTCGGTCGCAGCGCCGGATAACTGTTCATGATGTACATCAGGTGACCCAGTTCGGGGTTGAGGCGGTTCTTTAGCGAGACGTCACCCTGAAAATATTAAGGACTAGCGGTCCGTCCCGGCTTTGCCCGTGGTACATAATATATAGCCTATAGCACTCAGGGATCACGTACAAATCCAACAGTGAAAGAATTTTTGAAATCGGTCCAGTAGTTCCTGAGATACAGTAATGAGCTTAGAGTATTCCTGCAACACTGCATTTTAGCGAATAGCGAGAGAGTGTCAGAGATGAATGCGATTGTCACACTGTAGCTGTCATGTTTAGGCGATCGACATCGACCCGTAGGACTCATAAGTCATGGCCCTACTGAGGCTATTGCGATGATCGCAATCGCCTAAAATGCACTGTTGTAGGAAGAATGCCAAAATCCCTTTGAGATTGTGAAGACAAGGAAACTGGCCTCTTAGGTTCATGGACCGTAATATTATCTAAGGAACTGTTCCTCTTTTGTTTTTTTATTCTGATCTCATTGAATTCACAACATCTTCTAAAGTGTAGGTAGGTACCTATATGTGCCTAACATTTTACATCAGTATGCAAAGAAACGCTACCTAAGTAATCTACCAAGATAATTAGTTCCTTAATTTCAAGTAAGAATCCACTAAAACTTACCGCCTTAATGTCCTCCATAGCTTCCATGTTAAGCAGACTGGTGGAGAACAGAGGGTTGTCGTACTGCTCGAAGATGAATATAAGATCGTCCATATGCTGAGCGGTCAGTATGGAGCCGATGGTGCGGTACTCCTGCACGAGGCTCGGCAGGCAGAGCGCCAGCTTTGTCTTGTACACAGCTTCGTCCAGGATCTTCGTGATGCGCTCCGCCTGTATGTGGCACTCCAGGTCGATGGGAGACGCAGCTTCAACAAGTATAAATTAAAAAATTAAAAAACCCCCGACATTCGCCATTTTGTTGCGGCGGCCATCTTGGATTTGCATAGTGCTATTCTACTAGTCAAGCCCTTTCATTTGATACCCATATTAAGGGAGTTGTAAAAAAATATGTAATCCGCCATTTTGTAGCGGCGGCCATCTTGGATCGATTTTCATCAATCATAGCTAACAACACTCGACTAATTCACCTTTCAAACAAAAAAAACCGCATTCAAATCGGTCCACCCGTTTGAGCGCCACAGGCGAACAGACAGACACACACACACACACACACACAGACACGTGAAACTTATAACACCCCGTCGTTTTTGCATCGGGAGTTAATAAACAAAGAGGTGTCAACAACTGCAGCAGACGAAGACGTGTCTCTTCATAAGATCACTTATGGTGTTGGATGTAAGCAAGAGCGTTGAACCAGCTGATGAGCATGAGGGGGGGGGGGGGCAAGTTGATAGAGGGATGGGAAAAGTATAAAAAAAAGTTTTAGATACAACCGAAAGTTTATGAAGCTGTACCTAAAGCATGATTTGACTAGACTTTGGATTTGGATTTAGGACTTTGGTTGCATTTGGCTATATTTTGGTAAATCTCTAGGAGGGGGGGGGGGGGGGGGTTGGGGTTCAGCTGGCCCTACCTGCTCCCTCGGCTACGCTCATGGTTGTAGGTATGTAAATACTAATAACACGCCACGTCTAAAGTCTGAAAATTCGGTGTGTTGCCGTCGTGTGCGTTTTGAAATAAATATTTGCATGTATGTGTTACAAACCATTATCCTTAGTTAGGTCCTCTTCCCTGTCAGTCGCCCCAGACCGAGTGCTGCCAGTCTTTGAACTTCCTGAGTAAGTTGATGGTGACTGCAAGGTGCCTGACGATTGGGCATCCATTTCACACAATCAATCACTACTTTTAAATAAGTAGGATCAATTGATTATTTCTTCAATTTTCCTTGATTTTTACAGGTTTTTCCTAATTCATCACAGGTTCGATGACAATTATTATTGACATATTTATTTTAACAGACGTAAAAAGTCAAAGATTTTTTAATCAAGTTTTCATCTGTTGCCATAGAAACTATACCTACTTAGATCCTTAGAATATCCTACTAATATTATAAATGTGAAAGTGTGGATGTTTGGATGTTTAGATGTTTGGATGTTTGGATGTTTGTTACTCAATCACGCCGTAACTACTGAATCGATATGGCTGAAATTGTGAATGAAAATAGATTATGCCTTAACTTAAAACATAGGCTACTTTTTATCCTGGAAAAATGCACAGTTCCCATGGGATTTTGAAAAACCGAACCGAAATCTATAGCTATAGCTATATGAAGATTACTATAGCAAACTTCCTTGAAAGTGGGAACGGGAACCGGAAATCCACGATTCCCTGGGGATTTGCTTAAAACTGAAATTCACGCGGGCGAAGCCGCGGGCAAAAGCTAGTATTATGTATTTAAAAAATGCCCCCCGATTGTCTAACTTTTGACGATGAAATGGTATTCCTTGACCATCGTTGGCCATCAAAGTAAAATATTCCTTGAGTGAATCAATTTAAAGTCACAAATTCATTACAACCGATTTCAACATTGAGCGTTATGGAGCGTATCGTACATACCTAAACGTATAAGAACGCATACACGAAATTGAGCTCTAATTCAATGCGATTATGGTTTATTTTACTTTGATGCCTAAGGCCATCAAATGAATACCATTTCATCGTCAAAAGTTACACAATCGGGGGGCTGATATGCCGCCTATTCTGCCACCTCATCCTAAACGGAAATTCCAGTCTCTAATAACCCTAAATCTTCGAGTTTCCGGATACCCCGGGGTCCTGGGTTCGAACTTGTGTTGCAACCTTGATAGACTGGCACAGAGAGTCCCAGTTTGGGAGCTGATTTTCTGGGATAAAAACTGCGGATAGTTTTCATCCCGGAAAATTGGAGAGTTTCAAGATATGTCTGTACCAAACGTCGAGATCCATTTAGCGGTTGAGCCATGAAAAGCTAACTGACAGACACACAGAGGTACTTTCGTATTTATAATGCGATCATATTAGAAATGGTATTTATGATATCATAGCCACCGAATAAGTTCGATATACATTGCTGCTTTACTGTGTGGAATATAAACAGTGATTTCATTTCACATAATATTAAAACAGAAATGTAAGTATATCGAACTAATTTGTTGGCAACCATTTACCCCACAGCACACCCACAGGTCAGTGCTACTGATTTTTACCTCACATGTCATATCTAATAATGTCTATACATATAATATTTTTAAATCTCAATCTCTAGCATCCAAATTATCGTAAATTATACTATTGAAATACCTACGTCTTTTTTGTGCTCCTATATCCCTTCTATACTACCTTATTCTGAATTCTGTAGTGTAGTAGGTACCTACTATCTATAAACTTACTATTGCTATGGTACTAACTACCCCGACCGTAATTTACTTACGCTATCGCACCATGCTATTTGCTGTTGCTATGACACCTTTAAGTTTGCTCAATACTTTAGTAGGTGGTAAGTAGATAGTTTATTTAGTTAGTCACCCATAGTTTACATTAAAAGTTCGTCAGTAAAGGCTCGTGGGTAAACAAAAACATTTTAAATCAGACAGTTATTTTAATTTAAAAACACCACCATTGTTTTATAATACAGTTGTTAGTTACGCAACTTAAAGTTAAAACAAAGATACGGACCGAATTGAGAACTTAGGTACTCTTTTTTGGAAGTCGTTTAAAAATGCAAGCGTTTTAGACTTTAGACTGTGCATTTACCTGTAGGCGCTTTGAGCACCACAACACAATAACCAACGACAGTTTAGGGTGCCTATCCACTGGAGCGCAGAGAAATGGAGTGGAAATATTGAGCAATAGAATTGCTAGTAGTGGAAGATGGGGAAGCGCATTCGAGTCTAGATGCTCTCAAACCAAACTTTAACATTTAATCTGTTATCTAATAACATATAGTTAAGTAGATTGACCTATCTATATGTAGGTATTTCAAATTTTAAGTTTTAGCTATCAGTTTCAGACTCAGCCATCTATTGTAAAATCAAACTGCCGAGATGCCGAAAAAAGGCAAAGTGAACAAGTTGGCGCGCATGTCCGACGAAGAGCGCGCTCGGTACCTGCAGCACCGAGCCGACGTGGAGGAGGAAGCTCGCAGGAGGAAACGGGAACTCGTGGCTCGGTTCATAAAGGTGCCTACTTGTTTATTTGTCTACGACCTTTTGAGCATGAAGCTAGGTAATTCTAACTCATCTGAGTTTTAGTTCTCACTTCTCTGATAGTCTGTTAACTTTTCGCGCCAATTTTGATGAAACTTGGCACAGAATTGTTACCTTACCGGCATTCCTATAGGTACAAAATTTTTAAAAACCCGAAATTCAAGAATTCGCGGGCATCAGGTAGGTACAGGTAGGTATCCAGGTAGTATAAAAATAATATGTAGAAGGGCAAAAATATCGCCGTTTGTACAATTATATATTATGCTTTGTACACTGTGTCTTTGAGAACTCTGATCACTGTAGAGGTTCTCTTATTATAGTCCTCTAGTTAAGCCGAAGAGTGACTTATATGTGACTCCCACTATGGTCGAATTTTTGTTGAATATCATTTTTTTTTGATAACAGAATAAATTGGATAAAGAGGAAGCCTTTGCGAAAATAAACACAGCGAAGATAAATCAAGAGTGGCGATACATTCTTCGCAGGATAAAATGCAAGCAAATGGCATTGGACATACAGGTAAGAGCCGAGCAGTCTCCTGAGCTTCTACAAACATAATTATTAAAACAGCATTCGGAAATATGATATTTAAGGTAGCGGACCCGGCAGACGTCGTCCTGCCCGGTGACATACCGGCATCAGCGGCACCTACCGGGTCCATTTGTGATTTCAAACTATCCAGGAACCCATTGAAATATACGCACAAAATTTCATCCAAATCGGTTCAGCCGTTTAGGAGGCAACACACATACAGAAGAATTATTTTCAAATGTCGCCAAATACTTGCAGGGGATGATGGGCAGCTTCAACTTCCTGTTGGACAGGAAGAATCGTCTTCTGGCCTTCTTGATGCTTTCCATAGAAGACTCCGATGACCAACACCGAAGAGCCTTCCAAGCGCACACGGAGACTTTGAGCTACTTCCTTAGTAAATATCAGCTTTTACGTTCCAATTTTTCACATAAGAATATCCAAAATCCTCCGAGTTTCGAGTAAGAAATTTCATTTTAAAACATCCGTTTAAAATAGAGATAAACTAAAATCTACATTTTATTCCGATTTACATCCTTTCCTAATCACAGCAGTATCTATGTAGGTACAGGTAGTAGTGTATTATCTATGGTACTTATTAGGTACCTACATAGTAGGTACACATACCATTGAAATGCTAGAAGCGTGTACCGTCCAAACTGCATCATTATTTTTCATCAGATAGTTATTATATTTTTTAACATCAAAATGCGGTTTTCGTGATTTCAGAAATAGGTTCCCAACGTCTCGATAAATTACAATCTGCTTACGAATGTCAAAAGAACAATTTCCTCGAGACATGGGACAAAGAGGAGATGGATATCACGGATAACCAGGACAGAGCTGAGTTCAAGATAACGCTGGTGACGTACATCCAGAATAGAGACTTTCACAGTTATAAAAAGGAGAAGGAAATTGAGAGAGCGACCGACAAGAATGATACACGTCTTGAGGTACCTAAGGAAATTTCCAGTTGACCACAGAAAGCTTTTTAGTATAAAGTTCGCTTATTGAACTGTTTCTTCGGCATTGAAATTAAATAATTGTGCGTTTTTGGCGCGTCATCTGTATTTGGCTTAAAAAGGAAGCAATAAAAAGTAAAATTAATGCTACAAAAATGTATAATCGTAAATAAGCAATTAATGAATCCATTGTTGTTTTGTAACACAAGCTTAATCAATCTTTGTAAGTTAAAATAGAAAACTTGGCTTCCCATTCCAGTCGTCGCAATTAGTTCGACCTTTTTCCGATAAGCAAGTCAACAAGTTCTTCGAAAATTCGCACTTATCTTCAGTGTTCTCTGAAATAAAAACAATTGACCACTCGTATCCAATTTTGGTTATAAGTCGTTATAAATAATATTATCATTATCAGCTATATTTACCATTATCGAGTATTTGAAAGCACTCTTCAATAGATTCTTGCAGGAAATCCCTCAAATCTTCGTTTTTCTCATCCTTAGTCAAAGCATGCGTGACTAGATATCTGTCGGGCATTCCACGGTCATCTGTCTGAATATAACAATGGTCTAAGGATGCCTCTCCACCGAAGCGGAGCGGAGATGTCTTCGGCGGACCAATCACATTATTGAGGGATGACGTGATAAAATTATCGCGTCGTCTATTAATGATCTCATTGGTCTGCTGAGTACGTCTCCACCTCGCTTTAGTAGGTAGACACTATATATAGGTTTAAATCATCCAATAAACTTATTTTTGCACTAACCATATGTAAATTTTCCATAAAACAATGTAGTACGCAAGCCTTGTCGATTTCTTTGCTGGAATTATTTTCATTAGAATTTCTGCCTTCTCCCTTATCATTCGCATTATTATTTTCATGGTTTCCGTTTGATCTCTGCGAGTGAGGATTGTATTGGCTCCTCTGTCCAGAATTGATTTCTATGCGTTTCTCGCGTTTGTATCTTCTTGGTGGCCTTAATGATGCATAATAGTTGTTCTGTGAGCCATCCTTAGAGTTTAAAAGAAAAAATAAACATCTCAGTTAGTACCTACAGTCCATACCATATCCCAATGCAGTATTTGTAAACAGAAATGGCGTCAGATCACGTGATCATATTTGTCATTGTACTCATAGTGATGGGAAGCAGAAGCAGGTAGTTTGTGAATGGACGATTGAATGAATACATTCTTAAATCGATTATCGAAATAGAGTGATTTTAAAAACAACCTTCTATCGTTGAAAACGATATTATTTAAACCTTTGAAATCAGATACTACATTTAATATTACTAGCTTTGTAGCAAGTTTTGTTACATGATGGTTTATCTGGTTATATCTGATTTAAAATAACATAAAGCTTTTTATAAAAATATATATGAATTGATGACAATAGCCAAAAATTACCTAAAGAGTAAGAAATAGTTTTATTTGAGGGAGGGGGAGTGCTCATCCAAAAAAAATCCAAAAAGCCAATAAACAAGCCAAGTCGTCAAAAATAAAAATAAAGAGCACCAGAGAACACCCGACACGTACAACATCAAAAGAAGCAGCGAAACGAATGACCCCGCAACATCCGCATCAAACGATCAGACCAGTGCAGTGCGAGCGAGACAGTTGACCACGCAACGGAAAGCGGCGGCGAAATGACAGCGCGGCGCATCGGCACACGGCACTGGCACCACAAACCGAAGACGACCGAAAGTATCGTTCGCTCGCTCGCTCCCTCTTGGTATCGGTAAATTTGATATGATGATAGTTAAACGCTGGAAAGGACGCCAATGTCCTTCCCAACGCTTATTTATACTTAGTTTAGGTATCACGCAAGCGAAGCCACGGACGTCTACTAGTTAAAAATTTATATGAGTAGAAGTCGATTCGTTAAATAGGCAGCAAATATTATCATTATGGCATCGTTACTGAATATCTCTATACGCAGACTTCCAGCTGGTACCTAATTTTGGCAAATTCCACAGTCGAATCGATGCTAAAAAACGATGCCGGCATCGGATGCGCCTTACTTAATAACGATAACAAAATTAAACGAGAGAAATTAAAGAGACACAGACAATACACTAACCTTTACAAAAATTACTTCCGATTTTACCCGAATTTTAGAATCGATTAAACTCGTTCTTACTCGTTCATAACATTCACTCTATGGTTCACTTTTCGTTTTCAGCACTAGGCATTTAGTCTATATCTTATGTCAAACTCCATAGTAGGTCAATACTCTGTGGTTTTATTTTACGATTGTGGAGGTGGACTAGATTTTTGTTAAAATATTTACGTAAACTGCTAAAATTGAATTGGTTTTGTGTGTAATATAAACTTAACAAGTTTTACTTTGGGAAAAAAGATCATTGTGAGTGTTTTGTTATAAGCAACAATGAAAATATTGTACGCAAAAGTGAAATGTCGTGACGAGTTTGGTATGTTTACTTTAACTGCATTGGCTTATGTGATTGACTGTACCTAATTGATTTAATTACATCGATTGATACTGCATTAAACATTTTTTACAAATTAAACAAAAAAAAATTATAAACATTTTTACACATTGTTTACATGCGCAGATCAACAAAATCGATCGATCGGGTTGAGCCACCATCTACTTTACTTGCTATGCCTAAAATTATGTAGGTATGACATATAATTTTTACCCTAACGCAGTAGGTCCAAGGGGAAATACGAATTCCCTTTGGACCTACTGGTGGGTCAAGCCGGTAGGTCCACGGGGCATCCACTAAATTATATTTTGCTATTAAGTATTTGCTATTTTTCTCTCGTAGATAGATAATATCAAGTTCGATTAAGTAGTAGGTAATCTAGACGCCCGGCAGCGCGGCCGGCAAGTTCCTCCGGCCGTAAAGCATGCCAGTGTGTCTATTTACACGAACCATTTCAAGCTGTTTTGACCCCCCTCATAACTCTGGTTCGCTTGATAGTAATCTTACGAAATTTGAATTTGACTTACTTCATATTCTTCGCTTTGCAAAAACTCATCTTGACTCCTTAAACGGGTAGTTGTGCCATAACTGTTTGTCATATCATTTCTCCCACCACTATTTCCTCTATCCATGCCATTCCTATTGCCCATTCTATCATCCCTCCCACCATTCGCGTTATGTCTTCCATCCATTCCTCTATTTTCGTTTACGTTACTTTGTGACTCATCATTTCTATGGTTGCTGTTACCTCTGTAGTCTTTATTTCTGTCTCTGTCTTTCTTGTTATCTCTATTGCCGATTCTATCATCCCTGTTCTCACTTCTGTTATCGTTTTCCCATGAATTCCTTTGATTTTCGTTTCGATTCCTCCACTCGTTCTCTGAAGATTGACGTCTCTCATTGGTTTTTCCTTGCTGTTGTTTTATGCAATTATTGAAAACTTTCCTTAGCTCTTCATTTTTTTGACCATGTTCCGATCGGCATGTGAGAGCCTGATTTCCAGAATAAAATAAAAAAATGCTAATTTTAAAACAATAACGGTTAAACCAAAAAACCCACAAAAAAACCAGTTTTAACTATCATACTTACAGAACACTCCATAATGAGTAAAAACAACAAAGCACAATGCACCAAAAATCCCATTTTCACGTTTGCTTACAGACTTGGAAATAACATCGATGTCCATAGAACACCATATTTATAATGAACAGATCTACGCTCCACTACCTCGATATCCAAACAGGGGCTTGATAATGCGATGGGGTAATTAGCTTGTATGGTCAGGAAAAAAGGTGTAATTATGTTTTTGTTCCTTTTTAATAATTGAATTTTCTACTACCTTTATATCATTCGAAACGATATAAATGCGGTTTTTGTTATATGAAAGCAGGTTTTCTAGGAATAATTTTTAGACTTGTTTGATCAAAATCGGTTCAGCAGTTTCAAAGTAATCAGCTCTTTTGTTACCTGCGATAGGGATCTTAGACGCATAATGGTTGTTTACACTGATTTTAATGCGGTTTTTTTACGTAAAAGGTTGGACGTAAAAGGTGTTTTTAGCCGCTGTGTGTGTGTCTGTCTGTCTGTCACACCGTATATAGCTCTAAACGGGTGAACCGATTTGAATGCAGTTTTTTTTTATTGTAGTTAGATTTGTCTCGACGAGTACTACGTAGACACGTCATAGTGATCAAGGGTTTGGAGCGGGAGGATGGTGGGACGTCACATTGTCCCATAGATCGGAGTTTTTAAATTTAATTTTGAAGAAATACAGTTATTATTCATTTCACCTATTCTAAAAGTTTCATGTGCCGCCTTCAAATTAGCGTTAATGGGTAACCAAAATAATCCAAATTTTTTATCGAATCTCCCATTTTGAACCGCAATTTGTCACGGATGTCGGGACACGGACGGGCGGAAACTCGTGTGACAGTAATTGCAGGAAGACGAGCCGTGACCAATGGCAAATCACCTTGTTTAGATTTATATGCCGGGTATTTATCGCGGGACGCCTGGTTAGTGGTTATAGGCACCTGCGTCCTACCAAACATTATAATTTGATAATACCTAGTTAGATAACTATGACTTAGTTACGTAATCTCAGTCTATTACAAATTGTACTTATTGCAAGGGAATGTGGGTAAAAATCCCGTCATTAGACTTATTGTTATTAGGCAGATAGTTAGGTAGCATAGGTATTTTAATATACCTACAAACTCGACATTCGTAAGCTTTAATAAATCTAAACCTGAGAAAAAATATATTATAAGTATATACTTAGGTACAATACAATGCAATACAGTATTGAAATAAGTAATGTTCTCCGGGCGAAGTCTCCGGGCCTATTTTTGGCTACAAGAGACATTTTTTTTTTCATTAACTGCAGGAATTCCACAGTTTTTCGATGCGATAGGTAGGTACTTACCCTAACGAGAAAGAAAAGGTTCTCCCTTGTGGCGGCCACACATAACACATCTACGGGATATGCCATTGAGCATAGCGATAACCGTAGGTGTGGCCGCTCTAAATGCGTAAATCTGCAATTTAAAGCCCTCATACGCATTAGCGGTTGCGGTTGCGGCGCGGCCAGCCGCTTTTGTATTTTTATATGCAACCGCTCATTTTGTACGCACTACACCGCGACGAAATTCCAACCGCGGCGGTTGACTGGGAGGCAGCGGCCCGCTTCGCGGCTGGCCGCCATGTTGCCTATACGCACTAGGCGGTTCAGTTCGCGGCGTGCCGCAGGTGTGTTGTCAACAAAGAAAAGAAGCAATATGGAATTGTGAAGCAGCAGTTTATAAAAACAGAGACCTAAAATGAAGACAATGGAAAGAATTAGTAGATATTTTTGGAAAATATCTACTAATTCTTCGTTTATGATAGACTGAACGTAGTTGTCAGACTTGAAGCGGTCCAACCGCCTGACGCGGTTCAACAGCGGCTCGCCGCCGGTGGCGGTGAACCGCTGTTTCAACCGCGTCAGGCGGTTCGAACCGCCTGCTACCGCAACCGCTAATGCGTATGAGGGCTAATGCGTATGAGGGCAAACTCGATCTGCCAGAATTTACCGCCATCCGGCCCAACGCCCAATGGCATATCCCTTCAATGTGGCCTAGGTATATCTAAATTCTAAATTAATTTGTAACTTTTAATATCACAGTACGAAGAAGAAATGTACAATCTGTGCAAGCCGAAACAGTTGGAAATAGACACGTACTGGTCGAAGCTGCGAGACGTTTACAGCACGTACTTAGAGAAGCACAACCCGATCATGGTACACTACAACTCTCTGAAGGAGAAAGATGAATTTTATCAACGTGATATCGCCAAAAACGAAATCCAGATACAACACGCTACGGTAGGCGGGAGTTCATATCTGGGGATTGTTACTACTTTATAGATATTGCTATTTTTCATTTGGGGGCAGGGCGATTGGATATCTAGACCTACCATTGTATCTTGACGACCTCCCTGGGGAAGTGATGAGCGCTGTGGTTTTATAAGTGGAGGTCCCGGGTTCAATTCCCGGAAGGGGCAATTTGGGATTTTATAATTTCTAAATTGTCTCTGGTCTGGTCTGGTGGGAGGCTTAAGCCGTGGCTGATTACCACCCTACCGGCAAAGCCGTGCCGCCAAGCGATTTAGCGTTCCGGTACGATGCCGTGTAGAAACCGATCAGGGGTAGGTATACATACTTCTTCCAAGTTAGCCCGCTTCCATCTTAGACTGCATCATCACTTACCATCAGGTGAGATTGCAGTCAAGGGTTAACTTGTAGTTAAATAAAAAAAATCTACTCTAAACTTTCCTCTGAACAGAAAGGTAATGCGAAATACCTACCTCGGGCAATCCTTGCTTGGAATGCCTTCGTGAAGCATATTGCCACCACCACTACAGCCCTTTAATGTCCCACTCCTGGGTATACATATTAAGGTCTCCTCCTTTCTTTCTTTCTTTTTTGTTTTGTTTTATGAGTTAATTGGGTTCTATTGACGATTACCCAATAAGTAAGTATAAATATTCACCGGTAGGTAGGTATAACAAAATCGCAGCAATACTTACGTAACCACATTGATATTCTTCATATCATTACAGGAGGTTCTGATGACTCTCCAGAGCGAATGGGTGAAATCGACGAATGTTATGAACAACAAGCTGAGGCGTATGAGCAATCGCAAGGAGGAATTGGCTAAGAAGTATTGGCACATGAAGAGGGAAACGAAATTAGCGAGAGGGAAGGAGGAAGAGATGCTTGCTGTGTTGGTCGACGCTAGTCAGGATGCTATAAATGTAAATCTATAATTATTATCTCAATACAAGAACAAAACTTGTTTGTTCTGTATTCTGAGGCTAAAATATACATAGCTATAGGTATACCTATACAACTGCAAAATACACGGAAGACTTTACTTTCAAATCCCACTCGATAATAGGGTACTGTTGTCTGGTCGAAAAGTCGAACTCGGTCCCTCCGAAAGGAAGACAAGTCATCCACTAGGCTATCACCGCTTTTAATAATCTATACTAATATAATAAAGCGGAAGAGTTTGTTTGTTTGAACGCGCTAATCTCAGGAACTACTGGACCGATTTCAAAAATTTTTTCACCGTTGGATATGTACGTGATCCTTGAGTGCTATAGGCTATATATTAATATATACCACGGACGAAGCCGTGGCGGACCGCTAGTAAATAAATAAAAATACTCCTACTTATTAATCCCCTTAGGGGTGGAATTTCCAAAATTACTTTCTTATTGAGTGCCTTCAAGGAACTTAGGTACTGTTAAAATTTTAAGTTTTTAGCCCCATATCATACTTAATAAGTAAGTAAGTAGGTATCATAATAATATAATAATATCAAAATACAGATATATAGGTAGGTACTTAATAATGTTTTAGCAACTCCAAAATGTGAATGACAAATTGGAAAAGATTAAACAAATGGGAGAAATTTGCAGTAAATACGAAAAAGACAATGACAAGCTATTTGTTGAGGAGCCCGATGATAATGGAACTGCTGATGAGTTTGAAACCTTGGACAGGGCCATGATTGTAAGTTGCCTTGAACTATAGTGTAGGTAGGTAGGTATTCTATCAATTAGGGTATTTTTTAAATGAAGTGTAGGCGCAAAGGATCATTCTGAGGCCTGAGCAGCGACGATCAAACGAATCTTGAATGTTTTGGGTTTGTATCGGTACCTACTTAGACTTACCTATACGGGAAAATATCGCAGCGATTTTATAATGGTAGGTACTTAATTAGTCACGTATATCTATTGTATAAACTTAGTCATTTATATATCCTAATATATTTTAAAACTTGTCGCAAAAAGAAAAATCACAGTTGATAAGATCGTAGCTTAGAATAAATAGGTAAAGAAAGGCAGTCGTCGACGCGGCGATAAGCCGTTTTTATCGGGCCTTAAAAGGCTCGATACGTCTATCGTCGCGTCAGTGCTCAAGGTACTCATGCGCTTGTGTGCGTGTCGGCTAATGTAATTACAGGGCACACATAGGTTGGTTTATAGCTTACGTTTCGAGCGGAGATTTGTTAGAAACTTCCATTCTAAGCGTAATAGTTCGATGGATCGTAGATACCTATCTAAAAATCTCTTTCTAACTCAGGACGAATGCAAGGAGTATCAAAAGATGGACAAATTCCTCCTCAAAGTCAACAGAGTTAAGGTCCAGACTATGTGCCTTAAAACTGAGAGGATCAAGCTCGCCAAAGAGAACATCCAACTGAAGCAGTACATCAAGAGGTATCTCACAGAACTGGCTCTCAAGGGGGGGAAGGAGAGGCCCTTGAGCATGAAGATACAGTCCGAAATGCAGAAGATTGACTTGAATGGGAAATTATTGTACGTATTTTATTATTTACCCTATCATCATCATCATCATCATGATCAACCCATTACCGGCTCACTACAGAGCACGGGTCTCCTCTCAGAGTGAGAAGGGTTTTGGCCATAGTCTACCACGCTGGCCAAGCGGATTGGCAGACTTCACACACCTTTGAGAACGTTATGGAGAACTCTCAGGCATGCAGGTTTCCTCACGATGTATTCCTTCACCGTTAAAGCAAGTGATATTTAAATACTTAAAACGCACATAACTCCGAAAAGTCAGAGGTGCGTGCCCCGGGATCGAACCCACGACCTCCGATTAGAAGTCGGTCGTCCTTACCACTAGGCTATTTACCCTATAGCCACAATAATTTCGCCACTAACCTTTTTAACGTCCCAATGCTGGACACAGGCCTCCTCTCTAATAGGAGAGAGGGATTTAGAGCTTAGATCTTCCACACTGCTACAATGCGCGTTGGCGGGCTTTAACAGTTATTGTCATAAATGATAGTGATAATAACCGGGACCGACTGCTTAACGTGCTCTCCGAGGCACGGGAGTACAACACCGCAAACTACCAACTCCGGGCTGGCATTGAGAATTTCTTGACAGAAAACCCCAATACCTAGCAAGTATTTGCCCGACCCGGGAATCGAACCCGGGACCTCGTGGTCTGCGGTCGAATATGCTAATCACTAGACCAAAGGGGCAGTTCGCAGTAACTACCTATTTGATTTTACGGTACAGAGACAGAGTAAGCTGTAAGGATGATATTATAGTGCTTGTTTATACTGTACGAGGTACGGGGGGAGCGAAGCAAACGCTTAGTACCAGGGGCTGATACCATTCGACGCGTTGCGGTGTCGCTGCATTGCTTCTGCGGCGTCATAGGCCCAGCGCAAACCAAGAGCAGCGCAGAGCAGAGCATTTTCTGAGAGCACTGAATAATGAACTTTACGACTAAGTAAGTATTAACATACAGTGCAAAATTGAATGTCAAAACGCGAGATAAACTATTATGGCCGAGTGTCACGTTTTGAAGTACATTCAATTTTATTCTGTTCTGCGCTGCTCTTGGTGGGCGTTGGGTCATACGGTGCGCTGCGGCATGCACCATGACATCTATACTAATATAATAAAGTGGAAGAGTTTGTTTGTTTGAACGCGCTAATCTCGGAGACTACTAGACCGATTTCAAAAATTCTTTCACCGTTGGATATGTACGTGATCCTTGAGTGCTATAAGCTGTATATCATGTACCACGAACGAAGCCGGGACGGACCACTAGTATTATTATAAAACAGATCCACCTATAATTTTTTTTTATCTATTCAGAAATCGTCCTGTGACCTGCATCGAAGGTGCCCTATCGAATGCTGTGCTGCATGAGAAGAGAATGAAGTTACAAGAGAAGAAAACAAAGGAACTATGTATCAGAGCATACCCTCGCG
Source organism: Melanargia galathea (assembly GCA_920104075.1). Classification (NCBI taxonomy): domain Eukaryota; kingdom Metazoa; phylum Arthropoda; class Insecta; order Lepidoptera; family Nymphalidae; genus Melanargia; species Melanargia galathea. The sequence goes on along the minus strand of OV049871.1, from coordinate 16,653,174 downwards.
TTTTTTGTTCATAGGACTTGGTGTTTTCTAAATATTAATATGTATAATATAGTTACATATTAAAATAGGTATTTATTTTTGTTATACTTTCTTTACTTTTATAATAATTTTTTAAAAATCTTTTTACCCAATGTGATGATGTCAGAAATATTTTATTATGTACTCACACTTATGTGAAACTATTTCAATAAATCAACATGCAAATAAAGTTCTGTCTAATAAAATGCACTGATTTATATATTTTTTGAAACTATGTCACCAAACTATAAGAGGTCACGTCTTATAAGTAACAATTTTTGAAATAGTATATCATAGATTCACAGAATAAAGAGCAATCCTCTGGGTGATGCTAAGTTAGTTTAGGCTTACATTTTGATATGGCTATTGTTCACATTTAGTTAGGAAAATTATTAGCGAGTTTTCGTCTCAAGAGGAGGGCATTATCTTTTTATTGTGAGAAAACAGGGAGTTCCTATAATATTTTAAAAGAACATAAATCCAAACAAAATGAAGTTGCAGATAAAATCTAGTCCTGTTTTAAACTGTAAACAATACTTAATTTTTTACATTTTTTTACAAGGGTTGCAAAAGGTAGGTTCCAAGATAATACAAGTACTATTAATGAACCTGAAGAAACTTAAAAAAGTCCTAAACCTATTTCAACTCCTAGCTCGCAACAGTTCTGAATTCTGACTGTACTAACCAAACAATCAGTGCACTGTTACATGGAAACAAGAAAAAGATCCTGGATACCTGATCTGCAAAAATCCCTCTTTAGTTTTTAGTTATTATATATATGTATTTCAAGAATTTTTATTTTAATATTGTTTCAACTTAACTTTTTATATTCCAACATAAATAAATAAAATAATAATAGAAAACATACAGTTTATTACAAACTTTATTACCTAGGAACGCTTAACACTGATCATATAATAATTATTAATTAAAAAACATCATCCATAGCTGTCACTCCTTGCATGGCATTGGAGTCGACCCCTATGTTCCACGGATCATCCAATGCTGCCACCAACTTTGCCAAACTTTTATGATCTTCTACACTAATATTCTTTGTCATATCACCGGGAAACGGGACGTATTCTTCGCAGATCACACTCTTGCCTTGAGAAACTCCGTGAATCTCATACCACCCTTCCAAAGGTTCATTCAAAGGCTTTTTTAATCTTATAAGAATCTCTTGATCATCAACAGTTTTCACATAGAAGCCTTCGCTAGCGGAAACTTTTGTAACTTTTCCCCAGAGACGCACTTTGGCGCCATTTCTTTGTGCTAGGATACCGGCTGTCACGTACGGAACCTCTTCATCGTTGTCGGGATATTGGCTGTCTTCGAGTTCGTCTATATCTGCCATTTTATTAGTTACTTTAATAAAGTTATTAAAATAATTTAATTAATTTCCAAAATTTTCGAAAATTGTAAAACAATGGTTGACAGACCTTAATTGACATTTGACGTTGACAATGACAATTGACAATGATAGTTTTGACTATAGATGTAAGGCCAGTTTAAAACTAAACCAATCCGTTTAAAACGAAAAAACCCGTTTAAAACCGAAATAAACAATTTTTCCGGTTTAAAACGGTTGGTATTGATGACTATGTTTTTAAACTCCGACTCAAAAACGACGGGGTATTATAAGTTTAACATTGCTGTATGTATGTGTATGTGTGCGTGTGTTTGTCTGCTGTTCCACCGTAGCGCTCAAACGGGTGAACCGATTTAAATGCGGTTTTTTTGTTTGAAAGGTGAATTAGTCGGGAGTGTTTTTAGCTCTATGAAAATCGGTCAAAGATAGCTGCCGCTACAAAATGGCGGATCACATATTTTTTCACAACTCCCTCAATATATCAAATGAAAGAGCTTGACTAGTAGAATAGCACTATGCAAATCCAGGATGGCCACCACAACAAAATGGCAAATGTCAGGGATTTTTAAAATTTTTGATTTCTTGATTTTACCGAGGTAGGTAAAACGGACTCGGAGTACCTAAAAACTATGTGTTAATTTTTAAATGTGTGATACACTTACTGATATTGATAATATACTTAGCGGGTTGGTCTGTCTCCATCCGACCAAGCGTAGATAGTGTGGCTAATTCTGTTGTACACAATATCTAAACCTAAACTAAAATGACAGGTCTAAATCTATTGCTATCCTTTTCCGCAATGAGCACTGTGAAAGAGATAGGAATAAATTTAGAGCTGTCATTTTAGTGGTTTAGAGATTGTGTACAACAGAATTGGCCACCATATCTACCTAAGTTATAAAAACTCTATTTATAAGTTAAAAATTCTGTATTGGTAAATAAACATTTTTTTATCATTGTTTTCGAACGATATATATATATATATCAATTTGATTAAGTTTAAAACCAAACTCAGAAACTTTTATGCAGCAAAGATTTATTTTTGGAATTCTTAAATTCTCTAGTTTTCAAATAAAAACTTTCAGGGATCTAGGTTCAGAAAATCAAGAAAAATAAAGAAAAGTTTTACAAATAACTCTGCCTTTCGATACTAGATGGCGCTAGGCATTGTGGTTATCAAGAGTATAAAATGTAAAAAAAAATGGTTTTCTACTATTCAACGTCATCTATATAAGCGGAACTTTGTTATAAAAAGTAAAGCTTTTTATTATTTGTTCAGATAATTTAAATTATTCAGATATAATTAAAGTTTTACGAAATAACTCTTCCATTCGATACTAGATGGCGCTAGGCATTTAGGTTATCAAGTCTAAAGTTTAAAACCGTTTACAATGGTTTATTTGAGGTTTAAAACGGCAAAATTTTCTTTAAAATGTTTTAAATCGGTTTATTTACATCTATAGTTTTGACAGTCACAGATAGAGTTGGACATTTTAAAACCGCTTGAGTTTTCGGCATCGGTACCTACTGTTCGGTAGGTACTATTTACGTGGTTGATGCATGTTGATATTATTTTAATAACGTTAACGTTATTAAAATAATATCACAGATTTTGTTTTATTCAAAAAAACTTTTACAAGTAAACTTTGCAATCGTCCGTTGTGAAGTCGACATCTCCTGAAGATACCTACTCCGGTGTCGGAGCGAAACGATCGTCGAGTTTTTGTGGTGAATTTGTGTGGTGTTGTGCCTACTTTGTCACTGTTAGCGGATTATTATAGCAAAGTAATTTTGTGTTCATTGTCATGGAATTCCGCAAAGTAACGCCTGCTTCTATTCAACATTTTACAAGTGTTTTTGAATCTACTATCAATTAAAAAGATTTAACGGTAAAATGTAGGAAAAATACCATGATTTATAAACAAAAAACGATTACCGTTATTTTTATTTTAACGTTAATCCTGTTGAGTGGAGATAATGTTACCAACTCTTTTTCTCGCTGTCAGCGTAATAGGTTATTGGCATAAAATGCTTTTATAAGATAAACGGAAAATAAACAACTACGCAGAAGATATTATAGTGCAGTCCTATGCAGAAGTGTGTGCGTAAACAAAGGTTAGAATATCTTTTTATACATCATTCGTTGCAAAGGATTATTTTTGTTTTGCAAAGGATTGTATGCAGTAAAAAATGCTCTTAGATATCCAATGAACACAAAATGATTACTTTTAAGTAAGGTCTTGCTGAAGCCTTGTCCTCGAACAAGGCTTATAGTACGTACAAGTCCTCCTCGATCTTTAAAAATATTCACTGATAAAAACGATAACAGTGACGACTCACTGCAAAACTTTGGACCAAAAACTTGTTTTTTAGGAGTAACCGGTTATCAAAATAAAACAACGAATCAAAATTTTATTCTTATTTATTTACAGTTTTCATACTCGTTTCATACACAGAATTCAATAGACAAACATAGTGACTTATTCTTCCCTTATTCAAAAAATATAAAAACTGATTGCAATTTGCTTTCATTAAATCTAGTTTATTCTAAGCGAAGTGGTCTTCCCTGTCGGCGGCCAGGGTTGGCGCCGTGGCGTCCTCCATGGCTGCGAAGTTCATGAAATGTGCGGGTCGATGCACTTCGTGGTAGAACTCGCGAGGGTTGCCCAGTTGCACGCCGTACTTCATGTTGGGATCGTGGCGGACACCTGATAACAAAAAACATATTTTGAGCGCCATTTCACGATACCACACAAGTTTATGTATGAATATTTTTTGGCTCCCCATTTGCTTCATCCTGCCTGCCGCTTTCCTATGCTTGATCAAGGCAAGAGGAGGCCTGGTAGCGGAAGGTTATCGTGGCTTAAAAACTTGCGCCAATAGTTGGGAAGAGTTTGGTCCTTATTTAGAGCGCCCCCCTTAACTTTTAATTTAATTTTTAAATTTTTATTATTTGTTGTTATAGCGGCGATAGAAATACACACTCTGTAAAAATTTCAAATGTTACCGTTCATGAGATACAGCCCGCTGACAGACAGACGGACGGACGCACGCATAGCGGAGGCTCTGTAGCAAGATCGCGTGTGTACTTTGGGTACGAATGGAACCCTAATGAACTTACCCATAAAGTTGTAATTCCAGCTGCCCTGCGACGGCACCATGAAGTATCCGAGGAATCGGTCGGACAGCAGCATCTGCACGCGCTCGTAGTGGCTGGGCAGGTAGCCCTTGGGGTTGTTCCCGCGGTCGGTGTTCTTGGCGCCCCACTCGTACCCGCTGGGCGTCAGCTTGTACGCGGTCAGCGAGCACGACCCGGGCGTGAACGAGCAGGTGATTATGATCGTCTTCTCGCCGTCCCACGTCGGGTTCTCGGACATTATCTTCGCGTGCGACGTTATGTCCTGTATAGTGGAAATGAGATATTAAAATTATGTGTTTGTTTACGGACTACGCACCATCTTTGCGTTTTGACTGCGATCTTACCAGGTGGTCAATGACGATGCAGTCTAAGGTGGAAGCGGGCTAACTTGCAAGTATGGCAGCGTTTTATTAAACCCATACCCCTGACCGGTAACTGCGCAATATCGAACCGGAACCGGTTGGCGGCACAGTTTTGTCAGTAGGGTGGTAACTAGCTTCGATTGAATAAATAGCTTCGGCCTCCCGCCGGACCAGACAGACAGTTTACAAATTATAAAATCCCAAATTGCCACTGCCGGGAATCGGACCCGGGACCTCCCACTAACAACACACTAACTAGACAGGCCGTCTAAATAGAATTAGCCACATTATGTTACCTGTGGCGAGAGTTGCGGCAACTCGTTGGGTTGCGTGTGCATCCAGCCGAGGGGCTGCAGGTGCGCAAGCGCGGGGTGCTTGGGCAGCTGGCGCGGCAGGTGCACGGTCTGGTGCGTGCCCCACTGCGGCGGCAGCACCGCGCAGTGCACCTCGCGCACCTGCGGGTTGTCCGGCGGCGACGTGCCGTACAGGTAGCACGCGATCTGTGTCATACGCAAATTAATTTAATAAGTGTATAGATTCAAAGTAATAAGTGTACATATGTACATAGAGAAAAAAATACCTCCTTATTTGGAAGTCGGTTAATAAAATAAGCGCGATCTAAGGTCGTGTCCCCATTAGGCGAACAGTGAGCGGTTGACTGTCCGCTGGCTGTCTCTGAGCAGCGTACATATATGTCGCTAACTCATAGCGCTAGAACTCTCATAGTTTTAGAGGCGTTTGGAGGCGAATCAGACGCTCACTGAACTCACCGCATAAGTTGAAAAGTGAATAAGTGAGAGTGATTTTCTCACAAGCAACTCCTTGTTAAGAATATTGTGCACTTGAGTATATAATGAGTGCATCAACTTATTACTTACTAGCGGTTCGCCCCGGCTTCGCCCGTGGTACATAATTTATAGCCTATAGCACTCAAGGATCACGTACATATCCAACGGTGAAAGAATTTTTGAAATCAGTCCAGTAGTTCCTGAGATTAGCGCGTTCAAACAAACAAACTCTTCCGCTTTATTATATTAGTATAGATTCTACAAAAAAAAAATAGCAATATGTAATTCATCATCATCATCATGATCAACCCATTACCGGCTCACTACAGAGCACGGGTTTCCTCTCAGAGTGAGAAGGGTTTTGGCCATTATAGTCTACTACGCTGGCCAAGCGGATTGGCAGACTTCACACACCTTTGAGAACGTTATGGACAACTCTCAGGCGTGCAGGTTTCCTCACGATGTTTTCCTTCACCGTTAAAGCGAGTGATATTTAAATACTTAAAACGCACATAACTCCGAAAAGTTAGAGGTCCGGCCCGGGATCGAACCCACGACCTCCGATTAGAAGTCGGTCGTCCTAACCACTAGGCTGTCACCAGCTTAATATATAATTACAAAAATCAAAATAATCCAAAATACAGCATACCTGTGCTCTCAAATCGGATATGGTGACAAACTTCTTGAGTAGGTTCTTGGGCAAAATGTACGTGTAACCACTCTCCTTGATGTCGTCGGAACTGACGTATATGTGGTTTGTTCTCAGGTGGAGATTCGTCGCGGATATGGCGCGAACACGCCATTCCGTCTTTGAGCTGTAAAGAAAATGCGAACATGTAATGCGATTGAGGTACCGGCGGAAGAGTGAGGCAAGCCTAAGTAACCTTCCAAGAGTCTAAGGAATGGGGGTCTGAGGAATGGGGGTTTATGGAATGGAGATCTGAGCAATCGGGTCTAAGGAATGGGGGTCTGAGCAATGGGGGTCTAAAGGAATGGAGTGACCCTTACGATGGAACAGGATGTTTCGGACAGTATCTATTGTTAAGTTTTATTCAACGCAAGTGAGTCATACGACATTTGTGAGTGAAGTTTAGCAGCAAGCAGTGCCTGTCAGCATTGGATAAGGGTTGTATATTATCATAGTTTGAAGAACCGATAGACGTTGAGGTTCCAAGTTGCTGGAATGGCAACCTTGCACCACAAAAGACACCCCCACTAGATCTAACGTCGAGTCGTTGGATACAAGCGGCAAGACTGCGGCGTGTGGAAATCCCTACAAACGATCTATGTCACAGTGAACGTCCATCGCTTGATGACGACGATGATTTGGATCCCGCCAGAGCGAATTCCACTTCAACCATTTAAAAATTCTCCTAAAACATGTTGAGAGCCGCTTTAGAAGCTCGATTGTGGTGGTGGTGGTGGTGTTGGTGGTGTTGGTGGTGGTGGTGGTGGTGGTGGTGTTGGTGGTGGTGGTGGTGGTGTTGGTGGTGGTGGTGGTGTTGGTGTTGTTGGTGGTGGTGATGGTGGTGGTGTTGGTGTTGGTGGTGGTGGTGTTGGTGTTGGTCGTGGTGGTGGTGTTGGTGGTGGTGGTGGTGTTGGTGTTGGTGGTGGTGGTGGTGTTGGCGGTGGTGTTGGTGTTGGTGGTGGTGGTGGTGGTGGTGGATACCTGAAGGTCTGCGACTCGTAGTTGCTGGTGGTGGAGGTGATGATCTCGTCGCCGTGCTTGTTGACGGTGCGCGTCGTGGTGGCGGTGAGCTGGCTTTGCTCCTTGCTCTGCTTCTCGATCTCGGCGATCTGCTGGCGCTGCGCGGACGGCGCCGATATCTCCATGCCGAGGATTATGTCGCGGATCTCCGATTGCGTCAGCGACGCCACGTTCACGCTTTAGAACATAATTAAGATTAGTTACCTGACAATCTGACCTCGTGAAAAGTGATTAATTGATTATGTAGTCTAAGAGGTATGGCAAGCCTCAATAGCGCAACGGTCGTCGAGTGTGGATCGAAAACCGTAAAGTCGATCGTTCAAACTCCATCCATTACACAATTGTCTGGTTATATAGATTAATACATCTTCACAGCCAGACTATTGAACTGATCTTGAATCTTCTCAAAGGTGTGTGAAGTCTACCAATCCACACTTGGCCAGCTTGGTGGACTAAGGCCTGCATTCTTCTCCGAGAGGAGACCCGTACCCCGTAGTAGGCTGGTGGTAATGGGTTGATTATAATGATGATGATGAATATATCCACTTACTTGTTCTTCTTGCCATAGTCTGCGAGAATGAGATCTTTGAGCTGCACTTCCACCTTGATCCAATCGTCGTCGGTCAGCGTGGGCCAGATGTGATGCGGCTCGGTCAGGGTGGTCTTATCCGGTTTGAGGAGAACCTTCGTCCTTTCAGTGTTCACGTGGAGCGCTCTCAGGATCAGGATCAGTCTGCTGAACGCCTACGGTGGACCAAACAGGACCATTGTAAGATGGTGATAAGAAAATAATAATATAATAAAAAAACTCGGCTGAGGTTGCTGTGGGTTCTTTTCAGAAATAAATAAATAAATGATACCACTATCATCGAGAGATTTAGGGATAGGAAAATTAACACAAAATAGGAGATATAAGCCCCGCAAATTGGTATTGCGCGTGGCCGCCATTTTAGTGACGTCAGCACTAGATAGACGTCGGTAAAAAAAAATTGTTGCTGACGGTATAATTTAGTGTCATCTGACGTCACATCGATGTTAATGTGACATGGTTCCAGCGCAATAGCAATCTGCGGGGGTTATACCGTAAAAGATTGAAGGTTAAACCAACATCACCACACACTTCAACAGTCCATATCTTGGAAACTACTGAACCGATTTTGATGAAACTTGCACTGTTCCCTAGGTTGAATTAAATGTAAGTCAATAAAATGGAATGGTTACAATCCAATTAATAGTTTCGGCGAAATCCGTGGACAAACAAACATACATACATACATACACCTATGAAATCTGGTATATTTGTTTGGAAGCACTTATAGATTACCATATGTGAATATTTTGCAATTCCAATAAATTATTAGTGATGTATGTAACAAGATACTCGTACATCAATGTGACGTTTAGAAGTGGTAAAAGAGCAAAAAAGACCTTTATGATGTCGGTTAATAAAAGCCAGCGCATGTCTGCTACTTACAGTGTATGAAGAGATGGTCTTGAGCCAGTCGTCGTAGAGGTTGAACAGCACCATCTGCGGCTCCGTCGCCTTCAGGATGAGGTCGCCGAACTTCTCCACCTTCAGACACGCCTGGAACGGCAGCTGCAGCTCCGACCCTTTGATCACGATGTTGGGGAAGTCCAGCAAGTGGACCTGGACAGTGCCAGAACATTTATTTTTAAATAATAACAAAATAAGAGAGTGCGATTTGCGCTGTGCCCTGTAATAATAAAAACAACGTTATTAAAGAAATTCTTAAAGAAAACTTAAAAAAAGTTATTTTTTAGTTTTACTTCACTCGTCTTTCACTTTTCATGTCCAGGAGTAGTAGGTACCGAATTTTTTTATTCCAAAATTTGAGTACACATTCATGTAGTGTTAACGTATCAGTTTTTCAGCTGTTTTAAAACACATGTGACATAAAAGATAGGGGAGTTTACCTCAAGAGGATCCAACATTCCTTTCCTGGTGACGATAATCTGCTTGGGCTGTTCTTCCACAGGCAATGAACGAATGAGCGCCGCTACTTCTTCAGCCGTTTTCCATTTCGCGAGCTGTGGTGAGAAAAGTATTACACTGTACTGTAATCTTCAGGACATTGCAATCATGAAAACCTTTAGGTTTTATGTAGGTTTAATTGCATGTACGTTTTATTGCACTTTATGGCATTATTTGGGTTTACCCAAAGAGCATAATATAATGCCATAAAGTGAAAAATTCTGTGATGCAAAATTTGCTCACAAGCAACTCACTTTTTAAAATAGCTATAAATAGGCATTCAATTTAAGGAAAAATCTTGCCGGGACAGAAAATGTACCTTTTTAACAACAGTTATATTATTCGGTTAATTATTCTTACAGAGGAATTGAATCTTCTGTGTTTTTCATGATTTGAGAATTGATTTAGAATGATTCTATCGAGGAGTTAGTTATAGTTAAGTCATAAACCATTAGGATCATAGGGTTGGGAGGGCTCTTCCTCGCTCTTTAAATCTGTTGTCGACTATCGACAAATCCTTATTTACACACACAGCACCGGAGCATCAGGTACCTGTACCATTAAGCCTGTAAGTGCGAGCGAGAGGTCCGATAAAAATGATTTATGACTCATTTTTTTACCTGTCCAAGACGCTTCTGACCGGCCCACACGCTGGTGTGAATGATCTTGAGGAAGAGTTGTCCGGTGCGCGGGTTGAATATGAAGATGGCTCCGTTTATCGGCTTCGTCGTCAAGTTGCCCTCAAAAGTTTTGTGGATCGTCACGCGGTATACGTTCGTGTCGTCGACGAACCTGCAACAATTTTAGAATTAGAATAGAATTAGAATTTTAACCGACAATACAAATACCGATTTTCATTGATATAATTTAAAAAATGACGGACTTTCATACAAACATTTATCCCCTATTTTACCCACTTAGGGGAAGAATTTCCAAAAATCCTGAAATAGGTATATATTCTTTATTTTTAACTAAAAGTCGAAATAGCGATTTTCATGCATATAACTTGAAAAATGGCAGACTTTCATACAAACTATCATCCCCTATTTAACCCCCTTAAGGGTGGAATTTCCAGTAATCCTTTCTTAGTGTGCGCCTACGTCATAAAGAAACCTACTGTGAAAATTTCAAGTTTGTAGCTTCAGTGGTTTAGGCTGTGCGTTGATGATCAGTCAGTCAGGACAAGCCCCTTTATATTAGTAAAGATAGATAGCTTACCAAATAATCTGGTTGGAGAACAGTTCGCCATAGTTCTGACTGGACAGGTAGGGCTCGGTGGGCTCCGACGAGTACAGCTGCAGCGCTTTGCGTATGCGTTCGCGCAGCACGTACAGCGCGGGGTTAGCTTTCATTATCTTCGCCATCGCTTGCTGGATGAGAGGCTTGCATCCCGGGAACCAGTTGCCGTATGCACTAGAAATTAAAAAATAAACTTTTCATTAGATACTTGACACTAACATTTTACGTTGACGATATTAATGGCAGGGGAGACTCGAGCGTCGTCGCGACCTATTAGATTTTGTAGATTAGTTGAAAGGAAGAATAAAAGTTATATGTTTCCCCTTTCAGTGGCGGGGAACGCGTCTAGCTGCACGCTCTCATCTTCATAGACGATTTTTATTACTTCGGCTTTTTTTATTACTATTGCATCATTTCCTTCAAAATAGAAAAAAATTCAACCACCCTCGAGATTCGAGAATGTCAAGATAACATTTTTTTTTTGCAGCTTTGTAACGCTCCCACTCTCGTACGTTGCGTTCAAATAGTCTGATTTTCTAAATATACTTTTATTTTTAATTGACACCTCATTCATCAAAATCCGTCCAAGTAGTTTACTCTAGCGGCACGCTATGATGGCCGGTTTGACACATTACAATAGTGATGTGGAATGTCAATTTATTCTCGAACAAAAAACAATTAAGTTTTGTTTTTGTACCTGATTAAATAGGTTTAATAAAACAAAAATGTATATGTTTATTTAATTTATTTGAACGAACTGAATATTTGAACGAAAATGAATATACATACTTTATATGCACACAAGAAACATATGAATACAAAAGATACCAAAAAAGGTGCCACAAAAGGCCATAATTAATCAGATTCGTCCATACTACTATTTTCACTGTCGTCACTGCTATCATCACATACATTAATAATTATATGTTCGTTTTCTATAATATTATCTATTTTCACATCTCTTTCATAATCTTCCCTTATTAATTTAACAGTTCTATTCACAACCTTTTCCCAGTCTCCTTTAGTCACATGTTCACAAGCTTCTTCTAATAATTTTAGCATTTTTTTTGTGGTAAATGGGGGTTCTGTATTGTGTCTTGCAGCATATCCCTTAATTTGAGCCCACACCAACTCAATCGCATTATACTCACAATGGTAAGGCGGTAACCGTATAACTCTGTGCCCATGTTCTAATGCTATTTCGTCAATGACGTATCGGATCTTGGTTGGTTTGTTTTCTTTTAAAAGACGTACTAATTCCGCTTTTAACATATTCATGTTTGCATCTACGCCATTTTTACGAAGCCATGCGACGATATCAGCTTTCTTTTGGGATTGGGCAGGTGGCTTGTCAATTTGCATCGAGTGGTATGGGGCGTTGTCCATAATTATAATAGATGGTTCAGGGAGGCTACACAACATTGAGGTAAACCATTCAGTAAACTTTTCTCCATTCATGTCTTCATGATAGTCTCCAGTGGTTTTTGACGCAAAAGCCATGAGAGAACCTTCGACAAACCCGTTGATGGTTCCGGCGTGACAAATTATAAGTCGCGATCCTTTTCCTACAGGAACTTTGGAAGTAGATGCTGCTGTGTCATCGTTCCAAGAACGGCCTACAGTATGGTTAGCATTAAGCCATGTTTCATCCAAGAACACAACATTTTGCCAATTTTTGATTTCTTTCACTTGCCGTAAAAAAGTATACCTTGCCATCGCTATATCAAATCTTTCCATCAATATTTTGCGTTTGTTACATTTTTTGTATCGAAATCCAATGGTCTTCAAAATCTTCGTTAAAGAACTTTCCCCACCGAAGAATAATCCAGCTTCCTTCAGTGAATGCACCAACTTTTTTCTTGTTGGATACTCCTTCTGTAAATAGTAGCCGTAAACATGTCTTCGGATAGCATCGGCATCAAAGCTATCGATGCCTACGACTGGTTTTGCTCGTTTTCTCTTTTTTGGTGTGTGAAGTTTATTTTCTTCTGTGCCAGTCTCGCCATATTTTTTTTTAGTTATCCGTCTAACAGTTCGTTGTCCAATATTAAGCGCATCAGCTACGCGTTCAACCACTGACGTTATAGGTAAAATTGGCCCTCCATTTTGAGCTTCACGATCGAAATAGTTACGAAGGCGTATTACGAACTCACGTGTCTGACTATTTAGAACAGTTCTCTGCGTACGTTCGGTCATATCGACGAAATCCACAACAAAGGGCTTGAACAGAGTCCAAATTAACGAGCAAGGGTCAACAGTAATGCAGTATCAATATTTGAAATCCAAAGCCAGGTCAAAACTATATCACAATCGCATTGCACTGACAGTTTATACTTTTCGAAGCAACGTCAATTCGAAACTGCTTTGTTTTGCATTGAGCATTGACTCGAGTTTGCCGGAGGTAGTAGTTGTGCTAGCCAGCGATCCTATGTGACGATCGTATTAGATTCCATTTTTAAAAATTTATTGATATTTTTTTGCGATTTCAGAGGTTTGTCCACATAGTGAAAATTGTTCATATTCACAAGTACATTCACCCCTTAAATGGTGCAAACTGATTTTTCTACACTTGTATACATTTAAGAAATCAATTTAATAAATAAATTTTGAGTCCTAAACCTAAAACTACATTCGATAAAATTTATGAATCTCTGCACATCACTATCGTCAATAAAGTAATACAATTATTTCCTTCAAAGTCGTTATCAATTAATACGGAACTTCATGAGCGGACAAACGTCAAACCGGCCATCATAGCGTGCCGCTAGAGTAGGTACTACATACATACAGAATCTCGTACAAAAGTTGGATACAAACGGATAATATTTGACAACATATAACAGAAGAAATATTCGCATATATTTTTTTACTTTTTAGTAGCAAAATAAACAAAGCGTGCATGTACATCACTCGATCGACAGGTCGTTACATACGGTCGTGGGATGAGTTCCCCTCTCGCTCTTTTCCATAATTTGATGTTTTAGTGTACAGTGCATAGTTTCTGAGATATTTCGATTGCCCAACTAGCCCCTCACCACCCTACAGACTGCTAAAATCACAACCCTTCCTTTTGGCATTGCCGTAGTGGGGTAAAAAGCGCGGTTACCTGTGCAGGTTGTAGGCGAGATCGATGGCGATGAGCAGGCCGGTGGGCGAGGGGTAGATGGACATGTTGTCGGTGGTGTAGTCCAGGAACTTGGCGCGCGCGTACCGCTCCACGTCATGCGAGTCGTAGTCGCCCCACCGCAGCTGGATGTCGAGCCAGTACTTCTGCGTCGTCGTGTTGTCCATTGTGTCCCTGAGGGGATCATATGCTATATTTTAGAAAAAATTGAACCGACCTCGGTCCAGCAATCGTCATTAGGGAAAAATCATCAAAATCGGTTCGTTCGTTTTTGAAATAATCGCGAATATACATACAAACATACATACGGGTCGAATACAAAACATCCTTTTTTGAAGTCGATTAAAAAGAATATTGGTACTAATTCTGATGTACACAATGTCTTCTTTCTTTGTTCTTGTTCTGATCGAATGTCGTAGAAATTATCACGAACAAGCGGTGGGGAAGCGATTATGAACCTTATTCCCTTGTCATAAGGTTCTCCGTAACAAAATACAATATCTTATTCATTAATCATTCATCTTTTAATTCCACCCCTATCGGAGCAGCCGACGTTCGGATCTGTTGGGGAAAACTGTTATTGTTATGATTTTCAATCAGTATAAAATTACTTGCTCAACTGTAGCGCTACCTCCCGTACTAGAAGGGAAAAGTGGTATTTTGGTAATTTCTACCAATGCATAAATCATTCTGTCTCAGAGAATATAAACAACAGTAGTATATTTGAAAAAGGTGTGGCTAAAAAACCTGATCATTATTGTGTAGCACTCAATTAGTTATCATCATCATCATCATCATGATCAACCCATTACCGGCTCACTACAGAGCACGGGTCTCCTCTCAGAGTGAGAAGGGTTTTGGCCATAGTCTACCACGCTGGCCAAGCGGATTGGCAGACTTCACACACCTTTGAGAACGTTATGGAGAACTCTCAGGCATGCAGGTTTCCTCACGATGTTTTCCTTCATCGTTAAAGCAAGTGATATTTAAATACTTAAAACGCACATAACTCCGAAAAGTTAGAGGTGCGTGCCCGGGATCGAACCCACGGCCTCCGATTAGAAGTCGGTCGTCCTCACACATCACAGCTAATTAGTTATACTTAGTTAGTAATTAGTTGTACTTAGTTAGTAATTAGTTGTACTAATTAGTTATACTTTACACTAACTTGGTATCGGCCAGCAGCGAGGGCCGGGAGACGTTCCACTTGTACGCGGAGAACAGAAGTATGTCGGCGCACGACGAGTTCATCTTGTACGATTTACGTGGATGGATCGTCTCCTTCTGGACCGTCTCGATCTCGAGCGCGTCGAGCTCTTGATCGAACACCTGCCAAAATACAAATTAGTTAAAAAAAGAAAAAAAAAGAAAAAAAAAAGAAAAAAAAAAAAAAGAAAAAAAAAAGACATTCAGTCAACGTATGCGGGTGCAAATCTTGCCCGTACGCGTTTCGCCCCCATGCTATGCTTTTCGGGTTACAGAATTTTATTTCTCAACGAATTATTTACAAAATACATAATGTCTAATTAGAATATTGTTTTTTTTTTCGGCAGTCAGATGCAAAATACGCAAAATACAATTTGAGTTCTATCTATCTAATTATATCTGATCTACCCTCACAAAAATTTATTTCGTTTTTATTTTCTTGTCATTATGTTACGGTTAATGTAAACAATATGTCCGTATGCGGGCCAGACATGCATGCGGGCGTAAACCCGCGTAACCGTAAACATTATGTCAGCAACATTATAATATTAGTGAGTGAAGTTAGCGGGAGGTGTGAAGCCGTGACTGTAAGTATAACCTGCGGCACGTAAGTCGAACGGTGACCTTCAATGCGCAGAAGTCGAAAATGAGGTATCTCGGGACGTGAGGGAATCGCGGGGAGGGCGTGGAGATCGTTCGTAAGCACTGATTAGCTCTCGCAGATCCCTCGTAAGCGCTGATTGGCTCTCCAATCGTATTTTGGCTCTCCAATCGTATTGTGTCCCACTCACTCGTACGACGCTGCGCGCACTTGAAGGTCACCGTTCGACTTACGTGCCGCGGGTTATAAGCATTTGATAACGGTTATATCAGCGAGAAGTAGAAGAGCGTATGCAATCCGCGAGTGCGCTATTCCACATATTACACATACACCGCTCGCAAGTTCAAGCTCGTTTATTGGTCGGTGGGAATAGCAGCGTGTTCAAACTTCAGAGCGGCCATAAAGATTGGCGATTACTGTATGTTATAGAACTTACCTGACACAAGTCCATGACAATGGACTCGTGCACTTTCTGCCACAAGTGAGCCCTGAAGATCTGGATGAGAGAGATCTTCAGCGTGGGGATTTTGCCATGCATGAATATACCCGTCAAGTCTAGTTGGACCTAGTAAACAAAAAGTAACACGATAAAAACTATAAATAATGAAAATAATAATCTACTAGACTGAGACTAAAACAGACTAAACTGGAAGATTCATGGACTTGACATGGACCATCATTTGTAATGCTGATGCCCGCGACTCTGTTCAAATGGATTCAGGTTTTTAAAATGCCGTGAAAACTCTGTTGATTTTTTGGGATAAAAATTAGCCTAAGTCACTGTCTTGCATAGTCCTCTACGAGATTGAAAATTCCATCAAAACCATCCCGAAGATTAGTCCGGACAATTAATACAGGCCAACATAAAAAAAATTATAAACATCTGTTCAGGTTATTCTTTCAATCAATTAATGGCTTAAACTTTTTTGCTGTTGTTCAGAAAATTATATAAAATGCAATAATTCACCTGGAAGCCCACGTAGACGTTGGCACGGTTGATGGTGGGTGACCACCACAGAGTGAACCGACGGTTGGGGATCTGGTTGAGACCGGATCGCTGCGCGTTGGTGAGTTTCTTGTATTTCATCGACTCTTCGAAACCGGATGCCTTTTCCCTTTAGACAAAAGAATTTGTTAGACAAAAAACTTGGGGAGTAATTAGATTGTTCACAGCAAAATATTTCGCTGGCAAATCTTAACCGCAATTTAATTAAGTATATTTTGGTCATCATGGTTTCTGTCTTGATACTTGATTAGCTACCAAACTAAACTGTTATCAGCAATTAACACTCATGGGTCAGAAAAATAAAAAATACTCAAGCCGCAAAGTAACTATTTGATCAACGAGATTATAGAATGAACAAGCAAGAAAACAAAGTCTCCAACTGTAATGATTATTTAGTTAAAGATTATAAAAATTCACAAGCACTATTGCACCTAAAGATTTTTCAATTAGTTTCGGATTAGCTATCATCATCTTTATCAACCCATTTCCGGCCCACTACAAGGCATGGGTCACCTCAAAGCCGTGGTCCACCACACTCTGGTCCAGTGCAGATTGGTGGACTTCGTAACTGGATCGATATATCAACCAACAAATAAATATTTTTATAGTGGTATGTATCCGTGATATGTGAGGGCGCTGAAGTGCTCGTGATTACAGTGGATCTACGTATTTATTGCAATTTAAAATAATTAATGTGATTGTTCAGTGCTGGGGATGACTAAATTTTGAAGAGCGACTGCTAATTTAACTTAAAAAGTGTTATCTATACATAAAACCTCAAGATAATAACAAAAATACAAATATAATAATTCATAACGGACAGTGACTGTGATTTCCAAAACGAGTGAAAAGTGTAAAGAAACAGTTATCAGACGGAATATTTGGATATCGCTATGCATATAATTGAGAACACTATTGACAAGAGAAATTGAGTAACTATTTTATTATTATATTGTTTATGTGACTAATTAAATATAACCTAAAAACTGACAAGATAAATACCATAACACGACGAGTTTATAATAGTGAATAAGTGAATAAACTACTCTATTATTTACATACATACCAATTAGCGAGCATACCAATTAGTGAGTTTATAAATTTATATAAAAGACTTGATAATTACTAATTATTAAATGAAGTCATCGCTCAATATTATTTAATAATAAACGCCAAGCGCCATCTATTGACGAGTTGAGAGACTAATAGCCACCGGCTCAATATTGTTCGATAGAAGCTATTAATATTGACAGACTACATATTTTTAACAACGCCATCTATTGGCATATGACATAAGTATCTTTGGCTTTCTAGACTAGGTGTGAGATTACTCTGAGGTGTGAGAACATTGCTCAGAACCAGCACCTGTACTACTCGCCGCTAGATGGAAGCAATTCATTAGATATTTATTTAAAATAAGTACGAAGTATTATCATAAAAGATACGAAATGGAAGAAATGATGAGAATGCTAAAAGAGATCCAAAAAGATATGCAATGCCAAAAACAAGAAATGAGTAAAATACAAGATAATTTACAAAAACTTAACGAAAATATAAACCAAAAATTTGAAAACCTTGAATTAAAGACTAATGCTTTAGAAGAAAAATTTCAGAACCAGCAAATATATTTAGATAGATTGGAACAACAGTTGAAAAAAAGAAATATTATATTTTTTGGGCTCGAAGAGAAAGAAAGACACTACAATGGATTACAAGAAAATATATTAGATATTATAAATAATACGATGAAAATACCCTGTGAAAAAAGAGACATAGAGTTGGTGAGAAGATTGGGAAAAAGAAATGGAAATATCAGGCCTGTTGTATTGACTCTATCTACAATGGGTTTAAAACTACAAATTTTAAGGAACAAGAAATATTTGAGAGACATGTCCATCTACATAAAAGAGGACTTTTCACCTAAAGTTCTGCAAAAAAGAAAGGAATTACAAGAAGAATTTTTGGCTAGAAGAGAACAAGGGGAAAATGTTGTTATGAAGTATGACAAAATTATATCCTTACCAAGTAAAAGTCCGGGAAAAACCCATTATAAAACTAAACAAACAAGCCCAAAAATAAGATACAGCAAAAGAAAACCGCACTCTTCTCCCGAAATTATACCATTAAATCAGCATAACTTCAACATTCACAAAAAGAATAAGACTACAATTGACTCTTATTTGATATCTAAAAATGCTCTACCGAGCCCCACAACACCATCACCATGTACTTAGCAACCAGAGGCCTCTCTCCTACCAGAAAACGAAGAACATGTATCAAATAGTATCTCTCCCAAGCCGGTTGGTCCCCGAGGGAGTAGTAGACCGACACCCTCTATCCAACGCTTATATATTAACACGCTCAACGTAAGATCTCTTGTGGGTATAGGACGTCAGGAAGAACTAGAACACGCTCTAAAAAACATTAAGTGGGACATATTAGGTATCTCAGAAGTTAAAAAAGAAGGAACTCATATCATAGAGCATGACGAATACATTTTACTTTACACAGGAAAGAAAAGTGGAAGAAATGGAGTAGGATTCATGGTTAAACAGAAGTTAAAAAATAGTATTATTGATTTTAATAACATCTCAGATAGAGTTGCTAGATTAGACATATATATTGAATGTACCTCTCTTACCATAATACAAGTTTACTCGCCCACAGAGAAGTCATCTGAAGAGGAACTAGAGTGCTTTTACAACGACATAACATTAGCTCTGGAGAATACTCTATCAAAAACATTTATAATAGGCGATTTCAATGCAAAAATTGGTCGTGCCACTCCTGAAGATAGCACAGTAATGGGTCCCTGGGGATACGGAATCCGAAATAAAAGAGGATCAAAGCTGATCCATTTTTGTTTTGAAAACCAATTGTACATAATGAATACCCATTTTAATAAAAAACCTAAACAAAAGTGGACATGGCGATCACCAGACGGACAAACATTCAACGAAATAGATTTCTTTATCACAAAAAAGAGTGACATTTCTTCAATACAGAATGTAGAAGTTATTGGTACCTCACACCCAACTGATCACAGAATGGTCAGAGCAACATTTTCCACTTGTGCGAGGATACTCAAATCAAGAAAAACATTTAGGAAAAAACAGTTTGGATACCTACCTATCGAATGCGAACACTTAAAAAACACTTTTAAAAAGTTATCGAAAACAGTTGAAAACTCTAATGATATTCAAAAAACATATACGAACCTGATTTGCACAATTCAAGAAAGTGTAAATGAACTACCAAAAGTAACAAATGGTGATAGAGCTAAGTTTATAATAACAGAGGACATAAGAAAACTAATCTCAGAAAGAACAGATCTCAGAGACAAACTAATGAAAACAGATTTGGAAAAGAAACGGCTAAAATACCTATATAAGAAAATTAGGAAACGTTTAAAACTAAATAAGCAAAATTATAAATTAAAAATATTTGAAGAAGAGTTAGATAAACGAAGATCTGTAAAGCGAGGAAACAAACGTTTAAATAATACCAAAGAGTGGATACCTGCATTCAAAACAAAAATAGGCACAACTTCCACAAATAGAAATACTATTTTAAAGATAGCTACTGAGTTCTATCAAAACCTTTATAGCCTGCCGAAGTTATACAAAATAGACTCTACATTTATAGATAAAAATGTAGTAGAAATCCCTACTTTTCTAGAAAGTGAAATCCGGTACGCTATCAGCTCTTTGAAATCAATGAAAAGCCCAGGTGAAGATGGTATAACAAATGACACCATCAAAACGATGATAGAGCCTATAACTCCCATCTTAACTCAGCTATTTAATAGTATCATGTTTCAAGAGAGAATACCTGAACAGTGGGAGACTTCTGTTATAACATTACTATATAAAAAGGGTAACCCCCAAGATATAAATAATTATCGGCCGATTAGTCTACTACAAGTAACTTACAAATTGTTTACTAAAGTCATACTCTACAGACTGAAAAAAGAATTTGACTTCCAGCAACCACGAGAACAAGCGGGCTTTCGAAGCAACTACTCTACTTTAGATCATATTTTCACACTAAGACAAGTCATTGAAAAATATGTAGAGTATGGTAAAACTCTGTATGTAGCGTTTGTAGACTACACTAAGGCTTTCGATTCAATTTTTTACGAGGCTCTATGGGTTGCTCTTAGAGATCAGAACATACCTATAAAATATATAAATATCCTCAAAGAAATCTACTCAAAAAGTAAAGCCCTTATAAAACTGGAAAAGAAAGGTAGAGTGTTTGACGTAAAGCGTGGAGTAAGACAAGGAGACCCGATCTCTCCTAACCTCTTCACTGTTCTCTTAGAACATATCTTTAGAAAGTTAGATTGGACAAACCTTGGAATAAATATAAATGGAGAATATTTAAACCACCTTCGCTTCGCCGACGACATAGTCATATTAGCAGAAAACCATGGACAACTTCTATATATGCTAAAAACCTTAGATTTTCAGAGCAGAGAGTGTGGCCTAGAAATGAATCCTGAAAAAACTTGTGTGATGTCAAATGGAGAACGATGCGGAGTCGAAATACAAGGAAAAATAATAAAATATGTCGAAGAGTACGTTTACCTGGGTCAAACCGTGTCATTTACGGGGCACTATGCTGAAGAAGTCGAAAGGAGAATTAAAAAAGCGTGGGCCTCGTATTGGTCTCTAAAACACATACTTAAATCCCAAGTAGACATTAGATTGAAGAAAAAGGCTCTAGACTCCATTGTGACGCCGACATTGCTGTACGGTTGCCAGACATGGCCAATCACCAAGGACATAATACATAAAGTACAGGTCGCTCAGAGAGCCATGGAAAGGAGCATGTTAGGCCTAAAAATAAAAGACAAAATCAACAATAAACTGATTAGAAAAAAGACTAAGATTATTGACGCGGCAAAACTAGCATGTCTCCTTAAATGGCGGTGGGCTGGACACATAGCCAGAACAACGGACGAGCGGTGGACAGAAAAGTTACTGCACTGGTATCCACGCGGAGAGCGCAGACCGAGAGGTCGGCCGCGACGCCGCTGGTGTGACGACATCGTCGAGGCGACGGGGACTACCTGGACGAGACTGGCGAGAGACAGACTCCAATGGACACGGATGGAGGAGGCCTTTGCCCAAAAATGGGCGTTCGGATAAATAAAAAAAAAAAAAAAAAAAAAAAAAAATTCTGACATGTAATTAATATAATAATGATTAACGTTGTATAATATTCGAAATAAAGGCTTTATTATTATTATTATTATTATTATTATTATGTATCCGTAGTTTACATTACATTAAAGTTACAAGCAATCCATATCTATCAAGTCTAATCAATATATACTCTGATTTCTAATTCCGTGGAATTCTGACAGCTGTCATTGTCATTTACAGATGAGTTATTTGTATGGAGAACAGGGTTAACATCTACGAAGTACGATTTTACCCCAAACTACTTTAATTCCCTCTCATCATAAAAAGCCATATGCCGCGTAATAATATTAATCGTTTCGCCCTAAAATAGAAAACACCAAGAGTGGAAACTAGAAAGTGCACACTGACAGCAATAGAAAACAAAAGGAGCACATTGAAAAAATTTATTCAAAAATGGAATTCGAATGACATTATCACTATGAAGTGTCTGTCAGGCATTAATTTGTCATATCTACATACGGCAGTTGATTTTTATTTACATAAGTTTTGAATTTTTTATATTTTTTGTGAGAATTGTTTTATCTCTGGTAACATTACGAAACGTCAGAATTCCACGGAATTAGAAATCAGAGTATAATATCGTTCTTACCAGAACAGCCCCTCCCAAGTGGGGAAATAGGTCCCCTTGAAGAGCGTGTGCTCCAGGATCCCCTCCACGCCGCCGAGCGCCTGGATCATGTCCGTGCGGTAGTTGTTCAGGTTCCACAGCTTGCCGTCGTGCCGTTGGTGAGTCCACCAGAACGGGTTCTGCTTCAACACCTGTACACAGAGTTGTACTTAATTTAAAAAAATATTAGCTTTATACAGGTTGTCCCAAAAATCAACGTCTAGCCGGAAACGGGTAATAGGCCAAGGTGTGACAGTTTTCAGAAAAATATAAAAAAAAAATTTTGGCCTTGTACTTTTCGAATTATAATTCGAAGTAAGTATCAAAACATAAATCTGATAAACTGCCACCATACACCACAAATATTAACTTTTCTTCGAATATTTTTCTGTAATGTAACCGTGAACATAACTGCCTCAGTTTTAAATTAAATGTTAGATGTTTGACCAAATTGAATTCAAAATAATATATTATCGGTAAACAATTGTTATCCCCATCTCACAATATGATTTAAACTAAGAGATTAGAACTATTGGCTTTTACAGCAATCTATGTCAATGTTTCTATAATACGGAATAATAGAAACTGATGAGTTTTGAACCGTCTATCTCTTACCTGGTACTGTTTGAACTCGGTACGTATGCGCCATCCCTTGTCGTAGGCGAGCGTGTGTCGGTCCTTCTGGAACAGCGTGTTGATTCTCGGTATACCCCTGTCCCACGAGTCTTCCAGATCTTCCAAAGTCAAGCGCCTACAAAGTCACAAATAAAAAAGACTATCAACTATAGCAATTTTTCATTTTTTTATTAGGATTTATTATTTATATGATCAGATAGCGTTGTCTCGGACGAAAGACGCTGCAGTGCGATGCGATCGGCAAAGCCTACAGACGTCAGTCGCCCCCAGAGCACAGGGACTCTCTGGTTTCAGGACCCCTACGCGGTTCATCATATCAAGGAAATGTTCTACTAATTATATGCGGGAAATGGATCTAAACCACCTAGTTTTAAAGTTTTAAAGTAGTAAATTCAGCAGGAATGGATCTAAACCAAGAAGGAAGGAAGAAAAAAAGGTTTTTAAAGTCGTAATTCCGAACTGCCGATTTTGATTTCGCGCGGGCCACACATATACAAATGTAGTCGAGCCTTAAAGCGAGGTGGAAAAGATCAATTTTACTTTGAAATTATAAAACAAAAGTGTTTCGATACTCGGTAATCTACCAGCGTTACGGAGATGTGAAATCTCGTACTATCCCTACAGGAAATGTAAAGGAATAATAAACAAATAAATCTGGATTTATTTTTGTTACTAATTACTAATATATAAATTCGAAAGAAATTAAGTAAGTGTTTGAACAAAGTATCTTTATGTACCTTTATCTTTTATTTCTGGCATGACTTATATTGTGGCCAATTCTGTTGTACACAATCTCTAAACCTAAACTAAAATGACAGGTCTAAATTTATTCCTATCTCTTTCATAGTGCTCACTGCAGAAAAGGATAGCAATAGATTTAGGCCTGTCATTTTAGTTTAGGTTTAGAGATTGTGTACAACAGAATTAGCCACAATGTCTTATCATAAGAGCATTTTTCGTAAAGTACAGCTCAAAACTAACGCTACAAGGATTCTAAAGGGTTCCAAACGCTTCACATACCTGTTCTGAGCGTTGGCCTCTTGTCTCTTGAGCGCGTACTCGGCCCACACCCGCTGCGAGTCCACGAACTCCGCTTCCCACGGCTGGATGTAGCGGTACAAGTTGGGAATCAGCTGATCCTCGTCGTGGGACATGCCCGAACGGAAGTGAGTGATGCCCACGTCCGTTTGTTTCGACCAACGGAGATCAGACTGCGGAAATAATTTTAGTTTTGGAAAAAATCTACTAGCCAGTATGGTAATCATGGTAATTACGCGTAAAAAATTACGCTGTAATTAGATGTGTACAATAAATATTTAAAAAGTACACTTACTGTATGCAAGTGTACTTTTTAAATAACTTTGAGTAACTTTCTGTACTGTATAAATCACGGAAAATAAGTCGACCGATGACCTTCAATGCGCACGAAAATGAGGTATCTCGGTGTGGGGGGGTCGCGGGGAGGGCGTGGGGATCGTTCGTAAGTATTGAATAGAACAGAAAAGTTTTTTATTCAAATAAACTTTTACAAGTACTTTTGAATCGTCAATTGAATCTACCACTATTAGAGCTATTCTATTATACTAGAATAGCTATTGGGGATCCCTCGTAAGCGCTGATTGGCTCTACAATCGTATTGTGTCCCGCTCACTCGTACGACGCTGCGCGCATTTGAAGGTCACCGGTGACGGGGGTTATAGATGATCAGACCCTGAACTGATGATCATGGGGGAGGATCATGATCTAGAACGTATACCCTTTCAAACAAATGAAGAATTTTCCAAATCGGTCCATGCGTCTGAGTAATCGGGGAAAAGATTCCGACGAATTGAGAACCTTCTCCTATTTCAAAATTCACACCATCATTAATTATTCACTAACCTGAGGGATCAGAACGTGGCCCATGGACAGCATGCCCAGGCCGCCGAGCTCCTTGGGCGTGTAGAACACGACGGGCGGGAACCGAGAGGGCATCTTCGAGTTGAGGCCGATCTTGATGCGCGTCTGGATCTTGTTCTCGCACTTCACGAGCAGGTCGAGCAGCTCCTGCGTGTTCACCACAGCTTCGCGGAAGTATGTCATCAGGCCTGGGGAAACGGAGACATTGATGAAGTTAGATCAGGTTTTCAGGGTCCCGTTCCCAAACATTGAAAAGGAATCTTACGCCAAATGGAATACTGTCTGTCTGTCCGTCCGTCTGTCACAGAGATCAACAGCTTCAGATATTATACATTAGAAAAAAATAAATGAAATCCAAGAGGAATAGCATAGAAGAACCTCGAAAAAATAGCTCTATCTTAATTATCGTTTAAAAGATTGAAAATCAATCGAAACACTTAAATCACTTTACAAAAATAGTAAATACATACATAAAGAGTACCTACTTTATGAATTTTGCTTAGAGCAAGTAATGTAAAAATTACAGCTTCAATTTCTTAGCGGGTATAGTTTGTTTTACATTTTAAGTCGCTTGTCTCAGTTTAAGCTTCTTTTACATCAAATTCTTACCAATGAGCGCGGTGTTCCACTTGTTGACGATCTTCGTGAAGGTGGTGGAGCCTGAAGCCATCAGGATCTGCCGCACCCTGTTGTGGAACCTCGCGAGCGACTCATCGTCGACTCGCAGGTAGCATTGAGCCGTCCTTTCCTTCGTCACCTCGTTCTGAAGGTTCCACACGCCATCGCGATGCGAGAGCTCCTCATGTCGACTATTCTATGTCCCAGTTTAAGCCTCTTTTACTTTAAGTTC
Source organism: Melanargia galathea (assembly GCA_920104075.1). Classification (NCBI taxonomy): domain Eukaryota; kingdom Metazoa; phylum Arthropoda; class Insecta; order Lepidoptera; family Nymphalidae; genus Melanargia; species Melanargia galathea. Next base: position 16,627,419 of record OV049871.1, on the reverse strand, counting down.
TTACCAATGAGCGCGGTGTTCCACTTGTTGACGATCTTCGTGAAGGTGGTGGAGCCTGAAGCCATCAGGATCTGCCGCACCCTGTTGTGGAACCTCGCGAGCGACTCATCGTCGACTCGCAGGTAGCATTGAGCCGTTCTCTCCTTCGTCACCTCGTTCTGAAGGTTCCACACGCCGTCGCGATGTGAGAGCTCCTCATGTCGACTATTCTATGTCCCAGTTTAAGCCTCTTTTACATTAAGTTCTTACCAATGAGCGCGGTGTTCCACTTGTTGACGATCTTCGTAAAGGTGGTGGAGCCTGAAGCCATCAGGATCTGCCGCACCCTGTTGTGGAACCTCGCGAGCGACTCATCGTCGACTCGCAGGTAGCATTGAGCCGTCCTCTCCTTCGTCACCTCGTTCTGAAGGTTCCACACGCCGTCGCGATGCGAGAGTTCTTCGTGTTGACTTCGGCACTGGGAAGTTAAAATAATAACAATTAACTTTACTATCGGTTCATTGGTACATATTTAACTGAGTTCCTAGATTATATTTGGTGGGGAAAGGTGAATATAAGCATTGTTATAATTTTTTTAATTTTAATGATAAATATTTTTGAAAATTAACCCCTGAAATTAAATGGCGTGGAAGCATTTGTTTGTATGAAAAATTCGATTTTTCTATGGTTAATTTGTTAATTGATTGAACACATTTGCAGTAACAATTGTTATTTATCTGAAAGCGCTACTTTAGGCAGCATTCTGCAATCATATTGTTTGCAACAAAAAATATTATTTATCTGAAAGAACTTACTTTAGGCAATATCCTGCATTCAAAGCCAGCCATATTGAAGAGAAGGTTGGGGTTGTCTTTGGAGTAAACGGAGACAAAGCTGTTCTCCCACTGGATCGTCGTCACGGAGCGCGGCAGACGATTTTTGATGTCCCAGAACACTGCGCGGCCCCTGACATTGATAAAAAATGCAAAATGATTGTCATGCTGATATGATAATCACTACATAGTATAAAACAAAGTCGCTTTCTCTGTCCCTATATCCCTATGTATGCTTAAATCTTTAAAACTACGCAACGGATTTTGATGGTTTTTAGGGTTCCGTACCCGAAGGGTAAAAAACGGAGCCCTATTAATGTCACTCGGCTGTCTGTCTGTCTGTCTGTCTGTCTGTCTGTCTGTCCGTCTGTCCGCCGGTCACAGGTCTTTAGCTCGCAGACGAAATGAGTTACAAACCTGAAATTTTGGTATTTAGTGTAAAACGTTAACCCAAAATCAAATATTGAATTAGAAATTGAATTAAATTATTTTTTAGGGGGGCTCCCATACATAAAAAAGGAGCCGGAAAAAAAATTTTTTTCTTTACCCTAGCTTGTATCATTGATATCATTGTTTAGAGCTCATTAAGTAGAGTACAACTATATATTTTTTTAATTTTTATCTCAAAAAATAAGGGAATGGGAGGCCATCAAAGTTGTCAGTTTTAGACCATTTTTGTGACGGGGGCTATCTCAAAAACTAAACTAGTTGGGAATATGATATTTCAGTATATTATGTACTATATGCTCTATTTAAACAACAAATACTGAAAACAACGATTTATTAAATAGTTTATAAGCTGTGACCAAAATAAACGAACATTTTTTTGGGTTTTTCTTTCACGGTTTGTTGCGATGTCTAGCTCGGAAATTAAATATTTCTTAGACCCAAAATATTATATTGTTCATAATTATGTACGGAACCCTGAAAGAGCGAGGCCCGACTCGCACTTGGCTGATTTTTTTTAATAGATAGAGTGATTCAAGAGGAAGGTTTATAAGTAGAAAAATTGGACCCAGTAGGTGGTGCTAATAGCGGGCAGGACGACGTCTGCCGGGTCCGCTAGTATTTTATATACAAATAATCGTAACTGATATTATAAATGCAAAAGTGAGTTTGTTTGTTACGCTTTCATGCCTAAACAGCTGAACCAATTTTTACTAAATTTGGTACAGAGATAGGATATGGAGGATCATGGAGAAGGACATAGGCTACTTTTTATACTGAAAAATTATACAATTCCCAAGGGATTCTAAAAAAATCTAAATCCTCGCGAAATGACGGAGAAATAGATCCTCCAAGTTGAACAAAGTGCAGAATCTTAAAACATTATTTTTTTTTTAATTTTTCTACAAGTTATTGTGGTATGGCCCGTGTTTTACGTTATTTTACAAGTGCTTTTGAATCGTCAAAATGTATTTTTAACCCCCGACGCAAAAACGACGAGGTGTTATAAGTTTGACGTGTCTGTGTGTGTCTGTCTGTTCCCCCATAGCGGGGTACGGGTAAACCGATACGTTCAACCGTAACGGGTGAACCGATTCGAATGCGGTTTTTTTTGTTTGAAAGGTGAGTTTGTCGGGAGTGTTGTTAGCTGTGTTTGATGAAAATCGGTCTAAGATGGCCGCTACCATACAATGGTGAATAACATATTTTTTCACAACCTTCTCAATATGGGTATCAAATGAAAGGGCTTGACTAGTAGAATAGCACTATGCAAATTCAAGATGGCCGCGACCACAAAATGGAGAATGTCGGGGTTTTTTAAATTTTTAATTTATACTTGTTTCTATATAATGATGGAATGACTCACAGGTTGACGTCGTGTTTCATGAGTCGCATCCTCGCGTCCCGGGGCCAGCACTTCTTGTTGTTGTAACCGACGATGTTCTCGTTGTTGGGGTCCGGGTGCTCTGTGAGGTACCTCTGGATCAGGTCCCTGGCTTCTTCTGCCGTGAACCTGTGGACAAATTATTGGAAAATTGCAATTCGCTGCAAAAAAACAACAACATTCAAACATCACTAACTATTGATTTAAGGCTTATTTCGTGGTTTATCGACATATTCTAATGTAAAAATTACAGGTACATACTACATACCACGATTAATTTGTTTTTTGTTTTTGTCGATATTTCTCGTCGAGAGTCTCGTCGCGATTACGGTCCATGTAACTGGACCGAAATATCGACAAAAACAAAAAACAAATTAATCGTGGTACCTGTAATTTTTACATTAGAATATCACTAACTATACTGTTGTCTTGATAACTTTTATGACATGATTCTGAAAGAATTTTTAGATTTACCATTACACAAATATGAAGAACGTGTAAAAACAAACACTTTTTATTATAGACTCGACTTAATAAACAATGAAATAATTTATAATCTTCATATATGGGTAACTACATATTGAAACTTTATGCATTTTGAAAAGAGCACCTGCTGAGTTTCTTACTGGCTATTTTCAGTTGAATCCGCTTTCCGAACCTGTTATTGTTTTGAATTAATTATCATAAGAGCCACAATTTGGCCTACATGAAATTAGTCATTCTGAATTTTGATATACATGTAAACACGATGCTCATTATTTTAGCTCAATATTTTAACATGGTATTGCATATCTTCACAGCCTGTGTGATTATTCAGTCTCACCTAACGGCTGCTTTGAAAAATGAAAAATGATTTATTCATAAAAAAATTTACAAAATATTAATCAGTTGTTGAGACATCCTTTTAGGTAAATTTATACCTGTGCCAGGATGTCCCGCTCACCCGTGTGGGGTTGCTGGTCCCCCATCGGGCGCGTCCCCCCGGTGGCGGATGGGGGAACGCCTCCCAGATATGGGAGGTACCGGGGAAACCCGGCGCGGACCAAAACCAGCAGGGGGTTGCCGCTTGGAGGCTCCTGGTACTTCTCTGTTCATCAGAGTGGACTGTGGAGACTCCGGGCGGGGACAATTGGGGGGGAGGCTTTCGGGCCGTGAGGAAGAAAACCTCGTTAAAAAATTACAGGAGGGGGTGGAAACGCCCTGCGCGGCGGGTCCGCTGGTCTTTTTGGCCGGTGGGCGCTGGCTTCGGCCACCGTCGGGCAACCCGTAACCCAGCCACCAGGCGACACGGAGGAACATCGCTGGGTTTTAGTGGGTATTCTGGCCACTTCTTGGCCTGCCTGAGTCCCACACTACCTTCCGGAAGCGTCGCAGTCCGCTGCGCTGCTTCCGAAAGGTGTGCGTAAATGCATTTCCCAGCGTAAAAAAAAAAAAAAAAAAAAAAAAAAAAAAAAAAAAAAAAAAAAAAAAAAAAAAAAAAAGGATGTCCCGCTCTTCCGTAGACAATCTTTATGAAAATCTTATAAATAGAAATGAAGTACCTACGTCCTACATATTTAAAATATAAGTTAAATACAATATTAAGTTAAATATCCTAAAAGTGTGTGTGTGTGAGTGCGTGAATGCTTTGACCAGCTCGTTTGGTTCTGTACCAATATACTTCTTTTTTTTTCACTTTCACCATGTTAATATTATCTGTAGTAGGTAGTGCGTGTAGATTTAAATTCTTTACTTGACTTCCGAAGGTTCTTCGTCGTCGTTCGTCGTTGTCAACCGATTGACGTCCACAGCTGGACATAGGTCTCTTGAAGGGACTTCCACTTGCCACGGTCTTGTGCCGCTTGTATCCAGCGGCTCCCTGCGACTCGTTTGATGTCGTCGGTCCACCTAGTGGGGGGTCTACCAACACTGCGCTTCCCGGTGCGAGGTCGCCACTCCAGCATCTTGGGACCCCAACGTCCATCGGTTCTCCGAACTATGTGCCCGGCCCATTGCCACTTCAGTTTCGCAACCCGTTGAGCTATGTTGGTGACTTTGGTTCTTCTACGGATCTCCTCATTTCTGATTTGATCGCGTAGAGAAACTCCGAGCATAGCTCTCTCCATCGCTCTCTGAGCGACTCTGAGCTTTCTTATGACGAAGGTTCTTACCTGAAGAATATGTGTATCCTGTCGATGTATCTGCAGTAGAGTCGTATGGGGTGCGCTTGCTCCGCCGCCCTGTCCTGGTACGAGAGGAAATCGTTGGGCAACTGCGGCGGGCCCGCCATCTCGCTCGCCCTTTGTAGACCCAACACCAGCAGGTCCAACACGAGTCCGTAGTATTGGACGATGAACGACGCGAATTGGAGACCGCGTATTATACCGTAGGAATTTGTGTGGTTCATGTCCTAGGAAAAAAAAAAACAATTACATTTGCTATGTAACATGTAACACTCGGTTTATTTTATATTGGTGAATAATAACCTCTGTATTATTGAAATTGCGAACGATAAAGGTAAACGGGCACAATCCGAACCGCTTTGCGGACACGAACCAATAGTTGAGTGAATAGATTTAAATGAAAAACCAATATTATAATCCTTTCAGTATCCTACTAATATTATAAATGTTAAAGTGTGGATGTTACTCAATCACGCTACTGGATGGATTTGGCTTGGAATGGAGATAGATTATACCCTGGATTAACACTTAGGCTACTTTTTATCAAGGAAAATCCACAGTTCCCACAGGATTTTGAAAAAATAAAACCGAAATCTATAGCTACAGTTATACTATAGCAAACTTCCTTGAAAATAGGTATAAAGGTATATGGAAAAGGGCGCGGAAACTGGAAATCCACGATTCCCTCGGGATCCGTGGAATACTAAAATTCACGCGGGCGAAAGCTAGTAATTTCATAAAGTACAAATATTTTTAAGAAATTTTCGCCGATATATCGATATTTTTTTTTTCGATATATATCGAAAACGATATCGATATTTAAAAAAATATCGATGCGATATATATCGATACTTTTTGGCACTTTCTGCATCCCTAGGTTAAATAAATAGCCTGAGTATCAATTGTTCACGAGATGATGAGAGGCACACAAAAGTAAATGTACCCCTTTCCAAAAATATTTTAGGTAGTTATTCTCTCTCAATCACATTCTAGGACACTTACCTATTTCACTCGTGGTTATTATGTGAACAGAGAACGCTTAAAACGCGGCGTAAAAGCTTACAGCGCCATCTAGATTACGCCATTAAAAACTTTTTTTAATTGTGTTTATAACCATCTCCATTTGTTTACTGCTGCGCTTAAATGGGTGAATCGATTTGAACGGCTAAACTGATTTTGATAAAACATGTCTAAGAACCAAAACCTGCTTTCATATAAAAAAATCGCATTCAAATCAGTTCACCCGATAATAATCGGGATCGCCTGTTTAACGTGCTCTCCGAGGCACGGGTGTGAAACACCGCCGACTACCAATTCCGGGCTGGCACTGACCCTCGTATTTATAAACAAGTAATCACTTTTGCTCAAGTAATTTCTTAACTAAGCCATGACTTCAAGTTAGAATTCTTAAAATCTAAATTCTATTCTACAAACAAGTAAAGTCCTTTACTTAGCTAAGTAAAGCATTAAGCATTACTTGGTGCTTAAGCATTAATTCCAATTGGAAATACTAATTAGTTGCGTTTTGTTAAGATGAAAATCAAATAAAAAAATGACAATTTTTTGTAATTTACAATGTTTTTTGTTTTTTTAATGTTTTTATTATAAAAATAATAAATTACTTGAGGTCCCGGTGAACTTTGTATAACCTACAATTATCTAGGTATCTGTATGTAATATATGTGTAATGTGTATGTATTATGTACTTTAGGTATGTATAAAAATGAATTGCTGTTTTTCCAGTCTATGATTTTTACCTACAATATGCCCATATCCCCATTGTTTATCGAAAATCAAATCGACAGCAGCGCCATCTACCGGGTTCGATGGTGTTTTCAAAACATCCAGGTACCCATTGAAATACCTATAGGTACACACAAAATTTCGTCCAAATCGGTCTAGCCGTTACATACAGAAGAATTATTCGATAACGGCGCTGCCTACCGGACCCAATTGTTTTTTCAAACCATCCAGGGACCTATTGAAATATAAACACAAAATTTTCATCCAAATAAGTCTAGCCGTTTAGGAGGAGTTAGGTAACAAACACGTCACGTACTTACAGGAGAACGATATACATTATGTTATTATACCTATCTTATTTTTTATAGATTAAATTTAAAAGTCACAAGTAATACTATTTATATAGAAATTTTGGCCAACATTTAGCAGAAATTAAAAAAACTCAGACAAAATTAGAAACAATTATTATTATCAGGTCAGTATTAATAGAATAACCTCAAAATTGACAGGAAACGAATAGAAATCAATCCACAGACGATTCTTAAGTAAAGGAAATGGTGACTATTACTTGGCTAAGAATTCTAACATAAAGCATTGCTAACTAACAGGGTTTACTTAACTATCGAACAAAAATCATTGCTAGAGTAATTACTTTTACTCAAGCAAAGGCTGTTACTTGTTTATAAATACGAGTGTGAGAATCTCTTGACAGAAACACCCAATAACTAACAATTATTTGCCCGACCCGGCAATTGAACCCGGGACCTCGTATCTGCAGTTGAATATGCTAACCACTAGACCAACGAGTCAGTTATCACACTAATATTATAAAAGCGAAAGTTTGTATGTGTATGTTTGTTACTGTATAAAGCCGCAACTACTGAACCGATTTGGCTGAAATTTTGAATGGAGATATATTATGCTCTGACTTAACACATACTCGTAGGTTACTTTTATACTGGAAAATCCACAGTTACCACGGGATTTGAAAAAACCGAAATCTACAGCTACAGCTACAGGTAAATTACTATAGCAAACTTCCTTGAAAGTAGGTATAAAGTTTGGAAAAGGGAGCGGGAACGGGAACCGGAAATCTACGATTCCCTCGGGATTTGTGAAAAACCGAAATTCACGCGGGCGAAGCCGCGGGCAGAAGCTAGTATTATATAAATGTTTGATTCGATTGATTCGATGTCAAAAAAAATTATTACATATTTAAAAAAATTGTTTCCATACAGCAGACAGTATACGGTTGAGCTACGCGATCATAGGTCGCATATGTTTCGGTATATTTTACGAAGCATTTTCATACACCGAAACTTTTTCAATTTTTTTCGAGGTTGACAATTCTGACAGCTGTCATTGTCATTTACAGATGACTTATTTGTATGGAAAACAGGGTTAACATTACGAAATACGATTTTGCCCCAAACTACTTTAATTCCCTGTCAACATAAAAAGCCCTAAGCCGCGTAATAATATAATGTGGCCAATTCTGTTGTACACAATCTCTAAACCTAAACTAAAATGACAGGTCTAAATTTATTCCTATCTCTTTCACAGTGCTCACTGCAGAAAAGGATAGCAATAGATTTAGGCCTGTCATTTTAGTTTAGGTTTAGAGATTGTGTACAACAGAATTAGCCACAATCTTAGAATAAATAGGTAAAGAAAGGCAGTCGTCGACGCGGCGATAAGCCGTTTTTAGCTCGCCTCGGCGGCTAGCTACGTCTATCGTCGCGTCAGTACTCAAGATCGAGTCTTAGTACTACGAGGTCGCAAAAAAACATTTAAAAATGACATACTGTGCTGTGAAAGGGTGTCATAATGCATCACACAAACATCAAAAACATTTGAAGATCACATTTCACCAGTAAGTACTACCGAACGAATAACATTTTTGAGTAAAACATTTTTCAAAACATTAAAATGAATCGTAAATATCACAGACGCCATTACAATGAAAATGTTGCTAGCTCTGGGAAATCTATTTTACCATGATTTTACGTCTTATCATTGACTGAATTGGGACGAAAGAGGGGTTAATAGGGATGAGAATGAGGTGAATAGGAACAGCTTTATAGGGTTGTTACTAATTAATTTAGGCATCCATAAATACAAACTTTCGCTCTTACACTTTCGCTCGGTTGCATACTTCTTTGTTTGTGACTATTAAAATATGTTTATCTACTTATTATATAAAGTTAGGTAATATTGTTATAGTAAACGTCAATTATAAACATTTAAAATATTGAATAACATGTGCTGACTAGCACCATCTGTAAGAAAGAGAGCAAACTATTATTTGTGACGAATAATGTAAATGAGGATTTTTTATATTATTACATATAATAGAATACCACCCTAATGTTGTATATTTTATTTAACAATCATACATGCGTGCGAAAAATATTATCCATCTTCTGGAATAGTAAGTTTTTACAGTACATTGAATGATGTTTAAAATTCGCCGTATTCGATTTTTTAAACTATTTATAGCCTATGACACTCCGGGGGAGAAAACAAATCTAATGACACCTTTTTTCTTTTACACAAATTCTTCAAAATTTGTTAAATCGTTTTAGCTACACATACACACTACGTCACAATGGAGCGGACATACAAGCCTAATAAATAAACAAACTACCCTACTGGGTAGTGAATTTCCTAAATTTCTTAATTAATCTACTTCTTCAGTCGTGGTAATGATTAATAATACTTATAATTCTTTATTTAATACAGGAACCCTAAATGTTTTTGTGATACAATTAGCTATAATCACTTATAATCTGCCTGTGAAAGTGCCGTCAAAATCTGTTCAGCCGTTCCGAAGATTTGCCCTAATTCACAGATAGATAAGCAAAAATTTTAAAAATGTGTATTGCAGTATGTATTACCGTTGAAATAATGATATCAGCTTATTGATAGGCAATTAAAAAATTACAGATAGACACAGATGATTTCATTTATTTGTATAGATATAGATTACTAACGTCGCTTAAGGAAGATGATTTTTCCCTACATTTAGGGAGAAGGTCGTTCCACTTACAACATTACTCATGCGCTTGTGTGCGTGTCGGCGAATGTAATTACAGGGCACCTATACATTCATGGGTTGATTTGAAGCTTACGTTTCGAGCGGAAATTTGTTAGAAACTTTCATTCTAAGCGTAATAGTTCGATGGCCACAATATTAGTTGTTTCGCCCTAAAATAGAAATCGCTAAGAGTGGAAACTAGAAAGTGCACACTAACAGCAATAGAAAACAAAAGAAGCACATTGAAACAATTTATTCAAAAATGGAAGTCGAATGAGATTATCACCATGAAGTGTCTGTCAGGCATTTCTCATATCTACATGCGGCAGTTTATTTTTATTTACATAAGTTTTGAATTTTTGAATTTTTAATTTTTGTGGGAAATGTTTTATATCTGGTAACATAACGAAACGTTAGAATTCCACGGAATTAAAAATCAGAGTATATGTATGTCAATGTAGATCATTGTCTTATTTGAATACGTACTGTTTATTTCGTCTGTGTCCGCTGTGGTTGGTTTCCATACAAAAGTGCGCGTTTACCTTTACTTTTTTTTTAATAATCAGATAGCGTAGTCTCGGACGAAAGACGCTGCAGTGCGATGCGATCGGCAAAGCCTACAGACGTCAGTCGCACCCAGAGCACAGGGACTCTCTGGTTTCAGGACCCCTACGCGGTTCATCATTTTTAAAGTAATAGTAGTGATGATTACTGGCAAGATACCACAAAAAAAAACGATAATTTTGACGTGATAACGTCTTATAAATCGCTGATCGCCGGCTACACGCACGGAAAATGATGACTCATCCGTAACGTTCCGCGTGCTTGTCGCTTGCTCGCGAGCGCGGAACTGAGCGTTCGGCTTGTGACGCACCTATCTCTTTGTTTTTCTAATGACGTTATCACGCAAAAGTATCGTGCGTAAACCGACTTTACAGACAACCAATTTTTTTTAACCCCCGACGCAAAAACGACGGGGTGTTATAAGTTTGACGTGTCTGTGTGTGTGTCTGTCTGTTCCCCTGTGGCGCTCAAACGGGTGGACCGAATTGAATGCGGTTTTTTTGTTTGAAAGGTGAATTAGTCGAGAATGTTGTTAGCTATGTTAGAAGTAAATCGGTCCAAGATGGCCGCTGCTACAAAATGGCGGATAACATATTTTTGCACAACTCCCTTAATATGGGTATCAAATGAAAGGGCTTGACTAGTAGAACAGCACTATTTCAAATCCAAGATGGCCGCTGCCACAAAATGGCGAATATCGGGGTTTTTAATTTTTTAAATTTATACTTGTTTAAATATTTCCTGTATTTCCAAGTTCTCAATCAGCTGACGCCTAAGTACTAGACCACTAATACTACAATTATAAGACAAATGGTTATTGGTATTATAACACAAACTAGTGGACCCGGCAGACGTCGTCCTGCCCGCTATTAGCGCCACCTACCGGGTCCAATTTTTCTACTTACAAACCTTACTCTTGAATCACTCTATCTATTAAAAAAACCGCATCAAAATCCGTTGCGTAGTTTTAAAGATTTTGCATACATAGGGACAGAGAAAGCGACTTTGTTTTATACTATGTAGTGATGGGTATTGTGTTTAGGTAGTATTATAATAGCGCAAAGTTTCCAATAGCGGTCCCCTTGTACCCTGTATATCGGATACGTAACAACCTGCCGCATACCTTGTAGTTGATGACCACGTTGTTCTTGGCGGTCATGTAGTCCGCGATGTTGTGGTCGACGATCAGCCGCAGCAGCCGGTTCAGCAGCGTCAGATCGATCTTCTCGTACAGCTTCTCGAAGCGGGACTCCAGCAGCACGTTGCACTCGCCCTCGCCCACCTCCCACACGTCTTGCAGGTTGTTGATGCCTGTGTGCACGAGTGTGACAAGGTTTAAATAATGAAAAAAAAGTGTGTGTAAAGGCCGATTTACACCAAACGAGCGAATGCTCGTTCTATCCCCTCTCCGTCAAATTCTATTAGTGTAAACAGAGACAGAACATTCCTTCGTTGTTCTATCGTTGCTCGCATAGATTCTATGGAATATTCTAAGAATGCTCGCTCGCTTGATCTAAACAGCGCTGGAGCGCGCGAACAGCAGCTTAGAGCGTTCTTACGTGTTCGGACGTGCTCGCTCCCTGGAGCGGTCTCTTCAAAGTGTTCTTGTGTTCTAGTTCGTGTTCTTATTCTTGCTCGTTGTTATTTTGGTGTAAACGCTGTCAACGAGCTTTCGTTTACACTAAAAGATCAAGAAAGAATGCTCTAGCTCTAGCTCTTTGTTCGTTTGGTGTAAACCCACCTTAATTCACACACGGCAGAAGTTCAGAAATGTAACCTTAACCTTAACTTTGGCTTTGACTTTGCAGGCTAAAATGGTGCTGTTTTTTCGTTTCATTGAATTGCCTGTCAAATGCACAACGATCCTAAAGAAGTTTCACTTCAAAAAATAAGTATGAACATGTAAATTGTAAATGAACATAAAAAATTTAAATTTATACAGTTTTATTTTATTATCCACACAATCAATAATAATTAATATCGAATAGATCAGCCAGTGATACTCCGCAATAGAGATACTGTTAACGTTATGAACGTATAATAAACGTATGTGACATACTACGTTATAATATAACGTTCGTGTTGACAATATGGGTACTGAAGAGCTCAGGTGTCCTCGATAGAGGAGATAAATAAATAATAAATAAATAAATACTCACACATACACACACAGTCGTCTGTTCCTAAAGTAGGCAACTTAATGCCTGTGTTATAGGTAACAGCCGACTGACAGACATATTTTACATACAAATACATACACATTTTAATAAAGGTATACATACATACATATTATAAATACACCCAGACTCGGGGCGGGAATCGAACCCGCGACCTCGGAGCGGAAGGCAGGGTCACTGCCAACCGCGCCAATGGGCCAGTCATACAGTAATCAGAGATACCTTCTTGATTGAAACCCTGGATTGAGGAAATCACATAATATCGAAATGTTCTCCTAAATCGCAAAGGAGACTATAGCCAACTCCACAGAAGATATTGTAGTACACAAGTGTGCACAAGCAAAAACAGGTGCATTCTCTATGCCTCACTCACTAGATAAAACGCAAGATCATCAGTTTCAGGTGCTTTACAAGGCTCGGGGGTGTAACAACCATAACTTCTGACTATGGGCTGGTATGAACTTTTTAACCGAAAAACCCAACAGCTTCTTTTGCTTTAAATTGGGATTTGAACCCGGGATTTCATGATCCACATGATTTGGCAATAAGCAAATCTATATAAAGAAAGTCGTGTTAGTTACACTATTTATAACTCAAGAACGGCTGTACCGATTTGGACGAAATTTGGTGTAGAGGTAGACAAGGCCTTGGAAAAGGACATAGGGTACTTTTTATCCCGGAAAATTAAAGAGTTCCCAAGGGATTTTTAAAAAATATTTTCCCATACAAAATGTTCACGGGTTTCGTAACTGTCAAACATCCCGTCGCGTGGATACGGTAAACTCTCTTACCCGTACCTACATATATTATTATTCTTCTGTACGTGTGTTTGTCACCTAACTCCTCCTAAACGGCTGGATCAATTTGGATGAAATTTTGTGTGTATATTTCAATGGGTTCCTGGATGGTTCGAAAACACAATTAACGGGTAGGTACAGGTAACCTACTGGGTCTCGGTAGGTGATGCTGATGTCGGTATGTCACCACCGGGCAGGACGAAGTCTGCAGAATCTACTAGTTTTGTATAAGAATTGGTAGTTTAAATACCTAAAGCTAAAAATCCACCAGGGATTGAATCAATAATCAATGATATCAAATAAAATTTAATGTAGCAATATTAAAATTTCATACTTGAATTTGTACCCTTAGGAAAACCCTTACTATGGGATTAATAGAAATGACCCTAAAAATATGACGCAGGAAGAGCATTTTGTTATGTTGGTAATACAGTTTGAATAAAATAATTCTTCGTAGCTGAGTCCAGGCATCTTCGGTCGATGAATGCGCAACCAACCAAAGTGAGGTTAGTAACAAGGGGATGGTACAACCATTGATCTCCTTTGCCATAACGCACACTTTGGGCAATCGCATTTATAAGTTCTTCTGTCTTCATTATCTTGATACATGAAATACGCAATAGGTTAAAGTAACCGTGATTAAACTTAGGACCGGTTGCACGTTAGGCGGTTAAAGTAAAACTTTTCTTTTTGTTGATCAACTTTACCGTACCATTTACTTTACTTTAAAAGCTTGGCGTGCAACTGGTTCTGGGAGGAAAGTACAAAGTACATAAAAAGGTGCTATAGCGAGCAAAGCAACAGGGCGAGGGAGGGAGGGGGAGATTTTATACATTTATACAATTTTTTTGTAGATTTATCTGCTTTGAAAGAACACGTCATGTACGCAGCTCCGAAATGTTACAAAAATGCCCTAAAGAATACAATGGTGACAGAAGGATAACAGAACATATTAATAAAATATATACTCTGATTCTTAAATCCGTAGAATTCTGATGTTTCTTAATGTTACCAGAGATAAAACAGTTTCCACAAAAAAGATAATAAATTCAAAACTTACATATAAATAAAAATCAATTTCCTCATGTAGATATGACAAATGCCTGACAGATACTTAAGGTACTTTAGTTTAGGGTAAAATAAACTTCAGGTGGTAACCCTGTTTTTCATACAAATAACTCATTTTATTTTTAAATGACAACTACCAGAATTCCACCGAATGAAAAATCAGACTTATAGGTGTATATTTGTAATTAATGATGAATTATAAAAGTTTAGTACATACCCTGACACCATTTATACACCAGCAGCGGAGAGGGCTCGGTGTCGGCGGGCTTCACCCAGGGCGGCAGCAGTCGCCGCTTGTCCGCTTCATACCACAGATACTGGTCGAGATAGGCGTCCGTTATCTTCTCCAGAGGCTCCACGTCGTACACTGGCACCAGGTGCGAGTATAGGTCCATGAACTCGATTCCCACCTTTAATGATTGTTAAAGTTGTTAAGTCTTTATGGGCTTTACCTATATTTATTTTACAAACTTAGAAGGCATACTCTGGCATGTTATACTTGGTATTTTGAATGAATTTTGCTCTTTACGAGCTTTTTTTTAACAAATTTATGCACTTCCTTATAAAGTAATATCCTATCGACTGCGCCAATCAAGGTCTGCAAGGCAAAATTGTCTTGAAGCAAAAATTTAATAATATAGGTTGCAATGCTTGGATTGGACGGCGATTACGTCAGCCATATTATGATGTCTCAAATCATTATTACATACCTCTCGGAAAGTCCTCTGCGTGAGCAAATGACGCTTGATCCTCGACAACGCCTCGTGGGGATTGTCGTAGGCCTGCTCGATGAGGCCCAACTCCTCCCTCTGGCTCTGGTTGAGCCTGGACTTGACGCTGTAGGCCTCCTTCAAACGCTCCAAGGCCAGGATGAGCAGTTTGGATATGTTTCAAAGGATTATTACATACCTCTCGGAAAGTCCTCTGCGTGAGCAAATGACGCTTGATCCTCGACAAGGCCTCGTGGGGATTGTCGTAGGCCTGCTCGATGAGGCCCAACTCCTCCCTCTGGCTCTGGTTGAGCCTGGACTTGACGCTGTAGGCCTCCTTCAAACGCTCCAAGGCCAGGATGAGCAGTTTGGATATGTTTCAAAGGATTATTACATACCTCTCGGAAAGTCCTCTGCGTGAGCAAATGACGCTTGATCCTCGACAAGGCCTCGTGGGGATTGTCGTAGGCCTGCTCGATGAGGCCCAACTCCTCCCTCTGGCTCTGGTTGAGCCTGGACTTGACGCTGTAGGCCTCCTTCAAACGCTCCAGGGCCAGGATAAGCAGTTTGGTGTCGTGCTTGTACGAGAGTGGCGGGAACGGGATGGGTGCGAAGCGACGAGATTCCAGCCAGTGGACGGTCGTGGTGTAGATAGCTACGGCTTCCTCGGGCGAGATGTATGGGCCGTCCTAGGGAGAAAAAGGCGAATTTAACTCCTAGTGAAAATCAAAGTTTGAAAATAATTACTATATACACATTTACTGACGCATAGATCACTAAATCTGCTCAAGCCCATTAGACCAAATTGGTTTCTTTTGGTCAGATTTTCTGTAGACTGTTAAATTTTCTCACTCCCCTTGCTTCCCCATAGTTGATTAAGATTAACGTCCAAGCAAAAAGGATTCAACTCGCACGACTTGTCATAGCAAAGTTAATCTTAATTCAGCACTATTTAGGTATATATTTGTATGACAAGTTTTGTGGGTTGAATCCTTTTTGCTGAACTACGTCCAATTATTATTGTATAGATTTTATACTTTTACTTATAGTAGAAGAGTAGACATAAAAAGCATAACCTAAACCAAAGTTGAACTTGCGAGCTTTGAGGGACGCAATATTCCTTGAGGAATCTAAAGGTGTCCTAAGGAGGAAGTTTTTAAAGTTTTTGTAATTCCGTCAACCTAAGGGAGTGAAGTTTGTATTATATGAATGTAAACATTTCCAAAACCTAGATCTGCTGCATCAGCTAGAAGCAGACAAATTTCCACCGCCCAAAGCAAATCTTGTGTCCATTTTCTATACTTTTAGTTTCATCACCTTCTGATAAGTGTTGGATAGCTTAAACGTAAGTTTTGTCACTTTCTTACTTTATATCAAGTGACAAAGACAAAAGTTGTGAATAAGCTATCCAACACTTATTAAGGTGGTGAAACAGGCTCTTAATCAATTAATTGTTACCTTGAGATAGTTGTGCTGTCTCTCCTGTTCGGCCTTCAGGTACAGCCTGGTCAGCCGTCCCAGGTTCTTCTTGCACACGGTCTTGTCGACGGTGGCGCCGCGGCGGATCCTCTCGCGGTTGTAGTGCGCGGTGTTGGTCCACCAGTCCGCTTTCATTTTCACGTAACGAAGGATCATGTTCTCGATTGGCGTCGGCAGACCTGGTACCTAGAGGGAAAACATAATAAGTGATTTCGTTAAAAAATACTAAATAACCTTCGTATAAATTGGATTTCTCATAATGTTTCATCATGAATTCCCTGAATGCAGAATGTAAAGCCTCCTCTTCATAATCGGCAACTGTAGACGATTACACGCGTGCACGATCGTGTGGAGTAGTTATCGCCTGTAGTCGCCGATCATCGTCGTCATAATCGTCAGCAATCGCGGCGATCGGCTACTTGTCGGTTTTCGGGTACGTATCAAAGGGAATTCGCGCCACTAGCCACTCAAGAAATGATCACGAACGGTCGTGTGGATGTATGCACGATGATCGTGACAATTGGCGGCGATTTTATCAACGATGATGTCTTAAGCATAAGTTTCACTAAATAATATTTGCTATCACTTGCTAAACTTGAGAAAGTAAGAATAAGAAGAGGGTTCTTAAAACAAAACCATTATGTATTATGAATTATCTGACCATCTTTATCAGAGGTTAGCTTAAATAAATCATAAGATATAGAATAGGCATAAGAATGAATAGCATTAAAAAAACTGAGGGCAACTTTCATGGAGACAAACGACGAAGAGGAACCTTATGGCATATTTATATTTAACTAGCTTTTACCCGCGGCTTCGCCCGCGTGAATTTTGGTTTTTCACAAATCCTGAGGGATAAGTAGATTTCTGGTCCACCCGCCCCCCGCCGCGCGGCGGCGTACCGCGGTACCGCGTACGGCCGCGGCGGGCGCAGGGCGCAAGGGCGCACGGGGAGTTCCGTGCAGCGCGAGCGTCGCTCGGCCGTCGCGCGCAGCGAAAATACCTATCAGGGCGTTTTTTAACATAGGTACTTACCGATTTCAACACAACTGCTTTTTTGAAAGTCGGTTAAAAAAGTAGCCTATGTTACTCCTTGGTTAATCCTCTACTTGTCTGTGAAAGTCCCGTCAAAATCGGTTCAGCCGTTCCGTAGATTAGCCCGTTCAAACAGACAGACAGACAAAAATTTTAAAAACGTGTGATTCGGTTATGGTATCGTTCAAATAACCATATGAGCTTAATATGTGGTAGTTATTTCGAAATTACAGACAGACACTTCAATTTTATTTATTAGTATAGATATTTCAACCCTTGCAGAAGGATCTGGAAGTCTACATCATTGTACCAAGAAAACCCCTACCGTTATCTGATTGGAAAGAGAGAGGGAAAGAGAACGAAAGAGAGAGAGGAGGGAGGAGAGGGAGAGGAGGGATAGGGGGAGAGGGGGAGAGGGGGGGAGAGGGGGGAGAGGGATAGAGAGAGAGCGAGGAAAAAAAGAGAGAGAAAGATAACAGTTCACCTTCCAAGGTATATTGGCTTTCCAGCAGCGCCAGGCTTCGGAGAGATGCTGCAGGATGGTCCTGGCCTTGTTCTGCTTGATTCCTTCGGGCATCATGTCCACTATGTCGTGCATCACGGACGCGCGCAGTTCAAGGTCGAAGTGGGATTCGACGCGCTGCTTTGTCACCGTTTTTGCGACACCTATGACGATAAGACTTTTTCAATTTTTAACCACGCAAATAAAACACATCTGCTTAAAAAGTTTTCACTGATTGCATATTACCGCAAAATAAAAAATAAAAAATTTAACCAACTTCAAAAAAAGAAGGTTCTCACTTCATCAGAATCTTTTTTTTCGTAAGTTCCCCAATTACTCAAAGACGCTTGGACCGATTTGGAAAATTCTTATTCTATATGAGATATACCTGGGAAGTATACTCTTTCAATCAAAAGAAGAATTTTCCATGGGCATCAGATCAGAATCTGATGATGGGATCCTGGAGAAATCGACGAAACTCTTAAAATTTTGTTATATTGAAGTCTGTTTAGTTTTCCTAAAATATAGCTTCTATCACTCTGCTTCTAGCATAAGCTGCAAATGATTATGATACTTTCTGATTAAAGACTTGTACAAATTTTCTAAACCAAGAACCAAACGCGGGAATTTTTGCGGGTTTTTTTTTTAACTTGGTTACCTTTGGAATGTCGTCCTTCGAACTGCCTGGAAAGTAGGTTTCCAAGCCATCTCTCGAGTAGTGGCGTGATCCCGCGCATGAAGAACAGCCACACGCGCCATCCGGGGGCCCAAAAGCCGCAACCTGGGCCCTTTGACACAGGCCCCTGGAAAAAACGTCCTAAGTCAAAAAGCGGTGATAGCTCAGTGGTTAAGACTTCAGCCTCTCTATCGGAGGAGCCGAGTTCGACCTATGGCACGCATCTCTTAACTTTTCCAAGTTATGTGCGTTGTACGCAATTAAATATCGCTTTAACGGTGAAGGAACACATCGTGAGGAAACCCGCACGCCTGAGAGTTCAACATAATGTTCTCCAAGGCGTGGACTACAGCCTAAACCCTTCTCATTCCGAGAGGAGACCCGTGCTCTGTAATGGGTTATTATATAGTGTAAGATTTCAAGATAATGATGATGATTAAGTCAAATAGAGTGGTACCTCGCGACACTAAAAATATCAGACACTATAGTACAGATACATTATTAGTGTGCCCACACCAACGGTGCGGTGGTCTCCAAAGTCAAAACTTGCTCATGGACTGAATCATTCATTGCAAGCAAGCTTGAACATGGAAAGTATCTCAGGTAGATTAAAATTGGTAACTCAGATTAAAATTTGTAACTCCCTAATGCAAGAAAGAATTAAGAAAAAAAAACCATCTTACCGTATTGAATCTGTAGTATATCAGATGTTTCAAGTCCTTGCACATTCGGATCTGTCGCATGAGCTTGTACTTGTATCGATACATTCCGGTCAGCTGGCCGACGTGCGCGAAGATGTACTGAAGACCGTCGGCTAATTGGAAGGAGTCCACATTGTTCAGACGGTATTGGACGTGCGAGTCCACAATGAGTTTGGTCAACCGGAGAATCTCACGGCACAAGTGGAAGGCTGTAACAAAATTACAGATATTGGATCTGAGCCCTAAGTGTAAGATTTCAAGTTACCAAATGCTACATCGGAATGGGCGATGGTAGAACCAAAGTGATCCTAGCGTGATTTTTAAGGGATACCCAACTATTTATTTACTCTCGCAGTCTTATATCCTTAGCAGGAAGCACCGAATTCCACCAATTTGATAGGAATATGCTTTCACACTCTAATTGTAGTAGAAAATATGACTCTCTGTTTGCAAGTAGAATTTTATTTTACCAGATTTTATAAATAAATAGTTCGCGATATTTTGAAGGAGAGAAATGACACTTGTTTCTACCATCATCAATTTATAACATAATATTAATCTGTGCCTAAAAGTATGTATAAAAGCATAGAGGGCGAAGTATCCAAAGAGGTGGACATAAAGAGAGGAGTTCGACAAGGCTGTATTCTGTCTCCTGTGCTTTTTAACATATACTCGGAGGCAATCATGGCAGAAGCATTAGAAGACTTAGAGTGTGGAGTCAAGGTTAATGGCCGTATCATAAATAACCTACGATACGCTGACGACACAGTTCTAATTGCGTCCACCGAAGCAGATTTGCAGAGGATTGTCGACCGTGTCAATAAGTGTAGTGAAGATGCTGGCCTTGCTATAAATATTAAGAAAACTAAAATTATGGTAGTGTCTTAAACAGCAAGCGTAGACTCAACAATTACAGTAGCTAACCAAGTACTAGAAAGAGTGCAGAGATATAAATATCTAGGCACTTGACTGACTGAAGAATGGGATAGTGAAACAGAAATTAAAACCCGGATTGAAGTCGCCCGTAGTGCTTTTCAAAGCATGAAAAAAGTACTCACTAGCCGCAACCTGCACATCTCATTACGCAAACGCCTTCTACATTGTTACGTATGGCCAATTCTTCTTTACGGATGCGAATCCTGGACCATAAAAGAGGATCTACGAAAACGTTTAGAAGCATTCGAAATGTGGGCCTACCGACGCATGCTGAAAATTAGCTGGACCCAAAAGGTTACCAACGAGGAAGTCTTGCGACGAGTTTGTTGTCAACGCGAACTTTGGCAAACCATCAAAAAGAGAAAGGTTGCTTATCTGGGGCATGTGCTTAGACATGACAGATACGGACTCCTGCAACTGATAATGATGGGCAAAGTGGCAGGCAAGAGGCGCATCGGTCGCAAGAGGAAGTCTTGGTTGCGCAACATCAGGGAGTGGACTGGGATTGCGAGTGCCGCCCAGCTGTTTAGCCTCGCAAGAGACAAGGCACAATATAAAATTCTGACGGCCAACCTTCGCTAGTCGGAGAGGCACCTAAAGAAGAAGAAGAAAAGTATGTAACCCTAATACTTGAAATCTTGCACTCCAAGCTCTGATAATTTATTTATTGAAATTATTTTTCTATATGGGATCAATTGGAGCAGAATACTATAAAAATGGCGGAAACTTTTAGCCAGAGAAAACTTTATTGTTCTTCTATTCTGATAGAATTTTTGTTTACATCATTTATGTACTTACCATTACCAAACCGAGACTTCTTTCTCTCTTTAGTGGTGAGTGTCTTCACCGGTTTCAAGTTGAAGTTATAGTCCAAATGGAGGTAGTTGAGATTCTTCCTGTGAATCAGCAGGTTGAGCATGTTGTAGCCCTGCCTGCACACCTGGAGACCAGCTTCGACCCAGTCGAGGGTCGTGGTTTGGAAGAATTTCGTCGATTTGAATGAACGGAAGAGGTACCTAAGAGACAGAGAAACATTAGTTTTGACAATGTTCAAATAACTAATGCAGATACGTAGGTAGGTACATGGGAATCACACCCGGAACCACAGTTCTGGGTTTGATTCCCAGCAGGGGCAATTTAGGAATTTATCTATACATATAATAAAATCGTAGACTTGCCGTATCTGTACATTGAAGATTTTTGCAAAATAATAACTGGGGGATGTTAGGGTAAGTAATAGAACGTAAAAAAGCTATTTTTAAAATTTTTGTCTGTTTGTCTGTTTATCTGTTTGTCTGTATGTTTGTGCGCGCATCACGCAAAAACTACTGAATGGATTGAAACGAAACTTGGTACGATTTAAGTTCATACTACGGAGTAACATATAGGATACTTTTTATCCCGAAATTCAGCACGGTTCCCTAGGGAGAGGGGATGAAAATCAAAACGTGTATTTAGCTGTAATTCAATAACGCGTGGTCCGATTTCATTCATTTTTTTTGTTAGAAAGGAGATACTTTAAAGATAACCGACTAATCTCTACAAGGCTGGATCGATTTTGATGGGACTTTCACAGGCGGATGTTTACATTTTGATCTACCTAGACATCCGTTAGTGAACTTTTAACAGTTTCTAGCATGATATGAGCTCAAAGGAGCTTAGGAAAAACAAAATGATTCCTACGGGATTTTTAAAAACCAATCTGCGCGAACGAAGTCGCGGGTGTCCACTTGTAATTAATATAACTGTAAATTAAATAACCTCCAACTTGTGCTCCTGCTCCAAACATCAGAATATTTGATCATTATGTGTCTACCCAAGTACTTGTCAAGACAAAACTAACTAAAAAAAAGGCATTCAAATCAGTGTAGAAATAAATTATGCGTCTAATATTCCTATCGCAGCTAGAGCTGATGACTTTGAAACTACCAACCAACTAAGAACCGTAGCTAAAAAAACAGCTTTCAGATAGAAAAACTGCATTCAAATCATTTCACCTATTCAAGAACTATGGTGGGACAGACAGACACACACATAGCAGTCAAACTTATAACACCCCTTGTGCATTGGGGGTTAAAAAGTCTGCTCTGGCGGGAGATTTCAGCTGTGCTTAGTTGGCAAACTGCTGGCAAAAACATGGCCGGTAAACTGAAAGGGGCGTCAAAGCGGCATCGTACCGGTACGCTAAATGGCTAATATTTTTAACCCTCGAGGCGAAAATGACGGGGCGTTATAAATTTGACTTGTCTGTGTGTATGTGTCTGTCTGTTCCCCTGTAGCGCTCAAACGGGTGGACCGATTTGAATGTGTTTTTTTTGTTTGAAAGCTGAATTAGTCGTGTGTTGTTAGCTATGTTTGATGAAGATCGATCCAAGATGGCCGCCGCTAAAAAATGGCGGATTACATATTTTTCACAACTCCCTTAATATGGGTATCAAATGAAAAGGCTTGACTAGTAAAATAGCACTATGCAAATCCAAAATGGCCGCCGCCACAAAATGGCGAACGACGGGGTTTTTTTTAATTTTTAATTTATCCTTGTAACTCTATAGATCTCAATGATGGCAGAGACATGTCCAGTAAACTAAAAGGGGCATCTAGGCGGTATAGTACTGGAACATTGAATGGCTTTTCCTCACCTCTTCTTCTGCGGTTTGGGCGGCCTGTGCTTGAGCGCGTTGAGCACGTAGTACTTGAGCAGCTTCTGATAGGACACGCGCACCTTGACCGGCTGGCCGGGCGGGCAGTGCTCCTTGTACCAGGTCTTCACCAGCGGCACGTCGATGGCACGTCGAGTGCGACCTACGAGTGTAAACAAGTGATTAAAAAAATCCGACTGTGTAAAAGATAATAGAATAGAATAGAAAAGTTTTTTATTCAAATAAACTTTTACAAGTACTTTTGAATCGTCAATTGAATCTACCACTGGTTCGGAATGCCGTTCCAACCGAGGAGAACCAGTAAGAAACTCGGCGGTTGCTCTTTTTAAAAATAACAATATAACGATTTATGTAAGTACATGATTGAAATGCCGTCTCGCGCATTGCTGGAACGAGTTAAATCCATGCTTTTTTATCGTTTATATAATCTTCAATTGTATAATAAGCTTTTTTTATGAGCATACTTTTAACAGAGTTCTTAAACTTGTGTAAAGGCAAGTCTAAGATTGCTTGTGAAATTTTGTTATAGAACATTACGCCCATTCCCACAAACGACTTTCGGACCTTTACAAGTGCTTACGAATCGACAAATGAATCTACCACTGGTTCGGAATGGTGCTTACAATTCTACACATGTGAAGAAGGGCATACAAAAGTAGCCCCATTTCCGACGGTGGCACCCGTTCACGAGCATGACGCATGATCCAGCCATTGCTTCGCTCAACCATATTCGAGTATTAATCACAAGTAAACTAAAAAATGAAAAAATAATATGCAGAGATCCTTTTTGGTAGGCTCCTATTATTGTTTAAACAGAGCTTATGACTGTAAAAGTCTAGAAAACACCATCTTGATTTTGAAAGACGTATTCAGTGATGTGCCACTTAATATGATAAGCAATACATTTTTTTCGTCGCTACCACCATTTTGTATTCTATGGCCGCCATTTTGTTTTTCAAAAACAAAATTTAGCCTATAAACCATTGTTGCATTGATTAATTATATATCGATTGATCTGACTTGTGACAGCCCGCTTGTTACTAAAAAGACTCATTCAGAGTTTATTCAATTTAACAGCCATAAAAAAATTAAAAAATATATAAAAATTGGCAGATTAATATCAAAAACAAAAAGGTTACTTAAAATACATAAATCAAACAAAATACTAAGAAAAGAACGTTCTGATTTATTGAATAAGTTTAGTGAATATTGCTCTTCATTTCAAGAAATTAGAGAACAATATGAATCTGACGTTCAGTCTCTTAATGATGAAATTTCAAAATTGGAAAATTCATTGAAAAATGTTTCATATCAGTACAAGTTGTCACAAAAACAGATTGGTGAGCAAATACTGGTCGCTGATGAACTGTTAGCCCTAAGTACCTATAACATGGATCGGTTTGACTCACTGGTAAATAAATGCCAGTGTTCAGATAATGTTCCTTTAGTTGTGCCCGGGGAAAGTCAATGCACAAATCCGCAAAAAATCCATGAAAATAACAATTCTTCATTACAACCACCACAACGTAGAACATTTGTTGTGTCAGATGAGTTGGGAAAAGACTTTGGTTATCTACTTAACAACAAATTGCACCAACCGGTATTCAACTTATGTAACCCTAGGGCCCCATATGAGTATATAATTAGAAATATTAAGGAGGACTGCCTAGATAAGCACAGTACGGTTGTTTTGTTGTTAGGTAATAGTTTGCAACTACCTAAAAAGGAAATCTTGAAAAGTTTTGATTACTTAATAAACATACAAAGAAAGTCAGGTTGCAAATTTATACTCTGTGCTTTTCCCTACTCGGACAACTTGACCCCGGCACAAAATAAATATATTTACAAGCTCAACGGGCTTTTGTATAACTTAACTTATGGACATGGAGATTCTTTCCATTTATTCGATACAAATAAGTTTATTAAAAACTTTAAATTGACAAAAGATACTATGTATCTGCCTCTTAGATATAAGAAACAAATAGCTACATTAGTAGCTTACAATATACAAGATACAGCTATTTTTAGCTTGACTGACAGTACATGTTGTACAAATAATAATATTAATATACTTAGTCATAGTACTAATTTAAATATTTTGACATCAAATTCTTTGACTGACATTGGTACATGTTGTACAAATAATATTGATATAATTAGTAGTACTACTAATTCAGGTTTTTTGACATTAGATACAAATAGCTATCATTGTATTGATAGTAGTAATAAAAATTTAAACTGAACAGTAAGACAACAGATAAGCAATGTAAGATCCATCTTGTGCATCAAAATATACAAGGCTTGTCTGGCAAAGAACATGAGGTTGAACTTTTTATTAAAGAATTTAATATTGATATCTTATGCCTCACTGAGCATTGGCTCAATAAATATCAATTAATTTTACACTTACAAAATTATTCATTGTCAAGTGTGTTCTCTAGAAAGACGGCTATACGCGGGGGTTCTTTAATAGTTACGCGAAACGATATTAATTACAAAGAACGTAAAGATATTGTTAGTCTTTCTCTTGAACGCATTATTGAGCTGTCTTGTGTTGAGCTGGAGCGATATATTATAGTGTGCGTGTACCGACCTCCCTCAGGTGACTTTGTTCTTTTTGAGGATGTCATGGAGGAAGTTTTAAGGCGAATATGTAGGGCATCAAAAAAAATATTAATTTGTGGAGATTTTAATATTGATATTTTGCTTCCCACTCCTGTTACCGATAGATTACTTAATCTTTTTAAAAGCTTTAATCTAGAGAATATTTTTGTCGAACCTACGCGGATAACTGCAAACTCAGCTACTTGCATTGACAACATTTTCTGTGATTGTAAAATCATTGAAAAATCAATTATCAGCAAACTAAGATCTGATCATTGCGGTCAAATGATATCCATTCCTAACAGCGAACAGAATATAACAAAAGTAATAAATTATAGGCCAATTACCACTAAAAAAGTAAGGCAATTCAAACATACTATTTCGACCACACTATCGACAATTGACCTTACGCAGGGTGGTCCGGATGAACTTTATAGCAAGTTTTTTGATGTAATAAACACTCAGTTTACTTCCATCTTTAAAATTATAGAAAAAAGATTGTTTAAAAATCTCAAATTTAGTGACTGGGCAACTGTTGGCATTTATAAAAGTAGAAACAAGTTATTTGACTTGTATGCAGAAAAACAATATAACTATACCCCTGCGTTTATTGAATATGTTAGAAATTATTCCAAATTATTTCGAAATGTTTGCATACAAGCAAAATCTCTTTACATAAAACAGAAAATCATTCACTCTGATAATAAAATAAAAGCAACGTGGGATATCATCAGTAATGAAATGGGGAAACATAAAGTGCATAATAATAAACTGGAATTAAAAATTAATAATCATATTATTGATTCTGATACAGATATTGCAAATACTTTTGAGAAGTTTTTCCAAAATGTTCCAGTTACCACGACTAGTTCCCTAAATTCCTCGCCAACAGAAGCCTATAGTATTTTAAAGGGCAATGTTTCTGAGTGCAATGTATTATTTCGATTTAAATACGTAACCCCATATGATGTTATTAAAACATTTAAGTCTTTACAACACAAAAAAACAGGAGACTTATGGGGAATATCAGTAAAAATAATCCATAATATTATTGACGTTATTGCACCATATCTTGCTGTTATTTTTAACAAATCCATAGACTCGGGATCATTTCCTGACCTAATGAAATGTAGTAAATTAATACCTCTATTTAAATCGGGAAGCAAAAGTGACCCAAATAACTACAGGCCGATCTCGATTCTACCAACTCTCAGCAAGATATTTGAGAAAATGATGCTCAACCAACTGCTTTTGCACTTTAATTTAAATAAATTACTTCACTCTGAGCAGTATGGTTTCACTAAGGGTCGTTCTACAACCGATGCGGCCGCAAGGCTGTTACGGCATATTTTCGATGCATGGGAGAAATCACAGAATGCCATTGGTATTTTCTGTGATTTGTCAAAAGCATTCGATTGCGTTGATCATGAGACTCTCTTACGAAAATTAAGCCACTATGGTATTAAAGAAACTGCACTCAGTCTTATTGCCTCTTATCTCAGTGATCGCATACAGAGAGTATGTATCAATGATGTTAAGTCGTCCGGATCAGCCTCAGTAATGGGTGTTCCCCAAGGCTCTATTCTGGGTCCATTTATGTTTCTGGTTTATATTAATGATTTACCACATTTTGTCAAAAATGCTTGCGATATTGTACTATTTGCTGACGACACGTCTTTGATTTTTAAAGTCGATAGGACTAAGGACAATTTTGACGATGTAAATAATACATTATCTCAAGTTTCACACTGGTTTACTACAAACAATCTACTTTTGAATGCAAAAAAAACCAAGTGTGTCGAGTTTCTATTGCCCAATACAAGGGTTACTAGCAAAAATTTAAAGATAACTGGTGAGCCATTGAAAACTGAGGACACAACTGTGTTCTTGGGAATAACCCTAGATGCAAAGCTTCAATGGGGCACCCATATAGCAACACTTGCTGGCAAGCTCAGCTCTGCTGCTTACGCTGTTAGGAAGATTCGACAGATAACAGATATAGAAACTGCAAAAATTGTTTATTTTGCATATTTCCATAGTATTATGTCGTATGGACTCATACTATGGGGTAAAGCGGTTGATATTGAAAAAATTTTCGTTTTACAAAAAAGGGCAATTCGCGCAATTTATAATTTAAAACCGCGGGATTCCCTTCGAGAGAAATTTAAAGAAATAGGTATTCTTACGGTAGCTTCTCAATATATCTATAACAATATAATTTTTGTTAGGCAAAACATTCACAGTTACATTAAAAAGTGCGAATTACACGACAGGCAATTAAGAAATAGAAATAGGCTCGTGATTCCTCAGTTACGCCTCAAAAGGGTCCAAAGGTCATTTGTGGGAATGGGCGTAATGTTCTATAATAAAATTCCACAAGCAATCTTAGACTTGCCTTTACACAAGTTTAAGAACTCTATTAAAAATATGCTCATAAAAAAAGCATATTATACAATTGAAGATTATATAAATGATAAAAAAGCATGGAGCAATTTCTCAATGTCTTAAACCGAGTATTTGATTATTGGTGTTCAATTCGATGCTTTGATCATGGGTAGCCTAAGTATGTCACGCTCTCTTTAAACATTTCTGTGGTGGTGTCGTGTGGTGCGGGTTGTTACGTTCCCTCGAATATGGTTGAGCGAAGCAATGGCTGGATCATGCGTCATGCTCGTGAACGGGTGCCACCGTCGGAAATGGGGCTACTTTTGTCTGCCCTTCTTCACATGTGTAGAATTGTAAGCACCATTCCGAACCTGTGGTAGATTCATTTGTCGATTCGTAAACGCTTCCGAAAGTTTATCTGAATAAAATTATGATTACTTATATAAATGATAAAAAGGCGTGGATTTGACTCGTTCCAGCAATGCGCGAGGCGGCAATTCAATCATGTACTTACCATAAAATTGTTATATTGATATTGTAAATTTGGAAAAGAGCAACCGCCGAGTTTCTTGCTGGTTCTTCTCGGTTGGAACGGCATTCCGAACCAGTGGTAGATTCATCTGACTATTCAAAAGCACTTGTAAAAGTTTATTTGAATAAAAAACTTTTCTATTCTATTCTATTCTATTCTATTCTATTAATATCCATCCAGCTGTTGGGAATCCCTTTATATAAACTTTTTACTATTTGCTGTCAGTTGAATAGATAATTCTGCTATCCAAGTTCAAGAGTCATAAAGTGCCATTTTTACACTTAAGTAATACGGTTAATTTCGCTTTTACACTTAGTGTCTAGACAGGCTCGGTAATAATATGTTATTGTAGTTTTAGGGATATCTACGCTCAAAATATATATACTAATATAATAAAGCGGAAGAGTTTGTTTTTTTGAACGCGCTAATCTCGGAAACTACTGGACCGATTTCAAAAATTCTTTCACCGTTGGATATGTATGTGATCCTTGAGTGCTATAGGCATATATTATGTACCACGGGCGAAGCCGGGGCGGACCGCTAGTATATAATATATTTAAAATATTTTATATAAACAAAGCTGTTAACTACTGATATAGTGAAAATATTACCTGATCTCATATTGAACGGCCTTGGAGCCCACAACAGCGCAATCCCATTGGCAGTATTGTCTGTATACAAAGCAGTCTCTTGCAAGAAAGGGGACACTTCTTCTGGCAGCAAGAAATCTTCCTCCTCAGGTACTGGGTCCAGAGATTTCACAGTGTGTCTATGGGATATAGGGTTGATGAGTGGGTCAAAGTAGAACGCCGGTAAGTCGGGGTCTTCCGTTTTGATGTATACCACATTTGGAGTGTGATACCTGTTGAAAAATATTTATTTTGATGTTAATGTCAAAAATCAATAAGAAAAATAAACCAATTTAATTATCACTGGCTTAATTATCAAACTTTGTAACTCTAACAGCCTCCGCTCACTGGGCCACTAATGGCGACGATTAGTTGCTACAGCTAAGCTGTGATAGCCTAGTGGTTAGGACGACCGACTTCTAATCGGAGGTCGTGGGTTCGATCCCGGGCACGCACCTCTAACTTTTCGAAGTTATGTGCGTTTTAAGTATTTAAATATCACTTGCTTTAACGGTGAAGGAAAACATCGTGAGGAAACCTGCATGCCTGAGAGTTCTCCATAACGTTCTCAAAGGTGTGTGAAGTCTGCCAATCCGCTTGGCCAGCGTGGTAAACTATGGCCAAAACCCTTCTCACTCTGAGAGGAGACCCGTGCTCTGTAGTGAGCCGGTAATGGGTTGATCATGATGATGATGATGATGAGTTGCTACAAGTCTGGCTACAAGTCGCGGGAGAGATTTTTCATACATTTTATATGGTACCACCTCATACTTAGCGCTCGAGTGGTCGTGGCCAAGCCACAAGAAAATGTATGCAAAATCTCTTCCTCGACTTGTGGCGGCCACTAGTCGCCGGACTTAGTAGCCCAGTGTGCGGGGACTGTAAAATTTTCGTTTTTTTTTTATTTTGATGCCATCTAGTGTGAAAAGTCGTAACGAACAAGGTGAAATCACTCATACTTGTTTTTAGTTTTTTTTTTTTTGCGATTTACAAAAAATAAGACTACATAATTATGTTCCACTGTATGAGCATGACCATGACCAAAAGTTTTTTCTTCCTCATGTAAAGTTTGACCAAATTAAGTTTAAGTTTGATAATTTATTTATTTATTTATTTATTTATTAAGCCTCTATCAGATTAAACATTGTTATGCATTGTACAATTTATTTCTAATTTTTCCCCCTAATCTGCGTGCCTTTTCGCAAAGGCCTCCTCCAACCTCTTCCATTCTTCTCTATCTGCTGCCCTTCTGGTCCATGTTTTTCCCCCCACAGCAGCAATTTCATCTACCCATCTTTTAGTCTGTTTGATAATAATTCAAGCCAAATCAAGCCAATGTTGTCTGTTGTCTTTTCACGGCTAAACTACTGAATGGATCCGAAAAAATAGAAAGAAATATTTCAATTATTATATTTTGAGCAACTTACCAAGACAGTTGAACGAAATGCGGCAGGTTGTTGTACAAGTACGGAAAAGCGATTCGGTACTCTGTCCTGATTGGCTGGCGGATGATAATTTTATTGATGTCATTAAACTCATTCCAATCTTCATCACCGGCCGAATTATCCTTCACGAGCGGTTCAAACTTGGGACCACCAGGTATTGCCATGTTAAGAGCTTTGGCAGTGAAGAAACTCTTCGAGTCAAACAAGTAGAAGTAGTTATCATCGACCAAGTCGGTGAGCAATTGGTTAGCGAGTCGGTACAGTGTCGCCATTTGTGGCAAAGTCAGGTTCCATTTTCTGTAGGTTGATCCGTTCACGTGTCTCGTGTTCAACAGAGGTTTGTGGTCGTAGAACCAAGAAGCGACCGCTGCATCTTCATCCGGGTCCATTTCTATTTGAATCGGTTCCAACGGTTCAACGTCTAAGATGTTATCGGCGTAATCCAACGGTGGTTCCTCGTCGTCGAACGGAGGGAATCGCATACGTTTGAAGTGACGTCGATCTCGCTTCTCCCTTCTCATCATAATCCACATGGTGCCCCACTGTGCAATGTACACAGGTTCGATGACCCACGGGATTTCGTTCACGAAAGTTATAGCGCCGGTGATGTGGTAAAGTACTCGCACATCCCTGATCTGTTCCCAGGGCATGGGCATGTTCTCTAAGAGCTTCATCACAGCGTGGGGCATGTACTTGAGAGCTCCGAGGTACACCCGTTTGTCGTGTCTGTATTTACGGCTGGTCATGTCGCCGTGATCGCGTATGATTTTGCGAATGTGCTCCGGTGGCATATCTTCCTTTTGAGCGTCGACGAACCCGAATTTTCGCTTTTCGGCAAAACGCTTCGACTGCAGTTGGAGCCATTTTTGAGCTGGTGTGAAAAGAATAAAAACGTTTTGCATTTACAAGCGTAAATAAGTAATCATGCATTAAACATAAAATGTCTAACATCCACTTTGCTCTGAGTGTGCCTACACAAGATCAGTAAAGTAAATAAACATGAAATTCTGCTTTAGTGATAACTAGGTATATGTGTACAATGTGGCCAATTCTGTTGCACACAATCTCTAAACCTAAACTAAAATGACAGGCCTAAATATTATATTCCTATCTCTTTCACAATGCTCCCTGCGGAAAAGGATAGCACTATTTTTAAACTTGTCAATTTAGTTTAGGTTTAGAGATTGTGTACATTGTACAACATAATTGGCCACATTGTACATTCAAAATCATAATTTCTTGGAAAAATGATAATAAATAATAAAATATTCAGGGCAATCTCATAATTAC
Organism: Melanargia galathea; assembly: GCA_920104075.1. Lineage (NCBI taxonomy): Eukaryota > Metazoa > Arthropoda > Insecta > Lepidoptera > Nymphalidae > Melanargia > Melanargia galathea. The sequence goes on along the minus strand of OV049871.1, from coordinate 16,595,644 downwards.
AGTCAAAACTGTCATTGTTTACAATAAGGTATCATAGTTAACAAAAGTTTATGGGTATCAGTTACATAAACGTGAATTGTGGCTATTATTATTAATTATTGTAGCTTAAAAAATTAACACAAGTCCAGAAGATTAAGGGCCTTTGTTTACCACCATGTGATAAGTGTAGAATGATTTATTCACAGCTTATAAGTAAATGTCACTTTCTTATTTATGTCAAGTGACAACAACAAAAGTTGTGAATAAGCTATCCAACACTTGTCAGAAGGTTGTGACTGTTTCACAACTTTCTGACAACTGACAAGTGTTGGTTGTTGGATGTCATTATATCTGATATTAACTTTACTGTATTTATACTATAATTTATCACATATAAAAAATTTAATGTTTGCAGCGAACAGCATTTTTTAATTGTACTAAAATAGAAAAATTATATCTATAACTGCATTTTCTGTTCAATGTAACCCTGTGAAATATTTCAGTCACATTCATTAAAATGCTGAAAATTGGGCCCCAGGGTAAACTATATTAATATAAAGAGGCTTATCCTGACTGATCATCAACACAGCCTATACCACTGAAGCTAGAAACTTGTCACAGTGGGTTAAGTGGGGGATGAAGGTTGTATGTGATTTGTATGCATCCACACAGGCAAAGTCGCGAGTATCAGCTAGTTAAAATAAAAATATACAAGACAAATAAATAACAAAATATGAAGGGAAAATATTACAACAGGATACTGATAAAAATTAGGTTACAACAGTCAAACGAAAATATAGCAGATAAAAAACTTACTGTTTCAATGCTTTCTGATAAGTGTGACTTGAAGTGGATCTATGTGACTTGACAAAGAAAGTGACAAAACTTAGGTACATTTAGGCTATCCAACACTCATCAGAAAGTGGTGAAACAGGCCCTAAGTCATCTCAGCAAGTTCTTCAATGTTGTATTTTGATGTTAAGATTGTGTTGTTGAGATTGAGTGTGTGTGCGGCAGAAAACTCCAGTTTGCTGGACTGATGACCTCAAGGTGGCGAGAAGCACATGAATGAGCAAAGCAGACAACTGTGTGTGATCCTCTGACTGCACACATTCCAAAAGTCCTATGTCCAGCAGTGGACAACAAAGTGGTGATGGATGGAGAAAATAATAATTGATTTTTTGTGCAAAGTGGGCTTTGAATGGTTATTTCACCACCTCATGAAATTCTGTAAAACAATGGCTGAAAATCTAGCTAATCATAAATTGCATGTAATGCTTTTATTTTCATGTTTTGTAAAGATGTACATATATGAAGTAAAAAACCTCAAAGCTACCCAAACATAATAATAATATCTATATTTATTTTATTTTTTTTATTTATTAACACCAACAACTTCCATACATAACAATCAACTCTTATTTTATTATATACATATTATCAGTATGGTTGTCCATTACAGGCGTAAAATAAGAAATTACCAACTAACATGCACAACTTATAAACAATAAAATAAGAAACTTGAAAATTTCGAATAATGCAATATGAAAAACTACAACAAGATACTAAACTAACTAATTTAAACTAACTATTAACCAAACAAAATCAAAAACTAAAAATAAAAAAATATTTGTAAACTATAAGGCCTCTTGCACTGTAAAAAGTCAAGTTTTGTATAGATAATGCTGTCTATGGAGCGCTGTATCCAACATTATCCATACAAATGTGAGTTTTCACTGTGTGTTAACAAGTTACCTCAGGCACACTGCACACTTCAGAGTGGAGTGGAGTCCATGGAGATGCAGCATATTTTTTGACAACTTAAACTTACTAACTTTAGCTTAGCAGCAACAAATCAATGAGGCGTGCAACGGTTTGCCTTATTTTACTTTTCATAATATCAATTTTAAGCATAATGTCAAAGTATTTAAATAAGCTGTTTGAGTTGTTATCAAGAAAGACCCTGCACCTCAACTGCACTAGTGTGTGTTGTATCCACAGACTTTAAAAATGTGTCTATAAATAGTCACATACGCACAATTCGACCACACAAAATGGTGCATGATCATTGTGATGTCTCCAGTTGTGTGTGTGTTTATTTACACATTTTAAGGAGAACATCTTGTTTGGCGAGTCAGCCACAACATGACTGACACTTTTCATATGGAAATAAGACATTATTTCATCTGTCATTGGATATAAGTCTACGCAAGTCTATAGTCATAGAATTGCCAACTCACCTTTGTCCTTAATCTTTTCCTCCGATATGTGATGTGGCTTGGGAGGCTGGGCCGGCGGGACGGGCGGCGCAGCGGCGGAGGCGGCGGCGTGCGCTTGCATCGCCGCCTGTTGCGCCGCCGCCAGCTGCTGCTGCGCCATCATGGTGGCCCATGGGTTGGGCCCCAAGAGGTATGGCGGCAGCGACATGGCTGCGGCTTCCTAAGGCACGAGTGCATAGATTAGTCACACATAAAAATTGTATGTGTAGCTGAAATGTGGACACTAATAGTTGGACTTGACCTAGGGTTTAGGTTTAAACTCTTTAATATTGTTTACTGTCCAATAAAAATAAACTATGTATACAAGTTACTATTTTACTATCATTAGTATTTTTTTTTTTTAATATTAATTGCGGGCAAACAAGCAAGCGGGTCACCTGATGTTAAGTTATTACCGCCGCCCATGGACATTTGCAGCACCAGAGGAACCACTAATGTGTTGCCGGCTTTTAAGGAGTTTGTTGATCCGCCCCTTGAATAACCCAGTATGTCAGTTATGTGGAAACACCTCCAAAGGGAGTTGGTTCCACAGTTTTTGAGTGCACGGAAGATATGGCATAATTATTTCAGATTTCTAAAAAACTGCAAGTTTTCAATCTCTATCAATTATTTTGTTGTTTTTCTCAGCAATAATATCCGTAGAAGAACCAAAGTACTGACATAGCCACTCTCTCTTCAACTTGCTACTTATCAAGCTCTAGAGAGTGGCTATCATAGAGTTAACGGGCGCCCGGGCTGGCTAATAATATTGTATGTTCTAGAATGGAAGACGATCTACAGGCTTGGACTTGATGGACGACCTGAAAGTCGAAGAATGTGCGTGGTGACGCGTTGTACCAGGCTTATGTCCAGCAGTGAACGCAAGCAGTTTGATGATAGATTGATTGAAAAAGAAACTACTAAAATGCTTAAATATACATCCTCTATTGGTGAATAACTAATCCTACACTCCACACGTGGATTTTTCACACAAAACTGTAACAATAGCCTAAAACAAACTATAGACACCGGCAACCAAATAGTACACTCCGATACATGAAAATTACTCACTTTTATCTCTTTCCAACTACTTTACTATATAACTAACACAATTGTCGAAATACATTGGATTTTTTACAGAATAACTCGTTGATATAAATTAAAAACGCAATTTAACATTAGGCGGCCATTTGCAATTTACATTGATTTCCATTTTTTTTTTGTCAAATTGTCAAGCGCAGTCCGCGCTGCGCACTAAGGCTTGAGAACAAATATCGATATATATTATGGATAGTTTTTGTTCGATAATTATATCAATATTTTTTGGCAATATTTAATATTTCGATATATCGATACATCGATAAAATTAAGAATTTAAAACGTATCAAATTCGATATAATATTATTTCCGCCACAGACCAAAATCACTGGAATTCAGAGCCGAAAAAAAACTACATATTTTTTCATTAACTATTAGAAATGATGTTCCTAGTTACAAAGATAACTAGTTCAGAAAAAACACAATAGAACAAGAAAAGAACAATCAACAAAATAAATAGGTATGTTTTTGAAAATTTTGCCAATATATTGAAATTTTTATTTTCGATGTATCGAAAATGATATCGATATTTTCAAAAATATCGATACGATATATATCGATACTTTCTGAAACTTTCTTCATCCCAACTGCGCATCTAGGTAGAGAATAGAGATGCTCAGTTATTATTAATTAGCCGATGAAACTGTCGATATTATTGCGATCAATAGTAAAATAATATTAAGTGAAATGTTCCAATTGCAATGGATATTTTTATTTATTTTATTGTAGAAAATATAAAGTATTTTAGAGAATAGTTCTTGTACATTTCTTTGATTTCACTATCTTGATGTAAGTAACTATACAATCTTAATCAGTAAAATAATTATTCTGGAATGAAGGTAACCAGCTACTTATAATTATGCTTAAATCACTGCACTGCCATCCAAGGCTTTAAATACCGTTAAAAAATTAGTAACTTTACTAACCATTAACCGTTTATTATAATAGTCTTGTAAAAAATCCCAGTAATTTAGTAGTATGTAAATATCAAAATTGTTTCAGTGGAAAAAGTTTTGATATTTTGATGTCAATTAACTTATATAATCAATTAGTATTTAATCGAATACGTGTATAAAATTTTCATCGTTGCACTAATTGGACATCCCTATCCTTACTATTTTTTTTTTATATACTTGTGTCTCTGGATTCCAGTATTTTTGATTTACTATTCAGTGCTATTAATTCCGTACTTTTCAGTGCTACTTCAGTGTTATTAATATGTTGCCAGAGAACATTTTGGATATGTCTGAATAAGTTCCAAGGTTTTATTAAACGCAAAATAATTGAAAAATCCTAAGATATTGTAATATATATGAAAAATCTTACAATAGCTTAAAAGATTTTTTTAATGACAAAAATACATGGACATAGATTGCTTAAGCCAACAGTTCAAATCATTTTTATGGCTATTATACCATATAAATGATTTGAACTGTAAATGGTGATAATAAAAATAAAATAAACCCGGCAGAGTTTGTTGTGGGCTCGTCTCAGACCAGGCGCGTTTGGAACCCTCGTAGTTTTAGTTTTAAGTTTCCGTAAGTAATTATCACCATTGCCTGTTCCTAAATTGACGTTCAAAAACCGGCCAAGAGCGTGGCGGGCCACGCGCAGTGTAGGGTTCCGTAGTCACAATCCTCGAAAAACAGATATAACTCCTTAACCAGTAACCTGTAAACCCTACTTAGCCATGATAGTTTTCTTTTAAAATTGATTATACTACTACTGTGAATTTTTTAAAGTTCCTAAATATACTGCCATTTGGCTTCTAGAGGGGGGGGACGGACACTTGACTCTAATAAAAATTAATTAGCATCATAATAAATGTAAAACATCATAATATTTTACAAACCGATCTAGAAATCGAAAAATGTTGTTCATACACCCATAGTATTTTTAAAAGACCTACGATACCCCACACTATGGGGTAGACGAGAAAAAAAATATTCATCCCCACTTTACATGTAGGGGATGTACATTGTACATCTACCGTAAACCCGGGTAACTTGGCCCGAATTTCTTATGTTTTTTGGTTCAATGTCGAATATTTAAAAAACTATTATTAGTTTTACTTTGTTTGTGAGCTACACTACTGTTAAATGTACTCTTCTTTTCATATAATTAAAATCTATAACAATCAAATGGAAATGTATATGATAAAAAGCTAAATTTAGAGAGCGGGCCAAAAATTGATCACTTTTTACAACTTTGCCCATTTTGGGAAAACTTATATAACTCCAGTATTTTTAACCGTAAGATCATGAAACTTAGGGTTACTTTAGAAAAATAGTTTATGTAACATAGGATCTTATTACTAAACATTTAAATGTTCATATTAGCTGCCAAAATTGAGTGGGCAAAGTTGCTATAATTTTTTTGTAACTTTTCATACTAATAAAATGATATTGTCAGGGTTGTCATTTTTTATATTTAACCAGGTTTAAGGTAAGGTACGTAAGTTATTATAATTTCAAACCAAAAATATTAAAACAAATATGAAATGAAGCTTATAAAAATCTTTAATTTACCTATAAGAAATTTAATAAGTATATTTTAACTTAATAATAATAAAACATTCTAGTAAGGAATCATCAAAAAATTAAATCAAAAATATTCAGTCAGTTTGTTAAAATCACAAAAATTATTATTATTAAGGTAGGTAGGTATTAAGGAATAATGAGAAAACACCTATGACCTTGAAATATTTACGAGATAATTTTCAAAGTACCGCCTTTCTAACAAAAAAAGAATGAATGAAATCGGACTACGCGTTAATGAATTACAGCTAAATACACGTTTAGACTTTCATTCCCTCTTCCAAGGAAACCTTGCTGAATTTTAAAAAGTATCCTATGTCCTTCCCATTTTGGAGTGTAAACTTAAATCGTGCCAAGTTTCATTCGAATCCATTTAGTAGTTTCGACGTGATGCGCGGCCAAGATACAGACAGACAGACAGACAAAAATAAAAATATATATATTTTTTTGGCTTCAGTATCGATTATAGTGCTCTCAAAAAAAATTCAAAATATCTTCAATGTACAGAATTGGATCTGTTAAAGTTTTATCATAATATTGTAGAAATAAAAAATTTCTCATAACAACAGAGATAGTTCCAAAATGAACTGTGATAAACAAAACGTAAACGAAAGTAACTGTTAATGTCAATTTAAATTTACTGTACAGGTGACAATCCTAAGGGCTATATTTTGGTGGGCAAAGTTATAAAATGTGCGTCCGAAACTGCAATATAACATTGCCCACCAACATATTTCTGAAACTGAGAAAGCTTCCGCGCTGATTATTCGATCTATATCGTTTATTTGATATCAAATAACTGTAGTTTAAAAATTACTTACCTGTTGCAATTACCAAGCGAGTTACAACAAAAGTTTTTTAGACTATTTTTGGCCCGCTTTTTATACCATCAACTTTGACTGGTGCTCACTGCTACCTGAAGTGAAATTGGTAACAGTTGCTTATGCAGTTTTGCCAGAAATATACTCAATTTTGTACCACAGATTAAATAATAAACGTAAGTAAAATATCTTTCCAGATTATTCAACATTTGTAAAAAGTACTGCGTCGGGCAAAGTTAGGTTGGTTGGGCGAAGTTACCCGGTTTTACGGTACCCTAAAAAAAATATTTATCAAAATTTTATTCCACCACTTTGTCGGCGTGGTTAATATTTATACCCATGCCAAATTACAGATTTCTAGCACTAATAGTCTCTGAGATTAACCTACACCGAAATCGTAGGGATCCCACGGAATTTTTACGTTTTGGGAACGGGTTACTACAGAATATAAGCTAATTTTTGTTCTGGAAAATCAAAAGTTCCTACGGGATGTTTAAAAACCTAAATTCACACGGGCGAAGCCGTGGGCATGCTAATATCATAAAGCTGAAGAGTTTGTTTGTTTGAACGCGCTAATCTCAGGAACTACTGGACCGATTTCAAAAATTCTTTCACCGTTGGATATGTACGTGATCCCTGAGTGCTATAGGCTATATTATATTATGTACCACGGGCGAAGCCGGGACGGACCGCTAGTCGTTACTAAATTGCTTATAGCCTTATACTTTACCTATTACGTAGATATGTTGATGGGTAATTTAGTCTATTAATTTGAAATGGTTTTTAGTCTATTTTAAAATGGTTTGTGGCGGCAGTTATTTGCTTCTGTGATTTGCTTGTATATTTGAAATGGAATGATCGGAGCCTGATGCTGAGTTTCTTCTTCAAAAAAGACATTTTTTCCTTCAGAATTATATTCCGGGCATCACTTTTAATAGTTTTTAGCATCGTTAGTGCCGCCACCGAATCAGCCCTGTGACTAATAATTCGACACATTTTTAATCAATAACTTAATCAATACTTCCGATGCCGCAAAGGGGAATGATCTAAGATCGCGCAATAGGTTATTCAGCAACAAGGGAGATGGGTACTTATAATATAAGAAATAAATATTGTAGAACTTCGTGTATTTTTAATTTTATCTAAATTCTAATGGCGGTGTAAGAACTATGTTAAAAATAGATTCTTCAAATGCCACATCGTTTAATTCTTCGTTAATTGCAATTATAGTCTCTTTCATCAACTCTTGATCGGATAACGTCGGACTATGATCTGTATCCATGTGATTTTGTGATTGTTCCTTAATGATTTGTGTTGGTGGTAACTCTATATCGGAATCGCTAAATGTATTGTTTTCACTGTTCATTTCTACATCGCTGGGTTCTATCACGTATTCTTCCATAGACACATCTGGATTACTTTTTTCTAATATTGGGGGATTTTCAATTGAATCAGTGCCATTAAACTCAGTCACTAAGTTCTCTTGTGATATGGATTTATCGATTATTGATCTATCATTTAATTCAGTTAAATTTCCTTGTACTGCCACATTTTCCTTTAAGCTTTTATGTGTAGTATTACATTGGGGTATATCGTTTTTAGATTGAAACATAGTGCTCAGCATATCAGTTGAAGATTTTACAGTAGCATGTACATTCTTATTGAATTCTAAATCTGAATTTGTATATCCTGTTGTTGAAGTGGAACTTATTTTAAGAGGAGATTTAAATACATTCTCATTATTCGTAACTTGTGTTTGTTTTAAATAACTGGTTTCTGCAGATTTTGTTACATTTCCTGATGTAGAATTTGCATCTGATTTGTAACTTATTGTGTTGCTTTCTAATCGTACTTTTTCGATAAGCTGAGGATTATCATTTTTAAATTGTTGTAAAATTATTTTTACTGAATCATTATTGTTTTTACGTATTACATTCAGAACTTTTGAATTTAGTTCATATAATAGTTTTTCTTCAGTTTCATTTTGCGATCTTAAAAGTTGTGGCTGAAAAAGATTTTATTGTTTGTTATGAAAAATATTAATAAGTACTTACGTATTTTTGAAATGCTACTTATATTAAAATATTAAACCGTATGCACCTGTCTATTTCTATTGATGACTTCAGCAAGTTCTTTTGCTAAGTGAACAGTAATTTCCGGTAAATTGGTTTTAGCAGCCAAAGCTAAACCATAATGTTCAATTTTGGTTACTCCCAGTTCAATTTTGTGCTCGTACACTAACCTTCTCTCTGCACCGGAATTAACTGTTTCTTCGGTTACAGCTGTGTGCCGGCTAAAATAATTAAAAACATTTTCCAAAATAATTGTGCTAACAATAATTTAATTTGAATAAGAAATAGTTTTACTTGACAACGTTAAAGTACAAGTCTTGAAGTCTGGTCAAGTATAGGAAGTGTGTGGTAAAGAAAGTGAAGGCTTCACTCGATATAAGTTGCTCACAAATTGCCAAAGCCATACTACTTCCTTCCTCTACGCTAGTTCCCCTGTAAATCCAAAGAATAAAATGTTAAAATTTAGTAAGACCAACTAGATTATTTGCATTTCTTAAATTATATTATCACCAACCTGCACAACTCGTCGATGATAACCAAGCTAGTTGATGTCAGCCCCTTTAATATGTGCTGGGTCTCTTTCATCTTTAAATAAATGAACGGTATTATAATCACATTTATTTGGGTATACCAGTAGTTTATCGTGGGAAGTTAATAAACTATCATTTACCTCAATAACATAAGTAGAAGCATTGAACTCTACGCTGTCATTGAATCCAATTCTTGAGAACAGGCGATCACATAATCTGAGTACAGCGCTCGTCGCAGGCAGAAAGCAACCTAACTGAAATTATTATTAGAGATTGGATATAATTAAGGTTTGGAGTTGTAAAATGTCTTGTCTAAGTTAACAAGTATAATTTAAAAATTCAAAAACCCCCGACATTCGCCATTTTGAGGTGGCAGCCATCTTGGATTTGCATAATGCTATTTTACTAGTTAAGCCCTTTCATTTGATACCCATAAGGATTTGTGGAAAAATATGTAATCCGCCATTTTGGGGCCGACCATCTTGGACCGATTTTCATCAAACATAGCTAAGAACACTCCTGACTAATTCACCTATCAACAAAAAACCGCATTCAAATCAGTTCACCCATTTGAGCACTACTGTGGAACAGACAGACGCACACACAAACACACACATACAGACACGTCAAACTTATAACACCCCGTCGTTTTTGCGTCGGGGGTTAAATACTCACTTGTGCCATTATTTGCATGATAGCAATTTGTTTTATATAAATGCTCTTGCCTCCCATGTTTGGTCCGGTTATTATTGTGAAATTGTGCTCAGGCGTAGCTATCTGAAATAAACCATTGATTGAATATTTACTTAAGTGTTTCCGTGGAATAATTTCATGAATACTTACGATATCATTTGGGACCGGCGCAACTTGAGTGTTGTAGTCCAAAAGTGGATGTACACTGTTTCTCACTTCTAAGTAATTGTCGAATTCAGGTCTTATGTATGACCCTACTGTACTGGCCTGTGCAAACAACTCGTAATATTCAGTAAGCGTTTTCCGAAATCGTTGAAAGTTTGACACGAGAATAAAATATAAAATTACTTGTGCTAAAGCTAGCAAAATATCCAATTCTGCGACATCTTCACAAAGTGTATACAAGCTGGACATAAATGGCCGAAGTTCTTTAAGTAAGGTTGAAATCACACTGGAAGAAAAAAAGAGTGGTCATAAATGTGATAAAACACTGAAAATTAGAAGGATGTCATAAATAAGCGATACATATTGCTCATCTTCTGTATTTCTTTTAGCGACTCTTTCGCTTGGTGGTCTAACACCACAAGTTCTTCTGTAGTCATCGTTACACTTGCACCGTTGAAAACCACCTGCGAATTAATTAAAACAATTGAAAAAGAGTTATCGGAAATGAGAAAACCTTATAATCCATCATCAATTCTTACAAAACAAATCAATTAGTTAATACAAATAATCGACGAAAATAACGAGTGTAAGGGAACCTTGATTGGAAGATAAAAAAGCGCAATAAAGTTTTTATTAACATCTCTTATATTTTTTAAAAGTTTGCAATGTAATGCAATCAGCAGACGTCAACGAACGTTGGGTAAATACAAGAATAAGACAAATGGTTATTGGTATTGGATTGATGTTTAGGTAGTATAATAATACCGCTAAGTTTTCGATAGCTGTCCCCTTATACCCTGCATACCTGGATGAATATGGGAGGTAATTCGTCAACGTTAAAATGCCTTCGGTTCTTTGGAGCAACGGGCAGAACAATATGGAATCCTTTCATAACGTTCTGGTTCAGGCGAACAGGCAGATCGTGCGTTTCGCTCAGTTGTTCCACGATCTTTTGCATGTCCTCTATGAGCTCGGAATATGTTCTTCTAGCCACATCTAGAAGACCGTTTATTTCTGGTTTCACTGCAAAGCAACGTTGGAGGCTTCCCATTGCACCTTTCTCTAAATGAGCTTCATCTTGTATTATGGTACGAATTCTGTCAGCTATTTGTTCGTATTGTCTGTTATCGAAATCCTATATTGAAAACGTATTAGAAATGCAATAAACGTATTTCAAAGGTTTACGTGATTTACTATAGATTACAGAAAACATATCTATTACCATCTTAATTTTTCTTAACCTTCCACTTTCGACTGATTTCATAGCGTCCAGTAAATTTGGAACCATTTCCATAGTAGTCTTAAGAAGAAGTATTTGATTTAATTGAGCCTCTCCGTATTTATCCATATTCTGATTGGATGTGTCGATACATAGAAACAGAATTTTATCTATTTCTGATAGCTTTTTAATAACATCCTGGAATTCAATAATTCCAAAGTAGGTTTAAGCATAAAGAATACTAAGTACTATCATTTTATTGAATTTAACGTACCTGTAAGTTTGTCATTAGTCCTGTTTCACTTTCAATCAACTCTTGAACTGAGTCTAGTCTATTTTCAATGAATTCTTTATTGCAAGATGGTTGAAGTATAGCAGCTCTGAGAGCCCTAATACCGCCAACAGTGTATGTTGGACCTAGAACCCCTAATAGGCAACAAGTAGGTCCTGCTGATGGCAATAATGGTTGGACAAGTTCTAAGTGAGATGCTGTGCCTGCATCTACAAATAAAAATGTATAATTTAAACTGGGATGTTAGAATTAAGTTTCTTGAATTTTTTTTAATGAAACTATCTTTTACCAATAATCATTGTGTTTTCCGATGAGTGATACTCTATTTTCAACGATTCTCTAGCGAAAACGATACACTGTATGTATTCTACGTATTTAAGCACTGCCGCTGCAGCGGTGACTGCGTAAAATCTGTAATAAAAGTAGTATTTTTAATTCCTGTGCATTATGTACCTGAGATTATACAGTAAGTATATTGTGATTTTTCCATACTTATGAAGAACCTGAAGATACACAGCGCTGTACTGAGGAGCACAGAGGGTTTGAATGTTCTGACGGCCAGCTGCGTCGTTGAAATGCCGTCTCTGCACTGCGGTTACATTGATAAAGGGATACTGATCCTTGATCAGTTTATATAGCTGATTCGGCAGTGCACCCTCACAAAAAGTGTGTGGGACTATTATCTGAAACAAGACCAAAAATATGAAATCGCTAAATCTAAAAAATCTGGTGACTTAATTCTTCCGTAGTGTCTCTAGAGAACTAACAAGAACTAAAGCAGAAAATTTGTACCTTAGTGCCTATAAGCAAGAATTAAATTTGGTATGCTCTTACCAGACATAACAATGGGTGTTATCAAATTATCTTGAAACCACATAACTTTATCAAGGGCACAGTCATCATCATCATTATGAACCCATTATCGGCCTACTGTAGGGCCTGGTCTCTTTTAAGAATTACAAAGGTTTAGGCCGTGGTCCACTATGCTGGCCAAGTGCAGATTGGTAGACTTCACATGCCTTGAGAACATTATGGAGAACTCTCAGACGTGCAGCTTTCTTCACGATATTTTGCTTCGCGATTAATGCAAGCGATATTTAATTGCTTAAACTTAGGGCACAATCACCACCACCACTACAGCCTTTCAACATCCCACTGCTAGGCACAGGCCTCCTCTCTCATAGGAGAGAGGGATTTAGAGCTTAGTCCCACCAATGCGGGTTGGCGCACAATAATAAGACCATACTAAGTTGTTTTACGGTTAGGTCTTGGTAGATTGCAATTGGGAAAAGAGCAATAGTTTGAATGCTGTACGGTGTACCTCTACAGGATTGAAGTAGTTGATCTTGGTGAGGGTGTGCGTGTACAGCAGCGTGTCGCTGAACTGGCACAAGACGAGGTGCGGGTGACGGAGATCTATCGCCGCCATGCCTATCTCACCCCGAGCCATCCCGCGACCTTCGCATATCGCTGGAATGTTTTTATCATTGAAAAGATTGTCTTATGGTCTTTCTTTGTCTGGCGCCGCCTCCGCCGCGCGGCGTTTTAACAAAGGTACCGCCGGTGGCTTCAAAAGATGCCGCGCGGGTGTACAGGCACACGAGTAGATAAGTACAGAGGGGAAGCTTCTACAAGCGGCCCGCTGTAGGTACACTCACACATATGCGCACGTTTGTCACCAAATGTACCGGTTAGTGGAACGAGCGGGCGTCCGTGAACCGTTGGTGAGTGTGTTTGTACTTTGTGTGAGTGTACCTACAGCGGGCCGTTTGTATGAAGCTTCCTCTCTGTACTTATCTACTCGTGTGGTACAGGCACAAGGGGTTTTGGCGTTTTATACCTACTCATATTTTTATATTAAAATTCTCTTTCCTTTTTATATTTTTTTATATTCGTATTTTATAGCTTAAACCTTGCTAAAAACTGTTAAAAGTTCACTGGCAGATGTTTAGGTAGGTACATCAAAATGTAAACATCCGCCAGTGAAAGTCCCATCAAAATCTGTCCAGCCTTTCAGAGATTAGCCAGTAGTCTTTAAAGTATCTACTTTCTAACAAAAAAGAATGAATGAAATCGGACCACCCGTTAACGAATTACAGCTAAGTACACATTTTGCCTTTCATCCCCTCTCCCAAGGGAACCGTGCTGAATTTCGGGATAAAAAGTATCCTATATGTTATTCCATAGTATTAACTTAAACATGCCGAGTTTCATTTCAATCCATTCAGTAGTTTTTACGTGATGCGCGCACAAACATACAGATAAACAGACAAACAGATAAACAGACAAACAGACAAAAATTTCAAAAATAGCTTTTTACGTTCTATTACTTATCCCTAACATCCCCCAGTTATTATTTTGCAAAAATCTTCAATGTACAGATACGGCAATTCTACGATTTTATTATATGTACCTATAGATAGATAACCATAAAGTACTATAAGTCAGTGCCATAAACATAAAATATAATATTATTATCATGAACACGGGTCTTCTCTCAAAATGAGAAGGATTTTAACCATAGTCTACCACGCTGGTCAAGTGCTGACTGGCAGACTATTCGGTTAGAATAGGAAAAAATTACAAACAGAAAAAAATAATAAAAATAAAAGCAGAATACTAAGAGCACCTGCGCCTGTACCGACACTATGTTACCGAACGGACTATACTCATCATTTCCCAAGTATTATTATTTTCTTTTAAACATGTTTATTTAGTTTTTGGTTTATTATGGCGTGATTGATTTATAATGCTTATTTAAACACTAGAAGGTATAACTCCCGGCAAATAAGTCTAGCGCTGAGCGAGAGAAGTGCGCGCAGCGTCGTGTAAGTGAGCGGGACACAGTACGATTGGAGATCCAATCAGCGCTTACGAGGGATCCTCGAGAGCCAATCAGTGCTACGAACGATCCCCACGCCCGCCCCGCGACCTCCTCACCTCCCCAAGATACCTTATTATCGACCTCTGCGCATTGAAGTTCAACGCTAGACTTATTTGCCGTGACCTGCAGGTTTATTTCACATCTTAGTACCTAGCTATGCAATTTACTAATTGTCGTACATTACGTAGTCGGTACTCCTAATTTGGCAGACTTCGCTAAGCAACTTCTCGATAGTCAATAATCTCAGTGATAGACAACGATAGGAATGGTGTGGACAGTTTTCTGTTCCCTTGAAACTTTCATACAAATACGCGGTACGGGCCTGAAGGTTTAATAACTTCTAAGGTGAGGTAAAGATGTGAGAAAGGAGTTAAGGTCCATCTATTTGGACTTATCTAGCTGGGTGTGTTACAATACGGTATGGGCTTGAAGGTTCACAAGTATAAATTAAAAATTTAAAAAGCCCCCGACATTCGCCATTTTGTGGCGGCGGCCATCTTGAATTTGAAATAATGCTATTCTACTAGTCAAGCCCTTTCATTTGATACCCATATTAAGGGAGTTGTGAAAAAATATGTAATCTGCCATTTTGTAACGGCGGCCACCTTGGACCGATTTTCATCGAACATAGCTAACAACACTCTCGACTAATTCTCCTTTCAAACAAAAAAAAAAAAAAACTGCATTCAATTCGGTCCACCCGTTTGAGCGCCACAGGGGAACAGACAGACACACACACACACACACACACACACAGACACGTCAAACTTATAACACCCCGTCGTTTTTGCGTCGGGGGTTAAAAATAACTTTCAATGTGAGGTAATGATGTGAGTAAGAAGGTAAAGTTCAGTTCATGTGTTACCTATCTGGAGTTATCTATTTGGTAATTAAATCGACTGATATTCGCTGTCGCTACTTGGCCACCTGTTCGCACCACTCGTATGTTAGGTGATGTAAGTATACGATAAGATTAGAAATAGATAGTTAGATAGATTTGTGTGCAAAAGAATTATGCAAAAACACTTTTAACGGAATCATCCGACCATGATAGCGCTATATTTTTTACCCGACTACGGCAAAGCCAAAAGGAAGGGTTATGATTTTAGCAGTCTATGTATGTATGTAATATAGTAAGTAAGTAAGTTTATTTATTTCCACAAAAATTTGTAACAAAACCACACAATATTTTTAGAATAGGTAGTTTCCTACTTAATCTAAACATAACCAGAAAAACTCGAAAGTTATAACTTGGCCGTTTGCGTGGGTGATAGATCTCCTAACTAGATTACCTGTATCTAGGATGTCATTTCCATTCACGATGCGGTTTGCGGCTTATAATATGTATGTATATGGCCGATTTTAGTATGAGATTCTGTGTGTACCACCGTATTGCCTAAACTACTGGGCCGATTTTGATGAATGAGGTGTCAATTAATTCTTTGTTATGGTCCGGGTGACATAGGCTACATTTTTTAAAAGAAACAAATCGAGAAGCGACGTGCGAGCGGCAAAAGTTTATTATTATTTAGTTTCGGATAGACGTAACAGATGGCGCCAATAGCGCTTGCCCCGCGATTTCGGGTTTCGCTTGCGTAGTCGGGTTTTAGTTTACGAACTTTCTACTTGTTATCTTACCCAATATGACACTAGCTTGTACGATGGATGCGCTCGTAGATCTACCTGATCTTGTTCCACTGTGCCCGCCTGAAGGTAATTGTATAAAGGCTCAATCAGTTATAGATCGACCAGAATCTCATGAAAAATAGGGAAATTAAATTTTGTAGTAAGCAACACTAGGTTAACTCGGCTGCCCTAGTGATAAACAAAGTAATTACATTCAGAACACCTTACCTGGCATCGTTTCACGAAACGAAAAATCAAGTAAATACAAAAACAAAATAATCAACATCCAATTACTTTGTTTTTGTGTTGTGTTTGTTGTTTACTTGGTTTTTGCATTTATATTCCGGGTTAGTGTGTGCAGTTACTTTGTTTGGGCAATTTAAATTTCAGTAAACGGTTCAATATTAAACTGTGGTAAAAAACTACTCGACATAAAACTTTTGTTAATGCAAAAAGTCAATTTCACAAAAAATGTCAGTTACTTTGTTTATCGCTAGGGCAGCCGTAGTGTTGCTAACCTTGGAATTTCATTTCCCTATTTTTCATGAGATTCTGGTCGATCTATAGTAAGTAGCAGTCGTTTAAAAATTAGAAAAATATTTTTATTTGGACTCCCTGCCTGGTAAAATAACAAGGTATAATGATTTTACAGATACAATAAAAATCCCCGTGGGGTACCCCTAATTTTAGTATCAGAGTTGACTCCAAGCAAGGTCGAGACAAAAGAGATGAGGAAAATGTCGAGGATAAGGGGAATTTACTTTGTAGAGTGAAGTTATGATCAAATCGTGTATTCAATACACGATTTGATCTTAAAAAAATAATTACTTATATATACAGTACACACTACTGGAAAGTAAGAAAATAGTTGATAATAATGTCCAGTCCGGTCCTGTTTCTGTCATGATACCCCGAGAATTTAGGTGCACACACATAGAATGATCTACTTAAACGGATCGGGCTACTCTGATACTACTTACCTAAATAAAATGTCTTTAACATACCTCTACTGCTGCTGCTAATATACCGAAGGGCCGTTGGTCTATTTCTTGGGGTATGAAAGTCAAAACTTTCAGCAAGAGCGGAATCACTGGCCAACACACGCGGGTGTGCTTGTCCGCTCGACGAACAATCGTGTCTCGACGAAATTGAGTCTTGTAATAATCTGTGCGGAGAGAATATTCAAAGCAAATGGATGAATGTTGTCAGTTGATTAGGGGTACATATGGGTCAAAAAAAAAAAAGTTAAAACTGCCATACGCCTTCTTAGGCTCAGGGTCACTCAGCGGGCAATGGAGAAAGCTATGCTCGGAGTATCCCTACGGGATCAAATCTCAAATAAAGAGATCCGCAGAACCAGAGTTTGAGCGGCGACCTCGCACCAGCAAACGAAGCGTGGGAAGACTCCCCAATGGACGCACGATCTCAAGCGAGTCGCTGGCAGCCGCTGGAAACAAGAGGCGCAAGACCGTGTTCTGTGGCGATCCTTGCAAGATACCTATGTCCAGCAGTGGACTTCTATTAGTGGAGACGACGATACCCCTTCTAGCTTATCGCATCTTGGGACTGAATCGTCATTTAGTATGGCTGATAACGGCGTTAGTCTTAGATAAGTATTTATTATTATTTGTCATAGAAAAAGGCACCTTCAGATAAAAATATTCTACTAGGTATACTTATCTTATCTAAAAAAACTACGTAATAACGATTGATATGGCACTTATTTGCAATACAATCGTGTCGTGTGAATCAAGTTTTCTTATATAAAAAGAATATTAAAATCCAATACACCAAATAGTAAAAGACGAACCGGCTTCCGATTGGTCGAAGGCAGTAATCTAGTATCTGCCTACCTACTTGACTATTCTAATCTTAAAAGGTAAGTCAAAACTTTTTTCCTGTTTTATTTACTTTATTCAAGTCTACCGCAACGATAAGTGGCTCTTCATGTTCACTAATTAATTTCCGCTGCATCACATCCGCTGCGAGAATGTAGGACGGAATAACAAAGCCGTATCCGAAGTATTATCTACCCGTCAAGCTTGTAGGGTATCAATAAGTATCCACAGTAAGTATCTAGGCGCACGAAGTGCGCCAGGCCAAGTTCCTCCGGCCTTGTTGCATGAGTGTGTTATTTACACGATCCATTTCGAGCTGTTTTGACCCCCCTCATAACTCTGGTTCGCGGGATAGTAATCCTACGAAATTTGAAATATAAGTTAAACTCGTGGATGTGATGATAAATTGAAAGTTTCAAATTTTCAAGTTGAACCGTTTCTGAAATACAGAGGTTTGAAAATCACATAAAACAAGACCTACTCACTGACTGATCAAAATTATGACGCACTTCCCGTGTATGTGGAATGTTGAAATTTGGTAAGAAGATGAGTCTTAGTGTGTATATGAAGGAAAAAATCGAAAAATGTCCAAAAGTTGCATCAGACACTGACCAATTCAAAGATATATAAAAATCTGTCTGTTCCCACATCACACAAAAAATACTGAACAAATTTTCATTTTGTTTTAATAAATGTATTTTACTTTATTCGAAGCTATATATGGTTCTTGTTTCATCGAAATCGGTGCACTATTTAGGGAGATGTGACCAGTGGCGTAACTACACCGATGGGGGCCCGTGGCAAATTAATCAGATGGGGCCCCTTCTGCTCAGAAGGTCAACTAACGATAAAGTATATTCATTTTATTTTAAAATAAATCATGTAAGTACGTAAAGAAGGTACATAAAACGCTATTAAAATTAGTTGTTTTTGTAGTAACTTTCAATTTAAGAGAATGGACGAACATTTTGCTTAGTTTATGAACATTTTGTTCTGAAACAAAAAATGTGATGCAATTTTCGCACACCACACTACACACACTACACCACCCACACCGCCGCGCAGTTACAAAATATTTTAGTAAACATTATTGTTAGTTAACATTTTGTCACAAATGTTAGCAAAGTTCTAAATGTTTTCATGTTTATGAAACATTTTTAACAAATTTTTATTAAACACTAGCTTTTGTGAATTTCGATTTTTCACAAATCCTAAGGGAATCTTGGATATCTGCTTTCTGTTTTCGCTCCCTTTTCCAACCTTTATACCTACTTTCAAGGTAGTTTGCTTAGCTGTATTACCTATAGCTGTAGATATTATGGATTTCGGGTTTTTTTAAATCCCGCGGGAACTGTGGAGTTTTCCAGGATAAAAAGTAGCCTATGTTTTAAGTCAGAGTCATAATGTATCTCCATTCAAAATTTCAGCCAAATCGGTTCAATAGTTGCGACGTTATAGAGTAACAAACATCCAAACATCCACACTTTCACATTTATAATATTAAAGTAGGATTTTGCAACAAGTAATAATAGACTAGTCAATAAGTTCAAAAACGTGAAAAATAGAGATAAAGGTCCTAAAAATATGAGCGATAGCTCATTCGATTCGGAATCACCTCTAGAAAAATGTTTTTGAAGAATTTTGGTGCAGGTAAAAAATTGCAATTGTACTTAATTAACAAAATAAGATGAAAAAAAATGATATTTCGTTTTATGTTAATAACTCAAAAAATATTTATATTATTTAAGCAATTTTGAAAAAAGCTCGTTAAAGAGGAGGAAATTTCCAATAAAAAAGTCTCGACTTCCGAAACTCTATCTCCATTATTATATCCGTCAAATTAAAGTTATATATCAAGTTATAAGTATATTATAAAGTTATACTTTAATTTGACGTTGAAAATAGGACTCCGCGCGGCGGTTACGGCATGCGCGCGCGAGCCTTCAGCAATAAAAATAATTTTTTTATAACATAAAATGTGATTTTAAAAATTTGAAAAAAATTTAGTATCTTCTTAACACTTGAAAACATCGAGCCCTGAAGAAAAAAAAGTTTAATCACAATTTTTCAATAAGTTATTCAATTGTAAACTAACAAATTTGTTCCCAATTTCCGTTGGCTTAAACAATGTGATGAAAGGTATAAAAAATTGACCTAAAAATTTTAAATTTCGTGGAGCCCTTCTGATATATATACTTCATAAGATCCTGTGGTAAATTTTCGTAAAAGTTGATTAATTTGTTAATTATGATTTTTTATAATTAATGTAAATCATATGATTTACAGGATTATTATGATTTTTCAATAGTTATAAAAAATCATAATTAACAAATTAATAATGATTTATCATTATTAATTTGTTAATTATGATTTTTTATAACTATTGTAACTTGATGATTTTTATAACTATGATGTAACTATGATATAATTAATATATTATATGTTAGGATACTCCGGTGCTCACGGCCCTCTCGGGTCGGGGGCCCCTTTCGGCTCGGGGCCCGTGGCATTTTGCCGAAATGCCACCCTGTAGTTACGCCACTGGATGTGACTTTTTAAGTTTTCTAGCAAGGGGTCAATCTTACTGGTCTTGAGTTCTAATAAAAAGTAAAGTGTAGGTAAATAATAAAACGCCAAGAGGTATATTTTTTTATCGAAGTCGCGGGCGCGACTTCGTCGGCGTGGACTACACAAATTTCAAACCCCTATATTACCCCCTAAGGGGTTGAATTTTCAAAAATCCTTTCTTTGCGGATGTCGTACGCCACATTAATAGCTATCTGTGTGCCTAAGCCCGTTCCTTCCAGTAGTTTCAGATTCGTCTTTGCCAATAAAACCAGAAGCGCGATTTTCTTAATAATTTTGATAAGCAACCTTGACCCAAGTCAGGAAATGGATGGGTGGCCGACTTTGGAGGTTTGGAGGAGACTTTGGTGTCCTGTTGATTCCGGCTACTAGGTATCACTAATATCTAATACTATTCATTAAACTTAATGAGAGTCAAATACTCAAAATCTTCTCTTAGTTAAGCCGTATGGTTCTAAGTTCTGAAACTGACCACTGAGTGGAAATACTCAGCAACTAAAGCGACTTAGTACAGGATAATATGAAAATGAAATTACTTTACCATTATATCCGTAATATCGAACTCTGTTGGCTAAACATGAGACGAAAGAACGTTATTTTTTTAATAAGCCATCATATTCCTCGTGTTTGCGCCATCAATATTATCTTAATGTAAGTATATTAAAAATTTAATATTGTACCTATCCAGCAACTAAAAATAAAGTGTAATGCTATGGAAGCTCGTATATTTTATCATAATAGGTATCTACGGTGCGATGCCGTGCAGTAACCGATCAGCGGCATTGCATAACTACCACTTCCTAGATAGCCCGCTTCCATCTTAAACTGCATCGTCACTTACCATCAGCAGGGCTATTCTGTAAAGCCATTTTCGAATTATAGAGAGTGAATTCGAGATGAGTTTGCTAATTTGTACTCTGTAAAACTCGATAGTACAGCAGGGCTATTCTGTAAAGCCATTTTCGAATTATAGAGAGTGAATTCGAGATGAGTTTGCTAATTTGTACTCTGTAAAACTCGATAGTACAGGTCTTCTCACTCAAACTCACTTCACTTCGCAAGTGCGTAGCAGATGTTTACAGAATATCCAACCAAGGTGAAGTGAGTTTGCTTTCGAAGCGAGTTATCTCACTTGAGTGAGCTTCGATATCGAGATGGTATTTTAGAGAATAGCCCTACAGGTGAGAATGAGATTGTAGTCAAGTACGTGTAAACCTTTGATTATTGGAATTCTTTACTTTATACACTAAACAGTGCGGGGACAAAGAAAGTAGGTAACTACTACTTACCTATCCTTTCTGGCAGGCGCGTTTACTCTTATGTACGCTTACATTTTAAAAAAGTACATTAAGTTTTAATTACACGTACTAACTTACTATTGGTGTTTTAGGTAGGCTATTAGTGTTTACATATTTTATATAATATAAATATAGTAATACACGTACATGTTTTTGATATAAGAATGTCTAGCGCTGCTATGCCCTGCCAAAAAGTATGACACGCAATTTTTGATAACTTAAATAAAAATTGTAAAATATTTTCTAGATGCAGATTAAGTTAAAAGATTAAAATATAAATACCTAATCAACTTACTTTCGTTGCAAACTCGGGGGAGGCCCGGACGGTGGTCCCATTGAGGACTTTTTAGTCTTGCTAGGGGTTTGCACGTTGAACTGATATCGGGGCTCGGGGTCTTTACTAATTTTACGCGTCGAATTAACCGGCTTGTAAGAGGTACCAGGGATAAATGTTGAGCTTCGTATGCCTTGAATATAGTAATGTATATACTTTTTATTTTGATTAGGTAAGGTAACTTTTAATAATAATAGTAGTTAGGTTAATATTTACCTAACGCATTATCCCTTCGAACTAATTCATTTTTAGGTTTCGCTAATGTTTTAATACTGCGATTTTCTCCTTTTATGACATTCATTTTGTTATTATTACTATTTTATTACTTTCTCTCTATTTTTCTCTTATAACTCATCGGCGCGGCGGCGGTTGGTGGTAACAAGTGTTTAAAAATTTAAAAACCGCCTTTTGCCGCCATCGCGCGTGGCCGCCATAGAAAATATTTTACCTATTTCTGTGGAATTCTGACATTTCTTAATGTTACCAGAGATGAAACAGTTCCCACAAAAAAGATAATAAAATATTCAAAACTTAAAAAAAATCAATTGCCTCATGTAGATAAAGGTCGACCAGAATCTTATGAAAAATACGGAAATGAAAATCCAAAGTTAGCAACACTACGGCTGCCGTAGCGATAAGCAAAGTAACTGACATTTTTTGTGAAATTGTCTTTTTTGCATTAACAAAAGTTTTATGTCGAGTAGTTTTTTACCACAGTTTAATATTTCAAATAACTTGAACCATTTACTGAAATTTGAATTGGCCAAACAAAGTAACTGCACACACTAACCCGGAATATAAATGCAAAACCAAGTAAACAACAAGCACAACACAAAAACAAAGTAACTGGATATTGATTGCTTTGTTTTTGTATTTAAAATGCAGTTGCTTGATTTTTCGTTTCGTGAAACGATCCCAGGTAAGGTGTTCTGAATGTAATTACTTTGTTTATCACTAGGGCAGCCGAGTTAACCTAGTGTTGCTTACTACAAATTTTAATTTCCCTATTTTTCATGAGATTCTGGTGACCTATACCAATTTTTAGGGAGATTTCATGGTCTATGGTGTAGCCATCTGGCAGCACTGGTCACTCTATAGTCTATACTCAATAAATTGTCAAATGTCAAAGTGACAAACTGTCAAACCAACAGAAAAACGTGAAAAACAAAACAATCGTTTTTATTTTATTAATTACAGTGTTATTTTTATATTATACGCAGTTTTTGAGCATTATATTTAAATAATTTAATCTTTATCATTTTAAATATATTTTTAAATCACTAATAACTTCAAGCTAGGGTCAAAAATGTAAAAGATTTGAGATCATAAAAATTACGTAAGTAAACACTCTTTTTTAAAGCTTTTTTATCGTATATCTTAAAACAATAATTATTAATACAATAACATTAACAAAATAGAGAGAATGTGATTATGTATTTTTTAATTTGATGTATGTATTGATAACTATTGCATTAGTTTGTTGACCTTGGTGTCTGATTAGAATAACCTCAACTCATTGCCCGGCGCACACCGAGCGCAAAGCATTTTCTGAGAAAACTCAATAATTAACTTTATTAGTATTGACTTACGGTCAATAATCGCATTCCAAAAGGAAATACGCGCGCACGCGCGCGCGCTCTTGCGCCTACCCGTACCTCGCGACCGTATGTCAATAGTCGTAAAGTTAATTATTCAGTGTTTTCAGAAAATGCTCTGCGCTCGGTGTGCGCCGGGCCATTGAATCATTCTATACTATTTTCCCGTTGTTGTATGTAACTTTAACAGCAAAATAATAGAGAAATACAAATTTTATTTTATTTTTTACCAAATTTACTGTTCTTTCAAGTATTTCCTAGATTTTGAATTACTTATGGTGAGTACATACTTACCTACATAATATTTTTCAAATCTGTTACCATGCAAGTCATTATACTGCTTAAAGTTGCACTCGCACACACTAAGCTCTGAAATACACCTATTTGTTTCAAAATGATACTTGTTTAACAAAAATGTTCACCACCAGCCTTACCTTTTGTAGGTACTTAATCTTTGTATATTTTTAACCTGAGTATCATTTTAGTGTTACTACTATAACAAGTGATAGTTTTGTCTTTTTGGATGTATGCCAGAGTAAACGCGACTAGTTTTGAACCAATCCTTAATCTTAATTAGTCCCATTTTGAATGATCACTCCTCAATTATTATGATTGCATAAATGGCACACAGACAAAACATATTTCCAACTTACACTCAGCCAGTAAGAACTGGTTTCTATCATTTTATGGATACCCATATTTCAATCAATTCTGATTTAAACTGGCTGTTTATTGTTTAAATATTACCCACTCATTGTGGCTAATTCTGTTGTACATAATCTCTAAACCTAAACTAAAATGACAGGGCTAAATATAATCCTGTCTCTTTCATAATCCTCCCTGCTGAAGGGGATAGCACTATTTTTAAACCTGTCAATTTAGTTTAGGTTTAGAGATTGTGTACAACAGAATTAGCCACATTGTTCTACTAAATATAAGTTGATAAAGAACTAGTGAAATGAAATGCATGGTGCATTGTGCATGAAAGCAGAAAATAATAGTTTTCATGAATATTTTATTGTTAAAATATTTAAATCTATACATATAATAAAATCGTAGACTTGCCGTATCTGTACATTGAAGATTTTTGCAAAATAATAACTGGGGGATGTTTGGGATAAGAACGTAAAAAAGCTATTTTTGAAATTTTTGTCGTTTGTCTGTTTATCTGTTTGTCTGTATGTTTGTGCGCGCATCACGCAAAAACTACTGAATGGATTGAAACGAAACTTGGTACGATTTAAGTTCATACTACGGAGTAACATATAGGATACTTTTTATCCCGAAATTCAGCACGGTTCCCTAGGGAGCGGGGATGAAAGTCAAAACGTGTATTTAGCTGTAATTCAATAACGCGTG
The DNA here is from genome assembly GCA_920104075.1 of Melanargia galathea. Taxonomy (NCBI): domain Eukaryota; kingdom Metazoa; phylum Arthropoda; class Insecta; order Lepidoptera; family Nymphalidae; genus Melanargia; species Melanargia galathea. The sequence goes on along the minus strand of OV049871.1, from coordinate 16,570,460 downwards.
GTCCGATTTCATTCATTCTTTTTTTGTTAGAAAGTAGATACTTTAAAGATTACTGACTAATCTCTAAAAGGCTGGATCGATTTTGATGGGACTTTCACTGGCGGATGTTTACATTTTGGTCTACCTAAACATCCGCCAGTGAACTTTTAACAATTTTTAGCATGATATGAGCTCAAAGGAGCTTAAGAAAAATAAAATGATTCCTACGGGATTTTTAAAAACCAATAATATATATCCACGCGAACGAAGTCGCGGGTGTCCGCTTGTATGAAATAAACATAACTGACATATTTCACACGAAAATAATTTATTACAAGTTTAAGCTGACGAAGTATATAAATAACTCTAGTAGTTAATATGTATTTTATTTCACTTGATATATTTTTTTAATTAACTGATTGTCACGAAAGTCTGATTGTTGTACAGAACAATCGCACTCTCGTCATTCAAAAATGAAACTGCCGAGTGCGAGTCGAACTCGCTCATAAAGGGTTCCGTACCATCATCATATTTAAAAATCTAGTTTATAAAAGATACTCCAGGCGATAAAACAGGCGCTAAAATGATAGCGCCTGACCAATAATTCGGCGCCCTCGTGCACCCGACCACCGTCACTTGGCTAGATGGCTACTGGATGGACGAACAGTGAGTGGAAAGATTATTATAGGTTCCTTACACCCTTACACCTTACTCTGACACCCTTTGGATACGGAACCCTAATCATGCAGAGCTCGCGTGGGCGATATAAATCATTATTGATAACCTTGCCGTAAGCTGATAATGTAATTCGCATCATGTTCTCTCAATGGCATGCTTAAAATCTATAACAATAAGAACTTATCAATGCTTTCTGATAACCTGATTTTCCTAATCTTTTAAAACAACAAGTACATACTTCAACAACTTCTCAAAATTGTTTTGTTTTAATTATACTTATACCCCCATCACCACCACTCATCATCATCATCATCATGATCAACCCATTACTGGCTCACTACAGAGCACGGGTCTCCTCTCAGAGTGAGCAGGGTTTTGGCCATAGTCTACCACGCTGGCCAAGCGGATTGGCAGACTTCACACACCTTTGAGAACATTATGGAGAACTCTCAGGCATGCAGGTTTCCTCACGATGTTTTCCTTCACCGTTAAAGCAAGTGATATTTAAATACTTAAAACGCACATAACTCCGAAAAGTTAGAGGTGCGTGCCCGGGATCGAACCCACGACCTCCGTTTAGAAGTCGGTCGTCCTAACCACGAGGCTATCACAGCTTACCTACTACTCACCACCACTACAACCCTTTAACATCTGGGCTGGGAAAATCCATAATTAATTCAAATGTTTGAAGAGGATGGGTGGTTTCAAACAGTATTTATTTAATACCGTATCTAGTAGAGTTAGATATACTTATTGCTTACTATAAAGCCCAAATTAGACGGTGCCCCGTTCATCTTTCATTATTGCGATGAACGATGCGATGTCTGCTATGGTACAGTGCCTGTGGACGATGAACGGTCAGTGTTTAGATGGTTCATTTTCGATGATTCATCGATAAAGCCACGAAATTGAAAGCAAACATCTCTAAAAATGAACCGTCTAATTTGAGCTTTAGGGTAAAAATTAATATTTTTGTAAATCTTGAGGGTTTTATTTTAATTCGTGTTTTAAAAGTTCATCTAAGGGATATTGTTTGAATTAATGAAATGGTTTGTTTCTATGTGCTGTATTATTATTTTATTCTGATTTTCGTTAATGTTCTTAAATAATATTAAATTACACATTTTTGTGTATTTTTTTGTATACTTAAAATATTCTTATCTACTAGTTTGCAAATACTTTGTCAAGAATGGTTGGTGTCTTGCTATATTATTGGGTCTGATTATTACAGAATTAAGAAGTATATTATCACTATATTTTACCCGTTTAGTTAATATAATAACAAGATGTGCTGTGACCTGTACTGTAATATCTATGTAATGTATTACGCCACAAACAATATATGTATATCTAACAGCTGTATTTGTATATATATATACCTAACAGCTGTAGCTGATCTATAGATAAGTCTCAATTACTTTAATTAAAATTAAATTTTATAGAAGAAAACGTTGTTTATTTTAAGAGTTATTTTTAATAAAATATAACAAGTAAACAATATTAAGATAGATATTATTATAAAAAAAACAACTTTTGAATTTTTGAACAAAACAAGTTTAATATCACTACCATATTACGTATGTAAAACAAGATAACACGTTTTTGCGCCCGACGCAATCTGCAAAACAAGCGTTTCAACAAACATTCCGTTCGCTTCTATCGCGAGTGAAAGAGATAGGTGTTGTTTCATCGCTTTTACTTTAAAGACGTGTCTTGTCTGGCACAACGTCTTTAAATGAAGATGACGCTGTGACGTCAGTAATAGTACGTAGCTTTCAGAGAGAAGTGTTGTAGCTCGCATCATAGCGTTATCTCAGGGGGGCTGGTAGATATAAAGCGATAAAGTAGGCCGAATACACTGTACTTTATGATATCACCATCAGTGGAGGCGTGTGCGCGATTGTTTCCCTTCAAGTTTTTTTAATAGTCTTACTCTTAATCAAGAGAAAAATACACATTTAAAGCGTAGCAGTTATCGAAGGTACATCGTTTACTACTTTGAAGACAGTGAAAATGGCTTTGTACAGGTATTATTAATATACATAAGAATATTTGCACGCTATGCATGTTCTGATTTATTAAAATATAATATATTTTATCTTCAGATGAATAATAATAATTTATTACCGATTGTTTTCCTCGTCATTTGTAAGTGCTGTTATTTAGCTCATGGTCTTAAGATGACGTTTTACTCGATGCCAATATTGAATTTATAATTATTGACACGGTTCTTGAGGAAAATAATAGGGAAATTTTACATAATATAAATAGGGCGGTCGGTGTCCTACAATGAACAAATAGTGTCTGCTGTCTAATAAAGTCATATTATTGTGCATTATTTTATAAAAATATCGGCAATCTAGAATGTGATAGGTGATTGTTTTAATATTTGAACTTTAATTATTATAAACATTCGCAAAAAAAAAAAGACTAAAATCTTTCCATTCGGCCGTGCGAAAAAGTCTTAATATTTCAACTTTAATAATATAATTAATTATTTAATAATATAATAATTAATTATATTAATTTAATAATATAATAATTATTATAAACATGCGCAAAATAAAACTAAAATTTTCCATTCAGTTGCGCGAAAAATTAAAACCAGGCTGTTTGTAACCTTGTATAATTCAATTGGCAGTAAAAGTTATCTGACTTTGGATTGATCTCTATGAATATAGATATTAGTCCTTTTGCAAGTTCCGAAAATCCTGGTCAACCTTGTAATTTTTATTGCACTCGATGACTCTTGGTCCAAAAATAAAATAAGTATAAAGGTAGGCACTTAGGAAGAAAAAAACATTAAGTTTATTTAGTATTGTTTTTCTAAAACAATTTTTATAATGTGTACAGTATAATTCCGTCTTAAATATTTAGTAGTTTTTATCTCTATGAAGTTATAAAGGACTCCTTAACTAACAGTCTTAATATTTATGGTGAATTCCTCCGTATGTTAAACATAATAAGTATATTAAAAATAACACCGTATGTTAAATATAACGTAAAGAAGAGATTAATACACTAAACTAACCAACAACAGTTTCATCTATATATACTAATAAATAAAATTGAAGTGTCTGTCTGTAATATCGAAATAACTACCTCATATTAAGCTCATATGGTTATTTGAACGATACCATAACCGAATCACACGTTTTTAAAATTTTTGTCTGTCTGTCTGTCTGTCTGTCTGTCTGTCTGTCTGTCTGTCTGTCTGTCTGTTTGAACGGGCTAATCTTCGGAACGGCTGAACCGATTTTGACGGGACTTTCACATACAAGTAGAGAATTAGTCAGGGAGTAACATAGGCTACTTTTTTAACCGACTTTCAAAAAAGGAGGAGTTGTGTTTTTCTACCTATGTACACCGATATCTCCGAGATTTCTGAACCGATTTGCGTAATTTTTTTTTAATCGATAGAGAATCATTGCGACACTGTTCTACAAAAAATTTGGATTCCAACTCCTCAATCCTGATGCTGTAGGGGGGGAACCCCAAAACTAATGGGATTTAGGCACTGTCGGTTATTTAAATTGATATTGGGGATACTAATTAAAGACTTTATTGTTGATTGAACTCTGAGTAGGTACAGCTACTGAGCTACTGAGTAGGTACATGTCCAACTCCTCAACCCTGATGCTGTAAGGAATTGCATTCCGAAATCGTGGGGATCACACGGAATTTTTCCGTTTTGGGGACGGGTTACTACAGATAGGCTACTTTTTGTTTTGAAAAATCAAAAGTTCCCATGGGATTTTTAAAAACCTAAATCCACACGGGCGAAGCCGTGGGCATCATCTAGTTTAAAAGTAAAATTGTTGTTCTCGTATCGGTGCAGGTAAGACCAATATTTGACAAACGGGTTGCTTAAGTCATCATTAATAGCACCCAAAATAGCATTCGTACTGTGTCTTAATCTTTCCAAGAGGGAAACCACAGGGGAAACCGTCCGTGTTCGGACAATGGCGAAGACGATAGATAGACTATAGCATAGAATAGAGATACAAGATAATAGCTCTCTCTCTTTTTCACACAGCTTAAAAAACAATCTCCACCTGGCGACCCTCAAGACTCTCTCCCTGGTGTCAATTAGCGTTATGTCACCGCAGCAGAGCGTTCAAGAGTTGTTCCGAGCTGCGGACTGCGTGTGCTTCGATGTGGACTCCACGGTTATACAGGATGAGGGAATCGACGAGCTCGCCAAATTCTGCGGGAAAGGAGACGAGGTGAAACGACTGTGAGTGTGCTATGAACCTTGTTTACCATATTTGGACTCCACGATCATATAGGATGAGGGGATCGACGAGCTCGCCAGGTTCTGCGGGAAGGGAGACGAGGTGAAATGACTGTGAGTGTGCTATGAACCTTGTTTACCAATTATGTGGACTCCACGGTCATATAGGATGAGGGGACCGACAAGCTCGCTAGGTTCTGCGGGAAGGGAGACGAGGTGAAACGACTGTGAGTGTGCTGTGAACCTTGTTTACCATATTTGGACTCAACGATCATATAGGATGAGGGGATCGACGAGCTCGCCAGGTTCTGCGGAAAGGGAGACGAGGTGAAACGACTGAGTGTACTATGAACCTTGCTTACCATATGTGGACTCCATGGTCGTACAGGATGAGGGGATCGACGAGCTCGCCAGGTTCTGCGGGAAGGGAGACGAGGTGAAACGATTGTGAGTGTGCTATGAACCTTGTTTACCTTATGTGGACTCCACGGTCATATAGGATGAGGGGATTGACGAGCTCGCCAGGTTCTGCGGGAAAGGAGACGAGGTGAAACGACTGTGAGTGTGCTATGAACCTTGTTTACCAATTATGTGGACTCCACGGTCGTACAGGATGAGGGGATCGACGAGCTCGCCAGATTCTGCGGGAAGGGAGACGAGGTGAAACGACTGTGAGTGTGCTATGAATCTTGTTTATCATATGAACAAGTTAGCTTGTTGACCATTGAATTTTTCGTATAAAGGAAAAAACAACTTATATGTACTTTTTTAAGGGGAACTTCAGTGGGTTTCTTCTTCTTCTTGTGCCTATCCATTACTGAAGGTCAGCAGTCAGTCTTTTGAATATCTCCTTGTCCATGGCTAGGCGGTATAGTGCGTTACAGTTATGTTTGTTAAAATTTTCAAAAAAGGAGGTTAATTGACTGTATTTTAGGATGTATGTCAGACAATGTCTTCGCCGATTGTGAACCGATTTTAACGATTCTTTATGTATTGAATATTGCGATGGCGGTCTCATTTAAATAAGAAAATATTTCACCTCTAAAGTTCAGTTTTTAATTGACTGCAAAAAAAGGAGGATGTTTTCAATTAGAATGTATTTTTTTTTTGTTTATAAGTTACGCGATATCTTTGTCGATTGTGAACCGATTTAAACGATTATTTTCGTATTGAATATCTCGGGTGTGGTCTCATTTTAAGAAGGAAATATTTCACTTATAAAGTTAAAGAATAATTAGGGGATGAATCCTCTTTATTGAATTTCACTCACTTTCCGTTAATCGATTCAAATGAAACTTAGCACATAGGTATAGTTTCAATGAATATATTAAAATATTATGTTGCCGTAGAGCCGATCTGATGATGAAAATGGCAGACAATGGCAGACATAGGTACAGCAGCTACCTTGTATTTGATTCATATGATTTGTTACGAGAAAAGTAGTTGAAGTGACGTTTGAAGTCTGTTTTTTTTTTTAATCATCTTCAATATAACTTTGATTCTATAACACTGTTGTTTTTTTTTATCAGGACAGCGGAGGCAATGGGCGGTAACATGACATTCCAAGAGGCGCTCAAGAAGAGGCTGGACATCATCAGACCCAGCGTTAGTCAAATTAGAGAATTCATAGAAACCTTCCCTAATCACCTCACACCTGGAATCACGTAAGTGCCCACTGGAATATTCGAGCGTACTTGAATATTTCACTATTTCTATTATCTATTCACTATTTCCATTATCTATTCACTATTTCTATTGTCTATTCGCTAATTCTATTATCTATTCACGAGTTCTATGATCTATTCAGTGTCCTTGGACAATTTTAAGCTATCGCCTGAGGGGTAAAGTCTTTAAGCTTTCGTAGTAATCGTGCTATCCTAGACGCCTTATAGATATTCTAAATGGACATGTAAGGTGATCGGCATATTTTTCTAGGTCATACATTTCATTTACAAATGCTATCAATAAAGCGATTCATACTGACGCTATTTATAACTGACCCACTTCACATAATATTCAAATAAAATAAAAAAATAAATAAATAAGAAAGTCAGCATTCAAAAGGAGAAAAAAAAAACCCTTATAAAATGTCTTGTTTTTTTTTTATTTTTCTTCCCCCTATAGTATGGTTTTCGATTTAGATATTTTATTTGCAAGATCTTTTAACTTATAGTCTAGGTAAGGTTACGATGAGGCGAAGAACTCACTATTTGTGCACTGCTACCTATAAAGGTATGACAGTATCTCATACATTTTACCGTTAGAAAATAGGGAAATTGACAGAATAGACAGCTCAGTGATTTCCCTGAATTTCTTCTTCTCGTGCCTCTCCACTATTGGAGGTTGGCCGTCATCTCGTCATATAACTTCCTGTTTTTCGCCAATCGGAAAAGTTGTGCTACGTTGGCTATCCCAGTCCATTCTCGGTTGTTTCTAAGTTTCTAAGCCTGAATTTATGAGCTATAATATAACTAAAGTGATCATGTAAGTAATTAGCACGGGGAAACCGGTTTTAATCACTTCACGTATTTATTATCAGGTGACTCGGCTGACTCAGTTACTGGGTATATCATGTATGTATGTATATGTACATTTGTCCCAAATGTTACTTGACATGAAAGTATGTCGTGTCACGAATTGATATCGATTATAATGAAAATATTGCAATTTTTTTTTGTAATAACATAAAAGAGAATCAAGGTTTGCATTTAAAAACAAAGTAGGTAAATCATGAGTGTGACAGATTCTTAATAACATTAGTTTACTGTTGATAGTGAAATTATATATATTTAGATCAATAGAAATATATTACCTATGGTTTAGTATAGTGCACAGTAGAATATGGATTTTAGAATGGATTTTTTCAAAATCATTTAATTTATTTTGAAACCACAAAAACCGAAATCTCCATAAAAGTTTCTTTTAAATATTTTGAACTGTTTAAAAACTTATTTGGTAGAGTTGAACTCTACGGTCTTAAAATTTTAATTATTGACCTGTTAGGCTTTGTTCATCAGACAATTAATAGTAGTTTATGAAACGGTTGCATAATAGAGGTTATTAAAACACGAGTGTTAGTTTAAAAAACGAGCCGCAGGCGAGTTTTTTAATAGTATTACACGAGTGTTTTAATAACTAATTATGTAGAGTTTCATACACTACTTTATCTAAGCTCATCAATAGGTATCTTACGTATAAAAGAAAAGACTAAGAAATTAACAAAATTATTTATTATAATAAGTATTCATGTTTTGGATATTGCAATTTATAAATGTACTCAATTCTTCAGGGGAGAACGTTTTTGCATTTTTTCCCTTAAAGCCCTGCGATTTTCTTTTTAAAACAGCAATCAGTCTTGTGTATTTAATAATATCGATTTGGTTGTAGATACTCAATATACTTTTGAGCATTGAGTATTTAGCCCATAAGGACAAAGACTTAAATTTATTTGATAATTCTTGGAAATATGCTAGCATTACATTTTCTGAAAATGAAGTGGTTTTTTTCAAAATTTTCCAACTCATAAAATCTTGGTAACATTTATCGTAAATTTTCTTTGATTTTGCTGGCAAAAGATTATTTGTCATTCCCGATGCTATTTCCAGAATGTCTGGTGGAGTTAAATTCTCTTCAGTATCACTGCTAGACATTTTTCCGCGCAACAAAAATCACTTGCAAAATTTTGAGTTACAAAAACTGAATAGTAAATAAATAATAAATTAAAAATTTAAATAATAGGCGCCAAAATTCAATTGTCAATTTCGAATGTGCGGTGCGTGCAGTGCGTCTATGGTCAATTATAGTAGCACTACACTCTGTCCTCTGGCCGCATCTTGCTACCGCCACACTTTCGCAGTAGTAGTAATAGGGTAACTTTGATAGCGGGATAATCATTGTAAGTAACAAAATTAAACTAACTAACTATTGTAAACTAACTATTGTACCTATTTCTTTTAAAATGTTTCTTTTGTTTAATTTATGTTTTTTTGGTGTACAATAAAGTATTAAATAATAATAATAATAATAAACACCCGGCATGGCTCAAAAATACCAGAACCCAGTGCCTGTACTATAATGTAGAAAAAATTATTTTTTAACATTGTTTTGCAATAATTTCCTAACAAAGTAGTGTTATAATGAACTTTTTTAATTTTTTTTTTAAATATTATAGATGTATGTGAATAAAGTAGTCCAATATATGACACATTTTGATTTCATATTCGGAATTTTATGATATGAGAGTAGATAAAAATCTTTTGTTTAATTGTCTGATGAACAAAGCCTAACACCTTGACTGTAATATCCGCTGTGCAGTCAACTGCTCACAAGGTACTGTAATAATTTCATTCATTGATATACGTAAATATCAATGTAAGAAATGATTGGAACATTTTGCGTTGTGAAAAACAATTTTCATGGGTTTATTTGTATCTCTTCTAAGAAGAATCTGTTTTCGGAACCGGTGGAAAATTCTTGACATATCATAAGAGACACAAGTTGCCTACATAAATAATTTTAAATTTCAAATGTTTGTTTTTAACCCCCGACGCAAAAACGACGGGGTGTTATAAGTTTGACGTGTCTGTGTGTGTGTGTGTGTGTGTGTGTCTGTGTCTGTATGTTCCCCTGTGGCGCTCAAACGGGTGGACCGATTTGAATGCGGTTTTTTTGTTTGAAAGGTGAATTAGTCGAGAGTATTGTTAGCTATGTTTTGATGAAAATCGGTCCAAGATGGCCGCCGCTACAAAATGGCGGATTACATATTTTTTCACAACTTACTTAATATGGGTATCAAATGAAAGAGCTTGACTAGTAGAATAGCACTATTGCAAATCCAAGATGGCCGCTGCCACAAAATGGCGAATGTCGGGGGTTTTTTAAATTTCTAATTTATACTTGTTTCTTGTTCACAGAGAGCTAGTGAAGACTCTGCACGAGAGAGGCGTCATAGTATACCTGGTGTCGGGAGGCTTTAGGAGTTTAATCGAGCCCGTTGCGGAGAAACTACACATCCCACCTAGCAATGTATATGCGAATAGACTCAAATTTTATTTTAATGGTGAGTAAATATGTATATGAAATGTGTTTGGAGTATTGAGGAGCGTGAAATTGTTATACAGGGTATAAGGGGACCGCTATTATTATAATTACCTGAACACAATCCAGTACCAATAAAATCATTTGTCTTATACTAAGTAGTATTAGTGGTTCAATATTTACTATTTTTCAAACGGCAATGTGCACACTGCACGCTATGCATTGCCGTTTTGAAATGAGAACTTTAAAAAAAATACAGGAAATATTTTTATATTTTTCGCATTTTTTGTGGTGTCTTGTCATCATCGCTACTATACCTGTCTTCGCTTCCGTGAGCGGTCCTCTTACACCCGTTATATGTTAATCTATACTAATAAATAAAATTGAAGTGTCTGTCTGTAATATCGAAATAACTACCTCATATTAAGCTCATATGGTTATTTGAACGCTACCATAACCGAATCACACGTTTTTAAAATTTTTGTCTGTCTGTCTGTCTGTCTGTTTGAACTGGCTAATCTTCGGAACGGCTGAACCGATTTTGACGGGACCTTCACATACAAGTAGAGAATTAACCAGGGAGTAACATAGGCTACTTTTTTAACCGACTTTCAAAAAAGAAGGAGTTGTGTTTTTCTACCTATGTACACCGATATCTCCGAGATTTCTGAACCGATTTGCGTAATTTTTTTTAATCGATAGAGAAACATTGCGACCCTGTTTTATAAAAAATTTGGATTCCAATTCCTCAATCCTGATGCTGAAGGGGACCTAATCTCCAAAACTAATGGGTTTTAGAAACTTTCGGTTATTTAAATTGATATTGGGGGTACCAATTAAAGACTTTATCGTTGAATTAACTCGAGTAGGTACATATCCAACTCCTCAACCCTGATGCTGTAAGGAATTGTATTCCGAAATCGTGAGGATCCCACGGGATTTTTCCGTTTTGGGAACGGGTTTCTACAGATAAGCTACTTTTTGTTCTGGAAAATCAAAAGTTCCCACGGGATTTTTAAAAACCTAAATCCACACGGGCGAAGCCGTGGGCATCATCTAGTACTTAATATGTTTTTTGAAAAGTTACTAATTAGCAGTTAGCTTAGCTTAGTTAGGTTATTACGAGGGAAAACCTTAGGGGGAAACCCAGGGAATAATAGCGTAAAAAACTAATAATTTTATTTATTATGATGAAATAGAGAGAATAGCTACATATCGACAGTGCAAAATCATACTTATTAATGTCATGTTGATAAACACGCGGGCACGCCTCCAGGGAACGAGGTCGATGTGTTATCACTATCAGTAACAGTACGCCAATAATGAGACGCGGTCTAGCAATTAGCAAACATCGCCTTTATTATTATTATTTTTTTAATTGACAAGCCACCAACATGCATAAAATGTGTAAATACAAAAAAATGAGACTTACAACTAAAGCTGGGCATTTACGGTTAGTCCATCGCGTCAAATGGCATGTTATTCAGCTAAAAATTGATCTTGAGTATCAAGTATTTTGAAGTTAAATTTTGAAGCGATAACGCCATTTTCAGCCATTTGACGTGACGCCATTCGTCCGCGTGTGCGAAATCCGTCACCGTGGCATCACGCCACGCAGGCATATTATATTAAAAGTAGTAGGTAATATAATAATAATTACGTTAGCTTCTAAGAAAGAACTTGTAGTTCAAAAATGCTATATTGCACGCCAGAGAGTGGCAGACTGTTGATTCACAATATTATAATTTACAACCGAATGTACACAGTTAAAGCAATTTTATTCTTATTCTTATTCTTAGGCCGCAGCCCGTAAATTTGTGAACTCACATCCATTTGTATTCATTCTTGAAGAAGTAGATATTTTCATTTTTCCAAGTCAGGCCCATGAGTGGCTTAAATTATTGGCGTCCACCCATTTGACTTCAGTCGATCGGAATGCCCACCTTCGCAAACACATATAATAAGAGCATAAACATATATCTAACTGGCATGGACTAAAATTTAGCAAGAAATAAATAGAATACAAACTAATTGGCTTCCTCTTGTATTGACGTTACGATTAAAGCAAGTTTTTTTTAATATATATTTTTTGTTTTGTGCATTTTACGACTAGTCTAGTCGTAAAATGTCAAGTTTCTAGACTGATGACGACTTCCTGCCCACTTTAAGCACTATTGCTCCAAAGCATATTAGCCAATTTGCTTCCTACTTTTTGAACTATTAATAAAACTGGTAGAGTTATGTCGAGTTTGCAGATTTCCTCAACGTTGCTAGATTTTGAATATCGAAAAACTATATCAGACTAAAATAGACCTAAAATCTCTTATTTTAGAGTCGACTTTTAGTTCGACTTACTTCCGATTTTTATTTTGCATAACTTCCGCTTGGGGCGCTGGCTGTAGATGTAATGACGAACTTAAACCTTAAAACGAGCTAGTTTAGGTCTATTTTACTTTGAAGTTATTGTGTTTCGTTACTCGAAATCGATCAACATTGTCGCAATGTGCAAACTCGGCAAAACCCTACTGACACTGAAAATAAAAAGAACATAGATATAAAGAATATAGAGAGGTAGATGAAGAAAAAGTAAAGACCTAGATATATTTAAATCGATATAAGATGACCTCCAAAGTGTAAGAATCGACAAGTACTCTCCAATCAATAACCATGAATTGACCTCCGGTTTTTTTATATCAGTCAACGACTTGAAATCGCTTGATAAACGGCTGACGGTAATTTTCCGAAGCAGTTGGTATAATATTCGATAGTATATGTATATGATAATCTAGCTATCTATATAGTTTTATCTTGTATCCACGTGTAGGTGGTCTAATAAATCTATAAAATATATAGATAAGGAAAAAAAATATGATATCATATCAATTGATATTGAATTATTTTATAAACATAGTGCGTTTGTTATTATGCGATATAAATCAGCCAATAAAGTATTTAATAATAAGGATAAAGAGGATTAAATAAACAAGGAAATCTAAAATTGTGGTTTCTTGTTGTTTAGGAAAATCCAAAGATTGGTATAATTAGCTACGTAATTATAGGTTTACTGTAGGTTTGTTATGTCTATCATAACAAAAATCTTATAGCTCTAAACCCGGAGAAAGCTTGTTAAATATTATGTACAATGTACATAAATAGTTGTTTCACAGGGAGCACTTTTGGGAACATTTTAATTCTTAGTTTATATTATTGAATTTATTAAATGTTTTCAAATACAAGTTTCTATGTTTTGTACATAATATATAATATGGATTTTCAAAATATATTTTCACTTTTTGGTCGCCACCGCGTTTCCAATGATAAATTAGATCAAACATTTCTCTGACACTTCACTATAGTACACCGTCCAAACGATAATGTTATAAACATTCAATTATGTAATAGATCTCATAACTTAATGACATAATGTTTGGCCTGCTTCCGTTTCTGATGGTTTTTAGGGTTCCGTACCCGAAGGGTAAAAAACGGAGCCCTATTAATGTCACTCGGCTGTCTGTCCGTCTGTCCGCCGGTCACAGGTCTCTAGCTCGCAGACGAAATGAGTTACAAACCTGAAATTTTGGTATTTAGTGTAAAACGTTAACCCAAAATCAAATATTGAATTAGAAATTGAATTAAATTATTTTTCAGGGGGGCTCCCATACATGAAAAAGGAGCCGGAAAAAAAAAATTTTTCTTTACCCTAGCTTGTGGGGTATCATTGTTTAGAGCTCATTAAGTAGAGTACAAATATATATATTTTTAATTTTTATCTCAAAAAATAAGGGAATGGGAGGCCATCAAAGTTGTCAGTTTTAGACCATTTTTGTGACGGGGGCTATCTCAAAAACTAAACTAGTTGGGAATATGATATATCAGTATATTATGTACTATATGCTCTATTTAAACAACAAATACTGAAAACAACGATTTATTAAATAGTTTATAAGCTGTGACCAAAATAAACGAACATTTTTTTGGGTTTTTCTTTCACGGTTTGTTGCGATGTCTAGCTCGGAAATTAAATATTTCTTAGACCCAAAATATTATATTGTTCATAATTATGTACGGAACCCTGAAAGAGCGAGGCCCGACTCGCACTTGGCTGATTTTTTAATAAAATTGGCTAGCACCGTATTTGAAATAAATAAAAATTTAAAAAGAGTATAACCAAAATGAACAAATGATATTGCTAGTGTTCTCTACATTAATTTTAATTATAAAATAAAATACATATTTATAGTTCAACATATATAATAATAATTATTGTCCTACATATAAATATTTACCCCAGATAAGATTAATAAAATAAAAAAAATCACTATTGTCATAAGATACGTCTATATAACATCCCCGACACTTCATTCAAGCGTAGCTCTATGCTGAGAAGGGCAATTCTATACATACATCGAGTGGGTTAAAGACAAAGCTATACGTAAGCTAAGTAATACCTACTGATAGGCGTATTTGTTTGGAGGAGTGTGGCTTCCTTACGCATTATCACTACATAGTATAAAACAAAGTCGCTTTCTCTGTCCCTATATCCCTATGTACGCTTAAATCTTTAAAACTACGCAACGGATTTTGATGCGGTTTTTTTTAATAGATAGAGTGATTCAAGAGGAAGGTTTATAAGTAGAAAAATTGGACCCGGTAGGTGGCGCTAATAGCGGGCAGGACGACGTCTGCCGGGTCCGCTAGTTAGTGATAATTTGCTTATATCTTGAGAATAATAGCTTAGCCACAACGTGTTCCGTTTGTTTAACTTCTGTATTTTGTTGTATAAAAACAATTATATTATAACTTGGATTGGATAAACTATAAAGGGCTGATGAAACTTGGGTAGAAGATGTCTTGCTCATGGGGATAATTACCTAATACGGTTTTTTGTTTATAAACACCGATATCAGACCCCACTGGGCTAACATTTGACCTACCTAGTGCAATAAGCGTTTAACATTTCTTCACCACGTGTTTACTTGTCGCCACGGACAAAATAATAACATAATAACATTGATATTTATACGATACTCTAAATTGCGCCTTCTTATGTAAATAATATGGCGTATTTTTCATAAATTCGGAATGATATTAAATGCTTATTCTGAATTGAACTTTAATACTGATTGTACAGGGTTGATTTTTTATCGGAAATAATAACATATACAGACTAATAAAAAATAATATGTTGCCGCGCACGCATTCAGTACGTGCACATTGAGAGATCTTTAGGCAAACTCGCGTCGCATTTGCGAAGTGGGCCATTGCGATGACATCTTGCTATTATCTAGTGATTCTAGTCTATTTTTATATGGTTAATGACACGCTTCTGATACAAACTGAGATACATAAATTATATTATAGAATTTATTTAAATTAATTCAGTTAATTAATTATTTATTTAAAATTATATAATTAAATTTCTGCGTATATTTTGCAACATATATTTGACTAAGCATAAGTTTGTTTCTATTTTTACATACATATACATACATCTACAGCTTTAATGTTGATTCAAGAAGTTTATCCTCTTTATTCTTGAACATTCCAGTAGTTTCGTCTGAATCTATTTTTATTGTACTCATAGATCTTTTGCCTCATATTTTTATCTATTATGGATACAATGATCTACTGATGCTTCTTTAGTTAAATTTTTCACACATTTATTTATGTATTTGTAACTATGTATTTGTTTAGTAGATACTTTATTTTGCAATGTTAATTTTTCAGTAGATAGGTCGTTGTGTTTTTATCGTGCATTATCCTTGAATGTAGCAAACATGTTATTACTGTTGTTTGTCATAACTTGTTTTGTACACATTTCATAGAACTATTTATAAAGTTCTTAGAATTCTTTATTTGTAGTTTTTTCTTATTTTTTTAATACAAAAGGTCAGTCGCAGTTGTTTGCTTTCGACGCTGTATTATTTTAATCTGTTTCACAGATAAGCTGATATCTGTTGAAAGTTTTTGTTATTACACATATTATTTTATCACACTAATAATGTAATACCTCAGTTTATTTTTTACGGTTTTTCCGAAGAGTTTCACAACTGCCGTTTTAAAGCAAATATTTTGAGGTTATTATTCAGATATGAGTTGTGTTGATATGAAGCTTGTGAAAAATCAAACCACTGATCACATTTTTTGGCGTTGATTGCTAAGAAATGTGATATTCAATATCGCATTTCTTAGCAATCACCGAGTGATATGATACTCGGAAGTCGGAACTAATATGAATTGTGTAAATTCTACTGGGAAATGACTTTAGTTCCCAGTACCTTCCCTGAGGCTCTTTGAATCAGTACAAAAATCATTATTATTTGGTATGGCCAGTCTGTCCAGAGTACCTACTTGTTAGGTACATACAGAGGTCGGTGGATTAAACTATCGAAATTCATCAGTCCCTTATAATAGGAGTAAATTAGGAACTTACTATTATTTAAGTAGGTTTTTGAATAGTGAAATACTTAAGTGTACAAGTTCGGAATGCTCTTACGCACGATTCACATTAGATTTAGCGCGTCAATTGAAGTGTTACATTTGACAGTAAATATCATATTTCCATAGGACATAATAATAATAATGTCCTCCTGACCGAATTTCGGCCACGGCGGCCAATCTCAACCGAGGCAGAGACTAGCCATCTGCGCAGGAGATATTATAGTGCACAAGTGTGTGCGCATACACAGGTGCATTCTCTATTCCCTCACTCTCATAGTCCGATGGGACGCCAATGCGACACGACCGGAGAGAGATTAGGCGCAGGACCGACGGCTTTACGTGCTCTCCGAGGCACGGGGGTGTATCTAACACCGCCAACTTCCAACTCCGGGCTGGCACTGAGAATTTCTTGACAGAAAAACCCAATAACCTCATATTTTTTTATTGGCCCGACCCGGGAATCGAACCCAGGACCTCGTGATCCACAGTCGAACGTGCGAACCAACGAGGCAGTTATGTCGAGGCATATTATGTCCCATAGGACATAATATGGCATTGGCAATGCAATATAGAGAGATTCATAAATGGAATTTACTTTGGATTGAATTATTATACTAAATAATTATATTACTTTGGAATTAAAATTAGGATTCATTTTAAATTTGAGTTTTAATTCTCAAATGATGCCGATTGATGATTTAATTCTCATTCGAGAACTGAAATTCGAATTTGGTAGCGTCTCAATTCTCTTTATTGCCTTTACGCTGCGTTTTGACACGCTGTATCGAATGCGAACCGTGCTTTGTAATTTTCACTTGAGGACCTTTTCGCGAGAGAAAGTTAAATCATTTTTTTAATTGCTTGTTCCAGGTGAATACGCTGGTTTTGATGAGAACGAGCCGACGTCCAGGTCGGGGGGAAAGGGGCTGGTGATCAGAAGGCTGAAGGAGCTGCACGGGTACCAGAGGCTCGTGATGGTCGGAGACGGGGCGACGGACGCGGAGGCCTGCCCGCCCGCTGATGCGTTCATAGGTAACTAGCTTCTGCCTGCGGCTACGCCCGCGTGAATTTCGGTTTTTCACAAATCCCGAGGGAATCGTGGAATTCTGGTTTTCGTTCCCGCTCTCTTTTCCAAATAAAGTAGCCTATGTGTTATTAAGTCAGGGCATAATCTATTTCCATTCATAATTATTAATTTCAGCCAAATCGGTTCAGTATTTGCGGCGTTTAAGAGTAACAAACGTACACACGACACACACGCACGCACGCACGCACGCACGCACGCACGCACACACACACAAACTTTCGCCTTTATAATATTAGTGTGATTATTATTTATTTACTGAGGATGGCTACAAAAATGGGCCATTTAGAACAAATTCATATATATTTTTTTATTTGTAGGTTTTGGAGGTAACGTAGTAAGAGACGAAGTAAAGAAAAGGTCGGCGTGGTACGTCACAGACTTCCAGGAACTCGTCTCTCACCTCAACATCCAGACCAAGTGAACTACATAAATACGTACGTGAAAGTTCAGAAAATCTTCGTGGAAAGTCGACCATATTGCATTGAAATAAAGATCAGTATCGCATTGTGTTAATTTTAACGCTTACGCCACTATAACGTACGGATAAAGATGGAACCTGGCATTTAAACACTCAGAGCTTCGAGTGTTAGGTATAAACCGCGGCACGTACATCGAACGCTGAACGAAACGTGGAGGGGATAGCTGCGCATGGGAACTGTCGCGCACGTAATGCAATAGCTTAACCCCTCCACTTTCCTTCAGCGTTCGATGTACGTGCCGATGTTTATACACTACACTACTGTAAAGTTTTGAGTTCATAGCGCGTACAGCAAACTCGCTCGCTATAGCTAGCGTTAAATGTCAAATAGCGCCCCCTAGCGGACAAACGCGGTGCCTAGCACCAAAGTTTGACAGTTCTACAGTGTGAGGATCGGATTCGCCTCTGATTTACATATTTTCTCATTATTGGCTAGATTGCAAGAATGCCCATTATACAGCCAATCACAATAGAGTATTTTTTAATTCATTATTTACGGTAATAAAGAATAAATTATTACAAAAAAATACTGCAATCAGATTCGGACTATTTAACGCCGCCATTATGTCGCGCCGTTCATATCTTGTACGCAAAGTTACACTCATAAGTTCTGTGTAAGTGTATTTCATTGAGTATCTAGTATGTTTGTCTCTTTCGCTCGCTTACAAGTGACAGAGATAAACAGCGTAGTAGAGTTTAGTAAAAATTATATTTATATGTGGAATATTTATAATAGTAAATAGGTAATTAATTACCTATTTATGGACTTGTTTTATAATTGATATTTTTATGTATTTGACAAACAAATTAATCTGATATCGATAAAGAAAATGAAAAATTAAGAAAAAAAACTTACGAAATAATCGTTTATATATATTAACAAGACAAAAGTTATATATTATTTGTAGCAATATTTAATGAAATGTGGCCAAATTTTTAAATTAAACTCCTAAATTCAAAATTTAATTGCTTAGCTCTTATTGTTTCCTAGGATATCGGATTCGTTAAACAGGGGCAGATATAGTTATGTCAAATGTCAAACGTTGTCTATTGAAACAAGATGGCGTGGTTTCTTCGAGAGCGTCAAAAACATCTTTATTATCAATTAATTACTATCTACGTGTCGTTTTTGTTTTCACTGTTATATTATTTTGTATATATAAAACTATTATTTAGTATTTTTTAGTTAAAACATTGCCATAGGAAAATTGTTTGTGCATTTATAGGTTGTTGTTACGTTGTAACGGTACTTTGAGTACAAAATATTTAGTATTTTCTGGACGAAGTCTCGATTAAGGGTGTTGGTATAAATGTGATGGATCAAAATTTAGTTTTAATTAGGCTTAAGACAATGACGTAGCGTTATTTTGTTACACAAATGTGTACATTACGTACTGGACATAAAGTTTAGTATACTTTGAAACATTTAAGAAAATAGTGTCATATATCGCTTCCAATCTGCGTCAATGTGTCTTGTGCTTTAGTATACTTTTAATTAATTATGAAAATATTATTATAAATAAATAATTGTTGCGTTTATTCAACTTCAGGACTCTCTTAACTAAAAATGTCAAAAAAAGATTTTTATTGAAGAACATAACAAATGACGTCATAATTAAACTATCTCTTAATTTAAATACATACTTCTAGTATTACCACGAAATAAATAATAGCGCATTAATATATAAATACTTAAATAAATTAAAATTTATTCTACTTTAGTTTTTGATAACCGATTTAACACCAATTTTAAGTTATATCGATTAACTCGTTTAAAAATAATAGTGAAATGTGAATGTTGATTTTATTTAATACGTTACTGCTATGGTATTAAATTTTATAAATAAGTTATGACAAGTGTTTTAATAGTTAATTTCTTATTATAAGGATAATGCGATCAAAACAAAAAAATTTAATGAACAAACGCCATTTTATTTTTCTAAGACAGAAATAGAAAATGGTGATTTATCATTCCTATTCTCTATATTGATCGCATTATTTATGTACTAGACCTTAGTGGAATAGCTATTTGTAATAACAAAAATGGCTGTGTACTTCTTATGACTAAGAAAACAAGTTACATTATTCCTTTAAATAAGAATATTTTATAAGAGTTTATGTATACAAAATTATAATTGAAAATTATAATATTATGTTTGTCTATTATGTATAATGAAATAAAAATTATTGTTTTGTATAACTTGTTTTAATTTTGTGTTACTACCCTTTCAAATTCACTTACTGCATAGCATAGGTACTAAATAATACTGCGAAGTAGCAGTAGATTTACTTTTAAACTACCTACTTTATTAAATGGTATATTTGACGTTGTGCTTTTATCGTTATTATTGAAAGAAGCTGCTCTTCACCATCGCCGATAAAATCGCCGACAATCGTCACTATCATCGTGCAAGCATCCACACGATCGTCCGTTTATTGAGCGGCTAGCGGCGCGAATATTATGTATTATGTAACAATCAAACGATTGTTATTATGTAACAATCAAACGATTGTTATTATGTAACAATCAAACGATTTAATAAATGATTTGATTTGATTTTGATTTGAATTCCCTTTGATGCGTGCCCGCAAACCGACAAGTCGCCGATCGCCACAATTGCTGACGATTGTGACGGCGATGATCGGCGACTACAGACGATAAAGTCCTCCACACGTGTAATCGTCTACAGTTGCCAATTGTGAAGAGGAGGCTATACGTTTATTGAGAATAGGTGAATACTAGGCAAGGCACGCCTTGTACGACTTAATGTAATGATTAGTACATAAATGCAATACGATTTATAATATTTTGTCAATTTTTAATCGACTTCCAAATAACTTTTTTCAATCTGCTAAGTATCTAGGACGATTAGTAAACTCTTATGACTTTTTAAATAAAATTATCTACTAACTAGATTCTGCCCGCGGCTTCGCCCGCGTGAATTTCGGTTTTTCACAAATCCCAAGGGAATCGTGGATTTCCGGCTCCCGTTCCCGCTCCCTTTTCCAAACTTTAATCTACTTCCATACTTTTCCGGGATAAAAAGATATAGGGATAAAAATACCCTATGTTATAAGTCAGGGCATAAGCTATCTCCATTCAAAATTTCAGCCAAATCGGTTCAGTAGTTGCGGCGTGATTGAGTAACAAACATCCAAACATCCAAACATATAAACATCCAAACATCCACACTTTCACATTTATAATATTATAGTAGGATTAGTAGGATTGGTATTGTGATTATGTGTGATAGCTTCTGCCTGCAGCTTCGCTCGCGTGAATTTCGGTTTTGAACAAATCCCGAGGGAATCGTTGATTCGCAGTTCCCGTTCCCGCTCCCTTTTCCAACCTTTATACTTTCTATCAAGGAAGTTCGCTATAATAATCTACCTATAGCTGTAGATATAGACTTCGGGGTTTTCAAAATCCCATGGGAACTGTGCATTTTTTCCAGGATAAAAAGTAGCCTATGTGTTGCCAATGCATGCAACACAGCAAACTATTGCAATAATGTGTTATGTGAACGTGATTTACCTAAGAACAGTCAGCGCCCTCTATGGCGTTTTTGGAAGATTATATCTATTTTAGTCCCACAGGAATACTTTTCCGGGATAAAAAGCTATCTCCATTCAAAATTTCAGCCAAATCGGTTCAGTAGTTGCGGCGTGATTGAGTAACAAACATCCAAACATACAAACATCTAAACATCCACACTTTCACATTTATAATATTAAGTAGGATGATAACATTAATATTCGAAGTTTTTTCGAGGATTCTGTTCCTATAATATTATAATAAACCTACGTTTGCTTCTTATACTTGCTGCTACTTGTAAGTATGGCGCGGGTATTTGAGTATAAATTGAAAAAGTTTAAACAGTTGCAATGTTCACGCTTACAATATTTGCCGTAACATTTGTGCCAGGCGCATTTAACTACTTTGCTGTTGAATTTATAGATAGGTTTTACGACGATCCCACTGTGAATGATGTAGGGTTTGAATTTGATATAATATTTACCTTAATGAAATACACATTAATTTAGCATTTTAGCTGTAGGTATGATGTTTTAGTTTTTGCCATCAACTTCGCGTAAAGCTGCATAGTAGCAATTTTCGTTGGGGGTTTGTTGCCAACGGTAGCCAACGGTTGGTAACATGTTGGGAGATGGTGGTTGAGATGCCAACTAAGTCCCTCTGTAAGGCCAACTGCATGAAATGTTACGTTACGTCATGCAATATTGCCAACAATCTTGTAACGTTGGGCCAACCTTCGCCATAGTTGGTTTAACAACAAGGTATAATCATACTGTTGGTCCAACGTTGGCCTAACTACAGACTACAGCGTTGTAATATATGCAAATTATGTAACGTTGGGCCAACATTAGCTATAGTTGGTTGAACAACAAGGTGTAATCATACTGTTGGTCCAACGTTGGCCTAACTACAGACTACAGCGTTGTAATATATGCAAAATATGTAACGTTGGGCCAACGTTCGCTATAGTTGGTTGAACAACAAGGTATAATCATACTGTTGGTCCAACATTGGCCTAACTACAGACTACAGCGTTGTAATATATGCAAAATATGTAACGTTGGGCCACCGTTCGCTATAGTTGGTTGAACAACAAGGTATAATCATACTGGTGGTGCAACGTTGGCCTAACTACAGACTACAGCGTTGTAATATATGCAAATTATGTAACGTTGGGCCAACCTTCGCTATAGTTGGTTGAACAACAAGGTATAATCATACTGTTGGTGCAACGTTGGCCTAACTACAGATTTTGGCGTTGTAATATATGCAAAATATGTAACGTTGGGCCAACGTTCGCTATAGTTGGTTTAACAACAAGGTATAATCATACTGTTGGTTGAACGTTGGCCTAACTACAGACTACAGCGTTGTAATATATGCAAAATATGTAACGTTGGGCCAACGTTCGCTATAGTTGGTTTAACAACAAGGTATAATCATACTGTTGGTCCAACGTTGGCCTAACTACAGACTACAGCGTTGTAATATATGCAAAATATGTAACGTTGGGCCAACGTTCGCTATAGTTGGTTGAACAACAAGGTATAATCATACTGGTGGTGCAACGTTGGCCTAACTACAGACTACAGCGTTGTAATATATGCAAATTATGTAACGTTGGGCCAACCTTCGCTATAGTTGGTTGAACAACAAGGTATAAGGAACAACAAGGTAGGTTCAACCAACTATAGCAAAGGTTGGTCCAACGTTACATAATTTGCATATATTACAACGCTGTAGTCTGTAGTTAGGCCAACGTTGGACCAATAGTATGATTATACCTTGTTGTTCAACCAACTATAGCGAACGATGGCCCAACGTTACATATCTTGCATATATTACAACGCTGTAGTCTGTAGTTAGGCCAACGTTGCACCAACAGTATGATTATACCTTGTTGTTCAACCAACTATGGCGAACGTTGGCCCAACGTTACATATTTTGCATATATTACAACGCCGAAGTCTGTAGTTAGGCCAACGTTGCACCAACAGTATGATTATACCTTGTTGTTCAATCAACTATAGCGAACGTTGGCCCAATGTTACATATTTTGCATATATTACAATGCTGTAGTCTGTAGTTTGGCCAACGTTGGACCAACAGTATGATTACACCTTGTTGTTCAACCAACTATAGCGAAGGTTGACCCCACGTTACATATTTGCATATATTACAACGCTGTAGTCTGTAGTTAGGCCAAAGATGGGCCAACAGTATGATTATACCTTGTTGTTCAACCAACTATAGCGAATGTTGGCCCAACGTTACATATTTTGCATATATTACAACGCTGTAGTCTGTAGTTAGGCCAACGTTGCACCAACAGTATGATTATACCTTGTTATTCAACCAACTATAGCGAACGTTGGCCCAACGTTACATATTTTGCATATATTACAACGCTGTAGTCTGTAGTTAGGCCAACGTTGGACCAACAGTATGTTTATACCTTGTTGTTCAACCAACTATAGCGAAGGTTGGCCCAACGTTACATAATTTGCATATATTACAACGCTGTAGTCTGTAGTTAGGCCAACGTTGGACCAACAGTATGATTATACCTTGTTGTTCAACCAACTATAGCGAACGTTGGCCCAACGTTACATATTTTGAATATATTAAAACGCTGTAGTCTGTAGTTAGGCCAACGTTGCACCAAGAGTATGATTATACCTTGATGTTCAACCAACTATAGCGAACGTTGGCCCAACGTTACATATTTTGCATATATTACAACGCTGTAGTCTGTAGTTAGGCCAACGTTGGACCAACAGTATGATTATACCTTGTTGTTAAACCAACTATGGCGAAGGTTGGCCCAACGTTACAAGATTGTTGGCAATATTGCATGACGTAACGTAACATTTCATGCAGTTGGCCTTACAGAGGGACTTAGTTGGCATCTCAACCACCCGGTCCGCCCCGGCTTCGCCCGTGGTACATAATATTATATAGTCTATAGCACTCAAGGAAAGAATTTTTGAAATTGGTCCAGTAGTTTCCGAGATTAGCGCGTTCAAACAAACAAACTCTTCCGCTTTATTATATTAGTATAGATTTCTATACAATAAATTACAAAAAAAAATTGATCGATATGAAGTTACACCTTCCTATTCATAATAAAGCTTAACTAACTAACTTACCTAAGTAAAAAACTTACTCCTACAACATCTCATCATCATCATCATCATCATGATCAACCCATTACCGGCTCACTACAGAGCACGGGTCTCCTCTCAGAGTGAGAAGGGTTTTGGCCATAGTCTACCACGCTGGCCAAGCAGATTGGCAGACTTCACACACTTCTGAGAACGTTATGGAGAACACTCAGGCGTGCAGGTTTCCTCACGACGTTTTCCTTCACCGTTAAAGCAAGTGATATTTAAATACTTAAAACGCACATAACTCCGAAAAGTTAAGAGGTGCGTGCCCGGAATCAAACCCACGACCTCCGATTAGATGTCAGTCGTCCTAACCACTAGGCTATCACTGTACTACTACTACAACATCTGCTTCATCAAAAAGCCGAAATAAATATCCATTGTAACACCGATTTTAGTACTGGCTCGCAGTGGCTGACGTCCACACGCTGCTGGACTCGCCGCTGCCCACGATTATCGCCGGAGACTTCAACGCGAAGCACACGGCGTGGAACTCCAACGCCGATTCCCCGGATGGCAGACGCCTCCTGGACGACGCAGACCGCCACGGTTACGAAGTGCTAGGACCAGAGGTCCCGACGCACTATCCGTACTGTGCAGCCCACACGCCGGACGTCCTCGACATAGCCGTCACCCGCGGCCTCGCCGCAGCTCCGTCGATAGACGTCCTGGATGACCATCTCATCTCCGACCACCAACCAGTCCTCTTGACGCTGAAGACCGCGCCGATGACTCAACTGCCTTCTCCGAAGCATCGCCAGGACTGGCGAATCTTCGCCGCACACATGGCGGAGCACACGCCGTCCTATAGAGTGGAGACCCCTGCAGACGTCGACCGACTCGCCACGGACCTCAGCGCGACAATGTCCAACGCGCTTCGAGAGTCCAGACTCGACGCTGCAACCACCCGTAGACCACGCCAGCTCCCGGCCTACATTCTTGCGATGCTCGAGGAGAAGAGGAAGCTGCGTAGAACATGGCAAAACCTGCGGTGCCCGATCATGAAGACCCGACTCAACGCTCTGGCCGCCAAAATCTCCGAAGCACTGGAGACAGTCGCTGAGGAGTCCTGGCACTTCGCCATCGAGCGAGCCGGCGACGATTGGTCTGGCCTCCACCGCCTCTGCCGAAGTCTCTCCGGGAAGTCCCCTCCGATTAGGCCCCTTCTGGCCAGTGACGGAACCCCCCGTTACCGCGCCGAGGACCGAGCGGAGATCTTCGCGGACTACCTGGAGACGCAGTTTACACCGAACCCGACTGCGGATGTGCAACACGTAGAGACCATCGAGCGACACGTGAAGACGTACTTCGAGTCGCCGATAGCACCGACGGAAGACCCCGTCGTTTTCTCCCCGGGACAAGTTCTCCGAATGATTCGTCGAGCTAAACTGCGCAAAGCGCCCGGCCCCGATCGAGTCACCAACGAAGCCCTGCGTCACCTTCCCCCGCGAGCAATCGCGACGTTGACGCGGCTCTTCAACGGAGTTCTCCGCACCGGGCACTTCCCGACTCCGTGGAAGCTCGGACGAGTCATTCTCATCCCCAAGCAGGGGAAGAACGTCCTGCTGCCTGGGAGTTACCGTCCCATCACGCTGCTATCGTCGACCTCGAAGATCTTCGAGAAGTTGCTCCTGCTGCACATCACGCCCCACCTTCAGCCACGCGACGAACAGTTCGGATTCCGTGCCGAACACTCCACAGCGCTGCAAGCGACGAGGGTACTGCACCACCTCGCTGCCGCCTACAACAAGCGAGAGCACTCCATCGCAGTATTCCTCGACATGGAGAAAGCGTTCGATCGCGTCTGGCATGCCGGCCTCGTCTACAAGCTGTCCACGTCTACTACTCCCCGTCGAGTAGTCAAGACCGTGGCCACCTTCCTGCAAGACAGACGTTTTCAAGTGGCGGTTGAAAACGCCCTGTCCACGGAGCGCCCCATCCGAGCCGGTGTGCCCCAGGGAAGCTGCCTGTCGCCCGTCTGCTACAGCAGATACACGGACGACATCCCAGTTGCTGGCGGCGCCATGCTGGCGCTATATGCCGACGACGCTGCCTTCATCACCACCTCGCTGAACGCCTCGCACGCAGCGTTGAAGATGCAGCGAGCACTGGATGCACTTCCCTCTTGGCTGAAGGACTGGAGACTGAAGGTCAACGTGGCGAAGACTCAGGCGATGTACGTAGGGCGGTCCGCCCTACCGCCCCCGGTGTCGCTCTTGGGAGAGACCGTCGCATGGTCCCCGGTGGCCAAATACCTGGGAGTGACCATCGACAGGAGCCTCTCGATGCGACACCACGTCAAGAACGCAGTCGCGCAGTCGCGCGCCGTTCGAAGCCTCCTGCGCCCCGTCCTGGCATCCCACCTGCCTCTCCGTACGAAGCTGTGCGTCTACAAGGCGTACGTCCGTACGCGACTCACGTACGCGGCCCCAGCGTGGTACGCGCTGGTCAGCGAGTCGGGCCGCAAGTCGCTGCGGGCCCAGCAGTCGCTCGCGCTACGCACCATTTCCGGAGCCCCGCGCTTCGTACGGAACCAGGTCATCTCCAGAGACCTGCGCATGGAGAGCCTTGACGACTTCGTTCGCCGCCTGAGCACCTCAGTGTTCGCGCGCGCCGATGGAGCGCGAGCCCAGCACCTGCGCGGCATCGCGCCATACCATCGGAGGCCGCCGGACGTCAGAGGCCTGCCACGTGACCTCATCTCCCCACCGGACATGACTGCTTCCTCGCCGCTGGCTGACGGGCGCTCGCCGGATCTCTCCCGGTGAGCTCGACCTCGCTGAGCGGCGGGCGTAAGCCCCACACGGACATACCCACTCTGCCGCAGCTTGCTGATCGCCCGCGATCTCACGCGGGCTCGATCGCCCTGCGGCAGTTTTAACCGGATTCGACACCACGGACGAGACCAACCCAGTGCCCCGCCTGTAGTTGCAGGCGGCGCTGATACTTCTGGAAAGGGCCAACGCCCTGAGCAGATACCCCGGGACCCGAGAGGGTCCACGCGGATGACCACGGATCGGATCGATTTTAGTACTTGACCTGTGAAACTAGATGGCGCTAGTAATACGTTAAGTCGCGCTACAATTGACCGCGGGTCCGCGTATATATATCGGCCGGCTTGTGTTGGTAAATCATTCTAATTCTTACTCGGTACTTAAACGGGTAACGAACTCTGCATCCACGCCTGCTGGGACAGTTTAACGCTAGTTTTAGTACCAAACTATGTAGGTGGCATGAACCCTTGCATCCACATCTGCTGGGACAGGGTGTTCTGGCCATTGTAAGCAAATCAACTACTAGCCAACGTAGGCATACAGTATGAATTCCTTTGTTGGGCCATTGTAAGCAAATCAACTACTATCCAACGTAGGTATACAATATGAATTTTTTCATTGGGCCATTGTAAGAAAATAAACTACCAGCCAACGTAGGTATACAGTATGAATTCCTTTGTTGGGCCATTTTAAGCAAATCAACTACTATCCAACGTAGGTATACAGTATGAATTTTTTCATTGGGCCATTGTAAGAAAATAAACTACCAGCCAACGTCGGCATACAGTAGGAATTCTTTTGTTGGGCCATTGTAAGCAAATCAACTACTAGCCAACGTAGTTATACAGTATGAATTTTTTCATTGGGCCATTATAAAAAAATCAACAACCAGCCAACGTGGGTATACAGTATGAATGCTTTTGTTGGGCCATTATAAGAAAAGCAACGACTAGCCAACGTAGGTATATAGTATGAATTCTTTTGTTGGGCCATCATGAGAAAAGCAACGACTAAGTTGGCATCTCAACCACCCGGTCCGCCCCGGCTTCGCCCGTGGTACATAATATTATATAGCCTATAGCACTCAAGGAAAGAATTTTTGAAATTGGTCCAGTAGTTTCCGAGATTAGCGCGTTCAAACAAACAAACTCTTCCGCTTTATTATATTAGTATAGATTTCTATACAATAAATTACAAAAAAAAATTGATCGATATGAAGTTACACCTTCCTATTCATAATAAAGCTTAACTAACTAACTTACCTAAGTAAAAAACTTACTCCTACAACATCTCATCATCATCATCATCATCATGATCAACCCATTACCGGCTCACTACAGAGCACGGGTCTCCTCTCAGAGTGAGAAGGGTTTTGGCCATAGTCTACCACGCTGGCCAAGCAGATTGGCAGACTTCACACACTTCTGAGAACGTTATGGAGAACACTCAGGCGTGCAGGTTTCCTCACGACGTTTTCCTTCACCGTTAAAGCAAGTGATATTTAAATACTTAAAACGCACATAACTCCGAAAAGTTAAGAGGTGCGTGCCCGGAATCAAACCCACGACCTCCGATTAGATGTCAGTCGTCCTAACCACTAGGCTATCACTGTACTACTACTACAACATCTGCTTCATCAAAAAGCCGAAATAAATATCCATTGTAACACCGATTTTAGTACTGGCTCGCAGTGGCTGACGTCCACACGCTGCTGGACTCGCCGCTGCCCACGATTATCGCCGGAGACTTCAACGCGAAGCACACGGCGTGGAACTCCAACGCCGATTCCCCGGATGGCAGACGCCTCCTGGACGACGCAGACCGCCACGGTTACGAAGTGCTAGGACCAGAGGTCCCGACGCACTATCCGTACTGTGCAGCCCACACGCCGGACGTCCTCGACATAGCCGTCACCCGCGGCCTCGCCGCAGCTCCGTCGATAGACGTCCTGGATGACCATCTCATCTCCGACCACCAACCAGTCCTCTTGACGCTGAAGACCGCGCCGATGACTCAACTGCCTTCTCCGAAGCATCGCCAGGACTGGCGAATCTTCGCCGCACACATGGCGGAGCACACGCCGTCCTATAGAGTGGAGACCCCTGCAGACGTCGACCGACTCGCCACGGACCTCAGCGCGACAATGTCCAACGCGCTTCGAGAGTCCAGACTCGACGCTGCAACCACCCGTAGACCACGCCAGCTCCCGGCCTACATTCTTGCGATGCTCGAGGAGAAGAGGAAGCTGCGTAGAACATGGCAAAACCTGCGGTGCCCGATCATGAAGACCCGACTCAACGCTCTGGCCGCCAAAATCTCCGAAGCACTGGAGACAGTCGCTGAGGAGTCCTGGCACTTCGCCATCGAGCGAGCCGGCGACGATTGGTCTGGCCTCCACCGCCTCTGCCGAAGTCTCTCCGGGAAGTCCCCTCCGATTAGGCCCCTTCTGGCCAGTGACGGAACCCCCCGTTACCGCGCCGAGGACCGAGCGGAGATCTTCGCGGACTACCTGGAGACGCAGTTTACACCGAACCCGACTGCGGATGTGCAACACGTAGAGACCATCGAACGACACGTGAAGACGTACTTCGAGTCGCCGATAGCACCGACGGAAGACCCCGTCGTTTTCTCCCCGGGACAAGTTCTCCGAATGATTCGTCGAGCTAAACTGCGCAAAGCGCCCGGCCCCGATCGAGTCACCAACGAAGCCCTGCGTCACCTTCCCCCGCGAGCAATCGCGACGTTGACGCGGCTCTTCAACGGAGTTCTCCGCACCGGGCACTTCCCGACTCCGTGGAAGCTCGGACGAGTCATTCTCATCCCCAAGCAGGGGAAGAACGTCCTGCTGCCTGGGAGTTACCGTCCCATCACGCTGCTATCGTCGACCTCGAAGATCTTCGAGAAGTTGCTCCTGCTGCACATCACGCCCCACCTTCAGCCACGCGACGAACAGTTCGGATTCCGTGCCGAACACTCCACAGCGCTGCAAGCGACGAGGGTACTGCACCACCTCGCTGCCGCCTACAACAAGCGAGAGCACTCCATCGCAGTATTCCTCGACATGGAGAAAGCGTTCGATCGCGTCTGGCATGCCGGCCTCGTCTACAAGCTGTCCACGTCTACTACTCCCCGTCGAGTAGTCAAGACCGTGGCCACCTTCCTGCAAGACAGACGTTTTCAAGTGGCGGTTGAAAACGCCCTGTCCACGGAGCGCCCCATCCGAGCCGGTGTGCCCCAGGGAAGCTGCCTGTCGCCCGTCTGCTACAGCAGATACACGGACGACATCCCAGTTGCTGGCGGCGCCATGCTGGCGCTATATGCCGACGACGCTGCCTTCATCACCACCTCGCTGAACGCCTCGCACGCAGCGTTGAAGATGCAGCGAGCACTGGATGCACTTCCCTCTTGGCTGAAGGACTGGAGACTGAAGGTCAACGTGGCGAAGACTCAGGCGATGTACGTAGGGCGGTCCGCCCTACCGCCCCCGGTGTCGCTCTTGGGAGAGACCGTCGCATGGTCCCCGGTGGCCAAATACCTGGGAGTGACCATCGACAGGAGCCTCTCGATGCGACACCACGTCAAGAACGCAGTCGCGCAGTCGCGCGCCGTTCGAAGCCTCCTGCGCCCCGTCCTGGCATCCCACCTGCCTCTCCGTACGAAGCTGTGCGTCTACAAGGCGTACGTCCGTACGCGACTCACGTACGCGGCCCCAGCGTGGTACGCGCTGGTCAGCGAGTCGGGCCGCAAGTCGCTGCGGGCCCAGCAGTCGCTCGCGCTACGCACCATTTCCGGAGCCCCGCGCTTCGTACGGAACCAGGTCATCTCCAGAGACCTGCGCATGGAGAGCCTTGACGACTTCGTTCGCCGCCTGAGCACCTCAGTGTTCGCGCGCGCCGATGGAGCGCGAGCCCAGCACCTGCGCGGCATCGCGCCATACCATCGGAGGCCGCCGGACGTCAGAGGCCTGCCACGTGACCTCATCTCCCCACCGGACATGACTGCTTCCTCGCCGCTGGCTGACGGGCGCTCGCCGGATCTCTCCCGGTGAGCTCGACCTCGCTGAGCGGCGGGCGTAAGCCCCACACGGACATACCCACTCTGCCGCAGCTTGCTGATCGCCCGCGATCTCACGCGGGCTCGATCGCCCTGCGGCAGTTTTAACCGGATTCGACACCACGGACGAGACCAACCCAGTGCCCCGCCTGTAGTTGCAGGCGGCGCTGATACTTCTGGAAAGGGCCAACGCCCTGAGCAGATACCCCGGGACCCGAGAGGGTCCACGCGGATGACCACGGATCGGATCGATTTTAGTACTTGACCTGTGAAACTAGATGGCGCTAGTAATACGTTAAGTCGCGCTACAATTGACCGCGGGTCCGCGTATATATATCGGCCGGCTTGTGTTGGTAAATCATTCTAATTCTTACTCGGTACTTAAACGGGTAACGAACTCTGCATCCACGCCTGCTGGGACAGTTTAACGCTAGTTTTAGTACCAAACTATGTAGGTGGCATGAACCCTTGCATCCACATCTGCTGGGACAGGGTGTTCTGGCCATTGTAAGCAAATCAACTACTAGCCAACGTAGGCATACAGTATGAATTCCTTTGTTGGGCCATTGTAAGCAAATCAACTACTATCCAACGTAGGTATACAATATGAATTTTTTCATTGGGCCATTGTAAGAAAATAAACTACCAGCCAACGTAGGTATACAGTATGAATTCCTTTGTTGGGCCATTTTAAGCAAATCAACTACTATCCAACGTAGGTATACAGTATGAATTTTTTCATTGGGCCATTGTAAGAAAATAAACTACCAGCCAACGTCGGCATACAGTAGGAATTCTTTTGTTGGGCCATTGTAAGCAAATCAACTACTAGCCAACGTAGTTATACAGTATGAATTTTTTCATTGGGCCATTATAAAAAAATCAACAACCAGCCAACGTGGGTATACAGTATGAATGCTTTTGTTGGGCCATTATAAGAAAAGCAACGACTAGCCAACGTAGGTATATAGTATGAATTCTTTTGTTGGGCCATCATGAGAAAAGCAACGACTAGCCTACGTTGTTGGCTAGTCGTTGGTTGAAAGTCGTTGGCTCGGGTCAAGTGGGCCAACCGCTTTTCAACGGTTGGAACCACGTTTTTTAGGGATGACAAGCCTAACTGTTGGCCAACCAAACTAGGGACAGAGGCCCAACCAACAGCCAACGCAAATTGCTACTAGGGTGTAGGCTGTAGCACAGTTTTCCTGATGTTTATCTATTTCTCAGGGTCCTCGAATACTTTATTAGGTACCTAATAAATAATTTAAAAGTTACGATATTTTTTTTTAGATTAGGTATATTTTAATAGAATTCGTCAAACAGATTTGTGTTATTTTAGAACCAATAAGCTCGCTCCTAAAGTTCAAACATAACAATTTAATGGCAGCTGTGGTTGATAGAATGCCGTACAAAGCTCGGAGCGATTAACATCTGACCTTTACAACTAGAGGTCGAGCCGGCACGAGCCAAGCTAGAGGGAACGATATGAACGCACTTGTTGCTGCAACAATATTATTAATTTATTTAGGTAGGTACCTAATGGAACATCTATAGAGGCGTCCTGTCTGTGCATTGGCGATTTAAAAACGTTGAATTCGATTTTCACAAGGACTACTGACTGATTGAGAAAATCATCATCATCATCATGATCAACCCATTACCGGCTCACTACAGAGCACGGGTCTCCCTCTCAGAGTGAGAAGGGTTTTTTCACCGTTAAAGCAAGTGATATTTAAATACTTAAAACGCACATAACGTGGTGTCGCCAGGTATGGACCAGGCACCAGTAGCTGACCACCTTCACCGTTTTTAACAAAAATAAGAGCTAGATTACAGTTTTACCGCTGGCAACATTTAAACCATGTAGAATAGGGATCTGTTTGTCATATTGACAAATATCATATGAAACGGCCATTTTTAAAATGGCAAGGCGAACAAAATGTTGTGTGCAAATATCTTTCGATTTCAATAGTTTTCTTAAGCAAATCGCTAAGAAGGTAAATAAACGTTTTGATCAATGGATTCTCGTTTCTGATTAAAATGTAAATTTACAATGATTAAATCACTTAGATATAAACTTTAAAACATGTTTGTGAAGGAATAAATGCGACATAGAGTTATTTTCAAGTTTTAGAGGGGATGTCCATTACTGGATTGGAAACACATCAAAAATCCAGTCATGGACCTATCTATTCATAACATTTAAACACAATTACAAGTCAAAATTAAACTTGTATAGTTTAACTAGCTTCTGCCCGCGTAAATTTTGGTTTTTTAACCCCCGACGCAAAAACGACGGGGTGTTATAAGTTTGACGTGTCTCTCTCTCTCTCTCTCTGTGTGTGTGTGTCTGTCTGTTCCCCTGTAGCGCTCAAACGGACGAACCAATTTGAATGCGGTTTTTTTTGTTTGCAAGGTTAATTAGTCAAGATTGTTGTTAGCTATGTTTGATGAAAATCAAGATGGCCACCACCACGAAATGGCGAATATCGGGGGTTTTAAAATTTTTAATTTATACTTGTCACAAATCCCAAGGGAATCGTGGATTTCCGTTTCCCGTTCCCGCTCCCTTATGCAACTTTTATAGCTACTTTCAAGGAGGTTTGCTATAGTAATCTACCTATAACCGTAGCTATAGATTTTGGTTTTTTCAAAATCCCGTGGGAACTGTGGATTTTTTCAGGATAAAAAGTAGCCTATGTGTTAAGTCATGGCATAATCTATCTCCATCAAAATTTCAGCCAAATCGGTTCAGTTCGGTATAGTAGAAGGATTGCATCTTAAAATTTTTTTTCCTTCAAATCTTATCAAGTGGGGTGTCAAATTAAAGGGGTTGAAAAGGTGATTCCGAAAATATAATTTTTTTGACTAAAAAATATTGTGATCAAAAGTGAAAAAGAAGAAAAAATTATCACGCAGTTGATATTTTTTATTTTTTAACAATATTATACTTGTTTTAAAAAAATAATTATGGTTTCCATGCAAAAAAAAATCTGATGGGTGGGAAAGGGTTAAAAAATTAATACCTATTATTGTAGTTCCATTTAGATGCGCCACTTTTAACATTTTTTAGAAATGTAGGTATGAGCTCAAAGGAGCTTAGAAAAAACAAAAAGTTCCCGCGGGATTATAATAAACCTAAATCCACGTGGACGAAGTCACAGGCATCCGCTTGTATGCAATATGGGGCCTAGCTCTATATTAACACAAAATAAAGAAGCGTTAATAGTAAAACGTGTCATACGAGTAGCTATGAATGAGGAACCTTCTTTCACCTAGAATGAAGATTCTCCATAGCTAAGGATCACCTTTTGCCCTCTTGGACAGTGTCCAAGTAATTATTGCGCAAGAAGAAAGGAAACCTTTTACAGGTGACAGGCCTAGAACAACACTTATTCATATTTTCAAAAAACAGGCGAAAATTCCTCTGCTTATGTGAGCAGTATCGTGCTGCATCAGGATTAAGGAGCTGGGACTCAGAGGTCCGTGATTCAATCTAAGCTTGGTACCAAAAATATGAAGTCATAGTGGACAGTTCCCGAATCCCTTTAGTTTAGGTGGGTAGTAAGTACCCTACAGCATCAGGATTAAGAAGTTGAAGCAAATAAAAAATTATGGAACCATTTTGTAAACGTCCTCAAATAGACAAGTGTCAAATTGAAATGTGACGAACCTTGGTTGTTTCTACGTAACTTTGATATTTATATATTATTCGAAATAGTCAAGGAGCGGATCAACAAATTCTTTAAAAGCCGGCAACGTATTACTGGTTCCTTTGGTGATGCAAATGTTCATGGGCAGCGGTAATCACTCAACATCAGGTGACACGCTTGCTCGTTTGCCCACAATCCATATAAAATAAAACAAGAGATAAAGTTCGTAAACTAAAACCCATCATCATCATCATCATCATGATCAACCCATTACCGGCTCACTACAGAGCACGGGTCTTCTCTCAGAGTGAAAAGGGTTTTGGCCATAGTCTACCACGCTGGCCAAGCGGATTGGCAGACTTCACACACCTTTGAGAACGTTATGGAGAACTCTCAGGCATGCAGGTTTCCTCAAGATGTTTTCCTTCACCTTTAAAGCAAGTGATATTTAAATACTTAAACTAAAACCCGACTACTCATAATAGTATACAAGTATAAATTAAAAATTTAAAAAAACCCCTGACATTCGCCATCTTGGATTTGCATAGTGCTACTCTACTAGTCAAGTCCTTTCATTTGATACCCATATTAAGGCAGTTGTGATAAAATATGTAAAAATTTTGTAGCGACGGCCATGTTGGTTCGATTTTCATCAAACATAGCTAACAACACTGTCGACTAATTCACCTTTCAAACGAAATAAAACTGCATTCAAATCGGTTCACCCGTTTGAGCACTACAGGGGAACAGACAGACACACACACACACACACACACACACACACAGACACGTCAAACTTATAACACCCCTTCGTTTTGCGTCGGGGGTTAAAAATAATAATTTAGAAAAACGTGTATTCAATTGTGTAAATGGAAGAAAAGGCGGGGCAAGCGGCTAGTGGCGCCATCTGTTATGTCTATCTAAAACTAACTTAATATTCCAATTTAGCTGTGCGAATGTCACTTCTCGATTTTTTCGCATATAAAATGTAGCCTATGTCACCCCCAAACTATAACAACGAATCAATTAACACCTCATTCATCAACATTGGCCCAGTAGTTTAGGTGCTTCGCTAGAACAAAAAATTGGATACAAACATACATACATAGACTACAAAAATCATAACCCTTCCTTTTGGCTTTGCAGAAATCGGATAAAAACGAACTGTCCATCACTGGGTGTCCATAACTGGATTTAGACTGTCCATCATAAAGATTTTTACATATTTCAGTTGATCGTTTTTAGGTTTCCATATTTCAAAACTCGTTCGACTATTTCTAAATTTTAGCAGTTAGTGAGAAGCTCTGTAGCTCTGCTCTGTATCTGAGTATATCATTGTAAAATTATGACACTCTAGATTAAATAATAAAAAAGTTATAGCTCCTCATGTTTGACTCGGCGCTTAACCCTGTCCATAACTGGTGCCACCACGTTAACTCCGAAAAGTTAGAGGTGCGTCCCCGGGATCGAACCCACGACCTCCGATTAGAAGTCGGTCGTCCTAACCACTAGGCTATCACAGCTTTTTTTTGAGAAAATAATTAGAAAATAATAAGTTTAAAAACATGCGTCTTCGTGCAACTGCCTCGTTGGTCTAGTGGTTATCATATTCGAACGGAGATCACGAGATTTCGATTCCCAGATCGGCCAAATAGTTGTTAGGTTGGGTTTTTCTGTCAAGAAATTCTCAGTACCACCCCGGGGTTGGAAGCTGGCGGTGTTTCACCCCAGTGCCTCGGAGAGCACGTTAAGCACTCGGTCCCGGTTATTATCACTATCATGTGACAATAGTTGTTAAAGCCCGCCAACCTGCATTGGAGCAGCGTGGCGGGTCTAAGCTCTAAATCCCTTTCTCCTATGAGAGAGGAGGCCTGGTGCCCAGCAGTGGAACGTTAAAAGGCTGTAGTGGTGGCGTCTTCATAAACTACGGCTGGTCAAATAGATCGCAGTTATCGATCCACCTTCAATATTTTAAAGCGATTAACAAACTCAGTCACGGATCACGATTCACGATTAACAAAGAGGGTTCTAGTCACACCGGTTTAGATGATAAATTGTCTTAAAAATTAATTAATCTTTCACTAGTCATTAAACAATGAAACTGAAAAGGTAAAAGCACAGTGAGGGCTTCCGCCATATTGTATTTATCGTGACGTCATAACGGCATTTTCTTGCCTTAATAGAGTCGCAAAGCTAGGTGTATCTAGATAGATTTAAGACTCTAGCGTCTACTATTGATAGAATTGCAATATCTAAATATCTAGGTTCAAAATGCTCTAAAATAAAATTAAGTTTAGTTAAACATAGGGTTAAAAATGGAGTCGTTCTTTTCACTAAGTATATAATATTCTCTGTCCTGAAAAGAAAGTCGGCTCTACATTTTTAAAATTCTGTTTTAACTTATGTTTCAGTTTTACGCATAACAAAACTATTGGTGCAATGTTATCTCATAAACTTTATGGGCATTTTCGAGACTTTAATTGGCGGAAGCGTCGCCTTGTAAAGATGGCTGAACGTATTTCGAACTTTCAACTCTAAAAATACCACGTTGGTGACCCCGCGCGACTCTTGCGCAGTCTCGCCGACTCCTGAAAGGTCAGGGCACGCCGCGTGCGGAGTATTGTCTCAACATATCGATAATTAATATATTCAATACTTTTTCGGTTGAAAGGTCATTTAATATTATTCAATATTTTTTCGGTTGAAAGGTCAGACAGTGTGTTGAACTGCCTATTTATTAATGGATTTGATAATTAAGTGATTTCAGTAAAATGATTGTTTTGTTGATGAAAAATGAATAAATGGATTTCAGTGAAACTTAGACTCAGTGATGTTAAGTTGAAGTTAGTTTCAGTGTTTATTTTTATAACTCAACGAATTTATCTACTTACTTACGTAGGTCTTGGCTTTTATCTTTTTATATAAAGTTAAGGTGACACAAAATTTTCATTTCAAAATTCATTTACTTAACTGAAAATCGATGTTCGTGGAAAATCTGCATTGCCATCTTGC
The DNA here is from genome assembly GCA_920104075.1 of Melanargia galathea. NCBI lineage: Eukaryota > Metazoa > Arthropoda > Insecta > Lepidoptera > Nymphalidae > Melanargia > Melanargia galathea. The sequence goes on along the minus strand of OV049871.1, from coordinate 16,532,332 downwards.
TTTTCAGTATCAAGTTTTTATATAAACTTTTCGTAGATTCACTACCTACTTATTTTTATAAGTACTTATTTAAAAAAACTTAAAAAATTTAGAATGTCTAAAAGTAAACGATGTGACCTGTAAAGGCTGAAAATGCACGAAACGGGAATTGAGCCAAAATAAATGGGTACAATAGACTATGTTACTAATTGTAGACATGCGAGGAAAAAAATAATAAAGGAATTATTTTGAAAGTGATCTTTAATTGCAGTTTCAAAAATATTCGTAAAATTATACGAGAAAAAATCAAATCGATGAATTTTGAAAGTTTTCTCTAAAGTTGAGGATAAAAGGAACTTTCGATTAAAAATAGTCCAATATTTTGTTCAAATTAAATATTAAGCACAGAAATGGCACGATATCTTACGTAACATAGGGGCGTATTGCAAAAAACCAAACACATTGCCTGCGAAGCCTTGATAGAGGCGGCCTTGACCATGACTTGGTCATAAAAACACAATCCATGTTGCAATGTAAATCGATTTTATATAAGTAAATGTTTTGTGTATAAAAGAAACTATCTCTATCTGATCTATTTAATATATTTAAATAAAAGCGGTGATAGGCTAGTGGTTATGACTTCGGTTTCCCTTTCGGAGGGCCGAGTTCAATTCCCAGTATGCACCTCCAGTTTTCTGGAGTTATGTGCGTTTGTAGGTAGCAATTAAAATAATATCACTTGCTAAGGAAAAATATTGTGAGGAAACCTGCATGCCTGAGAGTTCTACACATTGTTGTCAATTAATGCGAGTGAAGTCTACTAATCCCCACTTGGCTAGCGTGGACTTAGGATTACGGCCTAAATCTCATTCTGTGAAGAGACCCGTGTCCTGTTATAGACCGGTAAAGGTTTGATAATGATGATGATGATCTATTTTATTCTACAATATTAAACGTTATAAGACCGCCTTATCGTGTCTACCTCTTAAAAGTTTTAAAATTGCTGCCTGTCTGTAAAATTGGTTAAAGAAACTAGAAACAACAAAAATATCCGTACAGAAAATGATAGGTTGTTTAATTAATTAAGCAATTCGTTCTTGAAATTCTTAGCTAGTTAAAGTAGTGGGATTTATGTTCATACAATTTTCCTGGAACATTATTCCTTCGCTTGTTTCCATTCAAATAACTCGCCACAGTCGGTCTTTCGATCAATTCGTCTTTGTAGTATCTGCCAATTTTCCTAATTGCATCTTTACGCGAGCAATTATTATTGTTTCGTAAGCAGTGCTTCTTTTTGGGCAAGTAATGAAAAAGGTTCTCAATATTTTCGCTTACAGTGTAAGGAAAAGTTGAAAGTGTAGGCTCAGTGATAGATTGCGTAGGTTCAATAGTTGAAGGCTTAGGTTCTGTAGGAGTACTTTCTTCAGTTTGAGGAGTACTTCCTTCAGTAGGTTTTTCAGTTGAAAGTGTAGGCTCAGTGATAGATTGCGTAGGTTCAATAGTAGAAGGCTTAGGTTCTGTAGGAGTACTTTCTTCAGTTTGAGGAGTACTTCCTTCAGCAGGTTTTTCTTTTGTACTAGTTTTATCTTTTTCCTCTTTGCTATGTCTGTCTCTGTCGTTTTTTGTGGTAGTTTTGTCTTCGTCGTCTTTCTTACTATGTTTGTCTCTATCATCTATTGTAATAGTTCGATCTCTGTCGCTTATTGTGGTACTTTTGTCTTTCTCGCTTTTTGTTACAGTCTTGTCTCTATCATCAATAGTACTAATTATATCGCTATAATCTTTTATACTTGGTTTATCTCTTTCATCTCTCGTAATAGTTCTATCTTTATCTTTTTCATCATTATCTATTTTCGTCGTTTTTGTCATTCCCCATGTTAACCAAGGAAAAGCTTTTCCTATCTCAGACAGATCAAACGTAGGATAGATCATTGATGGATACGGAGCTGGGGTGTATATTGCGTTATCAACCGTATATGGATATGGAGTAAGTGTGTACATTCTATTATTTACCGTATCTGGATATTGAGTTGGTGTGTAAATTCTATCAACACCATCAGAATTATTATCACAATAAGACTGACAACACTGATCGTTTTGTTCATAATCTTGAATACGTGTAGTATAATATTTTCTTTTACAAGTGCATTTGCACTGTAGTCTTTTAGAATTGTAATCCATTTCAGCGCTAATGTAGTAATCGTTATATTTTTTTCTTCTTTTATGCGGTTTTCGGATTTTAATACGATCGCTTTTGGTCCAAATGTATTCTTCGTTATGAAATGGTAGGTAATAGGCTGCTTGAGTATATTGTCGCATGTAATGATAATTCTGATTCGGTGCGTATTGTGATAACGTTTTTTGAAACAAAATTAGAATTTCAAAAATAATCTGGAAGCGTTGATATTTTTTTGTTAAGTAATCTATCAGATTTTATTTCTACAAAATTTACTAAGACATCAGTTCCTCATAATTGATTTATCATACGTACCCAATTCATAGTAGTGAGTAAATTATTTCGTTACATTTTCCGTATTTTTAGTGAATTTCTAAAATGCCTTGTTACCTATATACATCGAGTCGAAATATTCAACTATTTGTATTTATTATAATATTTTATGGCAAATTGCAAAACAATCTCAATTTCTCCGTACTTTTATGTGAATAATAAAATTATTTCATTGGTCTCCTACAGTTGTAGTTCTTTTCTAAGTACATATATGTAACGATATTTTTCTTCTCCCATTTCAAAAATTGACATTTTTTTAATCATTTAAGCATTTCTATTTTTCTTATACCTTAGTTTTGATATCGGTATTTATATCAATTTTATCAAAAAGTAAAAAACTCAAACAAAATGAAGCATTTAAAAATTAATATAGTAGACTTTTAACATAAGTGTTTCAAATGTTGCCTTTCTGCGGATGCAGCACCCGCATGCTTCTCATTTGTATCATCAATTTCTCTGCAAATGTATCTGAAATTGGTACTATACCATATTTGGGTAACCAATTAGGTTTCGTACGTCTTAATGCTGTAAGCGTGAAGTGATCTCTATCTTTTATATTGGAAAGCGATTTTTGTCTTAGCATATCATTTTTTTCTTCTGAAAAATCATTAGAAATTGTCACAGCTTCTGATGTCTGTATTTTAACAGTTTCTGATCTTGTTTCTTTGGTGTCTTTAACTGTAGTACTTGACACTGTATTCATAACAGTTGAGGCTGTAGCCGTTTCTACAGTCTTTGTAACTGGGGAAAGAGTTGTGTTAGGAGTAATTTGGTAAGGATATGGGAAGGGCAGAAATACGTAGCTCGGTGCTATAAGAGGAGATGGTGGAGTAAAACAGTTGGGACACACATCTCTACAGGATGGTTTTGTGATGGTTTCATCGCATTTATCACAGGCACAATCATCTGCATAGTCTTTGTACTCGTTGTAGTCTTCATAGTTGTCTTGCATCCATTTATTGTTTTCATAGTGTTTATGTATTCTTTGATTAGAGTATTGCGGGTATCCTATGTTTTGGTAAGGATATTGGTATCCTTGTTGTACTCCACCGTATACTTGAAGATTGTATTGAGAGTTTGAATAATGTAAAAGAAGGCAGTAAATATTGATATTGACTATCTGAAAAAAAAAACATGTTATTTTTTAAAATATATATAGTTATACCTTAGTTAAATTAGTTATTTGTGAGTGTTTTTCTTAATAAAATATAAAAGCTGACCGTATCAGTATTGCAGACTGCATAAACATATTCATAACAATCCTACTTCCTACTAATATTATGAATGTGAAAGTGTGGATGTTTGAATGTTTGTTACTCTATAAAGTCGCAACTACTGAACCGATTTGGCTGAAATTTTGAATGGAGATAGATTATGCCCTGGCTTAAAATAACTCATTTCTCTCTCTGTGTCATCAGTAAATTGACATTAGAAAGAAGAAGAAAACCAAACAAAATCCTTAACCATACAATTAATTATGAGCGAGGGTGTAATCCTTAAGTAAATAAGTATTTGGTAAAAGCTTACCACTTTGTTCCTCATTTTTATTAAATTTTATTTTACTCTAAGAAGTTGATTTAGATCAACTGCACTACTCCACATCAACTCCTAAACAGGTGTGGTTGCGATTGTTATAACATGCAAGTAGCACATTGTTTGCCGTTGTGTAAGTAACCGATTATGGATGTGTCAAACAATGACCCTTGGAAAGTAAAGAGAGAACAAAAACGTACATTTCATTACGTTATAAGTTAAGTAATTATTAGTAAGTCATCTGAATTTTTCGTCGTTTCGTCTTAGATTAGACTGAAACGTAGATCGTAGCTTGTAGGTACTTATTCGTAAAGTTACCGTCTCCTCTTCTTCATTTGTAATTGTAAAATTAATTGACATTCAAGAACTCAAGGCTCAAGGACTAAAATATGTCGTCCTTCGTCACCCTTCTAGTACCGTAATGTAAAGGATCGTATGAATCTGCATTGCTACGTCCGCGTCGTTAACATTTACATCCCACAGGCGCGCACTAAACGCGTTGCTTCCTTCTTGCTTCGTTCTTTGGGATGTCTTTCCTGCTGCAATTTTCCGTCTAACCTCTACCGCAAGTACTTACTTTTAAATCAAGAGTGAAACAGCATCCTCTAAGCAAGTGCTTTCCACCTTAGGCTGGATTTAATTTCGTATAAGATACGAATACAGCCTAGAAATCCTAGAATACAGCTACAGGCTCGCAAAGTTTTATTGGTATCTACTTATTTAGGTATTTTTCGCAGTGGTGGTACCTATGCCTATGTTATGTAGAATTCCTGCATGTGGCTGGCAGGCCGTCCTGCTTGCCGTCAGTCATGTAAGTTTTTGTGACGTCACAAGTTTAAGCATTTTCCTGTCTGCTACAAAGTGAAGTGTAGCGACATTTTGTGGGGCGATGTATAGGCGCCCTTATTGTTTTTGCTTCGAGTCAGTTAGCACGTAGGTGGTGGTTCACGACCTCGGCCTCTCCTGAAATACATACAGCGTGGAACTGCGCCAGAATCGGTGACACAAAAAAAAACGCTAGATCAATTGGAGGGAAAATTAATAGGTAGGTAGGTACTTACTATTTTATATTTGATTATTCATATATGATAGGTCAGTCACCTGGTGGAAGTGGGTTAACTAGGGGCAGTTTAATAATAATATGTTTACCTACCCTACGCGTCCGCGTCATCGTAGCGGAACGCATCGTAGCACGTGTTTGCCCGTAGTGTGGTAACTAGCCACGGCAGAAGCCTCCCACCAGCCCAGAAAACAATTTAAAAATTGTAAATCCAACCCGGAATTAAACCCGGAATAAACCACTAACACTTCCAGTGATATAATTTTTGGTTCACCAAAACTTTTCATAAATCACTTATGATATGGAATTATGCCCATGATATAAAAATCCAGCCAAGTTCGAGTTCAACTCATAGGGGCCTGTCACACTATCAATACCGTATCACGATCCACGGATCGCGGATTTCAAGACCATCCGGAAATCCATCAGTATTGACGCAAAAAAGCGGCCAAACCATCAATAATTGGATCGCGTATCGCGGATCGCGTGATAATACTGATAGTGTAACACCCCCCATAGCCATCTACTAACTTTTCTGTTATTCCAATCTGATGAGAAAAGTTTTCTGTATATATAGATTGGTACCTATATAGGTATGGGTAATGGGTATGTATGTATCTTTACCCAATAGCCGTGTTAAATAATTTTTGCCACTTTCACTTCTCTTCACTTAAAATTTCATGACTTTTTTGATGGTTTTCAGGAGTGCTTAGGTACCTACTTAAATGGGATGGAGGCAGCAGAGTTTTTAAATTAATTTCTTTACGTACTTTATACATATAGGTACGTATAAAGTACGTAAAGAAATTAATTTGTTTGTGTTGAAATTAATCACGTGTGTTCGTGAGTACGTGGTTTCGTGTTTTTAATTTCACCAAAAATAAAATAACGATAGGCATGATAGTTCCGTGTGCCTATGGAATGCTGGCAGTATTGCCTCCTTGGATCGCAAGTCTTTGGGGCTAAAGGACTACCTGCCTAGCCGTTTATAGCGAACCAGCTAGTCGAGCAGTAAATAGACTGAAAGCTCGAGATATTTTAGGGAATGTCATAACAGCAGGTCGTCTGGTCGGTTGGCATCGCCTCGCGGTCTAATTCGGGCGTCGAGGTCGTGACCCGACGCCCCGGCGCCCCAGAGCTCTGACCACGCATATTATACCTATCCGTTCTCATGCTTGACGTATGCGTACTCGCAGGTACCTACTGCAAAAGTCAGTCACTACAGGAGCTGTGTTTGAGCACGTCTTGTGCATTACAATATCGGCTGCATAGTTAGCTGCTGTTCCCGAAAATATGCAGAAGTACTGCAAAAAAATATTGCCAATTGCAAAAATATTGGTTTTTACGTGGTTTTTACCAACATAATTTAAAAATACCTATATATGTGCCGAATCAAGAACCTCTTTCTTTTTTTGTTTTTGGTCGGTTAATAAGAAGTTTGCTGGGCGGAATTACACTTTGTCGATGGCCCATATTCATGACCTAGGCCGGGGTACCTGTGTGCTTAGTCTAAAGCGGAGCACTCGAAAACGAACTCGAAAACTATTGATCGATTTCAGAGTAAAATAGACCTAAAATGGCTTGTATTAAGGTTTGAGTTCGCCAATACATTCAGCATTGGAATGTATTGGCGAACTCAAACCTTAATACAAGACATTTTAGGTCTATTTTACTCTGAAATCGATCAATAGTTTTCGAGTTCGTTTTCGAGTGCTCCGCTTTAGACTAAGCACACTGGTACCATGATTTTGTTTTAAATACGTGTAGGTATTATATCCACCCATCAACACTACACTGCTAGAATTTCCACCAGCTGGACTCAGGCTTTCTGTCTTGTTTTGCTAAGTACTTGCTGCTCGAATATGACTTTGTTATTATGTACAAAAGGAGAAACTGATTGACTGACATATTTTTTCAACGTTTGTGTAGCTCAAACTGCTGGGTCTGGTAATTTGGCATAACTAACGAAATAAGAAAGAATTTTCAGAAATATCATCCGAGCGTAGCCAGGCCGGGTAAGATAGTTAAGGAATAAATAATAATGTTACGTTAAAATAGGACGCGTAGAGAGCGCGCGCGGAGGGCGTCGGGTCACGACCTCGCGCCGCCGAAATTAGCCCGTGACGACAACACCGTCTTGATGCCAAATGCTGAACCCCTGAATATAGAGCAAATCACAAGCAACAACAGCGAACAAAATGCTAGACTCGAAATTATGTTTAGAAATCACTAGCGACCCGCCACGGCTTCACAAGTTCGCACGGGTAGTAGAGCAATTATGCCTGCAAAGTATGCCTGTTTGTTCATAATATGCCACATGATTTTTTCTGTTATAGGGTCGCATCGGCTTGTTTTTATCTGAAAGGGCGGCGTTATTGATGAAAGCTCATATTTCAATCAATTTACACAAAACCTTAACAAATTATACACTTAAACCTTCCTCATGAATCACTCTGTCTATTGGTGAAAACCGCATGAAAATCCTTTTAGTAGTTTTTGAGTTTATCGCGGATGGACAGATAGATAGATAGACGCGACGAGGGACTTTGTTTTATAATAAATATACTGATGTATGTACATAACAATATTTTTTAAGTAAGTAGTAAAAGTTAACATGTTTTGTCACCCATGTTGTGAGCTATTTGTTTCATTCATTTCGTCAACGGCTTTAGGTTTTTAAAAATACCATGGTAACTTTTCAGTTTCAGACCGGTTCAACAGTTGCGCCGAGGTAACATAGATAGACACTCATATGTTATATAATATTAGTATGGACTTCTTAATATTGATATGGATTAATTGGATTAATTACTTATTTAACTATTTATTCGGTAGGTAAGTATATCTTTCATCCATAAACAAAACTGTTTATATATTATGTTATCAAAGAAATACCTGAAACATCTACAGCAAATCTAACTCTAAATAAACTGAAGATTAGGTTTTTGCCATTGCAATTTAAAGACTTCGAGTTGGTAAAATCAATTGTCTTCAGTATAATTGGAAATCATTTACTTGTTTCACTTGAAAATGTAATAAACAAATGACTTTACAAAGATTTTACTTTTGTTTTTCATCAGGCGCTCTACAAAATTGTTGCCTATATAAAAAAACTTATAGCAAAGTCACTCATAATTTTAAATTTTAAATAGGCTATACATTGGATGGTTGGCTTTCTTATGTTTTTTATAGCTTTTTTGGAATTCGATTTAATAATATGTATTTATTTTTCATTGCACAAGGGGCTGGTAGGCAAAGTGGGATGGATACCTACCATATAAAAAGGCTTCATTTGCACGTTCTAAAAGTAGTTTTTGATTTATCAAAAAAAAAAACAATAAAATATTACAATTTCCCCTCCTTGTCTCCAAACTAGAGTCGATAGGTAGACGGGTAAATATTGCACAAAAATAAAACGATGATCTACCTAGCGCAGTTTTTTTTAGGAATCAGCCTTGAATACCCCTTTACAATCAGTTTTTTTTGCAAACCCATAAAAACGAAGTGTCCATAAATAAAGCACTGCAGCGTTGGCACAATGAAAGGGCGCACAGAGTCGGGACAGACGACCGGTCACAGCGTCGTGACTGCTGATAAGCTGATAAGCAGAAGGTGATAGCGTGCGGTACACCGTCGGACAAAGCGGAACGGTATATACCGCAGTAGTGGGGCCACTACCCAAGTTGTATTTTTTCTGCGCTTTCGGCCAGGCCACTACTCAAGTTGCATTTTTTTTGCGCTATCGGCCAGGCCACTATACCCAAGTTGCATTTTTTTTGCTCTATCGGCCAGGCCACTATCCAAGTTGCATTTTTTCTGCGCTGTCGGCGGGGCCACTACTCAAGTTGCATTTTTTTTTCGCTACCGGCGCGGCGGGGCCGCTACCGAAGTTGCATTTTTTATGTATTATATCTACAAATTAGCCCTTGACTGTGATTTCAGCTGTAGGTACGTGACGTTGCAGTCTAAGGTGAGTCTATGCACTGATATAGCACATTATTATGTTTGTTTCTATAGTGAGTGTTAGAGCCAATTTTATAAATATACTATTCTTCAGTTAGTGGAATTACAGGCATGGAAAATAAAATAAAGCATGTACATACCTATATGATTAATAAACACTATTCCCTTCCTTAACTAGTTTGAGAAAAGTCCACCGGGTCCAGGTTATGATGTCGTGCGCAAATCTGTAAACGATAAAAGAAACATCAGAAAATTGTTGCAACTGTACCAAATAGTCGTACCTGAGGTAAGCTGTGCGAGCTACTACACCGGCATTATTACATCATACACATAATGCAAAGTGTGAATGTCTTTATATTTATCTATCTGTTACCTTCTCACGACCTAACAACTGAACATTCCTTGAATCACAGTTTACATTCTGGTGAAGGATATAGAATTCTTATCCCGGAAAATCAGTCCCCAGGGGATTTTTTAAAACCTAAATACAGGCGATAGAGTCGCCGTTATCAGTGGATCCTACTAATATTATAAATGTGAAATTGTGGATGTTTGGATGTTTAGATGTTTGGATGTTTGGATGTTTGTTACTCAATCACGCCGCAACTACTGAACCGATTTGGCTGAAATTTTGAATGGAGATAGATTATGTCCTGACTTAAAATATAGGCTAATTTTTATCCTGAAAAAATCGACAGTTCCCGCGGGATTTTGAAAAGACCGAAATCGATATCTACAGCTATAGGTAGATTACTATAGCAAACTTCCTTGAAAGTAGGTATAAAGGTTGAAAAAGGGAGCGGGAACGGGAGCCGGAAATCCACGATTCCCTCAGGATTTGTGAAAAATCGAAATTCACGCGGGCGAAGCCGCGGGCAAAACCTAGTAAGTTCATATATCCAATAGCTTGTTAGGACGCAATCCAATAGCTCGTTCAGGCTTCCAGGCAAGTGGCATCGGAAGGTTAAGAGCCCGTTATCGGCTGTTATCAGCGTCGTGCCGTGCCCCATTTGCTCGTTTGACCTGACACCGCAGTTATCAGTTGAACGCGCGATAAAACGTACCTGTTATTACCTTTGCCCGGTGTTTTTTTAGTGAAAATATTTGTCGTTTTCAATACGATCCGCTTGTGTTCCAAGCCCTGGTGGTGATCCCGTGGATTTGGTGTAAGAAGGTGCAGCATTCGTGTTCTATACAAAGACTCGCATAATTATTTGCTGAGTGAAGTGTTTTATTTCGTAGTATAATGTATTCAAAGTGACATGTGGCAATTTCCTACCTACCTACTGTTAATTTATTCCATGGGTCTCCATTTTGGTTTGCGTCTAGAAAATTGCTAAACTCGCGTCATACGAAAAGTATTCCTGCATAAAGCGCGACGCAATCTGTTATTTTATCTGTTTGTTTGTTATTATTTATTACTTTTTTATTACACCTATTAGATCCTAACATTAAGTACTTAGGTGTCTACTTTTAGTTCTGTTCAAAGCAAAACGGTATCTTTTGAGTGGTGTATCAAGTAACCAGTTTCTAATATTTACTTTCTTACTTCAATTATTTCTTTGCTATTAGGTAATCCCCATTATCATTGTATAACCGTGAAAGTGTTATAGATTGAACTCCTTTTTTTTCGTGTCTGTTTCTCTCTTGAATTATTTAGTAATTTAGCTATTTACCTGTCTATCTTCACTTTGTACGTCTATTCAAATCAACTGCATCTGGACTGCAATCTATAATACGATTGTAATTTACAGTTTTCGTTTGCACTCTACATAACTGCATCGCAACTGTCAATTGCGTGTGCAGTTCACGTGCAGTTGGTGTTGTAGCGAAAATCAAACAAGCGGCTACATCTTGAATACAATAACTCCGTATATTTTGTGATAAACAATATAACAATAAAATGGACCAAAAGAATTTTAGGGCTCCGGTCCGGACAGGAGATGAACTCAGGTATATGCACAGTACAAGAAACAGAATTGAAGAATAGAATAGAATAGAATAGAAAAGTTTTTTATTCAAATAAACTTTTACAAGTGCTTTTGAATCGTCGATTGAGTCTACCACAGGTTCGGAATGCAGTTCCAGCCGAGAAGAACCTGTAAGAAACTCGGCGGTTGCTCTTTTTAAAAATAACATTATAACAATTATTATTATTAATGTACATGATTGAAATGCCGTCTCGCGCATTGCTGGAACGAGTTAAATCCAAGCTTTTTTATCGTTTATATAATCTTCAGTTGTATAATAAGCTTTTTTTATGAGCATACTTTTAAGAAAGTTCTTAAACTTGTGTAAAGGCAAGTCTGGACTGGTTCGGAATGGTGCTTACAATTCTACACGTTAAGAAGGGCAGACAAAAGTAGCCCCATTTCCGACGGCGGCACCCGTTCACGAGCATGACGCATGATCCAGCCATTGCTTCGCTCAACCATATTTGAGGGAACGTAACAACCCGCACCACACGACACCACCACAGAAATGTTTAAAGAGAGCGTGACATACTTAGGCTACCCATGATTAAAGCATCGAATTGAACACCAATAATCGAATACTCCTCAAGTTATAATAGCGTATAAAGCGAATAAATTAAATCCATGCTTTTTTATCATTTATATAATCTTCAATTGTATAATATGCTTTTTTCATGAGCACACTTTTAATAGAATTCTTAAACTTGTGTAAAGGCAAATCTAAGATTTGTTGTGGAATTTTGTTATAGAACATTACGCCCATTCCCACAAACGACCTTTGGACCTTTTTGAGGCGTAATCGAGGAATCACTAGTCCATCTCTATTTCTTAACCGCCTATCGTGTAATTCACACTTTTTATTGTAACTGTGAATGTTTTGCTTAACAAAAATTATGTTGTTATAAATATATTGAGAAGCTACTGTAAGAATACCTATTTCTTTAAATTTCTCTCGAAGGGAATCCCGCGGTTTTAAATTATAAATGGCGCGAATTGCCCTTTTTTGTAAAACGAAAATTTTTCCAATATCAGCTGCTTTACCCCATAGTAAGATTCCATACGACATAATACTATGGAAATATGCAAAATAAACTACTTTTGCAGTTTCTACGTCTGTTAACTGTCGAATCTTCCTAACAGCGTAAGCAGCAGAGCTAAGCTTGCCAGCAAGTGTTGCTATATGGGTGCCCCATTGAAGCTTTGCATCTAGGGTTATTCCCAAGAACACAGTTGTGTTCTCAGTTTTCAATGGCTGACCACTTATCTTTAAATTGTTGCTAGTAATCCTTGTATTGGGCAATAAAAACTCGACACACTTGGTTTTTTTAGCAAGTGTCTTCTCGTAGCTAATTCTCGATCGCGGCTGCATAATTCGAATTCTTAAAATGTTCTCTTTGACAAACTCTTTTCTTCTGGTGTAATAGGCTATTTGACTAATTTTTGGAAATTGTTTTAAACTATTCTTTATAACTTATTAAAACACACTACATTGATATTTTTCGGAATATCTACAGGAATTAAATCAATGATAAAGTTTAAGTTTTGAAAACCGCGCCAAAAACGACTTTTCTGTAATGGCGCTGATCATATGATACGCGTGACGTCACGAGCAAGTTTACAGGTTCAGCTGGTTCACACAGAGTATGGGCTACATAACCAAACCACAACAAAACAGCGCAGCTATCCAGTAACAATAATTAAATAGTTAAATACAAATTAAAAGTAACTAAATAGGTTAAATACAATAAATACAAAGTTAAATGCAATAAATGGAATGCGGGAGAGGAAACAAGAAAAATAACAAACTTTAATTAAGTAATAAATGCATAGAAAAATATTAGCATCATCACTTTTCTCGCTCGCTCTCGGTGCGTGCGACAGAGCGCGCTGCGCAATTAGTTACAATGGATGACGCGAAAAATACTTGTGTATTTAGGTACAAATCTTTCGTTTTTGTGAGGAAATAAAGAAAAGTTATGAGTTTATCTTGTGATAATTTAGGAATAGAAGAGTTTATCTAATTATTGGAATGAAAACAATTGTGTATTGTAGAGTATATGCCCTAGAAAATCCCAACAAAAAAGTGAAATTAAGAGGTTAATAATGCTATTTTAATATCAATCTTATTGTTTCAAGTTTAAAGTTTACTTTCGGTTGGTTGATAAACTTCAATTATATGGAACAAGTAAAGTGTACTCTCGACGTGACGTCACCAGAGTAGCAACCAATCACAGGGCGTTCACGTCTCTGATAAAATTTCAAAAATTATTATGTTTTATTTCGTGCAAAATATCGCGTTAAATTACATAATTTAGTTTGAATAAGTGAAATATGTCTTTTTTAGGCTATTATCTGATAAGATGACCACAATCAATAGTATATTTTCAATGTTGTCAAATAGCGTATTGGCCAGCGCACACGAATTAATAGAGGTTGGATACCTCGACAGTGTGCAATTCAAGTATGAATTGAATGAGCATTTTCTAGACAAGCATGTTCCAACTTAGACATCATCATTGCTGTGCAGTTCAAGTGCTGAGCGAATGGCCTTTTTCTAGGCAAGCGCGTTCCAGCTTAAACCATTGCTGTCCATCAGGCATGATTGTAGTCAAGTGTAAACCTATCATACAATTAAAAAAAAGTTATGGATGCGAACTGCAAGCAGACTGCACAGTTAGTCGGCGTTGCAATGCAGTTACGTCTGTTAGCTCAGTTCGAATACAGACTGTTTAGATAGACCACAGGGTATACCACGATTCAACCCCAACGAATTAACGTCTTTTTAGTGATTTTTTTTATATTACTACCTACTTATCATACCACCTTAGCGATTCGTAGTCTTCCTTGTACAATGTGGTAGTTTGCGACCGACATCATAACTGCCTCTGTTGGTCTAATGCCTAGCTTATTCGGCTTCGCCAATATGATTTGCAGTGACATTTCCAGTAGTAGCGTAGTTTCCTGCGTTAAGATTTTGGCACTGTCCTAGTGCCTGGCCTGCTGGGTTATTCTGTAACTTAGTTAGCAACTGAAAATAGTTGCCAACGAATTAGTTTGATATACATTGCTGCTTTACTGTGGGAAATATAAAGTGTTTTTATAATTTCCCACAGTAAAGCAGCAATGTATATCGAACTAATTCGTTGGCAACTATTTTCAGTTGCTAACTAAGTTACAGAATAACCCCCCTGATCTCTCTCCGGCCTCGTTGTATTGCTGTGTCCCATCAGACTATGAGAATAGAGAGTGCTCCTGTTTTCGCGCAAACACTTGTACAACATTACATCTCCTGCGAATGGCTAATATCCGTTTAGATTGGCCGCCATGGCCAAAATTCCTTCAGGAGAAAACGACCAATGAAATTCAGTATTCATATAATATAATTAATTTGATTGATCGTTCCTTCGTAGAAGGGGGAGGGGTGTACACTTTTAACCGACTTCCAAAAAGGAGGAGGTTCTCAATTCAGCGTGTATTTTTTTTAACCCCCGACGCAAAAACGACGGGGTGTTATAAGTTTCACGTGTCTGTGTGAGTGTGTGTGTATGTGTCTGTCTGTTCCCCTGTAGCGCTCAAACGGGTGGACCGATTTGAATGCGGTTTTTTTGTTTGAAAGGTGAATTAGTCGAGAGTGTTGTTAGATATGTTTGATGAAAATTGATCCAAGACGGCCGCCGGTACAAAATGACGGATTACATATTTTTCACAACTCCCTTAATATGGGCATCAAATGAAAGGGCTTGACTAGTAGAATAGCACTATGCAAATCCAAGATGGCCGCTGCCACAAAATGGCGAATGTCGGGGGTTTTTCAAATTTTTAATTTATTCTTGTTTACGTAGTAGTTTTGGTGGTAATGACACACGAGTAGTAAATCTACAGAGAGGAAGCTTCCACAAGCGGCCCGCTGTAGGTATACTCACACAAACACACTCACCTACGGTTCACGGACGCCCGCTCGTTCCACTAACCGGTATAACAGTTGGTGACAAATTGTGCGCATATGTGTGAGTGTACCTACAGCGGGCCGCTTGTAGAAGCGTCCCCTCTGTAGGTACTCTGTGGTAATGAGTTGTAGAAGACGCCCCTATTCGATCCCACTATATAGGTACGGTATAGTTATAGTTCAATGTTGTCCTTAGGACTAACTTCACAAGCCGATCGGTAACCTTTACTCCACAAGACATCTGTTCCCCAATACAATGGTAGGCGTGATCGGTTACCGCAGCATTTGAATGATACATTACATTAAAAGCATATTCTTGTTTGTGTTGCTCGCGAATGATTGATTACAACACTTGTGCGTCGAGAATTTTATAGCTCTGTTCAATTGTATTAGTTATTAGTTTGAGACGACTTCATTTATTATAACGAATTTGAGTTTGATGTCTTGAGTTGAGGTAATAAAAACAGACTAAAAAAATTAGAGTAGAGATGTTTGATTGACTTGAGTGTGTAGATTTAATGTACCTAACTACCTATAATATAGATTTTTGCTTTTTATTATTTTGTAAAAAGCTGTGCTCTCCCAAATGGATTTGGCTATAAAAAAACTGTTTTAAGTGTTGTATGATTTTCTTTTAATGAATTCAACCTCGCAAAGGTAGGTATATCAAGATCGGCAGATCTACAAATAAATGAAGTTGAAATGTCTCTCTGTGATTTCAAACTAGATTATTACGTTTTGCTTTTGATAAAATGATGAACTTATTATAAGTAGGTACTTGTAACTTCATCATTAGACTAAAAAACAGGTATGAAACTAATTCCGTGTGTCCAGTCTAATTTAGAAATGGAAAATACTCGTATCTCATAAATTGAGCTAAACATAATAATATTTATTATGTTTAGCTCAATGTCGATTGTCGACTTAAGTAGATGACTATAGGAGTAGGAACTGATGTAAAGGAGGATACAACAACTGGAAATGTACTAACTTGCAGATAGGTAGTTTACATACGCACGAATGTATGCGAATCACTAAGTTCATAGTCACGGACGCATGCTGGTTTATCATTTTGATTGTCTATGAGTAATCTAGTACTTGTATGATAACCAATAAACTTATAGATAAAGATATTCTATGTATTTTATACCAGCAAATAATTGAGTAAAACATCAAGTCATCATCATCATCATCATGTACAACCCATTACCGGCTCACTGCAGAGCACGGGTCTCCTCTCAGAGTGAGAAGGGTTTTGGCCATAGTCTACCACGCTGGCCAAGCGGATTGGCAGACTTCACACACCTTTGAGAACGTTATGGAGAACTCTCAGGCATGCAGGTTTCCTCACGATGTTTTCCTTCACCGTTAAAGCTAGTGATATTTAAATACTTAAAACGCACATAACTCAGAAAAGTTAGAGGTGCGTGCCCGGGATCGAACCCACGACCTCCGATTAGAAGTCGGTCGTCCTAACCACTAGGCTATCACAGCTTAAACATCAAGTATGCAAGTCTAATTGATAGATATAATCTGAAAGCGTGATACAAGTTAAAAGCGAAATTTTAGAATGTCTTAAGCGCCAGGTAGGTAGTAGTAAAGTGCGTCGCTAAAGCGTTTCACTTGAGAAGTTTTCAGTAGCATTTATACACAAGTTAGCAAAGTAAAAAATAGCTTATATTATAGAGGTACTACTTGCTTGTAGTAGGTAATAAGGAAGTGTAGTCAAAAACACTGCAAAAGAAAATACTTTAAATCTTATTACATATTTCAGATTACTTTGAAAATAATTTATTTTACGTAAAAATCAGTTCACATGTCTGAAACGACCGTAAAAATTCAAAAATCAAACAGGAAAATGGCGTTGCAACGTGAATCTGATAAGTGTAGTGATGATCTGGTGAAAGGTGATGATTTAGTGAAAAGTGAAGTGGTGGTGAAAGAGGAGGGTGATGAGAGGAGCATCAGCCACCGGGAGAACAGGCTGACAAGTATCATAGACCAGCTGCGATGCCAGAGTCAGTTGAAAGGTAAGACTACATCATCATAGATACATTAATGTAATACATCAGTAATTTCAGCAGCATTCGGTAACGTGCGGTAGATCTTTAAAAATGTCTTAATTGTATCATAATTTACCTAAGTACCAGGGGCGTAGCTACCACCGTATCTACCGTATCAATTATACGGGGCCCCCAAGCCACGGGGGCCCCCGACGTGCGTAAGCAAAAATTAACAAAAACTTCCCAAATTTTTGTTTATTTCAGAAATGACAAAAGTCAAAAAATGTCAATCGTGGGGCGAGGATGCTAGGTCCTTTTTTAAGGACCTATCATCCCGTCTCGTGGAGTCCACGGGTGACCGGAGGGCTGGCAGTTACCTCGGTCAGCATATTAGTCTGGCCATTCAACGAGGTAACGCAGCCAGCGTTCTGGGCACCTTGCCTCGTTACAGTGATTTGGATGTTTTATTTGATTTGTAATTTTTATTTTTTATTTTTAAGTATTTATTGTTTTAAATTCTAACTAAGTAAATAACCAAATTTAACTAATAAACTAATTATTTTAACTTAAAAAAAAAAAATGTTGTACAAAAAGTTGTCCATAAAGGCAGAAACTTTAGAAAAATTAAAGTCATCATCAGCTATAAATCAGTTCGCCGAAAAAAGGCAAGGAGAGTATATTTTTAAATTGAATTTTGAGAATATATTTAATTTCAATTGTTTGTAAAAATTTTAGAAAAAGTGACAGATAAATAATTATGATGAATGAAAAAATGTATTGCTTTTAATTTTATGGAAACATTTTTTTTTTGTGAGAAATCTTTACCCTTCATAAGGGCCCCTAAACAAATTTTTATACGGGGCCCCGCCAAGGTACGCTACGCCGCTGCTAAGTACTTTGGTAAAAGTATATTTTTTAAAATAATAATTGGCCATATTGGATTTGTCATTACGTCATGTACCTAGTCCTTGATGGGCGGATTGGTGAGACGAAGTCTTGGACGAAGTTAAGTATGAAGTAGATTATGAGAGTGACATAATTATACATGCGAACATGACTCCTAAACTTACAATTCCTCCGTAGGCGGGCTTCTTTTTAATATAATATACCTAATATCATTGTAGGCGGATAAAAAATTAAACCTTTGTATCCGGGCAAGACCCTTTTGTCTCCGTTGACCTAACGTCCTTGGCGAAAATGTACCGGACAGGAATGCATTAGGAAAATAGTCACTGTGTTGTGTGCCACCCAGTGTGGCATATGCGCCCATCGCTGGCCGAATTGACGACTGGTGTAAATTTTCGTACAAACATCAAATTACCATCTTGGCGTAATTAGCAAACAGCGTTCACACGTTGGCCGGCTTTCGTCGAACACAGCAAAGTAAACCGGAGGCTTTACAAAAGGCACGCGTCAGTCTCGTGCGCAATTAGCGTTGGTCACAGCGCGGCTCTACAACAATAGCTTGATGGCAGATAGCGATATCAGATCGCGACGCTCCTCTCTGAATTACTTTGCTTAACCTTTGTCTATGTTTAACCTAATGTAACAACACCGAGCGATAGCGTTCACCATCGCGGTTTAAAAAAACATTATAGAAATTAGACTAAAAAACTACTACATATGAAGTCAAGGATACAAAGGGCAAATAATTGTGGGAGCTACTATATTATGATACTTTTGAACAGCAATGGCCGTCCATCGGTTGAGATAACGACTACGAAGATTCATTATCTGAAATTTCGAATTACTTTGGAGACCAACCCGGCTGCAATAGGTACAGGTATAAATAAAAAATTTAAAAACCCTCGACATTCGCCATTTTGTGGCGGCGGCCATCTTGGATGTGCATAGTGCTATTCTACTAGTCAAGCCCTTTCATTTGATACCTATTTTGAGGGAGTTGTGCAAAAATATGTAATCCACCATTTTGTGACAGCGGCCGTCTAGGACCGATTTACATCAAACATAGCTAAGAACACTCCCGACTAATTCACCTTTCAAACAAAAAAAAAACCACATTCAAATCGGTTCACCCGTTTGAGCGCTACGGTGGAACAGACAGACACACACACACACACACAGACACGTCAAACTTATTTCGTTTTAAACAGTTTTTTATTCAAATAAACTTTTACAAGTACCTACCTACTTTTGAATCGTCAATTGAATCTACCACTGGTTTGGAATGCCACAACAGAAGCGAAGACCTCTCGTTGCAGGCAAATTACTATGTAGGTACATGTAAGAACACCTTCACAAGCTGCTTTCAGGTGTTGAAATAGAAAAGAAAAGTTCGCCGTCTGCACATGGCCTTATATCATCATCATCATCATGATCAACCCATTACCGGCTCACTACAGAGCACGGGTCTCTTCTCAGAGTGAGAAGGGTTTTGGCCAAAGTCTACCACGCTGGCCAAGCGGATTGGCAGACTTCACACACCTTTGAGAACGTTATGGAGAACTCTCAGGCATGCAGGTTTCCTCACGATGTTTTCCTTCACCGTTAAAGCAAGTGATATTTAAATACTTAAAACGCACATAACTCTGAAAAGTTAGAGGTGCGTGACCCGGGATCGAACCCACGACCTCCGATTAGAAGACGGTCGTCCTAACCACTAGGCTATCACAGCTTGGCTATCACAGCTTGGCCTTATATAGCCAAGCTGAAACAATATCTTGAATGTAGTACCTACGCAAAGTGCAAATCTCCCGTTTATAAACGTAACCGATTTACATGTTAACCGCGATAGTATAGTTCGCGTTCCGGTTCAAACCGTTTTCTATTACGTGGAGATTTATGGTGTGTTAGTTGCTCCGTAATTATAAATGAAGTTGCTCTAATTATTGGCTGTAGTGTGTAGGTTTCTGAACTTCATTGTTTTCTCAACCTATAGGTACTTATCTACCGATTAAAGTTACATTTGTTAGCTTATAATGATGAATATTCATGTTCCGGTTGCTTTGCACTGATCATTCGTTTGTAATTTTATTTAGTGTGTATTGTTCTTTAACAGTGTTAACTAGAGATTGGTAGATAAAATTAAAGTTTTTCAACTCCTCAATTAAAGTGGGTGGGGTATCCGTATTACGTTATTTGTGGAATATTAAAGTGTCAGTTTAAATTGAAGTTAATAATAATAATTAAAAAAAATTGTCTGATAAATAAATTGTAAAAAAAATAATTACTTAAGTTACTTAAGTTAATATTTTAAATTAAATATCAACTCTGGAAATGATCTTTTTTATTTTTTTAAGATGATGTAATTATAGAACACTAAGATGATGTACATAGGTAAACATAGTGTAGGTAAATAATAAAATTTCGGTGCAAAATGAATTGATATTTTAATGTTAGGTTAGTTTATATAAAAGTATTTTTACGTCGCTATTTTTAATTCACTTTATAACTTTATTTTAATGATTGGGATATAAGTTTAATTGACGATTTAGTTTTAATTTATTTAATAGTAGGTTTAAGTTTAAGATTGAAATAAACATTTTTTATCAACAATAAACAACAAAAAGTAGAAATTCAATCACAAAACTATTCCCTGCCTCCCTTGGCTTGATTGAGAAATTTAAAACATCAATGATCTGTGTGCTTAGTCTAAAGCGGAGCACTCGAAAACGAACTCGAAAACTATTGATCGATTTCAGAGTAAAATAGACCTAAAATGGCTTGTATTAAGGTTTGAGCTCGCCAATACATTCAGCATTGTTCGAATGCTGAATGTATTGGCGAACTCAAACCTTAATACAAGCCATTTTAGGTCTATTTTACTCTGAAATCGATCAATAGTTTTCGAGTTCGTTTTCGAATGCTCCGCTTTAGACTAAGCACACTGAATCCATTGAGAGGTTGTGCATGCACCTGCAATCTTAATTAACGGAGAGCGGGTCAGTAAAATACGTCGTAGCCCCGACATGCTCCCCGGAGCTACATGTTAATCCTTTGAGCCTGAATAGTAAAGTTACATTTGACCCAACGTTAAATGAGTTCTGTAGATTTTATCTTTGAACGTTTTTTTTATCAATCACAATCGTATTACTTACAGTCTGAATAGGCCCCACCATCAAATGAGTTATGTAGCCTATCAGCTATGAACTTTTTATAAACATATTGCAGTTTGTAAAATGCGGAGCTAGAAGGCCGCTCTCTTCACGCGCTTTTCCATACAAACGTATTACGCCTATAATTCTAATATTTGTCGCAATAGGTCTAAAGTTAAGCCAGATATCAATTTATATCTCCATTACCTTTGCAATAAAATAAAAATATTAGTAAAATTATATTTATTTTGAAAGTTATGACGCTTGAAAAATCACTATTTTTGGGCAAATTTTGGGGCAACTTCGTGCGTAAATCACTACATAGTATAAAACAAAGTCGTTTTCTTTGTCCCTATATCCCTTTGTACGCTTAAATCTTTAAAACTACGCAACGGATTTTAATGCGGTTTTTTTAATAGATAGAGTAATTCAAGAGGAAGGTTTATATGTATAATAACATCCATTAAATAGTGGAGAAATACTGTTATTTTTGAGGTTTCTAATGTGATGTCAAATATATTACATTACATACGTAAATAATTACATTTTTTCCGCTTACATTGCAAACGCAGGCTGAACCCTACGAGATTTATCAATATAATGTACTAAGTATTGTACACATTGAAAAGGTCTATAGAAAACTCCGCGATGGTATATGTCTATCTCTTATAGATATCCCACAATAACATTTTTTGTCATTTACTTTTTTACGACAAATAATGGCTAATTTTCGAAGCGATTTTAACCAATACAGCATTAATCCTTATCTAATTAAATACCTTAAGTACATTGTTGATTTATTATAGATCTATATGGCCCTTTACAGCATATGATTTAAATGAATATTTTCGAAGATATTACAGATTTAAAAATTGCGGGACATAGACATTGCGCGCGGCGCGCGGTTCCAGCCAGCCGGGGCGGCGCGGCGGTGCGTAAAGTTCTCCCTATAGCGTTTTGAATTTAGCAGCGATCGGTCATCGGACGCGTATGCTATCGGACAGTGTGACCATTTGGTCAGGTGGCAGATTTCCTTGAATACTGCCACAATCTGCCACTTTCTTAAATCGTCAGTTTATTCTGCCAGAGTTATTTATTTCGGAGCCAAATGACAGAAATCTGCCAC
Source organism: Melanargia galathea (assembly GCA_920104075.1). Taxonomy (NCBI): domain Eukaryota; kingdom Metazoa; phylum Arthropoda; class Insecta; order Lepidoptera; family Nymphalidae; genus Melanargia; species Melanargia galathea. The sequence goes on along the minus strand of OV049871.1, from coordinate 16,510,185 downwards.
AAATGGTCACACTGCTATCGGAGCTCTCTAGCGAGGAAAATAACAATCACACTAATATTATAAAGGCGTTATTAAGTTATTAAGTTTGTGTGTATGTTTGTTCCTCTTCTCCGCCGCAACTACTGAACCAATTTGGCTGAAATTTTGAATGGAGATAGCTTATGCCCTGACTTAACACATAAAGTAACTTAGTATTCCTGTAGGACTAAAATAGATATAGACCTCCAAAACGCCACAGAGGGCGCTGCTGTTCTTAGGTAAATCACGCTCACATAACCCATTATTGCAATACTTTGCTGTGTAGCATGCATTGGCAACACATAGGCTACTTTTTATCCTGGAAAAATGCACAGTTCCCACGGGATTTTGAAAAACCCGAAATCTATATCTACAGCTATAGGTAGATTACTATAGCGACCTTGCTTGATATTTTAAGTATAAAGGTAGGAAAAAGGAACGGGAACGGGAACCGGAACTCCACGATTCCCTCGGGATTTGTTCAAAACCGAAATTCACGCGGGCGAAGCCGCGGGCAGAAGCTAGTAAACTATATAAGAAACTAGAAAATTGAAAAACGACCGAAGTCTTATCATAGGTTACTTCATAATAATTACAATTAAATGTCTTTAGTTCATGTAAAAAATTGCCAAATATTTGCTAAAATAGGCGAAATCCCAAACCTTGATTTGCATCTTTTTACTTTGCCGTTTTTCACTAAAAATCATGATATCTCAAGCAAAATTTATTTATTTAATTAATTTATTATTTATTTATGTATATATTTTTAGTACTCTTCTATTCTGAAGACGTCTCGCTCTCTAAATGCAGAAATCACTGTTTTAGACTCCACTCACCAACGATTTGTTTTTGCCCATGGAGGTGCCCTCTTAAATGAGGTCTGTAGACTTTATCTACGAACTTTTTTTATCAATCACAACCGTATTACGGAGAGCGCTCACGGAGCGGTTTGGAATCGCGCCCGCCGCGGCTGCGGGAGAGAGGTTAGAGAGAGCGCGCTCACGAGCCCGCTTGTTTTTGCGGGACCGCAGCCGCCGCGGCTGCGGGCGTCGCCCGCCGAGTTGGCGGGCGACGCCCGCAAGACCGGCGGTTATATTTATATATGAAGAGCTGGCGAACAAAACGTTATATTTTGTAAACCGATGGTCTTTGGCCTGGTGAATAAGAATATCAACTTAATTTTACTTAAAACGGTCCCGCAACTGTATCAAAATTGCATCCATAGGTCGTGGTTTCGATCATAACGGCATAATTACAATAAAGTTTCGAAAGATTTGAATAATCGAACACGTTTTCTTTCAAGATGGATTAATTTCCATACAAATTTGTAAGATGTCAATCAAAATGAATTATTTCTTTTTCAGAAGAAAAATTTGTTCTTTTTTACTAAGATTTTTTTTTATTAAAAAGTTTATCATTTAAAAACTTTATTCACTAATAAAGTTTTTAAATGATTTATGTTGAAATTGTCCTAAACTAACTTACAAATATCAGATTGACTTACAAATGATAGATTATTGTTGAAAATTAATTAGAATTTTTAGAAATGGTTTACGAATTATTAATTTCATAATTGAAATAGGTTAGAATTAACTGACATTTGATTCATTCAGTGGCGCCGAACCGCCATCTTGAATTATTGGTATAAATACGGCTACTTCGAAGCCATGAATTGAGTCTCCTCCAAAGACTCAACCGACTATTAGATGCTTCAGCGTCTAGGTCGTGATATTTGATTGAGGGCTATGACAGCAATCACACCCTAATCAAATAAATGCTGCCATTTTGGACTTGGCTGAGTGTAATTAATTAAGTAATTAGTATAAAATATATTTGAAAAGTGATCTCAGTTAAACTAATCTCTGATGTGCGGGTGATAAACGCAGATATTTTAATAATAGTTTGATTTAGTTTTAATATTAATTGATATCCTGCTTCTGGAGTTATGTGTTTACACAAACAAGTTATTGCTTGCAATTAAATGGCCTAGTGCATTAGTGGCAATCAAAACGTATTTAATAATTACGCCCGGTTGCAAACAAAATGTTATAATTACATTTTCTAAATTTAAATCTTATATGAGATAGCAAACTGGATTTAACATATTATTATGTTCAATAATATAATATAATAAAACTGTAACAGATCCAATTCTGTACATTGAAGAAAGTTTGAAAATTTTTATCGGAGGGCACTCTATAATCGATACTGAAGCCAAAACTGCAATTTTTTTCATTTTTGCCTGTCTGTCTGTCTGTCTGTCTGTCTGTCTGTCTGTCTGTCTGTCTGTATCTTGGCCGCGCATCACACCAAAACTACTGAATGGATTCGAATGAAACTTGGTACGATTTGAGTTTATACTCCGAGGTAGGTTATAGGATACTTTTTATCCTGAAATTCAGCGCGGTTCCCTTGGGAGAGGGGATGAAAGTTAAAACGTGTATTTAGCTGTAATTCATTAACGCGTTATTCGATTTCACTCATTATTTTTTTGTTAGAAAGGTAGTACTTTAAGTATTGCCCCGTAAATATTTCAAGGTCATAGGTTTTTTAGTTCAGAAATGACAGGCATTTATTGGGTTCCAATAACTTGGGACCTGGATCTTTGTACGTACGGCTTATTTTAAACTGGCGTGCGTTTAATTTTATGTTTGTCGGCCTGTCTATTTGTTTCAGCTAATCTCCAAAACGGCTGGATTGATTTTGATGGAACTCTCAATGGCAGATAGGTGATGTTATAAGGAGTAACTTAGGCTACATTTAGTGTAGGTACTTAAAAGAATTATGGGATCCGATCCGATCCTATATAAAAACCTACATCCACGCGAACGAAGTTGCGGGGATCAGCTAGTGTTCAATAAAGTCACAAACTACATATGGGTAAATAAAAATCCACGCCAAAAGCTCATTGTAAATATGTCATTCAGTTTAGTTTGATGCAATTATACCGTTTTGTTCGCCAGCTCCTCCTATAAGAAAAATGCGATCGCGCCCGCCGAAAAACCGCAGAGCTTGCGGGCGACGCCCGCAAAGCTCGCGGGCGCCCGCTGCCCGCCGGTTCTGCGGGAGCCGCGAGCAACCGCCAACTCTGCGGGAGTAAATCGCGTCGTGAGTTTTGCACTCGACATTTGTATGAATTTCGAGTGTTGCGGGCCCGCAACCGCGGCGGGCGCGGGTGCGAACCGCTCCGTGAGCGCTCTCTCTTACAGTTTGTAAAATCCGGAGCTACATGTTAATTCTTTGAGCTTGAATAGCTAAGTTACATTTACCCCACCATCAAGTGAGTTCTGTAAACTATCAGCTATGAACTTTTTTTAAACATTTCTGCTTAACAGTGCTGAATTTCGGGATAAAAAGTATCCTATATGTTACTCCGTAGTATGAACTTAAATCATGCTAAATTTCATTTCAATCCATTCAGTAGTTTTTGCGTGATGCGCGCACAAACATACAGACAAACAGATAAACAGACAAACACAAAAAACAGACAAACAGACAAAAATGACAAAAATAGCTTTTTTACGTTCTATTACTTATCCCTAACATCCCCCAGTTATTATTTTGCAAAAATCTTTAATGTACAGATACGGCAAGTCAACGATTTTATTATATGTATAGATTTATTTATGTACGGGTCCCTAATATCTTTATCAATACCCCAATTAGCGGATAAAGCGGTCATTTAATTAATGAATGAATAAATCCCCGTCGGAATGCTTCCGATGCGATAGTGTTTAATCAGCGCGATTTATTCAGCGCGGACTGAAATACGACTGCCATCACGTAGTCTAGGAGTAAGTGCTCTAAATAAGGCTTTTAAATACTATAGAATAAATGTGTCAGTCGACTACCGGGCACACACGGTACATAGTTTACGAGCTCTTGTAGTCTGATTGACGTCTCACAAATACTACACATACTTAGGTAATACTACGGGAGGTCAAGGTTCAATTTAAAAAGTCATTTTATACCGACTGGAAATTTTAACAACAATAGTTTAGACCTAACCCATCACAGCTCCGAACTTCAGCTGCCGCACCAGTGGTGGAGTTAAGAGTGAGAGCATGTGAAAGTGCTTGAAAATCAAAGCGCTCCGAGTGATTTTATCCCGGACCAAAATAGTCTTAAATCATTGTTTCAATCATTTTTGATACAGAAACAATATTCAGCTGCAGCGCCGAGGGTGGGTTATACTTCCGCTACGCGCCTGAAGTGCATTAAAATTTTGAAAAAAAAAGTTATTTTATACCTTATGAAATTTATGCAGCAGAATTTTCACACTTTTAAAATAATAAAGAAAATCTTCAGCTGCACTGAAGGTGGGGGAAAGACCTTCAGTCAGCGTGATAAACATTTTGCGCGCTCAGTGCATTTAGCCTAGTAAATCTAGGAAAAACATCCTATAGTTTTAAAAATTGACCAAATGTATTCTTTGGGCCTTCCTCTTGAATATATCCGAAAACCCCATATGTGGGGTGCGTAACCAGCCGCCATTTTTAATTTTATCCCTTTTTTCGGTTTTTTTCTCATATCACAAAAATCTCTACAAATAGCACTATAATTACTTCTGACAAAAGTTTTAATATACAATTTGCCACAAATTTGGTCTCTTGCATTTTTACTCTAAGTTTATTACTTTAGGAGATATTGGGTGTTTAAGGGTCCCTTTTTGTTTTTTTTTTGCTCATATCTCGAAAGACTCTGCGAATAGCATTATAATTACTTCTGACGAAAGTTTTTGTATAAAATTTTCTACAAATTTGGTTCCATGCAGTTTTACTCTAACTTTATTACTTTAAGAGATATAGGGTGTTGAAGTTAATATTTGAGGCCCTTTTTTGGTTTTTTGCTCATATCTCGAAAATCTCTATGAATAGCATTATAATTACTTCTAAAAAAAGTTTTAACATAAAATTTTATACAAATTTGGTCATGATCATTTTTACGCTAAGCTTACTACTTTAGGAGTTATAGGGTGTTTAAGTTAATATTTCAGGTACCTTTTTCAGTTTTTTGCTCATATCTCGAAAATTTCTACAAATAGCATTATAATTACTTCTGACAAAAGTTTAAGCATAAAATTTTCTACAAATTTGGTTTTGTTTATTTTACGCTAAGCTTTTTACTTTAGGAGCTACAGAGTGTTAAATTTAACAGGGAGATAAAATAGTATAGATTCAACCCCGGACATTCGCCATTTTGTGGCGGCGGCTATTTGGGACCGATTTTCATCAAACATAGCTAAGAACACTTCCGACTAATTCACCTTTTTAACAAAAAAACCGCAATGCGGTTTTTTTGTTTGAAATGCATAAAAATGAACAGGACCAAATTTGTACAAAATTTTATATTCAAACTTTTGTCCGAAGTAATTATAATGCTATATGTAGAGATTTTCGAGATATAAGCAAAAAACTGAATAAATTACGTAATTAAAAAAACTAAAAACCCGACTGCGTAAAACAAACTAGTTCTGGTAACTGAAAAGCAAAAAACAAGCTTTGTACTTTATAAACTAGAATTTGATAAGATAATAAACATAATTAATGTTAGAAAATGTATGGCATGCGGGGGCGAACTAATAGTCCTGAGTAGTTGGCTAAGTAATGCCCCCGCCTGCCATACATTTTCTAACATTAATTATGTTTATGATCTTATCAAATTCTAGTTTATAAAGTACAAAGCTTGTTTTTTGCTTTTCAGTTACCAGAACTAGTTTGTTTTACGCAGTCGGGTTTTTAGTTTTTTTAATTACGTAATTTATTTCTTGGTTTTTAGTGCAAAACTATGAAAAATTTTTAGATCCATATTTTTACAAGAGACAGGCCTGTGTCACTCCGCGTGTAGGTATTAAAAAACATACCTACAGGCGGCGGCCATTACGCAAGGGCCAATCTAGTAGGCTGCCGCAAGCGAAGAAAGACACGCGCGCGCGCTATTTGTTCGACCACGTTCAACTTTCTCGATAGTTGCAAGATGGACACAAAACGAAAGAGGCACTAGGTACTAGGCAGTTCTGCCGACTTTTGCCACCGAAACGAATTAATGTAAGAAATGTAGAAATATAATATTATAATAAGTAATAATTATAATTAATCACTACATAGTATAAAACAAAGTCGCTTTCTCTGTCCCTATATCCCTATGTATGCTTAAATCTTTAAAACTACGCAACGGATTTTGATGCGGTTTTTTTTAATAGATAGAGTGATTCAAGAGGAAGGTTTGTAAGTGGAAAAATTGGACCCGGTAGGTGGCGCTAATAGCGGGCAGGACGATGTCTGCCGGGTCCGCTAGTAGCTAATAAACCTTTTACTAGTAACCCGAACTACGAAAGATATCGACAGAACGATTAATCAATCAATTTCTCAATACAGCGCGAGCCCATAAGACGCAGTCTTAATATTATTGATGTTCATGTATTAAAGTATAGCGCGTTTAAGACCACTATTAGCGCCATCTGTTGAACACTGGAAACTTTAATAAGGTCCTTCATAATATTATTGTATTATTTTAGTGTTAGGCGATTTAATGTTAAATTATTAGTGCTACAATATTTGATGGGAAGGGGGGAGGTGTAGGGGGGATTATGTGGAATGTAGTAGAGTGGAGTGGGAAGGGATCTTAAATAAATTACCACCAATTTACTCACAGAGTAGTTGTTATTTATTTTGTTTTCTATGATTTGTCACTCCAAACTAATTACAAACATATAGATTGTATATATTTTCGTATTTGCCTTTTAAAGCCCTTTATTTTGATACCCCACTCGAGGGTCTTGAGGGAAAAAAAATTTTTCAGCTCGCACATTAAAGTGCATAAAATCCGCCATTTTGAATTTTTATTAATTTTATGTACCCAGTAACATTTGCGCTGTTAAGACAAATCTAATGACGTATCATTTATCAAAATAAGTTGAGTCGTTGAGTAGTTACGAACTGACATAGGAAACGGTCATTTTCTGTGATTTATCACTCCAACTTATTTTCAAATATATAATTGTATACATTTTTGTATTTGCCTTTTAAATCCCTTCATTTTGATACCCCACTCGAGGGTCTTGAAGAAAAAATTTTTTTTCAGCTCGCACATTAAAGCGCATAAAGTCCGCCATTTTAATTTTTTTTTAATTTAGGTACCCTATAACACTCGCGTCATGAAGACAAATCTAATGACGTATCATTTATCAAAATCCGTTGAGCCGTTGATTAGTTACACGCGGACATAGGAATGGACATACATACACACAGGTGAAACACATAACCCAGTCGGGTAAAAAGGGACCTCAAATATTAAATTAAACACCCTATAACTCCTAAAGTAGTAAGCTTAGCGTAAAAATGACCATGACCAAATTTGTACAAAATTTTATGTTAAAACTATTTTTAGAAGTAATTATAATGCTATTCATAGAGATTTTCGAGATATGAGCAAAAACCCAAAAAAGGGCCTCAAATATTAACTTCAACGCCCTATATCTCTTAAAGTAATAAAGTTAGAGTAAAACTGCATGGAACCAAATTTGTAGAAAATTTTATACAAAAACTTTCGTTAGAAGTAATTATAATGCTATTCGTAGAGATTTTCGAGATATGAGCAAAAAAAACGAAAAAGGGACAAAATTAAAAATGGCGGCTGGTTACGCACCCCCCATATGGGGTTTTCGGATATATTCAAGAGGAAGGCCCAAAGAATACATTTGGCCAATTTTTAAAACTATAGGATGTTTTTCCTAGATTTACTAGGCTAAATGCACTGAGCGCGCAAAATGTTTATCACGCTGACTGAAGGTCTTTCCCCCACCTTCAGTGCAGCTGAAGATTTTCTTTATTATTTTAAAAGTGTGAAAATTCTGCTGCATAAATTTCATAAGGTATAAAATAACTTTTTTTTCAAAATTTTAATGCACTTCAGGCGCGTAGCGGAAGTATAACCCACCCTCGGCGCTGCAGCTGAATATTGTTTCTGTATCAAAAATGATTGAAACAATGATTTAAGACTATTTTGGTCCGGGATAAAATCACTCGGAGCGCTTTGATTTTCAAGCACTTTCACATGCTCTCACTCTTAACTCCACCACTGGTGCGGCAGCTGAAGTTCGGAGCTGTGATGGGTTAGGTCTAAACTATTGTTGTTAAAATTTCCAGTCGGTATAAAATGACTTTTTAAATTGAACTCCGACCTCCCGTAGTATAATATACATGCCAATCTGCATCGTGCTACTTACACGGTGATTATTACGGGTTAATTTACTTGCGTGTAAAGCACCTAAAGTTTAAGAGCTCGCGCAGTAAATGAAGCTTTAGGCTAAAAATAGAAAATTGACGATAATGTTTCTTACCTTATTTTGGAAAAGTTTGATTTTTTTCTAATGCAATTCGTATTTTTTTACACGTTTTATTTTTACAGTAGCTACAGGAAAAGAAGAAAGAAAGCGGCACTTTTGATGTGCTAACTGCAATAAAACTGCAATTTTGCAATCGGCTTGCAGTCCAAATTTAGCTCGTAGGTATGTGAAGAATGTAATCTATTTTTGATGCGGTCGACAGATGCTGTGAATGTCTTTTGCATTTTCAGTAGATACTTACTGAAAAATGCATTTAATTCTACTCGTGAATGCCCTCTTAGAGCTTATACCACCAACTGGATTTAAAGTGTGCGAAGGCTCTAAAGGCAGTTTTTAACATGAAATATATGTTTCATGAAAATGCAATAAGTACATCGTCAACCCGTAGCATTCGCTCATAAAAATGCGATTTCATTCGCAATCGCACGGAAAACTCAGTCATATTTCAACGCAGTAAAAGCTTTTTGGTTTTCGGTACAAATGTTGTTAACGTCCACCGGTACACTGTGAGGGATTAAGCGCAGTGATCTATAGATCTCGGAACATGGAGCGATCTACGAGGTGTAATGGCTGCAAAGACTAAATAAACCGACAGACAGATTTTCTTACGGATAGAATTAATTAAATGTGGACTGCTATAGTTAAAGTCGTAAAATTTTCAAAATATACAGATTTCAATAAAAAATCTATCATAATAATTGTATTAAAGCAGTAAAAGATTTTTGTGTTCTCAGTACAAATGTTGTTAACGTCTACCGGTGCATAGTGAGGGATATAGAGAGCAAGCGCAGTGATCTATAGATCTCGGAACATGGAGCGATCTACGAGGTGTAATGGCTGCAAAGACTAAATAAACCGACAGACAGATTTTCTTACGGATAGAATTAATTAAATGTGGAGTGCTATAGTTAGTCATAGAATTTTCAAAATATACAAAATTCAAATAAAAATTATACCATATTAATTGTGGTAACGTAGTTAGCTCTATACTAGAAAAGTTATTAAATCATAAATTCCATCGGAATTCAAACCGGGTCCTTTGTGTTCTTTATATTCACCCGAACGTATATTAGAGGACGTTTAAGTTATGATATGTTATCTTTAATAATTGTAACAATAAATGATCGTATGACTAGCACAGATAAGGATATCGTCACTCGTTCCTTTAACGCACGTGACCTCACCTTAAGAGTATTATCAAAAACTTGAGAGGTGTCAAGGGACACCTCTCAAGGGACACGGGTTATATTCTATAAAGTTATTATTTTTTATTATTTATTATGTACAAAAAACCTGTATACACTCAACAAAAATATTCGTCGCCACACCACACTGTTCAATGCGAAATAGAAAGACAAAACGAAAATAACTGGCTTGCTTTCTATAAGAGAGAGAGATAGACAGAGAAACACGCGCACGCCGCACGGTTTACAACTATAGCAAAAAGTGTCGTTACAACTTTTTCTCTTAATTTTTTCCATCTAGCCCCCTTTCGCAACGCGCGATAAGGAACTTCGTTCCAATAATTCTCAGAACTGATTCCAGTTAGGCGACAACTGATAGCTCCTAGGGCCTATTCACGCATATCAATGAAATCATAGTTCCGGTATAGTCTACACGGTCTAAAGCATCCACACTTGTCAGTGGCAGTGATATCAATGCTTTCATAGAGAATGTATGAAACATTAATTATCAAGCTGGCTGTTCTGTGCTGGGACTATGACTTCACTGATACGTTGAATAGGCCTTTAAACTCGATTTCGGTTCTGAATTTTCTTTAGGTGACGAATGGAGTGGATCGTCTACAAGAGATTGTTACTCTGTGGCAGAGGTCGCGTGCGCAAACGCCGTTAGCGCGCGCTGGATATTTATAATGATCGATATTCCCCTCATTTCTACCGGACCGCGCTCCGGTTACCGGGGTCATTTTACTTTAAAGGCTATTACGTTGGTAAATTAATTTAGATTAAGTAAAAAGTTAAGCTACTTGTATTCAAGCTTCGTTTATTAGCTCGCGGAGGCTCGTATGAGTTTTTTGGATAAATAAAAGTTATTCGCGAAACTTTAATTTTTATGGAGAGCTTCTGAAATGGTTAATGGCAACTGCTCTTTTTCTCTTCTCAGCCGAATCCGCTATTCGAAAAAATACTTCTTTAATTACACATGAAATAAATAATTTTGAATTTGGTTTTTTTTTATTTAGGTAAGTAGATTGTAAGTCTATCTTATGAGAGGGCATCCCTTGGATAAATCCTAGCCTAAAATACCACTAGAGAATAGTGCAGCTCTAGATTATTATAAATTCCGTTTCTATTTATTGTATGTAAGTACATAAAGTTTGCATGTAACTGGTAGGTAGGCGAGGTAAAAGCATGACCGCGCCACAATTAGCCATATCGCCTGGATCTGATAAGCGGGTGAAATGGTATCACCGCGGACAATAGAGGCCTTCTGAGTTATCTGCACTTTGTTTATTGTTGAGTTTGTAGAGCGGGCGAGATACTGCGCCCGCGCCGCGCGCCGCCGGCGATGCTTTTTGTGTAAATAGGTAATTACTAATTGCCACGCCGCACTGCTGGGGCGGCGAGCTATATTGTTGGAATTTTGCGTTTATCATATAATTCAAATCGCATCACAAATGTATGTGATAGCAATTTGTGACGTCAAACTAGGCTAACACCTTTGACAATGTGATGATCGCAATCACAGTTACAGAAGGTGATGAAACAGACCCTAAAACTCGTAAACTCGTCGACTTACCAACAACCTATATGATCTGACTCAACCGTTTTTAATTGTTGCAAATCTTTCTGAAACATCAAGCATTTAATACCCGTACATCCAACGCAAGACTTATTAGTTTTACGCGCGTTTCTCAATTGTATTATCGCCCGGTAATTAAAGTTAACGCACATTTTTTATTAATGTAACGATCTATAATTAAGATGAAGAGCTAGGTGGTCGGTTCGTTAGCGGTAGTCGCCAGTGCGTATTGCTCTGGCACGGCTGGATGGCGATGTGCCGCATGACCGTTCGTGTGCAACTCGACTTTTTGCCAATACACCGTCCGCTTGCGCACTACGGAGTTAGCTCTATAGTCCGTTTATAATACCTACCATCGAAGGAGTTGTTAATTGAGCTGGTTGCTCATAAGCTGGTAATCGTTAATGATGTATAATTAAGATGAAGAGTGGGTTGGTTCGTTAGCGGTAGTTGCCGGTGCGTATTGCTCTGGCACGGCTGGATGGCGATGTGCAGCATGACCGTTCGTGTGCATCTCGACTTTTTGCCAATACACCGTCCACTTGCGCACTACGGAGCTCGCTCTATAGTCCGTTTATAATATCGACCATCGAAGGAGTTGTTAATTGAGCTGGTTGCTCATAAGCTGGTAATCGTTAATGATGTATAATTAAGATGAAGAGTGGGTTGGTTCGTTAGCGGTAGTTGCCGGTGCGTATTGCTCTGGCACGGCTGGATGGCGATGTGCCGCATGACCGTTCGTGTGCATCTCGACTTTTTGCCAATACACCGTCCGCTTGCGCACTGCGGAGCTCTCTCTATAATCCGTTTAGAATGCAGTCGAAGGAGTTGTTAATTGAGCTGGTTGCTCATAAGCTGGTAATCGTTAATGATGTATAATTAAGATGAAGAGTGGGTTTGTTCGTTAGCGGTAGTCGCCAGTGCGTATTGCTCTGGCACGGCTGGATGGCGATGTGCCGCATGGCCGTTCGTGTGCATCTCGTGTTTTTGCCAATACACCGTCCGCTTGCGCACTGCGGAGCTCGCTCTATAGTCCGTTTATAATACCGTCGAAGGAGTTGTTAATTGAGCTGGTTGTTCATAAGCTGGTAATCGTTAACGAATAACTGATTAAAGGTGTCAATCACCCTGCAAATTATTTAAAATTATATTATAGTGTTCTCCTGACCGAATTAAATATCTCAAGCACGATCACTTAGTTCAACAAAATGAGCAGTAATCAAATTGGTACTAAGTGGTCTCTAATTCTTATGACAATTCATTTAATAACGAGAACTTATCTTGTGTCTGTATCTTGTATCTGTACAATACAATACTCTACCAATACCTCCTACCAGTGAAAGAATTTTTGAAATCGGTCCAGTAGTTCCTGAGATTAGCGCGTTCAAACAAACACTCTTCCGCTTTATTATATTAGTATAGATGTACCGCAGTGCGCGGAGGTGTTCTATTAGCAATCATTAATTGGCGCGAGATGCGAGTGGTGAGTGCGGGTCACATTTGCCGAGGAAAGAGACCGTGGCGCGACCGCGCCGCCGCGCACTGTTGTAACTCGCAAACTATCGTTGCTACATTGGAACTTGAAATTAGAAGAAATAATCTCATCATATCATACGCTTGTGCTTAAACATGCAGATAGTATTTTATGTTAGTAATATGTACGTAGCTGTTCCCGGCATGCGTTGAAATTCCACGTAAAGTATGAGAGAGAACAAACAAAAAAATAACATTTCTACTTATATAAATTTCTTAGGCCAGGAAACCTTCGCGGGCATATGCAGAACAACTCACCAAATTTTCATCATCGTCGATATTTCATCATGATTACTATAGTGAAAAAAATTGAAGAGTTCCCTCGATTTCTCCAGTACCTATTCCAACGTCAGATCCTGACCTGATGGCCATAGGACCACCTGGGTAGTCCAGTAGTCCTTTACCGGCATATCCTTTCAAACAAAAAAAGAATTTTCCAAATCGGTCCAGGCATTTTTGAGTAATCGGGGAACATACAAAAAAAAGATTCCGACGAATTCCTTTTTTTGAAATCGGTTAAAAAGTCATCCATTTTTATTTTTTTTATAGAATATTAGCAATGATGTACATGACTAATATTACCCCTTTCCCCTCCAAATAAGTGAAAACTTGTGCTAGGAGTGCGTACGACAATAGTGTAATAGTGTAATGGTTGGGGTTTGTACCGACGACCCTACGGTTCCCGATCTGCGCCCGACGACCATTGCGCTATTGAGGCTTCAATAGAGTAGATGTAGCGAGTTATGACAAGTGTAAATTAAAAATTTAAAAAACCCCCGACATTCGCCATTTTGTGGCGGCGGCAATCTTGAATTTGCAATAGTGCTATTCTAAGTATTAGTCAAGCCCTTTCATTTGATACCCATATTAAGGGAGTTGTGAAAAAATATGTAATCCGCCATTTGTAGCGGCGGCCATCTTGGACCGATTTTCATCAAACATAGCTAACAACACTCTCGACTAATTCTCTTTTCAGACAAAAAAAACCGCATTCAAATCGGTCCACCCGTTTGAGCGCCACAGGGGAACAGACAGACACACACACACACACACAGACACGTCAAACTTATAACACCCCGTCGTTTTTGCGTCGGGGGTTAAAAAACAAGTGCAGCGTATAAAACAAAAATTGTCTCGCATTCCGGAGACAATGCGGGTGTCACCGGCGGTCGGCGGTCGGCGGACGCGCCTCGGCTACCGGTCGGCACGCGGCTCATATTTTACCCGACAGTCTTCATTGCCTCCGCAATCCACTACTTTCTAGTGATGCTCGTATGTCGTTATTCGATATCTATACTATCTATACTAATATAATAAAGCGGAAGAGTTTGTTTGTTTGAACGCGCTAATCTCAGGAACTACTGGACCGATTTCAAAAATTATTTCACCGTTGGATATGTACGTGATCCTTGAGTGCCATAGGCTATATATTATGTACCTACCACGGGCGAAGCCGGGGCGGACCGCTAGTCAATAATATAATCCATTTTCCTGGAAAAATCCACAGCTCCCACAGTATTTTGAAAAAACCGAAATCTATAGCTACAGCTATAGGTAGATTACTATAGTAAACTTTCTTGAAAGTAGGTATAAAGGTTAGAAAAGGGAGTGGAAACGGGAACCAGAAATCCACGATTCCCTCGGGATTTGTGAAAAATCAAAAATCACGCGGGCGAAGCCGCGGGCAGAAACTAGTTAAAAATAAAACAAGGAACGCTTGCTAAAGTTGCATTCAAAGTTTTTTATTAATTTAATGATTAAAACTGAAAATAGATGACAGCGAAAGAAGGGGCTAGCGAAGCGAGTTTGATGTTTTCGTGAATTGGTACCATACCTACAAAATGGATAATTTACAGAAAATATTGCGTAAAGGAACTGTGTACATGTTCATGTACAAAAAGCGCACGAGCGAGTTCTTCCTCAAGAATGTTAATTTAAATTTAAAATTATTTAAAACTTATCGATAAAACTATTTGCACATCCCTAGACCGCGAGTGAAAGAGGCGTGCGCGGGTTGCTCTCATTAATCTTTCATTTCTACGTTATATTATTAGAGGAACGGGTTTGCACGGATGCTGCGGGACGAGTGAGAGGGGGGAAGTGGGAAGTGGGGGGGCGGGGCGTGAACCCGATTGAACCCTCAGTAGCACCTGCCGCGTCCGGCCTCCGCCGTGTAACGATTTACTTCTATCCTATGTAACAGCCGAGCTTACCTTAATAAGCCTATGTTACTTTACTTTATACCCGACTTTGTTAATGCGACTTTCTTGTTGGTGCGTGTACACTCTACCACAGAATATATAATAGTTACTCTACATAGTGAATATAATTTAGATCGGTAGGCGTTTTATTTTGGAGAGGTACGGTTTAAGTTTCTGGGGATGTTGTCCCCAGGTTGATACACATTAAATTGATTCAGAATCTAATTATATCTGGTTTCTTGTCAGAAGTCAGCAAGAATAATTATTGTCATTTGTCAATATTTCGTTCTTTTGTGAACGGGGTGTAAAGTATATATGGTCAATTTGTTCCAAATGTTTAAGAGAAATGTCTCTCCATCATTCCCATATAAACTAAGTTTAAAAAAAATTGTTTGAACCAATTAATTTAGGTAATTGGTTCATACAATTAGGTGGGAATTAGTTCGCTTGTAAGAAGTGTCGGGGATGTGTGCAAATGTTTTTTTAAAAGCGGTAAACTGTCAGTTAGAAAAAAGCTGTGCTAGCCTAGTGGTTAGGACAACCGACTTCTAATCGGAGGTCGTGAGTTCGATCCCGGGGCACGCACCTCTAACTTTTCGGAGTTATGTGCGTTTTAAGTATTTAAATATCACTTGCTTTAACGGTGAAGGAAAACATCATGAGGAAACCTGCATGCCTGAGAGTTCTCCATGACGTTCTCAAAGGTGTGTGAAGTCTGCCAATCCGCTTGGCCAGCGTGGTAGACTATGGCCAAAACCCTTCTCACTCTGAGAGGAGACCCGTGCTCTGTAGTGAGCCGGTGTTGATCATGATGATGATGAAACTGTCAGTAAACAGATCAGCCAATTTTAATTACAGCTCAACAATACGCAAACGGCAAAGCAGAACAACAGCTAAAGTGTATAGGAATGGAATTGTAAAGCAAATATATAACAATTGTAAATCATCCGCACTAATGCTATCGCCTTGATTTACGCCGTTGCACTGTTTTAGCTGCGGGCTGCTCGCTGTTGACCGTTGGTCATTATAATCAACTGTTTTATGTGTAGGCTCACCAATATTTTTGTTAGACGCGGATTTTCTTTTCAATAAAATTTTTATCGAAGTTTCTGTGGCGCCTCTTATCTTCTTTTTCTTGCGACAAGATATTTAACAAGTTTAAGTATGTACCTGATAGATACCAGACATTTGCCAAATTTGTATTTGGCAAATGTCTGGGAATGAAAAAGCAAGGGCCTGCTTCACCACCTTCTGATAAGTGTCGGATAGCTTATTCACAATTTTTGTCTTTGTCATTTAACATAAAGTAGATAGATATATAGATAAAAATTTTAATTGTTAACGAAGTTTACAATTATATAGAATACGCTTACAAAAAGTATGTAAACATTATTACCTTAATAAATGTTTCGTCTAACAAATAAGGTTCCCCACTCAGCACAAAGCCGCAGCGAGCTGCAACGCTGGTTTACAGGGGGAACCTTAAAGTGGCCATCGACGATTTCGAATGATTCGATTTGCATCTTCCGGGAGTTTTCGCTAAGTTAATCGAGGATATTAATTTGAGGTGTTAGTGGACCAAATTCCACCTATGTGGCTAAAGTCAACCTTACCTGCGCGCGGTGCACCCTGCCAATATGCTAACGAGGCCCTGACACTCAGTCCCCTCTACGGGTCGTTGTGCCTGATACCACACAACTTAATCTGGATGGTATCACCGCTTTGTGGTAGGATTGTACCCCGAATCCGCCTGGCTAGCGACCACACTTCAGCCGTAATCTGCCGCAAAGCATCCGATGTGTTCCGGCAGCGAGCTGAAGAGCCAGTCCCCTTCTTCAAAAGCCGGCAACGCATTAGTGGTTTCTCAGGTGCTGCTAATGTTCATGGGTGGCGGTATTCACCCGGGTGATGACCGCCACACACAGCGGTAATCAAGCGGGTCACTTAACAAGGTGACCCGCTTGTTCGGTTGCCCACTATTCCTATAAAGAAAAATAAATAAATAAATAAATTTGAAAATTACCAATATTGCCAGTTCTCGTGGTGCCTCTACGTGCAAGTGTTGAATCGTCCACCAATTACCGGTGTGAGGTGCTCGATAATTGAATGCATGGTTTATGGTGGCTGCTCGCTCGAGCTACGGCAACCGAGGAATACTGCACTTATGATGTAGTATTATACGCTCGCCGTTGCATCCATTGTTTCCATAGCCGTACTATTATGATGCATTGAATGCCTTTCAAAATCTGATCTTTCCATTTAAATATTTTGTATTTCTGCATGTATAAAATTAAGTTGTTTATTTCCAAGTAGGTATTACCTAACTCTATGTTTAAATAACTATTCTGTCTTTGTGACACATAATTTTCAGTGTACAGTTGCTCACGTGGGCGGATAATTTGGCAGAAAATTTTGAGGGCGAAAAATTTGTGGATGCGTGAAAAATTTGTGAGAAGTTTTTCGCGCATCCGTACATCTAGCGATTGATGCTGACACTGACACATTTACTCCAGTATTCTATAAATAATAAATTTGATGTTTATCCTATTATTTTGTCTTAGTATGTAACCAGCTTTAAATAATACTTCAGACGTGCGTAGTCAAAATTCTTTCAGAATTTTTTCAGAAACAAACATTATTGCTATACTATTATTATTATCTTTAAAACACAGTTTAATTGTTTTTAATTGTTAATAGTTTGTCATTTCGGTGGTGGGTAGATATCACTAAAACAGTAGATTTAGATTTATTTGTTGTAAATACAAATATTCAAAATTGTTAAGCGTTTATCTAATAGCTATTTAGGCACATACCTACCTATTAAGTTTTAAACAGCAATACAAACAGGCCAAACAGTCTAGTCGGCAGAATGATAAAAAAATATTTAAATATTTTAAAAATAACGCTCATCTCCCGTTAACAACGATGCGATTACGTAATTACGCAATGCATTGTTCCAATTAAATACAAAATAAGCTTCCATCATAATAATATAGAGAGTAAAAAAAAGCATTATGAAGCCGCTCGTAAAATCAAGCAAGCATTACCGAGCACGCGCCAAGCTGCGGTGTAAAAAACGACTAATGGTTTATTTAACGTTGCGCGAACATGGTGAAAAAACCCCTACGTGAACTTCTTATGTGGGATTAAAAAGACCCTCTCTCTGCTTCGTGATCCCTATTTGTGAGGGTTGTGACCCATTCGATTAATTTATAGGGGGTGGTTATATAAAACGCGATGGGATCTTACTGCCAGATAGGTACATACGCGTAAAAAACACTAGGAGATATTTTTTTTTAGAGTCTTCAGTTGCTACCAACTTTTTGATTGTACTGTTGCAAACTAAGTTTCATTCTACTTCATTTCACAATATCGTACCGAAAGATACATACATACATTATTATATACTTATTTTTGGTTATTATATTTTGGCCCAGCTATTATAGATACATAACATTATTTTTATAGTTAACTTTCGGTTTTTTTTACAGTACGAACCCAACGCCTTTTGGTACTTACAAATTAACAACGCAAGTAAGTAAATAAATATAAAAATGTTTTTATTAAATTTATATGTAGGGGAGAGTCCTACAGTACCGACACCCTAAGGTATATTTGATATAAAATTAAAATCTCCAAAGTAATATGTTAGATATTTGCTGATTTATGTAAAATAACTCATAATGTATAAATAGAAATAATGTAACATCAATATATTTGGAAATAATCAAATTTATTAATAAAATCTAAAGACACTAAAAATTAATAGTAAAAAAATTGTCCTCCAGTACCGGTCAGAAACAAATACCAGTGTAGTATCACTAGTATCACTATACTACCTCAATTATAAAATGTTACGTATAAAGCAACAATTAAAACACACACACATTATTGTAGCTATATAAATAATAAAATACATACGATGATTAACTATTGTCGATATAGTCCAATAATATTAAAATATCACCCCCGGTACAATACTTGTGTAACGAACGCCACCGCGCGCAACGCAATTCTTTGCACTGGCAGTTAGTCGGTAGCTGACAGGTCGCCGCCGTTTTGGGCATAGACTTGTCAAAGTGAACTACTTAAATGGAGCTAATGGTGTCAGCATTAGCTGTTATAGAATCTTAGAAATAGCAACTGACCGGTACTGGATGCCGGCCCGTACTGCCTGACTCTCCCTTAATGCAAAAAATAAACATGAGCCTATCAGACCATACATTATTTCCGGGGGCTGATGGATTCTCAACCTTTGTAACCTTTGCACTGTACTTATCTACCGCAAAATGTTAATGTTTTAGATAAATTAAAATATTATAGTGGAATTACTCGTATGTTCTCTTTAATAAATTTTAATATACTCGTATTATATATATAATTTTAATATTCCGTAAATAAAATAAAGTGTTGGAATCGTTAAAACACTCGGGGGTTGACTAGAAGCCACTGAACGAAAGTATTATTAAGATGTTCATTAGCAACTGTATGTTTGCAAGCTTATATTTTAGGAAATATTAAACCGATTTCATTATACAAAAAAAAATTATCAACCTGAGGATTTTCCAAATCGGTCCAGGCGTCTTTGGGTAATCGGGAAACATACATAAAAAAGATTTCGATGAATTGAGAACCTCCCCCTTTTTTTGTCGATTACAAGTAGGTAGGTATAAATTAAAAATTTGAAAAACCCCCGACATTCGCCATTTTGTGGCGGCGGCCATCTTGATGTTGCAATAGTGCTATTCTACTGTTTAAGCACTTTCATTTGATACCCATATTAAGGGAGTTGTGAAAAAATATGTAATCCGCCATTTTGTAGCGGCAGCCATCTTGGATCGATTTTCATCAAACATAGCTAACAACACTCTCGACTAATTCACCTTTTAAACAAAAAAAAAACCGCATTCAAATCGGTCAACCCGTTTGAGCGCTACAGGGGAACAGACAGACATACACACACAGACACGTCAAACTTATAACAATCCGTCGTTTTTGCGTCGGGGGTTAAAAAAGCAGAGCAAGAATGCATTCTTCAGGGTCAGCTTGTATCGCTTCCGCAATTTTTATAACCGTGCGCGCTAGGTTGGTTACAAGTACAGCTAGGACACAGTCGCGTGGCGCGCGCGTGCCGAGCCAATTACGCCTCTGCACCTTATTGCCCGTCTTCTCATTACGGCGATTGAGAATGCGCAGCCGACTGTATCGCCTGCCGGGTCAGCGTAGGCCGCGTGCACAATGCGCATTCTTGACTGCGATTTGCTCCTTTTGTTCGTTATTGTTTCATCTTCTTCGTTACATGAAGCTTGAAATCATTTTCAAATAATAATATTATTTAAATTATAATAATAATATCAATAATTAAAGTAGTTTAATAAATAAAATATTAGCGGATGCCCGCGACTTGTCCGCGTGAATTTAGGTTTTTAAATTTACTGCGGGAACTATTTGTTTTTCTTAGTTATTTGAGTTCTTGAGAAAAAGTGTCTTGACAGACAGATGGGCAACGAAGTGATCCTATAAGGGTTTCTTCTATCCTTGTGAGGTATAGAATCCTGTAAGTGGTTGCAATATTTCAGACAAAAAACAGGAAAAGCTAGGTAAGGAGTAGGTACTATGAGACAGAGTATAAAAACCTTTTAATTTCCTCTGTTAGAAGCTCTATTTAAGTGCTCGTAGTTATACAACGTTTTTTAAGAAATACATAATTTAGTTTTTTTTTTAATTTCGAAATATTTTACAATTTTCCCTTACCAAAACATAGCTTCACTAAGATGAATAGTGAAATAGTCCTAGGTAGTTAAGTCTTGTATCTTACAATAGTCGCATACTCTATTCGGCACAATATGAACGAGTCTTTACCGAAACGTTTTTGCAACAGCAACGTTTGCTGATTCCGCTTACGTTTTTGCGAGGCACCGTGTGTGAACAAGGTAATTTATTCTAATTACAAAGTTCACGAGCATAGAGTAACTTAATAACGTTGTAATTATGAATGCGATTAATTATTTATTTATATATTCACTATTAAATGCCTGTATAAAAGTGGTATTAATAAAACTCGATCAACAGTTTATATTTAAAATGTATTTATGTACTTATTTTACTGAGTAAATAAGGTCTAATAGATATATTTTATACAAATAATCAAATCTTCTAGATATGAATTATTTCAACCGATAGAGCAAGACGAGGTTTAACTACATTGCTCGTCGAGGTATAAAGACTTAATTTGAAAGTCTAACTAAAATCTCTACTTTAAGAGCAGTGACAACTGTACTAATTATCTGTATTGCCCGCGCACCTGTGTTTACCAGTAGAATATAATACAAAAGTTTTTTATTCAAATAAACTTTTACATGTAGGTACTTACTTTTGAATCGTCAATTTCTACCACCGATGGAATCTATCGTCTCTAGCTCTCTTATCTAGCTAAGTACTTTTACAATTTTGATGTAGTGACAAATGATAGTTAAATAGAACTATGTATTTTGCTATGTATATGTGTTCCCAGGCTTGTCGAATGCTATAGTTTTTAAGTGGATGTGTGTGTTAAAACTTTTTTGTGATCTAACACTTAAAACATTGGTAACAATCAGCAAACAAAACTTTATCAGGCATAATATGGTGGAGTAGATACCTACACACATACATGGTGAACATGGTGAATTGTTGAACATCTTGTTTGTTGGCATGATTACCGGTTGACAAACGCACCGACCCGTGGCAGTAAGTGGCGCGGCCCACGACAACTTCCGTTACCAAGACGCGTGCTTCACATCTAACCATTAACTAACTCGTGCTATAAAGCTTCCTCTTCACAATCGGCGACTATAGATGATTACACGCGTGCACGATCGTGCTTATCGCTTGTAGTCGCCGATCATCTTCGTCACAATTGTTAATAATCGTTGCGATCGGCGACTTGTCGGTTTTCGGGCACTCATCAAAGGAAATTCGCGCCGAAATGATCACGGACGATTGCGTGAATGCTTGCACGATGATCGTGATGATTACCGGCGATGGTATCGGCGATGGTGAAGAGCAGGCATAAAGGTAAACACCCTTAATAGGTAGATCAAAGCAGGATAACAAGCTATAATTTAAAAAAAAACCGACTTCCAATATAAAGACGTAACCTTTAACCAAACTATTGGTACTAAAGCAATAGTTCTGCGGTGCTCTTTATCGACCAGACTTTTGCCACTTAGAAGCAGCATTAGTTCCGTCAACCGGACTAACAAATAACTACTAGATACAAAGAATAACTGAAAAGGGAAACGTGTCAATATCGTGAAAACTACGGCACCGAATTTGATAAAATCTGCGCTGTTGCCTAAGATGAAGTAAATGTAAGCCTATACAAAAAGAATGGTCACTATCCAATAAATAGTTTTCGGAAAAATGCGTGGACAATCATATGTACATACACCTATAAAATGTTGTATATTTGTTTGGAATCCCTAATCCCTCCGATTGAAACGAAATTGTTGAATGTGTAGAGGCCATTAGAATGAGTACTAAATATTACGATGCCTTTCAAAAGTATTAAAAAATCTACACCGCGTAATTTTCTATGAAATGACTTTTAGCGTAAATGTCGCGTAATTTTAATACCGGTAATAATTTTCTTTTATGCCGGAACGAAGGAAGCGGGAACACTTATTAATAGGTAAATCTATACCTACTAATAAATAAAATTGAAGTGTCTGTCTGTAATTTCGAAATAACTACCACATATTAAGCTCATATGGTTATTTGAACGATACCATAACCGAATCACACGTTTTTAAAATTTTTGTCTGTCTGTCTGTCTGTTTGAACGGGCTAATCTTCGAAACGGCTGAACCGATTTTGACGGGACTTTCACAGACAAGTAGAGGATTAACCAAGGAGTAACATAGGCTACTTTTTTAACCGACTTTCAAAAAAGGAGTTGTGTTGAAATCGGTAAAAAACGCCCTGATAGGTATTTTCGCTGCGCGCGACGGCCGACCGCGACGCTCGCGCTGCACGGAACTCCCCGCGCCGCGCGCCCCTGCGCCCTGCGCCCTGCGCCCGTCGTACGCGGTACCGCGGTACGCCGCCGCGCGGCGGGGGGCGGGTGGACCAGAAATCTACTTGTCCCTCAGGATTTGTGAAAAACCGAAATTCACGCGGGCGAAGCCGCGGGCAAAAGCTAGTATAAAATAAAATCTGCGGTGAAACAGCAATCAATACGGTTAACGTGTTTATTTTATTATGATTAGAGTAATTTATAGAATTGAAACACTGAATAACTATATCTTTGCATAATAATAAAATTAATATACATATTTTATTAGGAGAGCTTTTGCACTGTGTTCGATCTGAGAACGAATTTTATAAAATAGGTACTAGCGACCTGCGCCGGCTTTGCTCGGGTAGTAATTAACCGCTACTATCCCACTATACATTGTATTGTTTGGATGTATAGATGTTTGTATGTTTGTTACTCAATCACGCCGCAACTACTGAACCGATTTGGCTGAAATTTTGAATGGAGATAGATTATGCCCTGACTTAAAACATAGGCTACTTTTTATCCCGGAAAATCCACAGTTCCCACAGGATTTTGAAAAAACCGAAATCTCTAGCTACAGCTATAGGTAGATTACTATGGCAAACTTCCTTGAAAGTAGGTATAAAGGTTAGAAAAGGGAGCGGGAACGGGAACCGGAAATCCACGATTCCCTCGGGATTTGTGAAAAACCGAAATTAACGCGGGCGAAGCCGCGGGCATTCTCTAGTTATATAGGACTAGCTGTTGCCCGCGACTTCGTCCGCGTTAAAAATTTTTAAACGGGAACCCTTTGTTTCCCCGGGATAAAATAGTAGCCAGTCACTTTCCAGGTCCTCAACTAAAAAAATGCAACTGCAAAAAATCACGTCAATCTGTAGTTAAATGTCCGATAGTAATAATATGTCGAAAGTAAACCATTTTACCCCCCTTGGGGTGGATTTTCGTCAAATTTTTCTTAGCTGATGCCTACCCCCTAGAAAGAACCTAACTTCCTTTCAAGTTAATAATAACAATAACTGAAACTTCACATAAAAAGTTTCATCCCCTTTTTTACCACCCTTAAGAGGATATTTTCCACACACTACCACACCACACCACACCACCACAACTTATAAAGGTTTCTATTTAAAATTTATAATGTAAATGCCTATTTTCATATCTGTAACTTCAAAAACATAGAACTTTCATATAACCTTCCTACCCCCATTTTACCCCCTTAGGGGAGGATTTTCGTGAAATCTTTTCTAGGCTGATATCTAAGCCCTAGAATAAACCTACGTCTCAAATTTCAAGTCGATAATAACAATAATTAAAACTTAACATAAAAACTTTCAACCCCTATTTTACCACCCTTAAGGGAAGATTTTTCAGAATAAAATATACAGGTTTATATTATTTAAAACTAATAATCTAAATGCCGATTTTCAGGTCTGTAACTTTAAAAACATAGGACTTTCATACAAACTTTCTACCCCCATTTTACCCCCTTAGGGGAGGATTTTAGGGATACTAAATAGCCTATAACCTTCCCGGAAAATTGTACTACCAAATGCAAAAAGAATTTTTCAAATCCGACTGGTACTTCCAGAGATTAGCGCGTTCAAACAAACAAACTCTTCCGCTTTATTATATTAGTATAGATTAGGTAGCGTTTTCGATGAAAGCTCCCAGGCTTGACTTTTTCCAACGTTTTCTACTAGTATCGTCATATTTCAACCAATTTAACCATTTACTCAAAACATCAACATGTCACCCAATCTGTCCAAATGCCCACTCACTATGTCTATTGGTGAAAACCGCATGAAAATCCGTTCAACAGTTTTTGAGTTTATCACGAACGTACAAACAGACGCGGTGCGGCAGGGGACTTTGTTTTATAATATGTAGTGAATAGATAAAATATAATCACAGATATCGTAATAAAATAATTAAGTAATTCAATTCATTAGTGCGCGCGACGCAATGCGCGTGAAGTTTGTACACTGACTGATCACAGGGGAACAGACAGACACACACACACACACACACACACACACACACACACACACACACACACACACACACACACACACACACACACACACACACACACACACACACACAGACACGTCAAACTTATAACACCCCGTCGTTTTTGCGTCGAGGGTTAAAAATAGAACATTTCGATACTCGATATGTTACGTTATCGAGGTACGTATGTACGTTGTTGAGATGTCCAAAGTCATACTAAGTGTACTGTTATACAGCCACTAATAACTAGCGAATAAAGATTTGAAATTAAAAGCAAACCAAAACAATTCCGGGAAAATTGTAGGACGAAGACATTGACATATAGTACATATAGTACTATATGTCAATGGACGAAGACCATAGAAGTATCAAGGATAGAACCGACCTTGTGGGAGGAAAACGCGTGGCAACCTCGTGTACACTTGTACACAAGTTTTCAAAATCACACTCAGTATTGCACCGAGTATTTCGACGTAATTTATTTGTTTTTTAGTGCACAGAAAGTAGAAATAGTCGTGAAAGTGCCACTTTGCGCTATTTCAAAATGTAAACACAGAAGTTCAGAAAAGGAGGTATTTCCTATTACACGTAAAAGTGTTTATTTTAGCGCGCGTCATTTCTTAGTAAAGTGGTAATCGCCGATCTACCCTATATTACATGTCTGTGACGAAGGCAGTAATATAAAAATATCCTAGTTTCTTGTTATATCAATGTGGCAGCCCTACTTTTGAGCAATATATCACAATTTCATCGCCAGTACGACGGTTCCGTAGGCAATTTTCTTTCACCGTTTATTTCCAATGACGTTGTTACACGGCTCTACGAGACATAATAACTCATATGTACTGTAACAGGCTTGGATAACCAACGGTCTCTAGAGATAGACTTACGTCGATGACATCTTAATTTTACGCAAGAAAATATCAATAACTTTAAGCTCATAATTAACCAGAGAGCTTAAGCTGAGCCTCTCTCTATCTACCACCACCACTATAACCCCCGGCACGTAAGTCGAGCGGTGACCTTCAATTACGCGTAGCGTCGTACGAGTGAGCGGGACACTATATGATTGGAGAGCCAATCAACGCTTACGGTGATCCGCGAGAGCTAATCAGTAGCTCTCCGAGGCAGGGGGTGAAACATCGCCGACTATCAACTACGGGCTGGCACTGAGAATTTCTTGACAGAAATCTCAATACCTAACAATTATTTGGCCAACCCGGGAATCGAACCCGGGACCTCATGATCTGCAGTCGAATATGCTAACCACTAGACCAACGAGGTAGTTCCTCTCTCTCTATAATCCCTACTAATATTATAAATACGAAAGTTACCCTGCCTGTCTATTCGCAAACCGATAAGTATCAATAAACTTTGCCAAGAAGAAAATTTTGCACTAGTCACTAGTACCGTCATCGTCCTCGTCGTCTCAATCGTTAGATGTCCACTGCTGGACATAGACTGCTAACTACTTATATACTTACATGATACATTCAAGTCAGCAAAGATTTAATTTACTAGAATGTAATTCAATAAACGGCGGTTCCGATCTACTGACCGGCACATTAGTCTTTAGCTCGCTCCTTCGCTTTGTTACAATTACCCGCGTAATTTGCATGCTCATATATCACGGGGCGGATGAGGTGATTTCCATTTGACCTGCTTCAGTTTCAATATTTGTTTTAATGACCACGATCACAACCTGATGGAAATACGCGTAGATGGAACATCAATGACATAGTGATGAATTGCGGCAATTTTATTTTTCTTTATGTCTAGTGTTGTAACCATATAAAATTTTAAAAACACTAAACTCTATTTTTCCTAAATAGTATCTCTTCAGTACTTATGGAGCTGAATGAAATTCGAATGGTCGCCGGTTCAAATCTCACTCTTCATTCAAGTGCCGTACCTACTCCTATAGGAAGCAAACTTTAGCCCTTAGAAGGGCAAGGGAATTAATATTAAGTATGCCGCTAATGCTTTTAAAAAAAATAATTTTATCTACAATTAAATAAATAATTTTCTATTCATGAGATATTATCACCGGGATTATCATTAGCTTACTCGCTATAGATGAACAAGGAGTACTGAAAGATACTGAAAGATAAGCTATTGTTGTATACAACTCTCTATGGTTTAGATACTTACACCTTTTCAGAAATTGCTTTGACTTTTATTATTTTAAGTACTACATAGCTAGTTAGTAGAATTATCAAAATAAATTTAAAATGCCATCTATAATATAATAAAACTGTAACAGATCCAATTCTGTACATTGAAGATATTTTGAAAATTTTTGTTGGAGGGCATTCTATAATCGATACTGAAGCCAAAACTGCAATTTGTTTCATTTTTGTCTGTCTGTCTGTCTGTCTGTCTGTCTGTCTGTCTGTCTGTCTGTCTGTATCTTGGCCGCGCATCACGCCAAAACTACTGAATGGATTCGAATGAAACTTGGTACGATTTGAGTTTATACTTCGAGGTAGGTTATAGGATACTTTTTATCCCGAAATTCAGCACGGTTCCCTAGGGAGAGGGGAAGAAAGTTAAAACATGTATTTAGCTGTAATTCACTAACGCATAGTTCGATTTAACTCATTCTTTTTTTGTTAGAAAGGTAATACTTTAAGTATTGTCCCGTAAATATTTCAAGGTCATAGGTTTATTAGTTCAGAAATGACAGACATTACAACTCTCAGTACTGGGTTCAAATAACTTGGGACCCGGATCTTTGAACGTACGGCTTATTTTAAACTGGTGTGCGTTTAAATTTATGTTTGTCGTTCTGTCTATTTGTTCAAGCTTATCTCCGAAACGGCTGGATCGATTTTAATGGAACTTTCAATGTTATAAGGAGTAACAGGCTACATTTAGTTTAGGTACATAAAAGAATTATGGGATCCGATCCGATCCTATATAAAACCTATAAACACGCGAACGAAGTTGCGGGGGTCAGCTAGTAATATAATAAAACTGTAACAGATCCAATTCTGTACATTGAAGATATTTTGAAATTTTTTATTGGAGGGCACTCTATAATCGATACTGAAGCCAAAACTGCAATTTTTTTCATTTTTGTCTGTCTGTCTGTCTGTCTGTCTTTCTGTCTGTCTGTCTGTCTGTCTGTCTGTATCTTGGCCGCGCATCACGCCGAAACTACTGAATGGATTCAAATGAAACTTGGTACGATTTGAGTTTATACTCCGAGGTAGGACATAGGATACTTTTTATCCCGAAATTCAGCACGGTTCCCTTGGGAGAGGGGATGAAAGTTAAAACGTGTATTTAGCTGTAATTCATTAACGCGTTGTTCGATTTCACTCATTCTTTTTTGTTAGAAAGGTAGTACTTTATATATTGTCCCGTAAATATTTCAAGGTCATAGGTTTTTTAGTTCAGAAATGACACACATTTATTGGGTTCAAATAACTTGGGACCCGGATCTTTGAACGTACGGCTTATTTTAAACTGGTGTGCGTTTATATTTTATGTTTGTCGGTCTGTCTATTTGTTTCAGCTAATCTCCGAAACGGCTGGATCGATTTTAATGGAACTTTTAATGTTATAAGGAGTAACTTAAGCTACATTTAGTTAGTAGTACATAAAAGAATTATGGGATCCGATCCGATCCTATATAAAAACCTATATCTACGCGAACGAAGTTGCGGGGGTCAGCTAGTCTACCATAAAAGTGTCGGCAACAGTGGAAATCCGCACAGTGCGTGAGAATACAGGACCGTTCAGTTTTCTCAGCCAACAAGAGCATTCGCTGTGATTACAGTATGTTTGCAAATAACGTGTCTGTTGTAAACACAGGAGACAGTTTGTTGTGTATATGAAAACGATCTGGGTCGGGGGCTATGGAAATAAGGTCGCATACATCAAATAACGAAGAGAAGATTTAAAAGAACATTGTAAGTCTTCCCTTCACCGTCGCTTCTATTGATAGACGTCTTTACCGGACATTTTCGTAAGAGTCTTGCACGGGTCCACAGAATGCTTGATCGTTCGATTGTATAGTCGTCAATTTACCAAACCCTAGGATCCCCGGCATTTAGGGCATCGCGACTCAAGAACTGTAAGGGACCTTTCAGACAGACCGGCGCGGAGAGCGTCGGAGAGCATTTTTTTTTTCACACAGACCGGCCGTTCAAATTTGCTCTGCTCTCCGCGCCGGTCTGTGTGAACGGACACGCGGATGCGCTCGGAGCCGAGCGTACGCTCTTGGGCCGGACGGCAGAGCATATTCGGCCTACGGTCGGCTGTGCGAGCATGAAAGAGCACGCGAACGGAGCCGGTCGGATGCTCGAGCGCGAAAGGGCACGGGCATGGAGCAGCCGACCGGCTCGACGAGTAGCCGACCGGCTGCTCTCATATATTTCACACAGAGCGTATTGGGAGCATGCTCGAGCATCCTCTTATCATAAAAGAGTTAACATGTAAAAATAAAGCCTATTTCAATGTCTTAAGATTCTATTTTAAATGCGATTAAAATTTGCTCTGCTCTCCGCGCCGGTCTGTCTGAAAGGTCCCTAAGATGTCTAGATGCGTTTAAGCTCAATTTTAAAGTTACTTAAATTGTAATAGGTACAAAGTCAAAAATTCAACATCCTAATTCTGTAACTGTATTTAACTATTTTTTTTAGGTTTATAAACGAAATCTAAAACCATTTCAGATGTCAAAGAGAATTCGTTTTCGCCTCCTGTTTTTTAGTGTTCAATAAGAGGCTGATCTTCGTGAGTAGTTTGGTTCGATGAGACGCCCAAGTTTTTCCTCTGTCAAAATTCCCTGTACAGGTAGCTACTGTAGTGCGCAGGTGTAACATTTCTACTTACAATTCATTTTTTCCCCTTTACAATAGGTATATTATGTACTTCAACCAGTTTGTTTACATAAATACAACATGTAGACAAAGATGTTATAAAAATAACAATTATGACACATTTGATTTTTGTTGAACGTCTGTTATCTGCAGCCACGCATCCGTAACATTGCAAAAACCTGGGTTTACTCAAATAGACATATTACATTATACATATTGCCGTCGTGAAATGTCTCCAACACGACAACAGGCCTGTTATTTTGATTGCCAGTCGTGGTTTATGCTCCCGTGTTTTACGCGCGCTCTCCCATGACGCCATCTTGCTTTTGGGCGGGAAATCGTAATTACGTAATGGGGCACAGTAGTTACAATGTGAATACTTAATACAGGCTGACGAATTGGCTGTCATTGTTTTTGTTGTGATTTTTTTTGCAATACAAATGAAGTCATATTATTATCTACTGCATAATACATGTAGTAGCGCTTGCCTGAAATACGTCTATTTTCCCATACCTTAAATTTTGAAGGTACATATCTCTATTGACTTCGTCGGTAGGACTTTAATAGATGTAGGAACAGTGTGCATTAATAAATACCTATATGAAAGTTATGAAAAATTCTTGCGCTCTGAAAAGAATCTTCTTTAAGAGCGTATCATCTTGCTTATAGTTATATAGAATAATTTACTGAGTGAGGTTAAATATACTTTCTGATAATAGCCTAGCCAATAGGTAAGTATAGACTCTGGATATGGCTTGTAGGCGTCGTTCAAAGAA
The DNA here is from genome assembly GCA_920104075.1 of Melanargia galathea. NCBI lineage: Eukaryota > Metazoa > Arthropoda > Insecta > Lepidoptera > Nymphalidae > Melanargia > Melanargia galathea. The sequence goes on along the minus strand of OV049871.1, from coordinate 16,479,670 downwards.
ATGTCTTGGCGTACCGTGTATGGTAGATATCTACCATTCTTATGTCATCAACCTATGTTCCCAACATTAATTATATTATTGTTATTACAGCAAGTAGGTAGTAGCAGCAGCGATATTATTTGGCAGCGAAATAAAAATATATTGAAAAAAAAACAGGTTACAATCTGGAATAACTAAGCCAATATTGTACTATTTGTAACAAAGTTAACCTTTGGTCAGCCAACCGTGCGCCAACGTCCGTAGCCTTTCGTAGCCCTATAATCTGGGCAATGGAACCTGTCATTTAACGTCATGACCACTACGCAAGAAATGTCAGGGGACACAGTGCGGTAATTACGGTCTTGCGCCCCTCGTGCTATATGGAGGTCATAGAGTATCATATTGTGTTTATGGTTTGTTGACTTTTGTTATTGAATTCAATAAAATTTGACATTAGCTTACAAATAATTTTACAAATAAAATTAGCTTCACATTTTGACATTCAATGTTTTCAGGTTATTATAAATGTTATTACCTATTTAAATCATGTACAAAAGACCAACAGTTAACTGCATGACACTGAGTTAGGACAATATTACTTGACAGAATTCATACCCATACACTCATAATGACTGGTAGGTAATAAATATAAACATCGACTTCAAGTGATGATTAGTTTGACCTGAACTAAGTAGCTAGATACCTGGAGATCTCCAAAATTAAGAGTATGGAATAAGTAAGCAGAATATATCTACGCTTCACTACAAATCTGTGAGATGTTGTCAATATTTCAAAAAAATTTAATATTTCAAAATCATTTTCTTGTAGATTTTTAAGTGCATTTCTACATTCTGAAAACTCTCAGGCGAGCAGGTCTTCGCCATGTTTTCCTTCATCGTTAAAGCGAGTGATATTTAATTTCTTAAAATGCGCAGAACTTCGAAATGTTGAGGTGCGTGCCGTGGGTCGAACTCGGTCCCTACAAACGGGAGGACAAAATTTTAACCACTAGGCTATCACCACCACCACAACAGCCTTTTAACGTCCCACTGCTTAGCACAAGCCTTCTCTCTCATAGGAGAGAGGGATTTACAGCTTAGACCCACCACGCTGCTCCAATGCGAGTTGGCGAGCTTTAACGACTATTTTCACATGGTAGTGTAAATAACCGGGACCGTCTGCTTAACGTGCTCTCCGAGGTACGGGGGTGAAAACACCGTCAACAACCAACGCCGGGTTGGCACTGAGAAAAACCCAATACCAATAAGAATATTTTTTTTATTTTTTTTACCAAATTTTTTTTTTATCAACAAATTATTTACCCGTCCCGGGAATCGAACCCGTGACCTCGTGATCTGCAATCGAATATAGGCTATGACCGCCGTGTACGATTACAACCTACAAATACGTACGAATCCAGTGAAACTGACACATCGACTTCTGCGGTAGCTGGAATATAGTCCATAAAAAAGAGAGCGGATACACCCAACAGAACGTCGAGCCTCGGGCCGTACAAGACTGTAATTATTAACTTCACCGGATACCTAGCAAAAACTTGAACAGACTATAGATCATGTAGGGAAACCGCAAGTTCACCCCGCGTGTAGGAAAACTCTTCAAACAATTTTCATTCTTAAACTCGAACATGTTTAGTTGATAATGGTTTGAGGTTAATAAGAAAATGATAGGTTATTCAAGTGAAACATCGCCGAGTTCCGTACGCCACCAGCTAATAACTGGCACGAGCCAAACATTAATGTGATGGGAAGAGAAAAACATGATTGCCGCTCTATACGCGTACTGTATCATTATGATGGATAAAGTATTTTCTTTTGCTTTAATATCTTTGTATCAACATTTTATCTATCTTAAATAGATTTTTTTTTATGCCACTGGATACAAGCGGCACAAGACCGCACCATATGAAATCCCTCCAAGAGACCTTTAACCCGCAAAAGACATGATGAGGTCCATTGACGACAAAACAATAAGCCGAAAGCACTAAACTAAGCTTTGATTTTTCTTTCTAGCAAATAAGAAGAAACTATTTTTAGGTATGTTTCGTGTTAAATGAATTTACAAACGCCAGTTTAATTCGTAGGCCTTCGTGCAGTTACGACGACAATGGTTAGTATGCTACTACTGCGAAAATTATAAGCATTCTAGCTTTCTTAAACTTATTTTATCTATACCATTACCCAAGTAGCAAAACAGTTGTATAATATTAGATTTATACAACTAATGGACTTATAAGGGATTTATAACAGTTTTATAGCACCCAAACAGTTGTGAAGTAGTATTTAATTCGATGTATTAGTTATATATCATTTAAGTCATATGAAAGTGTCTACTAAACGTCATCACAATGAATTTACATGACGTTAATATAACGTTTCTTCCACGACCTTTACGCGACAAGGCTTCAAGTCGAGTTAACGTTTCAGTCAGGTAATTGTCCTGAGCCGCCATTTTGTATAATTTTAGAAACTTTTATTCAACACTTAAATAACAAACGGCCCTATAAAGATTTTGTAATTAACAATTATAAAACAGTCTTATTAAGTCGTACGCTTTTATATAACTTTTAGTTTTAAATGTTATTCTATATAACTTATATAAGTCACTTGATTATTTAAACAATAATTAGTAACTTTTATATAACTCAGTCGCCATTTTTCATTAAATTAATCATTATGGATTTCGAAAAGTGGAAAAAAATTAAACGAAGTGGAGGTTTTAGAAGAAAAGTAAATAACAGTTATCAATTATTAAAAACAGCAAACACCTACATTTAATTTGGAAAACACTGAACCTAGTCAAGAAGAAAGTGGCTTAAATGAAAATGGTTCCGTACATTTTTCAACACTTTATCAAGCAAATGCCAGCCCTAGTAAAGACAGGTGTTATACAAATCAAAACGGTTCTGCTCATCTTCTTTTAACAGAAGGCACACTAGATAATGAATATAGATCTTATAATATAATAATAACTAATAATATTAAAATCTTAATGATAATAATCTTATGTAAAGTAATAATAACTGAGAGTAGGTAAGAAAGAAAGAAAGAAAGAAAGAAAAATAATTTATTCTGGGCTTAAGTATCATAAACAAACAATTATACTTAGATATTCAGTGTTATAAGTATCTAATGTTTGTCTGTGACACCACCCAGAATGGGTGTACAGCTCAGCGTATGCCCCACAGTGTGCGCGTGCGCGTACAATGCAGGGCGCTGATTTTCAGCTGTGACCCGGGTGACGTCACAGCCAAATAGAAATTAACTATCATCCAAATAGAATTTAAGTATATCAAATAAAAAGAAATAAATATAAACATAAACATAAGCATAAACATAAGGAAGCAGCAAATATAAAAATATACAATTTGTATCATATAGAAATATATATACATAGTAAATTAGAAGAGTATAAACTAAGTACAATAAAAAGATAACAAAAATGTATTATAAACTATTTTATCCAATCAATGCCTAGATAATTGAAAGATTAACCGCAATATTTTCATATTCTTTCTGTTTAGATAAAATAAATTGTTTTAATTTATATTTGAACGTGTGTTTGCTACGGGAATCTCGAATGGGTGGAGGAATATTGTTCCAACATTTGGTTGCGGCATATTTAAAACTACCTCTAAAAGCAGCCGAACAATGGCGTGGAACACTTAGTACTTTCCGCACGTCCCTGAAATGATCTCTCCCTTCGCACATCCTTCCCAGTTTATTATAAATGTACGCTGGTTTACCAGTCTTGAAGACTTCAAAGAGTAAACTAGCTAGATGTACCTTCCTCCTGGAGCTCATTTTTAATAACCCATGCATGTTTAAAAACTGTGTAACATGAGTTCTAGGAGGGATACTGAAACAAAAACGTGCACACGCATTCTGGACCCGCTGTATGAGCTTGCTCGTTCTACCTAATAGTCGCGGCCCATAAATGACATCCGCATAGTTTAATTTAGACAAAACCAGACTTTCCACTAGACGAATACGCACTTCTTGACTGATATATTTTCTTATTTTATACAGTATTTTTATACGGTAGAAGCAGTTACGCACTACAGAAGCTATATGTTTTTCAAATCTCAAGTCAGTGTCCATTAGTAATCCTAAGTTCCGAGCTTCATACACACGTTCTAACTTATTTCCTTTTAGATAGACGCTACCTGATTCAAAATTAATTTTGTTAATTTGTGCATTAAAACCAAAAATTAAAAGTTTCGATTTACTGGGATTAAGAACCAATGAATTACTATTAGACCACTCTGATATTCGATGGAGGTCCTCATTAATCTTTTGAACTGCCATTTGATACTCAGTCGGTTCAAAAGAGAAGTATATCTGCAAATCATCGGCATATATGTGATATTTACAGTTTTTAATATTCTTTACAATATCAGCAGTATACAAAATAAATAAAAGTGGACCTAAAATGGACCCTTGAGGGACCCCTCGAGTCACGTCTGCGACAGAGGAACAACATTTTTTTCCATCATCCTGCGTAAGTTCTACATATTGCGTTCTGTTGCTCAAATAACTATCGAACCATTTAATAGTATTTGTATTAAAGCCATAAAATGATAGTTTAGACAACAGGAGTGCTATATTTATAGTGTCAAATGCACGTGAAAAATCTAATAAAATCAAGATTGTGCACATCCTTTTATCCTGGGCCGTCAGTATATTGTCCGTCACATCTAAAAGTGCAGTCGCTGTACTTCTTCCTGCCCTAAAGCCCGACTGCATTTCTGGCAACAAATTATTTCGCTCCAGGTATTTAGTAACTTGCGAATAAACCACTTTTTCTAAAATTTTTGACGTACAGGGCAATATACTGATTGGGCGCAGATCTTTTACGTTGACAGGATTGCTAGTTTTAGGGATAGGGCGAATCACTGCTACTTTCCAAGCATTTGGAAATGTTGACGTTTGAATAGACATATTAATAATGGATGTGATGGTACCTAAACTTTGAGGAAGCGTCATGAGCAACATGTCGAGCGTCAGCTCATCCGTACCCTCTGCGTTAGAATGAAGATTCTTAATAATCTTAAATATCTCAGCTTGATTTGACATAACTAAAGAAAACGTACTAGACGAAGCCCTGTCAAATTCATACAATGTGAGCTGAGAGATTGTCACGTCATTTCTGCCTGGAACATCCATGAAGTGTTTACTAATTTCATCAGGATGATAAAGATGGGCAGGCAGATTCGTAACTTTCTTTGGGAGGACTGAACTTTTAAGATTACACCATAGTACCTTAGGTTGATTAATTTTGTTATTGATGTTATATGTAAAATACGCGCATTTTTCAGAATTCAGAGCTTCTATTACTAAAGTCTTATATTGCATGTAATTACTTTTATTTGCTTCAGTTTTCACTTTACGCCACTTTTCATGCGCATTATCCCTCAACTTCATCATATCCCTAACAGTAAAGGTAATCCAAGGTTCATGCCGATCCTTGGTCAGTCTAGTTCGTTTGGGAGCATGGACGTCGAAAAGCACTTTGAGATAATTATTAAAAGTCGACACCATTAAGTTAACGTCATCCATAGAAGACAGCGAAGTCCATGGGATCATACCTAAATGTGTATTGAATAAGTCAAGAGATATGTTTTGAAGCGACCTGTATGTTATCAATTTAGGTGGTGTTTTCTTTTTTTTTAGATTAAGTTCACAATCAATAAAAGCATGACTACTTAGAGTTGGTATCGGCGTAACACTAACTTTAACGATAGGAATATCTGTACATATGACATCAATTAAAGTTTCACTACTTTCAGTGAAATGGGTAGGAGAGTTAACTATTTGCGTTAGTTGAACTGAATGCAAAAATGTGATAAGTTTCTTCGTCTTTGAATCGTCTTTTTTTATAAAATTTATGTTAAAATCTCCCAGGATCACTATATAATCATAATTCGACAATGACTGAACGCTCTCGGTGATCACATCAAGAAAGAGGTCGGTGTCGAACCATGGCGGCCTGTACGCCGTCCCGACTGCTACCCTAGATGAATTAATTTTCAAACTAATCCACATCTGCTCGACAGACTCATGTCCTGGCACCTTGCACGCACGAACGTTCATACCTCGCTTTATGTAGAAGCCGACCCCTCCCCCCCGGCCCCCGCGCACAGAGTCCGGCCGCGGGGTGTGTCGGAGCTGGTACCCGGGGACGGCAGGCGCGCGGCCCTCCTCGCCCGAGCGCAGCCACGTCTCATTAATCGCCATTATATCCACTCGAAAGCGATCCATAGCTACTATGAATTCCTCATGCCGGGTTCCTAAGGAGCCAGCATTAAGGAAACCAACCTTTAGCAATTTGTCCACCGTGTATTTTGATTATATAATGTAGATCGAATAAAAATAAACAATATATCAAAATCATTGTAAACTGTATAGTTTACACTGCTTATTAGCTTTAAAGTTATAAGAATTTTTAAATTTAAATTAACAGTTATTATAGTATAGTAATGTTTGTAATATAACACGTTATACTCAATCGTAATATAATGAAAATAAAAATACATGAAATACATAGCTGCATTAGTTTTTACGTTAATATAATATATTATTGATTTATGCTTATATCGTCTGACAGTGTAATATATTTGCTGCTTCTTAATAATAATTAATTCTATGACAGTCCGCATTTTTTTAAAAGTAAAATACATAATTATTGCGATTGCAAGCTTATAACTCAGTCTATTAAAAATGCAGTACAATAATAAATTATTTGTAAACAGTGAATACAGAAAACTTATACTAATTATATTCTTACAATAAGTAGCTTTATTCCCTGTACAAACACTCCTAATTGAAGAAATCACCCAAATCCCACTCAACCAGCTCGATTCGAAAAAAACTTTTTTATGTCAGTATCGGAACGTATGCGGTGTGCTGTGGCATTGGCGTCATGACGTATGAAAATACGTCCGCCGCTCGTCCACACATATCGCCAGCCCTGTCGCCGACCCTCCTCTCTAGCTTTATAGAACAACTGCTTATTAGTGCGCGTAAGACGCTCATTGATATAAAACCGACGAGGTGCTCCATCAATTATACCAGAGGTATCAGCTCCACGGCGAACGCGGGTCGCTCGCAGCAGCTCGTCGCGCAGGGCACGCCTAGCGAGTCTGACGGTGACGACGCGCGGCCGCGGCTGGCTCTCCCCCTCCGACGCTGCCGGCCGCGGGCCCGAGCGCTCGGCTGACACCACGTCGCGCTCGCTAAGCTCAACGCCAAGTTTTTTTCCAATTAAACTAGTTACGTGTATAAGATTCTCGCCATTCTTCTCCTGAAGTCCAGAGATAACCACGTCGTTCAAATAGTATTCCTGTTCTCGATCATTCAACTGTCTTTGTAACTGAGTGATGACCTCATTAACGTTTCCAGTCTGTTCTCGCATCATACAGGTAGATACCCGCTCTTCCAGGGCTGCGAGTCTAATTTCCTCTCGCACTCCATCAGCAGAGATTCGCTCCTCGAGTGAAGATAATCTCGTCTCGATAGCGTCGGCCCGTCTACTAAAATCAGCAATTGTCGTACAAATGCGTGTCAGCTCTTCTCTGAAATACGACATCTCTGTTCGTATCACCTGGCGCACCTCTGCCGCAAGGCTGGTGGAAGAGGAATCCAATGACTGATTTATATCCAGTTCGGTATTCTGATCGTTTGCTTCCAATAGGCTTTGTTTACTTGGGCTCTTAGGCAGCACTTTGTAATCTGTTTTATCACTCTTGCATGTGTCACATCGCCATTTGCTAGTAGCTCGGTGTCCTGGAGTCAACTTTAGGCAGACAGGATGAAAAAGTGCCATACATTTGACACACTTAATGCCATCTAACGGGGATAGGAATTTTTTACAAAGATTGCATTTGTTTACCATGATGCAATGTATCGATCGAAGGTATTGTAGCTGATAACTATAAAGTGTCACACTAGATGGCACTGCCAAATAAATATATTTTTATAACGAAAAATTAGTCTCAATTATATTAATTAGCGCAAGTGTGCCACTCAAAGGGGTTCACCATAGATGTAATCACACCGTTATTAGGTTAATAAAGAACCAACACTTTCACCCGAGTCACAAATTTATCTTCCGAATGTGGGTAGGTAGATACGAATACGAGTATGTTGTAATGCAAGCGCTGATTCCCGTATTAATTTTACGTTAATAATCCATTTATTAATCAATTATCGGCACTCACAAACAATTACTTCGCTGAAATCACTACTTATTGTAACTTTGATACAGTTTTTTCCGTGAAATACAAGCTCAAACTATTTTAAAAGATAAAAATTTTGCCACACACAACAGCTGATGTTCGCGTCCGTGACGTCACTCTCTAGGTAGGTAAACTAACAGCATAAAATAATGATTAAGTAATTACCATATTAATATTTTATTATTAAGTACAAAAACAAATTGAAATTTAACAATTGCAATAACATTCGTCGGTATAATGGTCGTATATGGCGAATTTTTTACAGTTATGGCACCAAAAAAAACTCGTAATTTAATAGTATTTTTATTTTTCTATCGTCATGGATGATAAAATGTTTGAATGTCGAGTTGGTTGGAGGTTGGAGATGTTGGATGATGATACATGGCACTTCTGTGAAAATAAAAATGAGTATTATTTCTTGGCCATTTTGAATGTTGGAGTCACTTCAACTCTTTTTTTGTTAAAAATTTATCATTGTCTAAAAATATCACCATGATATCCCTGTAAAAAAACAGAAGTACTAAATAAAGGTTTTTTTCTATCTTTCAACAGAACTCTAATTGCAAGTATGGTGGACGCTATAAATTGTATAAAAAACATGTATAAAACCTGTAGTTATATACATGTCGTGAAGCGGTCGCCCAATCTTTATTGGAAATATGGCGAAAATTGTTGATGGAAATTAATGAATTTTATTTTAATATACAATATTGAAATACCAATATTATGTAGGCGCATTAAAATACTAACAAGGATGATCATACATAACATCAGAAAATTTTAATTCCCAAGTATATTTACTTCTAATATCCACCACAATATGGACTCTAGTAAATAAATAATAAATGATTAAAACTTGGACTTACACAGTAATTTTTAATAATATCTATTAGCCTGCACAATACTGCGACCTCTTTGTAACAAAATGTAACATGATTATTTTGTGTTACTTTCATGTAGGAGTATAACTAGATATGATTAAAAAACTTATTAGTTAAACTTACAACGTCTATGTGACTTTTACACAACTTAAAGTCATGTAGGAGTATAACTAGATATGATTAAAAAACTTATTAGTTAAACTTACAATGTCTATGTGACTTTTACACAACTTAATTGACGTCGATGCGACCACAAAACGATCGTTACACGATTTAAATGTTGTATAAGCTGCGCCCAAACCCGCGTTATATTAGTACTTATAAAACTTTTATAAAACTTATGGATATGACTGGAAGTTAAATAAAAAACGTTATTGTACCATTTATATGACATTATTTTGCTACTTGGGTATACACTGTGTTTTATCTGTACCATTGTTTTGGACCCCGTTCATAGCTCACTATCAAGTAACTCAATATAGTTAATAGTTTAAAAAGAATCAATTTCACCAATATCTCAGTCAGCCGGGGTCTCGCCTGCTCCGACACTCGTCATAACAGCTACAAATTATCGGTTATTAGACGAGGTGAATCAATTTTAAAGTCATCAACACTGCGATGCCGCTCCTAAGTTTATAACACGTTCGACCGATTTGATAGAAGCCACATAGACTGTTTATTTCAGTTTACTCACTACATACAATAACAAAGTCCCCCGCGCCGCAGCAGTCTGTCTGTTCGCTATAAACTCAAAAACTACTGAACGGATTTTCATGCGATTTCAACCAATAGTGATTCATGAGGAAGGTTTAAATGCTATAATTTGTAAATGTTTTGCGTAAAATCGTTAAAATATGACGATAATTGTTGAAAATGTCAGAAAAAGTCAAGCCGCCTGGGAGTTTTACGACAGATCAACCTGCAAAGAAATATACCTAACTTCTTACGCGTGTAGGTACATAAGTACACACACCATTTTTGTATAATATACATAAATTGTAACGTCAGTATTCAAATTTCACAATGGAATATTGAATTTGAATTTGAGTTAACTATATTGAATTTTGCGAGTCGAGTGTGGGATAAACTGTGTGTCTACTAATGGCAAGAGCGAGCGATAAATATTCATCGCGGCAAAAACACGGAGCGCGCACGCGCCGCGCCGCGCGCCCGCGCCGGACTCCGCGCTTTCTTCTTGTAGATGTAGGAATACTTGGATGAGGTATGCTAGGTAGAGGTAGGAAATATTAAACCGACTTCATTATACAAAAAAATAAAATAAAAATACAATTGAAGATTTCTCAAGGATCCCATCATCAACCTGAGAATTTTCCAAATCGGTCCAGGCGTCTTTGGGTAATCTTGAAACATACATAAAAAAGATTTCGATGAATTGAGAACCTCCCTATTTTTTGTCGATTACAAATAGGTATAAATTAAAAATTAAAAAACCCCCGACATTCGCCATTTTGTGGCGGCGGCCATCTTGAATTTGCATTAGTGATATTCTACTAGTCAAGCCCTTTATTTGATACCCATATTAAGGGAGTTGTGAAAAAATATGTAATCCGCCATTTTGCAGCGGCGGTCATCTTGGATCGATTTGCATCAAACATAGAATAGAATAGAAAAGTTTTTTATTCAAATAAACTTTTACAAGTACTTTTGAATCGTCAATTGAATCTACCAATTTTTGGTAGATTCAAAAAAGGTTTGTTTATAGCCTCATGAGTTTGAACCTAAACGCAGTAGAAATAATGAAGGTTCTGACTCAGAGTTAAGTGCCGACTAAGTAGATAAATAAAAGAAAATCAGCCAAGTGCGAGTCGGGCCTCGCTCTTTCAGGGTTCCGTACATAATTATGAACAATATAATATTTTGGGTCTAAGAAATATTTAATTTCCGAGCTAGACATCGCAACAAACCGTGAAAGAAAAACCCAAAAAAATGTTCGTTTATTTTGGTCACAGCTTATAAACTATTTAATAAATCGTTGTTTTCAGTATTTGTTGTTTAAATAGAGCATATAGTACATAATATACTGAAATATCATATTCCCAACTAGTTTAGTTTTTGAGATAGCCCCCGTCACAAAAATGGTCTAAAACTGACAACTTTGATGGCCTCCCATTCCCTTATTTTTTGAGATAAAAATTAAAAACATATATATTTGTACTCTAATTAATGAGCTCTAAACAATGATACCCCAGAAGCTAGGGTAAAGAAAAAATTTTTTTTCCGGCTCCTTTTTCATGTATGGGAGCCCCCCTGAAAAATAATTTAATTCAATTTCTAATTCAATATTTGATTTTGGGTTAACGTTTTACACTAAATACCAAAATTTCAGGTTTGTAACTCATTTCGTCTGCGAGCTAGAGACCTGTGACCGGCGGACAGACGGACAGACAGACAGACAGACAGACAGACAGACAGCCGAGTGACATTAATAGGGCTCCGTTTTTTACCCTTCGGGTACGGAACCCTAAAAAACGATTGGCAAGCGCGAGCTTTAAATATTAATTTTGCTCTAAAACACGGAGCGCTCACGCGCCTGCCTTTTTTAACTCTCGACGCAAAAGCAACGGGGTGTAATAAGTTTGACGTGTCTGTGTGTGTCTGTCTGTAACACCGTAGCGCTCAAACGGGTGAACCGATTTGAATGCGTTTTTTTTGTTTGAAAGGTGAATTACTTGGGGTGTTCTTTGCTAAGTTTGATGAAAATCGGTCCAAGATGACTGCCGCCACAAAATGGCGGATTACATATTTTTTCACAACTCCCTCAATATGGGTATCAAATGACTTGACTAGTAGAATACGTCACTATGATAAATTTCAAATCCAAGATGGATGGAAGGAAGTCGCGGGTTATTAAATTTTTTAATTTATACTTCTTGAAGATGTGGGAATACTTGGAGGAGGTTGTTGTTCATACATTCGGCTGAGATGATGACCAACGTGGATGCACAAAAGTATGAAATATTCGGGATTAAAGTATTCCATGCCCATGGATGCGAGCTATATTTGTGACTAGCGGTCCGCCCCGGCATACATATATAGCCTATAGCACTCAAGGATTACGTACATATCCAACGGTGAAATAATTTTTGAAATCGGTCCAGTAGTTCCTGAGATTAGCGCGTTCAAACAAACAAACTCTTCCGCTATATTACTAGCTTCTGCCCGCGGCTTCGCCCGCGTGAATTTCGGTTTTTCACAAATCCCGAGGGAATCGTGGATTTCCGGTTCCCCTTCCCGCTACTTTCAAGGAAGTTTGCTATAGCCTAATCTACCTATAGCTGTAGCTATAAATTTCGGTTTTTCAAAATTCCATGGGAATGGGATTTTTCCAGGATAAAAAGTGCATCTGTATGCGTATGACAAGAGTTGCATGCAACTATTGTAATAATGTGCTATGTGAGCGTGATTTACCTAAGAAAAGTCAGCGCCATTTATCGCGTTTTTGGAAGTCTATATCTATTTTAGTCCCACAGGAATACTTTTCCGGGATAAAAAGTAGCCTATGTGTACCAGGGCATAATGTAGCTCCATTCAAAATTTCAGCCAACATACAGACACACACAAACTTTCACCTTTATAATATTAGTGTGATACATTAATGGCTAACGTACCTGGAATTATTACAGCAAAGTAACTTAAAACTGGCACTAAACACTGACACTTAACACTTACACATGCACTAAATACTGAACCTAAACACTTGCACTAAACACTGGCACTAAACACTTGCACTAAGCACTTAAACTGAACACTTACACTAAACACTTGCACTTACACTAAGCACTTGCACTATCACTTGCACTAAACACTGGCACTAATCACTTGCACTAAACACTGGCACTAAACACTTGCACTAATCACTGGCACTAAACACTTGAACTAAACACTTACACTAATAAGTTGCACTAAATACTGAACCTAAATACTTCACTAAACACTTGCACTAAACACTGGCACTAAACACTTGCACTATCACTTGCACTAAACACTTGTACTAAACACTGGCACTAAACACTTGCACTATCATTGCACTAAACACTGGCACTAAACACTTGCACTATCACTTGCACTAAACACTTGCACTATCACTTGCACTAAATACTGACACTAATAACTTGAACTAACACTGGCACTAAACACTTGCACTATCAGTTGCACTAAACACTGGCACTAAACACTTGCACTAAACACTGGCACTAAGTACTGGCACTAAATACTTGCACTATCACTTGCACTAAACACTGACACTAAATACTTGCACTATCACTTGCACTAAATACTGACACTAATAACTTGAACTAACACTGGCACTAAACACTTGCACTATCAGTTGCACTAAACACTGGCACTAAATACTTGCACTATCACATGCACTAAACACTTGAACTAAACACTGGCACTATCACTTGCACTAATCACTTGAACTAAACACTGGCACTAAACACTTGCACTATCACTGGCACTAAACACTGGCACTAATCACTTGCACTAAACACTTGAACTAAACACTTGCACTAAACACTTGAACTAAACACTGGTACTAAATACTTGCACTATCACTTGCACTAAACACTGACACTAAATACTTGCACTATCACTTGTACTAATCACTTGCACTATTACTTGCACTAAACACTGGCACTAAACACTTGCACTAAACACTGGCACTAAGCACTGGCACTAAATACTTGCACTATCACTTGCACTAAACACTGACACTAAATACTTGCACTATCACTTGTACTAAACACTTGCACTATCACTTGCACTAAATACTGACACTAATAACTTGAACTAACACTGGCACTAAACACTTGCACTATCAGTTGCACTAAACACTGGCACTAAACACTTGCACTAAACACTGACACTAAGCACTGGCACTAAATACTTGCACTATCATTTGCACTAAACACTTGAACTAAACACTGGCACTATCACTTGCACTAAATACTGGCACTAATCACTTGAACTAAATACTGGCACTAAACACTTGCACTAACACTGGCACTAAACACTGGCACTAATCACTTGCACTAAACACTTGAACTAAACACTTGCACTAAACACTTGAACTAAACACTGGTACTATCACTTGCACTAAATACTGGACTTGAACTAAACACCGGCACTAAACACGTGCACTATCACTTGCACTAAACACTGGCACTAATCACTTGCACTAAACACTGGTACTAAACACTTGAACTAAACACTTACACTAAACACTTGCACTAAACACTTGCACTAAACACTGGCACTAAACACTTGCACTAAGCACTTGCACTAAACACTTGCACTAAACACTGGCACTAAACACTTGCGCTATCACTTGCACTAAATACTGAATCTAAACACTTTCACTAAACACTTGCACTAAACACTGGCACTAAATACTGGCACTAAACACTTTCACTAAGCACTTGAACTAAACACAACATAACTTCAAAAATATAACCTTCCTACCCCCATTTTACCCCCTTAGGGGAGGATTTTCGTGAAATCTTTTCTAGGCTGATATCTAAACCCTAGAATGAACCTACCTACCAAATTTCAAGTTGATAATAACAATAATATAAATTAAAAATTCCCATTAAAACTTTCATCCCCTATTTTACCACTCTTAAGGGAAGATTTTTCAAAATAAAATATACAGCTTTTTATTGTTTAAAACTAATAATCGAAATGCCGATTTTCAGGTCTGTAACTTTAAAAACATAGGACTTTCATACAAACTTTCTACCCCCATTTTACCCCCTTAGGGGAGGATTTTCGTGAAATCTTTTCTAGGCTGATATCTAAGCCTTAGAATGAACCTACTTTCCAAATTTCAAGTTGATAATAACAATAACATAATTAAAACTTCCCATTAAAACTTTCATCCCCTATTTTACCACCCTTAAGGGAAGATTTTTTAAAATAAAATATACAGTTTTTTATTATTTAAAACTAATAATATAAATGCCGATTTTCAGGTCTGTAACTTTAAAAACATAGGACTTTCATACAAACTTTCTACCCCCATTTTATCCCCTTAGGGGAAGATTTTAGGGATATTAAATAGCCTATAACCTGCCCCAAAAATTGGACTCCCAAATGCAAAAAGAATTTTTCAAATCCGACAGGTACTTCCAGAGATTAGCGCGTTCAAACAAACAAACAAACAAACAAACTCTTCCGCTTTATTATATTAGTATAGATAGATAAGTTTCAGCACAATCGGACGAACAGAAAGACAAACAAACAAATTTTATTTTTCACACAACTGTTATAGTTAATATTTAAATAATGTATATAGATTTATGTTCGTAGCTCTATGCGCGCGGTTCTGCGCTCTCGATCGCCGCAGGTCAGAGCATAGAAAAAGTTACGAGGCCGATACGCCCGCTATGTGCGTGCGTGTTTTATTCACCTTTCTTTACCGACAGAAAAGAGCCATAGCTGAGTTTCTTGCCTACTCTGCTCAACAGAATCCGCTTTCCGCTTCCGCTTTTAAGAATTAGCCCCAATATAATATACATTTTCGTTTTAACTGCCTCGTTGGTGTAGTGCTTAGCATATTCGACTGCAGATCATGAGATCCTGGGTTCGATTCCCGGGTCGGGCAAATAATTGTTAGGTATTGGGTTTTTCTGTCAAGAAATTCTCAGTGCCAGCCCGGAGTTGATAGTTGGCGGTGTTTCTCCCCCGTGCCTCGGAGAGCACGTTAAGCAGTCGGTCCCGGTTATTATCACTATCATGTGACAATAGTCGTTAAAGCCCGCCAACTCGCATTGGAGCAGCGTGGCGGGTCTAAGCTCTAAACCCCTCTCTCCTATGAGAGATGAGGCCTGTGCCCAGCAGTGGGACATTAAAAGGCTGTAGTGGTGGTGGATACATTTTCACAGCCTAACTGCTTAATTGATCTTCATGTAATTTGGCGCATAGCTTGCATCTACGTGATTTCTTTTTGTCCCAGAAAACTATACCTGAATCAAAGCGGTCGAAATCGCGAGCAACAGCCTAAGTAGGAGACACCTAAAAATATAATGATAAATTATTAATATTTCCGATGAAATCGAAAAAGTGGAGCAGTTATGAGTACTGTAATACCGTGGATTAAATTACCAAAAGAGATCGTGCATAAATAAATCTTAAATTCAAGAAGTGAAGTCAAGTGAAGTGAAACATGGTCTTATGTTTTATTCAACATCTTTAATTGAATGACCTGTTCTGCTTATGTGGTACATACATTAATTTGAATAATCCCTTAAGGTGTCCAAGATTGGTCTTTTTTATACAGCTAAGCGCTTGGCAACGATTTCACCTAATAATGTGTGTCTACATTTTGAACGAATTCCAATTCCGGGATCACTTGAAAGGTAAAGCTAAATTAGCTGTAGCTTCCAAAAAGCTTAGGGTACTCTACAGAGCAAAGCACTACTTTGCGCCTGAATACAGGCTCGTGCTATATAAATCTCAAGTCCGGCCGCATATGGAGTACTGCTCACACCTGTGGGCCGGACTCGAGAGCATCCCAAATATCCCAATACCAACTCCTTCCATTTGACCAGATTCAGAAGCGGGCAGTTTGACTTGTGGACAATTCCAAACTAACCTCATTGGAAGGCTCAGAGATTCGCAGGGAGGTAAGCTCCCTTTGCGTATTCTATCGTCTCTATAACGGGGAATGTTCTGACGAGTTGTTCGACCTAATTCCACTTACTCATTCCCAGCATCGCATCGCACCCCACGCTTAAGCTGTGATAGCCTAGTGGTTAGGACGACCGATTTCTAATCGGAGGTCGTGGGTTCGATCCCGGGCACGCACCTCTAACTTTTCGGAGTTATGTGCGTTTTAAGAGCAGTTTTACCTTTTTTCTGAAAAATCTAAGATTTCAAGCTCCAAATTTAGCATCGTAGGAGAGACTTTCACATATTTCAATACATGTTTTAAATAAACTAATCCTTCATATTGACATTTGTCAGAACATATTTACAAAAACTATTTTATTTATTTTGTAATGATCAATTTCCCACACCTCGTTTTAATAAAATAAATAACAGACTCAACTTTGAAGCTCTATATCTGTCCTTAAAAGTCATCTGATTTACTTGAAAAAAATACTTAAATATCAGACATATAGTCCTATTGACACATTACAGACCAGAATATAGATTTTTAATCAAATTAATGGTTAAAAAAAAAAGAACTTCCGCCAAATTTCCCGAATTATACGGTTACTTTAACACGATTTTTTGTATTGAAAAAAGCATAAATTCAATAAAATTTTTATGTAGAAATAAACTACGTTCTTTAACGAATCTATATATATAGTTTAATCAACAATCCATTTATTTGATCAAACATAAAAACTTATTAAACATCCCCCTAAATTACAATAAATAGCTATGCAATGTCTTCGCTTATTTAGTATGCGCCCGGCGCTCGTTGGGGAAGGACCTGTGCAGTTTTTGCCACCATCCAGATGCACGTACGAGAGTCGTGTAAACACTAATTTATACAACGACTGCAAAGTTTTGAGCATGAATATTTTTCTAAAAAATATGCGTGAGTATTTTTTTAAATAAGTGAAATTACAGCATAGCACCTAGGACAGTCACGGAAATATGATATTATAAACTAATACTAAAGTAGTCCATTTTGAAATCCAAGATGGCCGTCATATTTTTTTTTTTTGAAGAAATTATCATCTATCTATACATATAATAAAATCGTAGATTTGCCGTATCTGTACATAAGAGAATTTTGCAAAATAATAACTGGGAAATGTTACGGTTGAGTAATAGAACGATAAAAGCTATTTTTGAAATTTTTGTCTGTTTGTCTGTTTATCTGTTTGTCTATTTGTCTGTATGTTTGTGCGCGCATCACGCAAAAACTACCAAATGGATTGAAATTAAATTTGGTATGATTTAAGTTCATACTACGGACTAACATATAGGATACTTTTTATCACGAAATTCAGCACGGTTCTCTTGGGGGAGGGGATGAAAGTCAAAATGTGTACTTAGCTGTAATTCATTAACGCGTGGTCCGATTTCATTCATTATTTTTTTGTTAGAAAGGAGATACTGATTACCGGCTAATCTCTGAAAGGCTGGATCGATTTTGATGGGACTTTCACTGGCGGATGTTTACACATTTTGATCTACCGATTTTAGCAAGTTATGAGCTCAAAGGAGCTTAGGAAAAACAAAATGATTCCCACGGGATTTTATAAAATATCCACGCGAACGATGTCGCGGGTATCCACTTGTTTATAATATGGGTCTCATTTCATTTCCGAAGATTTTTGCAAAATAAATACTGGGGGATGTTAGAGATAAGTTATAGAACGTAAAAAAGCTATTTTTAAAATTTTTGTCTGTTTGTCTGTTTATCTGTTTGTCTGTTTGTCTGTTTGTCTGTATGTTTGGGCGCGCATCACGCAAAAACTACTGAATGGATTGAAACAACGAAACTTGGTACGATTTAAGTTTATACTACGGAGTAATATATAGGATACTTTTTAATTCAGCACGGTTTCCTAAGGAGAGGGGATGAAAGTCAAAACGTGTATTTAGCTATAATTCAATAACGCGTGATCTGATTTCATTCATTCTTTTTTTGTTAGAAAGTAGATACTTTAGAGATTACCGACTATTCTCTAAAAGGCTGGATCGATTTTGATGGGACTTTCACTAGTGGATGTTTACATTTTGATCTACCTAAACATCCGCCAGTTAACTTTTAACAGTTTTTAGCATGATATGAGCTCAAAGGAGCTTAGGAAAAACGAAATGATTCCTACGGGATTTTTAAAAACCAATACATATCCACGCGAACGAAGTCGCGGGTGTCCGTTTGTTACTATAATAAAAGTCGCACTTGCACTTCTGACTAAACCGACATTTTAGCAGTAAACAAAGATTGCCTACTTTTTATTGTTCTATTGGTAAACTTTAAATAATTGTACCTACTCTTATCAGAAAATGTACCTATTCAAGAACTTCATCAGGTGCAATGCAACAGCTCTGTTATGTTATTTTCAGACAGATGATTTGAAATATAATAATAATAATAATTGGTAGGTAATTGTTAAATAATTAAAAAGGTATTTGTTTCTTTTATTAGTTAGTTTAGAAAAAAATGGCTGAAGGCTAAATATGCGTGACACCTATGATATAAATACGGAACCCTACATGTATTCATAGAGAAGAACATCATATTATCCTGGTCGCTTTTGTTTTGTAAGTTGAACGTAGATTCATGAAATACTTATTCGATAAAAATATTTTATAATAAACATTATATATATAATACTACAACATCAAAGAAATAATTCAGAAATTTATACAAGTACCAAAACTAAATTCATGGTCGCGCTATATGCAAGTGGTCGTCCGTGCAGCATGCCGCCCGTCTACCTGCCGTTAGATACCTAAACTTCCATAGCGCGAAACTGGGAGAGGGGTCTTAAGTATTTAAATATCACTTGCTTTAACGGTGAAGGAAAACATCGTGAGGAAACCTGCACGCCTGAGAGTTCTCCATAACGTTCTCAATGGTGTATGAAGTCTGCCAATCCGCTTGGCCAGCGTGGTAGACTATGGCCAAAACCCTTCTCACTCTGAGAGGAGACCCGTGCTCTGTAGTGAGCCGGTAATGGGTTGATCATGATGATGTTGATGATGATCGCACGCCACCGAAAATGCTATCATCCTCACCGCCTGGATCACTGGCATACATCAACCAAGCGTTGCACGAGGTCATTCCTTCCGCGCACTCAAAAATTGTGGAATCAACTCCCTTTGGAAGTGTTTCCACATAACTTTGACATAGGGTTATTCAAGGGACGGATCAACAAACTCTTTAAAAGCCGGCAACGTATTAGTGGTTCCGCTGGTGCTGCAAATGTTCATGGGCGGCTTTAATCACTTAACATCAGGTGAACCGCTTGCTCGTTTGCCCGCAATTAATATAAAAAAGGTCTAACGATGTCGTCTAACAATAAGATAGAAACGCATTAATTAAAATGGAAGGATTATGGCAGTTTTAGCCCATAAGCTTGGTGTTATGGGCATATAGGTGACTTTTCGTTTTGAAACGTTATATCACTTAGCGGTACGGCTTTACCAGAAAGGTGGATAACTAGCGACGGCCAGAGTTTTTTACCAGGCCAGACATGCCCAGGAGGACCTGGCCACTTCAAAACGCAGTTCCTTTGAAGAACCTCATCATACAATTTTCTTCACGAGCAAGTACAAATAATAATAATTCTTGCATTTTAAATGCCAACGAACCGACTATCAATGAATATTGAACCCGTGTACGTACGAAAACACCTAATCTATTCAAGTGGCTAGTCGTAGGGGTCGCGACACGAGCGAAGAGGATGCAAATATATTTAAAACACGCGATAAAAGGGGACAGAAACACCGCCGATGCTCGGGTCACAAGGTGACCGATATGTCATAACCTGTTGAAATGAAACGGTATAACACGTTATGCTTCAGGAAAGAAAGGGATGGTAGCAACAATGACGTAAAGGGTTAGATGTCAAGCAATGTGTCGCGGCTTGTGCGAGCGGGATAGATTTATAATATCGCTGTATATAAGTGAAGGACGGCTGTATGGAGGTCAAAAGACGTGCGTCGGCAACCCTGACCTCAGGAGTCGAGTCGTGGGCCGTACTCAGGTTTGAAAGCGTAAATAAAATGTTTAAAATGTTTGTTGGGAATACAGAGAAGGAATTGTTCGCGGTTTTCAATAGCTCGGCGTTTGGCGTAGAATAGTTATAGTTTCCTGCTGTCGTTAAAATAGCTATGCGCATTGTATTGTTTAACTTGTCTGCAGTAAAGTAAGGTTATTGACAATATTATGTTTGTCTATAAATGCTTACATATTTAGTTTGACGTCTCAATTAGGTGTATTGCTTTGAGTATAGATTGTTTCGATATTATAGTAAAGAAGAAGCAAGTTGCTACTTATTTGAGTTGCTCGGAGAGCACGAACAGCCGTTGGTCCTACGCTTGGTCTCTCTCTGCTCCCAACTCCCATCGGACTATGAGAGTGAACGAATAAAAAGTAGGTACTTACATGGTCTGTTTGTGCACATACTTGGGCCCTATAATATCTTCTGCGTAAATGGCTAGTCTCGGCCTCCGTTGAGATAGGCCGCCGTGGCAACAATAGTTGTAAAGTTAATTATTCAGTAACTAGCGGACCCGGCAGACGTCGTCCTGCCCGCTATTAGCGCCACCTACCGGGTCCAATTTTTTTACTTATAAACCTTCCTCTTGAATCACTCTATCTATTTAAAAAAACCGCACCAGAATCCGTTGCGTAGTTTTAAAGATTTAAGCATACATAGGGAAATAGGGACAGAGAAAGCGACTTTGTTTTATACTATGTAATGATTCCAGAAAATGGTCTGCGCTCGGTGTGCGCTGGGCCCAATAGTGATGACCTCCCTGGCGCAGTGGTGAGCGAGTGGGAGGATTCCCGGGTTTGATTCTCGGTAGTAGCAATTTGGGATTTTATAATTTCTTATTTGTCCATCTCTGCTCTCATCTGTGCACCTAAGCTGTGTCGCCAAACGATTTAGCGTTCACTTACCATCAGGTGAGACTGCAGTCAAAGGCTAACTTATAAATAAAATTAAAATTAATAGTTAAATATTATATTCGTTTCCACGGCCGCCCCTGATCCGGTGCACTAATGAATCGGGACCGGCGGCATAATTAAACAGTTCGCGATCCGAACCACGCGATGTTCGGAAAGTAATGTGTTACAGTTACCGTGGGAAATGGTTCCGAAATCGAAAAAAAAAAACAACGTAAACAGTGAAATAAAAAGCCTCAGAAAAAGCTCCCTTGAGCATTTTCGGTGGTTGAAGGGTTTCGGAAGTATAGTGATAAATAAGGTGATGGATTTTATATAGTTAGTTGGCGTTTTTTCATAACGAATTGGTGAAGATCGAAAACAGTAAAACCTTAAATGAGTTTTCAACTTTTCATAGATAATTACATAAATGTTTGACATTAATTTCGTTTTTTTATGAAGACGTGATGAATATTTTGGAAATTATTGTGAAGTGATGAAAAATTGTGAGTTTTTAGATTATTAAAATGTAGATTTGCTATGTATTCAAAAGTGTTTCATTTAATTTGTGAGACGTTATGTTACCTGTTTAATGAATTAAACCTAGAGTGGAAACAACGAAGCATACTAAAGTGTGATAAAATAATAATAAAGATATAAAAACACAACGTCAAAGCGTAAAGAATGTTTAAACCCGAGTTCCACTTCTCGAGTAAGCTTTTGGAGCTGCTGACTAGAGGCAAGTATCTAACCTAAAGGTGCGTCCAGACTTGAACATTTCACCGAACCGAACTGCGAACATTTCGCCGAACTGTTACGCAGTAACCCATCTCAAGCGCTCCAAGCGCGCCGTCCACATTGAGCGTAACAAGTTCGCCGAAATGTTCGCAGTTCGGTTCGGTGAAATGTTCAAGTCTGGACGCACCTTTAAAGAAAAGCTCTATAATCCCAATTCAAATGCTAACACCTCCCGCTATTTCACTGACGAAATGTTGCTATCGAAGTTGATATCAGCTATACTATATACTATATTACTATATCTATACTTAATATAATAAAGCGGAAGAGTTTGTTTTTTTGAACGCACTAATCTAATATATATATCTTATATCTTATATATATTATATATATTATATTTAATATTTATGTATATATAAAATAAAGTCGTGTTAGTTCGAACAGTTATAACTCGAGAACTGATGTCGGTATGTCACCGGGCAGGACGAAGTCTGCCGGGTCCACTAGTAAAGTTATATCTGGATGCGAAAAACAAGGCCTGTTAGCATTTTAATATAGAAAATGTGAAATAAACTCGTGGCTTACGACGTATCTAAATGTTTATAAAAATCTACTTAGTACAGTTTAGTTTATTAACATAAATATCCATGTTATTAAACACCGCAATCGTATAAATATCTGTTATTGTGGCGGTTGCAAAAACGCCTCAGAAATTAACCCTAGGTCGGTCGCATGGGGTCTTTGAAAGCCCAGGGTTTGCAAAAACTGTCATATTTTTTTAAATAGTTATGGTACGAACTTGTGCTTTATAGTAGCTTCCTAAAATATACTTAAGTATAAAATAGAGCAGTTATCACTGATTTGGCGCACTGCGTTTGCGCATGATAAACGTTTGTTTTGCGCGCGGGCTTCAAAAGACCCCACGCGACCAAACGTGTAACTTTTTTTGTTTGAAGACAGACACTTACATTATGTTAAATTTAACCGAAAATGGAATATTTTAAAAAACAGAAGATTGTTCGAAGGCTAGAAGAACAGTCCGAAGATGATGTAGATGTTATGATCGAAGAAACATTGGTAAACATTTTGATTTTGGACCTGACGTAATTGAAAAAAGTTCTCTTGAAACTGATTCTTAGGCATCCTGAGCTGCCCAAATAACTGGATTTAGACGATGATGATGAGGATAAGGTTCCACTCACTCGACAAATAACATTTATTTATTTATTTATTTAACATCAACCACATATGTTATTAGTCGGAAAACTACGCCATGGAAATACTGAAATGATATTTAGCTGGAAGAAAACTGCTCCTAATCCTTCAGTCAGAGACAATATTGGAATATAATTAGCCAAATAGGACCAAGATACGCGAAGACTATTTCAAAACACATGCATTTCATCTTTTTGATGATTATAAACACCCTCCCGAGCTCCCGAGAACGCACCGGCGTGGCAGCACATGAAGCGCTTTTTGGTATTTATGTCCTGCAAAATCGATGTGAAAATCAGCCACAAATGTCCAGAAAGAGATGCACATATTGTCCACGATATATTTGATAGAAAATATTCGACAGGATGCTTTTTATGTCACCAGAATATGTACCCGAGGCATGCAGCATCAAATTGCGCAAGCTGTTCGAAATTGCAAAATGAGCTGTAATTTACTAATGTATATGAATTCATTCATGTTATTTTTTGTGATAGAATAGAATAGAATAGAATAGAAAAGTTTTTTATTCAAATAAACTTTTACAAGTATTTTTGAATCGTCAATTGAATCTATCACAGGTTCGGAATGCAATTCCAGCCGAGAAGATGATTTCGTTAAAATAAGTCTTATTTTGATAGTTTGTGTTGATTTTAGAAAGAAAATATAATAAATGATTGGTTTTATATTAATTTAAACTAAAGTTGCCGAAAATGAGTCAAAAATGTTTTTCTCTAGTGGGACTGAGACTGACGTGATCATAAAAATATTTAAAAGATTATAATACATTTATTTTAAAATACATCTTAGTACCTTATTAATACATAAATAAAAAATCAGAATATACGAAGCAATTATATAAAAAAATATAAAATAAAATTGGGCTTTCAAAGACCCCATGCGACCGACGAAGTTACAAAAACTAGCGCGGCGACCTAGGGTTAAAGAAAAAGAAAAAATCTGAAAGACTGAAAGTTTGTGGTAGGTTAGTAATCATTGTAACAATGAAGATAATTTAATATGCTAGGATATATAGGTACAAAATATCGCAAAATAGGTCAAAATCTAAAATAATTTAAGCAACCCCAAATGTAGGGCTTGGATAAAATTATTCATTCACAACCTTACCCTATACTCTGACTTTTAATTCGATGCAGTAAACTGACGTTCTATAGGTTACTACTTTTTGACGAAAAAAAAAATAGGGATGCGGTAAAAGTGAATGATGTCAATGATTCACATCATCACAACATTAATTATTTAATTTTATCTTTATTTACTACAGTACCTACAACATTTACTATAATGACTACACTAGCGGCACGCTATGATGGCCGGTTTGACACATTACAATAGTGATGTGGAATGTCAATTTATTCTCGAACAAAAAACAATTAAGTTTTGTTTTTGTACCTGATTAAATAGGTTTAATAAAACAAAAATGTATATGTTTATTTAATTTATTTGAACGAACTGAATATTTGAACGAAAATGAATATACATACTTTATATGCACACAAGAAACATATGAATACAAAAGATACCAAAAAAGGTGCCACAAAAGGCCATAATTAATCAGATTCGTCCATACTACTATTTTCACTGTCGTCACTGCTATCATCACATACATTAATAATTATATGTTCGTTTTCTATAATATTATCTATTTTCACATCTCTTTCATAATCTTCCCTTATTAATTTAACAGTTCTATTCACAACCTTTTCCCAGTCTCCTTTAGTCACATGTTCACAAGCTTCTTCTAATAATTTTAGCATTTTTTTTGTGGTAAATGGGGGTTCTGTATTGTGTCTTGCAGCATATCCCTTAATTTGAGCCCACACCAACTCAATCGCATTATACTCACAATGGTAAGGCGGTAACCGTATAACTCTGTGCCCCTGTTCTAATGCTATTTCGTCAATGACGTATCGGATCTTGGTTGGTTTGTTTTCTTTTAAAAGACGTACTAATTCCGCTTTTAACATATTCATGTTTGCATCTACGCCATTTTTACGAAGCCATGCGACGATATCAGCTTTCTTTTGGGATTGGGCAGGTGGCTTGTCAATTTGCATCGAGTGGTATGGGGCGTTGTCCATAATTATAATAGATGGTTCAGGGAGGCTACACAACATTGAGGTAAACCATTCAGTAAACTTTTCTCCATTCATGTCTTCATGATAGTCTCCAGTGGTTTTTGACGCAAAAGCCATGAGAGAACCTTCGACAAACCCGTTGATGGTTCCGGCGTGACAAATTATAAGTCGCGATCCTTTTCCTACAGGAACTTTGGAAGTAGATGCTGCTGTGTCATCGTTCCAAGAACGGCCTACAGTATGGTTAGCATTAAGCCATGTTTCATCCAAGAACACAACATTTTGCCAATTTTTGATTTCTTTCACTTGCCGTAAAAAAGTATACCTTGCCATCGCTATATCAAATCTTTCCATCAATATTTTGCGTTTGTTACATTTTTTGTATCGAAATCCAATGGTCTTCAAAATCTTCGTTAAAGAACTTTCCCCACCGAAGAATAATCCAGCTTCCTTCAGTGAATGCACCAACTTTTTTCTTGTTGGATACTCCTTCTGTAAATAGTAGCCGTAAACATGTCTTCGGATAGCATCGGCATCAAAGCTATCGATGCCTACGACTAGTTTTGCTCGTTTTCTCTTTTTTGGTGTGTGAAGTTTATTTTCTTCTGTGCCAGTCTCGCCATATTTTTTTTTTAGTTATCCGTCTAACAGTTCGTTGTCCAATATTAAGCGCATCAGCTACGCGTTCAACCACTGACGTTATAGGTAAAATTGGCCCTCCATTTTGAGCTTCACGATCGAAATAGTTACGAAGGCGTATTACGAACTCACGTGTCTGACTATTTAGAACAGTTCTCTGCGTACGTTCGGTCATATCGACGAAATCCACAACAAAGGGCTTGAACAGAGTCCAAATTAACGAGCAAGGGTCAACAGTAATGCAGTATCAATATTTGAAATCCAAAGCCAGGTCAAAACTATATCACAATCGCATTGCACTGACAGTTTATACTTTTCGAAGCAACGTCAATTCGAAACTGCTTTGTTTTGCATTGAGCATTGACGCGAGTTTGCCGGAGGTAGTAGTTGTGCTAGCCAGCGATCCTATGTGACGATCGTATTAGATTCCATTTTTAAAAATTTATTGATATTTTTTTGCGATTTCAGAGGTTTGTCCACATAGTGAAAATTGTTCATATTCACAAGTACATTCACCCCTTAAATGGTGCAAACTGATTTTTCTACACTTGTATACATTTAAGAAATCAATTTAATAAATAAATTTTGAGTCCTAAACCTAAAACTACATTCGATAAAATTTATGAATCTCTGCACATCACTATCGTCAATAAAGTAATACAATTATTTCCTTCAAAGTCGTTATCAATTAATACGGAACTTCATGAGCGGACAAACGTCAAACCGGCCATCATAGCGTGCCGCTAGAGTAGGTACTATAGTGAGGATGAATTTAAACGCTACCTAATTTTTTATAAAGTTTTCGTTTGTTTCAGGAACTGTACAGCGGGACAACTTCAGCTTTACTGCGAGTAATGGTGAGTTTAGAGTCTAAGCTAAGGCGAAGTCTATAGGCGAAGCCTTAGACCAAGGAGATTACCTACGTACCTACTACCTATTTGAAAAAATATTAAAATTTTGTTTATTTAACCTTCAGATTGGAGATAAGTGCTAAGTATCATTGAAAATCAATTAACTAAATTGTATCCGTTATTATTTGTCGTACTTTCGTCGTCGTGTCGTATTTTCATAAAAACAATAGGTTTATTCTCGACGGACGTTTGCCTGTGAGTGCGCTTCGCTTATTTAAGCTTGCTAATAAGAGTTTCAGAGTGACAGAATTTATTATTTTCTTGCATTTAAACTATTATAGTAGTTACCTTGTCTACTGTATATTATATAACTGCCATAAACAGCTAATGTGGTGGAAAAAAGTTATAATATTTTAATGCTATCAAAAAGTTGTACCTGATTGCATAAAAGATTGATAATAATTATTAATTACCTACTATTAGAACTTTAGCTTTTTATAAGAAAAGAAAAATAATTAATAATTTTTTTTTTGAGTACATAGTCAAATAGGTACCTATTTGACGAAGTTTATAGCTGATATAAAACTTAACCTCAAAATACGTCTGTTAAATAAAACGGGGTATACAATTGGCATTATCACGCCTTATCACGCCCGAATCAAACTGTAACGGTATCGATCACAGAGATGTCATATTAATAGAGTGAGCACTGAGCAAAGTCCCGCGAAATGGCCACAAACAAACTTGTGTACAAGACACAATTCTTACTTTTTTGAATTGTCACAGGGCCTGCTTTTACGATGCTTTCTAATAATTTCGCTATTTTTATATTTTTTATATACTTACTATGAGTTTGATGAAACAATTTGTCTTGTACTCAACTGATAAATGTTCTCTGCTGAACATTTTGAAGGGACTTTCTCACATCACGGTTTTGCGCCGCTTGTATCCAGTGGTGGATCAGCCAATGTGCATTCCGGTGCGCGATTGCCATTCCAGTGAGTATCTTTGGTCCCAACCTTTATCGGTTCTTCGAGATATGTATGTGCTCTATATTGCCACATCACCTTCGCAACCCGTTGAGCTTAAACGGATCTCCACATTTTTTGATTTGATCACGTAGATCAGGGATGCACAGACTTTTTAAGACTAAGGGCCACTCGGGCAAATTATGAACTGATGGCGGGCCGCCAGAAGTATAGGTAATTAAAGACAATAAAGAATTGATAAATATGTATTAAAATTGAAAAAGAATTTATTAATTTGAAGCGTGGCACTGCATAGTGCTTACAATTTTTTTATATTTGGCTCAAATTTACTTGTAGCAACACGTAAAACTGCTTCCAAACTTTCATTTGCAAGGCGGTTTCGATTTTTTGTTTTATTATTATTTAGTATTGAAAAGGTTTGTTCACATATATAGGTAGAACCAAATAAGCTGGCACATTTCAGAGCGTTTATGCGCAACTCTTTGTACGTATTTTTATCAATGCAGCGGTAAAAGTTCACCAAGTCTCCTTCGTTGAATTTGTTGCGTAAATCTTGGTCGTTTTGAATGTCGATAATTTCTAACTGCATTGACTCTGGCGCATTTTCAACTGAAATCGTGAAAGGATCGCTGAATATGTCCAACAGAGGTTTCACTTTTTTAAACTCCGAAAATCTGTCTTGAAAAGATTGAATCAAAATATCTAGCTTTTCTACATAACTGAAATTAATCGCAGTTTTATTGAATTTTTCAGCCATTTTCTTATAATTCGGAAAATGATTGTAATTTCCAGAATTCAATTGCGATCGGAAAAAAATCAGCTTGCATTGAAAGGATGATACATGAGCGTAGAGCTGGGATATCAGTTGATTTTTGCCTTGAAGCCGTGTGTTCAAGACATTCAAATGATTTGTAATGTCAACTAAAAAAGCCAAATCACACAACCAATCAGGATTTTTAAGTTCCGGGACATCCCTTTGCTTTTCCGCCAGAAATATTCCAATTTCTTCTATTAACTTTAGAAATCGTTCCAGTGTCAATCCGCCACCTTACTTCTGTATAATACAGTAAATCTCCATATTCGTTTTCGATGTCATCAAGGAATTGTTTGAATTGCCTGTGATTGAGTCCTTGTGATTTTATGAAATTTACAGTCGAAACTAACACTTTCATGACATTTTGAAATTAATTTTTTTTAGAACAGAGGGCTTCTTGGTGTATAATGCAATGCAACTGTAATGGTAGGGGGAATGTGGTATGAAAGAGCCAAGTTTTGAAAGAGCCACTATGAATTTCGCGGTAGTTTTCGAACGAATGATTCATGAATTATAATTTTAAGATAGCTACACTGACTAGATGTCACCCACAAACATTTGACACTTCATTGAAAATAAATGGGGTCGGTGCAACGTACTAAAGATTTCGTCGTCCTAAAGTAAGTTTTAGAGTACGTTTTATTTCTTTTTTGACGTTTACAACTACCAATCTAGCAGTAATATGATTACACTATAACTTTATGGATACTATGGCCTTACAATAGCATATTTATTTTTTCGTGTAAAATTTTGATTTCGTACTACTTTTTGAGATTAAATTTCTTAGGAGAATATGTTTTGAAAGAGCTGGGCTACTGTGCTATGAAAAAGCCGGCTCTTTCATAACCGGCTTTTTCAAAACTTATTTTTCATTACAATTTTAAACTTATATTTATTAATTATATGAATAATTACATTACTTTTTAACCGACTACCAAAAAGGAAGATATTCTCAATTTGGCGCGTAATTTTTTCTATGTATGTACATCGATTTCTCTAAGTTTTCTGCACTGATTCACGTATTTTTTTTTGTTAATCATTAGAAAAGTTTGCTAGGTGGTCTTATCTAAAAAAATTGACTACAACTCCTCAATCCTGACTTTAGAAAGACTGACGGGTATAATAATTATAAGAAAACGAAGAATGAGCAACGTTTCCTTACTTCAACATGCTTATACAAACAAAATTTATTTTTATACTTTGTAGTGACGTTTGAAATAGAGGTGTTCAATAGAATTTTTGTTATGATATTTTACTTTAGATACCAAACAATCTGAAAGAGCTAAAAAGAAGCGTAAAACACCTGCAGCATCTATAATTGAGGAAGCTGTAAGTAAAGTGATCAAGAAATGACAATCTATAAATAAACTGCCCTTTTCTTTAATTTTTTACGAGCTTATTTAGCTAAGATAGTATAAAAAGTGAAAATTATACTAAAAGCAATCAAGAATGGTATCAGTGTAAAATTTGTAGCGGTTAGGCACATGAATCCTGTGGCGTAAAAGGGAGGTTGCATTATTTTTGCCAAAAAGTTTTTTATTCATTGAAATTTGTTTTTGTTTTGAATTCTGTATTTTATTGTTTTTTTTTTTCTTTTTTGATTTTGAAATCTTTATTACTTAATATTTTTAATGAACAGACATTAGTCCAATATAGAAAGTTGGCAGATATTGGTCTCAAATAGAGAATTTTGTGATTTTCTTAGATTTAAGTAAACAGTTTATTTAAAGATTGCATTCTAAAAACATTTATTATAATAATAATAAATATCTTCAATAATATATTCGTTAATTTACATTTTAAGTCTTGTAACAATAACTTGGCTCTTTCAAAACTTTGGTTGGCTCTTTCAATGCCCATGAGTTATGAAAGAGCCGAATTTCGTATTTTTTATAAATGGCTAGAAATCCAAGAATATTGCTGATTTTGGAAAATGCTCAATGCTATTACGTACATAAAGGAATAGACAATATGATATGATACAAATTTTGTTATTTTCTTATTTCCTTATATCTTTTTTGTTCCCTTTTTTAAAACTGGCTCTTTCATGCCACATCTCCCCTACTATGTAACAAAGGTTGAGATTTGAAAGTGAAGTCTGAAGACAGATGTTTACCTACTCAAATCTTTCGTTTAGATCCAAGCTTAACTTTGTAATCATTAAATTACACCTTTATAAATTAAATCAAAGTTGGCAATTTTTCTTTGGTGGAGACCCAGCTTTACAGAAACTTTTGTCACCAACACGTGTTGACAATACAAAAGTTGGCAATTATTCTTTTGTGGAGCAGCTTTAGGTTGGATCGATATATTGACCCCTGTTTGGTAAAGACTGCTGCTCCATTAATATCATCTCACTGGTATCGGTATATTATTATTTCGTGTTCATTTATTCGCGGGTCTGGTCGTGACAC
The DNA here is from genome assembly GCA_920104075.1 of Melanargia galathea. Lineage (NCBI taxonomy): Eukaryota > Metazoa > Arthropoda > Insecta > Lepidoptera > Nymphalidae > Melanargia > Melanargia galathea. Next base: position 16,448,196 of record OV049871.1, on the reverse strand, counting down.
CACAATGAAACCTTTCACCCACTTACTACCGCTACCTGTTGCTGCTGCCCGCCCAAATAATCTAGATCTCAGGTATACCTATATCGAGGTATTATCTATCTATCTATACCTACATATAATAAAATCGTAGAATTTCCGTATCTGTACATTAAATATTTTTGCAAAATAATAACTGGGGGGTGTTAGGGATAAGTAATGGAACATAAAAAAGCTATTTTTGAAATTTTTGTCTGTTTGTCTGTTTGTCTGTATGTTTGTGCGCGCATCACGCAAAAACCACTGAATGGATTGAAGTGAAACTTGGCACGATTTAAGTTCATACTATGGAGTAACATATAGGATACGGATATCCATATAGGATTATCCCGAAATTCAGCACGGTTCCCTTGGGAGAGGGGATGAAAGTTAAAATGTGTACTTAGCTGTAATTCATTAACGCGTGGTCCGATTTCATTCATTCTTTTTTTGTTAGAAAGGGTATACTTTAAAGATTACCGACTTATCTCTGAAAAGTTGGATCGATTTTGATGGGACTCTCTCTGGCGGATGGTTACATTTTGATCTACCTAAACATCCGCCAGTGAAATTTTATCAGTTTTTAGCAAGGTTGAGCTCAAAAGAGCTTAGGAAAAACAAAATGATTCCCACGGGATTTTCAAAAACCAATATCCACGCGAACGAAGTCGCGGGTTTCCGCTTGTATTACAATATGTTTCAAAAGATGTGTTTTAAAAAATATATAATTTTTTTTTACTGTATACGGGTGTAAGGGCACCGCTAAAGAAAACAAAGACAGGTAACAGTAGTGATGATTACATACAAGATACGCACAAAAAAAAACGCGAAAAATAAAATAAAAATATTTCCTGTATATAAAAAAAGTTCGCAATGTAATGTAACGTTCGCCTTATACTTACCCTGTATCCCATAGATTGGGACTTGGGAGGAAGCATCTGATAGATAGTAGGGCTTAAAGTATACTTAGGTAACTAATAATAATAATAATGTCCTCCTGACCGAATTTCGGCCACGGCGGCCAATCTCAACCGAGGCAGAGACTAGCCATCTGCGCAGGAGATATTATAGTGCACAAGTGTGTGCGCATACACAGGTGCACTCTCTATTCCCTCACGAGATGAGAGTGAGGGAATACCTCACTCTCATAGTCCGATGGGACGCCATATGCGACACGACCGGAGAGAGATTAGGCGCAGGACCGACGGCTTTACGTGCTCTCCGAGGCACGGGGGTGTATCTAACACCGCCAACTTAGGTAACTACTTAACAACAAAACAACAAGTTGTTGACTTGTTGACCCTTTCTGGTGGTTTTGAGCTGCTACGATTTACCAAGTCTAAATGTGCATAAGCCTTTATTGTTTGCAAGTAGGTACTTCTATTGCGTAGTTTACATAATAATTTCGAAACACGTTTACTCTCTAGCAAGTGTGACCTCATAATACGACATTAACATTTCACCTGGTTTTAACACGTTTTCGGCATTACCTTTGAGGTTTACGTTTATTTTAGAAATAAAAAAAACCGGCCAAGTGCGTGGCGGGCCACGCGCAGTGTAGGGTTCCGTAGTCACAATCCTCGAAAAACAGATATAGGTAACTCCTTAACCTGTGAACCCTACTTAGCCCGAGCCGTGATAGTTTTCCTTTTAAAATTGATTATATACCCTACTGCTGTGAATTTTTTCAAGTTCCTATATACTGCCATTTGGCTGATAGAGGGGGGGACACTTGACTCTAATAAAAATTTGCACTTTAAAACATCATATTTTACAAACGGATCTAGAAATCGAAAAATGATGTTCCCACATCCACAGTATTTTTAAAAGACCTATTCAACGATACCACACACTATGGGGTAGACGAGAAAAAAAGTATTCATCTCCACTTTACATGTAGGGGAGCTACCCTAAAAAAAATATTTATCAAAATTTTATTTCACCACTTTGTCCGCGTGATTAATATTTATACTCATGCCAAATTACGGATTTCTAGCACTAATAGTCTCTGAGATTAACCGAGGACGGACGGACAGACGGACAGACGGACAGACGGACGGACATGGCGAAACTATAAGGGTTCCTTGTTTACTACGGAACCCTAAAAAGATAAGAGATTTTTTTTGTAAATTATGCTCTTGTAAATAGATAATGCAAAATGAACCTACTTGCTATAATTATGTAAAACCATAGAATTTATCCTAAGATCTTATTACTTAGTCTTTTTTTTTTCAAATTTTAGTCATAAAATTTGGAAAAAAAAGACTTATAAGATATACTATAAGTAACCTCCAATTAGCTCAATCGATCAGATACGATACTATGGTGGACTTAACTATTTTTATGTACGTTCATTTATATTTAGCGTTCCGGTACGATCCCGCGTAGAAACCGCGTAGAAGCGTTGATAAAAACTGCCATTTAATCTTTTTCCGGTTAGCCCGCTTCCACTTTAGGCTGCATCAAGTGAGATCGCAGTCAAGGGTAGATGAATGAAAAAAAAATCCACACCCATAACCGAGGATATATTATAGAGATACTTTTATTATATTGGAACCCTCGTAGTTTTAGTTTTAAGGTTTTCGTAAGTAATTATCACCATTACCTGTTCTTAAATTGACGTTCAAAAAGTGTACACGTACCATTTTTGAATAAAGTTTATTTGAATTTGAATTTTTAATATATTTCAGTTCCGTATATCGGGTAAGGCCGCGGGGCTGGCCTAGTACGCCTTGACATGGCGTCATAAACACTATGTTATCTCGTAAAGGAAACTTGAACCGTTAGATCTTTTGGCCGGCCGGCTGTGGAGGTCATTTGTCATTTTATCTGATAATAGCGAGACGGAACTCGACTGACTTACTGAATTTTAGTGCTTTCAGTTAACCGTTGCACGACTATTTTTTTTTTATTAGATACAGTGCGATAGATATTTAAGGAGGAAAGAGGTTTTGACTGTAGGAAATTATATTTAGAGGAATGGGGATATTTCTGTTTTACATAATTGCTAAACTTACCTAAAATTAATGACAGGTCTAAATAAGTAGGTATACATATTTCTATCTCTTTTACAATGCTCCCTGCTGCGGTAAAATATTTTTTTTAAATTTTTTTATTTGGTACCTTTTGCGAAATCCAAAGCACATTGATGCATTTGGGTGATAAATATTAAATAATCACAAAAAGGGAGACAAGAAATGATTATTACTTTCTTTTACCGTAACTGGTCTAACGTTAGGTTTTAGATACCAGAGTGCTTAGTCTCAGTTTGGAGCGCTCCGTAACTTTTTAGTATACTATAAGTATACTATTGATCGAATCACCATGACTTCAGAGTAAAATGGACCTAAAATAAAAGTCTTTGGGTTCATTTTGCTCTGAAGTCATTTGTGATTCGATCAATAGTATACTTTTAGTTTTGGAGCACTTCAAACTTAGACTAAGCACTCAGCTTCAATTATTTAGCAAAATGCTTTAACGCTTTATTTTAATACACGCTTCGGCTATACATTTTCTACGGATTTCCTATTCAAAATTGTCATATGTAATAAAATACAATTTAATGATTGTATATGAGGTGTTTCCGCATTTACAATACAGTATATTTCACACGAAAAGACCAATATTTCCTGCCGAGGCTCAATAACGACATAAATCGCTTTAAAAGTTACAGTTCTCACCATTGAAACGATGAGTCGAGCCTATTAGGTATCAACAGGTAAACTGAGGTTAACTATGCCCAAAACTAGTGAGAGATACGCCATACAATTTGTATGAGACAATCTGCAAGTTGTAGTTACCAGGTTGAAGATCGAGATAACGCCACGGCAGCCGCGCTGAGACTACCTACTGTCGATTTTATCGCGCCTCGCTATAGGTATATGTATATGTGTATCTGCGCTACGCAAAACAATACCCGTAGTCTATGTCATTGATAGAGAGTAGAGACCAATAGAAGCAATAGGAAAAACAATCGTCTCATTTTTAATTTCTGTAAGTAATAAAACTGTATGTAAAGTAAAGTAACGCCCATGCGATTCTACTAAGAAGCGCTCTACGCAACTTATAGTCTGATTTTTAATTCGGTGGAATTCTGACAGTTGTCATTTAAACACAATTAGTTATTTGTATGAAAAACAGGGTTATCACCTGAAGTTCGATTTTACCCCAAACTAAAGTAGGTACCTGAAGTATCTGTCAGGCATTTGTCATATCGATATACACACGTGCAGCAATTGATTTTTATTTTTATGTAAGTTTTGAATTTGTTATATTTTTTGTGGGAACTGTTTTATCTCTGGTATCACTAAGAAACGTCAGAATTTCACGGAATTAAAAATCAGAGTGTAGTGCGCTATCGAAACATCCACAGGAAAAGGTGTTTTTCGTAGAGTTAAGTTGGTTGCTATTGTAACGACTGTTGTATAATTTTGCAGCAAGTGAAAATATAGTATGACAGTCGGTTATTTTGCAAATGAAATCAAAGAAAGCTCGTTTTTCGCAGTTTAAAGAGCTACGTAAAAAGAATAATTACCTTACTGTATGGTTTACACTGAACGTAGCTCGAGGTATGGACCCCCAGTGCTGACAATTAAAGTTAAAACTTTGCTCGAAATACTTGTTGCATTTTTATTTGCGTATTGAATGCAGGTCACGTCGTAGTCAGGCCGTGTAATAGGGGGCAAATAGCACCTGGCAAGGTTGCGAGGTCACCCGTGCTCGTAGACTAAATTATAAAATAATTATTATGACCTACTTACTGTATAGATACGCCAGTGTTATAATCTCAATTTTATAGAATTTTACATAATATGTATATTGTATACCTAGTGTAGGTACGTGTAGGTACGTGTAAGTGTAGGTACAAGTACGCTTCTCGGGTGTAAAAAAACTGGTAATCGTACGTAACGATGTCACAACTCATAACAGTAGAGTTAGTACGAGTTTGGACATTGCGACAACGTTAATCGATTTTGAGAATCGATACACAATAACTTTCAAGTAACTACTAACTATGCAATTGTGCATTGTAGAGTCTACATCTCCTGATGCGCCTGATTGCCCTTCTTAACGTGTAGAATTGTAAGCACCATTCCGAACCAGTGGTAGATTCATTTGTCGATTCAAAAGCACTTGTAAAAGTTTATCCGAATAAAAAATATGTCTTAGACTTGCCTTTACACAAGTTTAAGAACTTTCTTAAAAGTATGCTCATAAAAAAAGCTTATTATACAACTGAAGATTATATAAACGATAAAAAAGCTTGGATTTAACTCGTTCCAGCAATGCGCGAGACGGCATTTCAATCATGTACATTAATAATAATAATTGTTATAATGTTATTTTTAAAAAGAGCAACCGCCGAGTTTCTTACAGGTTCTTCTCGGCTGGAACTGCATTCCGAACCTGTGGTAGACTCAATCGACGATTCAAAAGCACTTGTAAAAGTTTATTTGAATAAAAAACTTTTCTATTCTATTCTATTCTATTCCTGAGAATGCTCCGGTGTTGGAGCGAAACGATCGTCGAGTTTATATTGGTGGTAAATTTGTGTGGTGTTACATGGTGGTGGTGCTTGGGGTTCACTTGTTTGCTTGTTTTTCCTGTACATTTAACAGCAGGAGGGCTGACACGGCATAGCACATGCTGCTTGTTTACCATAAAAATTTGACTGTTTTGCGGATTATAGCAAAATAATTTTAACTTTTCATCATTTAAAAGAGCTTGACTTGTATACGTATAAGTTTTGAGTACATCTATGCACCTACAGTCAGCGGAAAATTAGCAAAATAAAAATAGTTTTTACCATCGAACTATTACGCTTAGAATGGAAGTTTCTAACAAATTTCCGCTCGAAACGTAAGCTATAAACCAACCCATGTGTGCCCTGTAATTACATTTGCCGACACGCACACAAGCGCATGAGTACCTTGAGCACTGACGCGACGATAGCCTTTTAGGCTTGCTAAAAACGGCTTATCGCCGCGTCGACGACTGCCTTTCTTTACCTATTTATTCTAAGGTTTTTACTTTATTTGCGACTCTTAATTAAAGGAATTTATGTCCGCTTTAAGATAATGTTAGTTAGTTTCCGTGACTCGAAGTGTATCAACGTTGTCGAGATGTGCTAAGTCGTTCTAAGCACACTAATGAAAAATTTATTAAGGTTTAGACAACGAGGAGCGTGGTGTGGGACCTAAGCTACACGACCTGTTATTATCATCCTGTGCACATTATCTATGTTTCAACTTTCGTGGTGATCTTTCGGCTGGATGCTCATTGACTACGAACGTCTGAGCGATTGCTTCTTTTCACCGTTAAGCTTCTCTAGACGCTGTTGGCTGCCAGAGACGTTAAAAGCTCAGGCAATATAAGCCAAATGTGCGGCCAGTCCTGGGGGCTGGTCAGAGCTGAAAATTTCGTGAAGCATAATTTACTCAGCGTTATAATATTCATTTCAATATTACGAAAGAAAAATTTGTATGGTACGGAACGTAATGGAATGATTATATATAATCTGTACTCCGATGGCTCGTTGTCTTCCTCGAAAATGTATTTATAAACAAAGTTACCCGCCTACCAGCACTTTAACGATAGTTTTGCCCAAAAAGAGTGGGAGGTCGTAGGCGGTGGTGGTAAACAAATGGCCCCCTGTCGGACGTTTTGTGAGCCCTCTTAAACAGGAGCCTTTAACGATGGCCCTTATTGTGAGGAGCTTATTTATTGTTTGAACAATGTGGTCGGTAAGGGCGCCGATCGACTGGAGTGTTTTATGACCGACTAGATGATGCCCACGGCTTCGCCCGTGTGTATTTAGGTTTGTAAAAATCTCGTGGGAACTTTGATTTTCCAAAAACAAAAAGTAGCCTATATGTAGTAAGTAGTAACCCGTCCACAAAACGGAAAAATTCCGAGGGATCCTTACGATTTCGGAATGCAATTCCTTACAGCATCAGGGTTGAGGAGTTGGACATGTACCTACTCGAGGTCATCTATACTAATAAATAAAATTGAAGTGTCTGTCTGTAATATCGAAATAACTACCTCATATTAAGCTCATATGGTTATTTGAACGCTACCATAACCGAATCACACGTTTTTAAAATTTTTGTCTGTCTGTCTGTCTGTCTGTCTGTCTGTTTGAACGGGTTAATCTTCGGAACGGCTGAACCGATTTTGACGGGACCTTCACATACAAGTAGAGAATTAACCAGTGAGTAACATAGGCTACTTTTTAACCGACTTTCAAAAAAGGAGGAGTTGTGTTTTTCTACCTATGTACACCGATATCTCCGAGATTTCTGAACCGAATTGGCGTAATTTTTTTTTTAATCGATAGAGAAACATTGCGACCCTGTTCTATAAAAAATTTGGATTCCAACTTCTCAATCCTGATGCTGTAGGGGACCTAATCCCCAAAACTAATGGGTTTTAGAAAGTTTCGGTTATTTAAATTGATATTGGGGGTACCAATTAAAGACTTTATCGTTGAATGAACTCGAGTAGGTACATATCCAACTCCTCAACCCTGATGCTGTAAGGAATTGTATTCCAAAATCGTGGGGATCCCACGGGATTTTTCCGTTTTGGGGACGGGTTTCTACAGATAAGCTACTTTTTGTTCTGGAAAATCAAAAGTTCCCACGGGATTTTTAAAAACCTAAATCCACACGGGCGAAGCCGTGGGCATCATCTAGTTCAACAATAAAGTCTTTAATTGAAAGAAAGAAAGAAAATTATTTTATTTGATCACACAACACACAAAGAAATAAAATATAGTTAACAAAAAAATATATATACAATAAAATTAAACTGGTATCCCCAATATCAATTTAAATAACCGACAGTGCCTAAATCCCATTAGTTTTGGGGATCAGATCCCCTACAGCATCAGGATTGAGGAGTTGGAATCCAAATTTCGTAGGACAGTATCGCAATGTTTCTCTATCGATTAAAAAAAAAATTACGCAAATCGGTTCAGAAATCTCGGAGATATCGGTGTACATAGGTAGAAAAACACAACTCCTCCTTTTTTGAAAGTCGGTTAAAAAAGTAGCCTATGTTACTCCCTGGTTAATTCTCTACTTGTATGTGAAAGTCCCGTCAAAATCGGTTCAGCTGTTCCAAAGATTAGCCCGTTCAAACAGACAGACAGACAGACAGACAGACAGACAGACAGACAAAAATTTTAAAAACGTGTGATTCGGTTATAGTATCGTTCAAATAACCATATGAGCTTAATATGAGGTAGTTATTTCGAAATTACAGACAGACACTTCAATTTTATTTATTAGTATATATATAGATTTTTATTATGACCGATTTATCGTAAACTGAAAGGGCATGGATGCATAAATTAGGGCTTTACGAAAATAGCTTTTTCGAAAAAATAATATTAAGTATATACTTAATGTATTTACAGACGTGATATTAAACAAAGAGTTTGGAAAATAATTTAATACAAGTTACAGAAACACTGGGATTTTCACAATATTTTTATTTTTTGGTACCAGCAACTATAATTTATAAAATACTAGCTTCTGCCCGCGGCTTCGCCCGCGTGAATTTTGGTTTTACCGAAATCCCGTGGGAACTGTGGATTTTTCCAGGATAAAAAGTATAACGAAGGGTACCTATAAACCTTGTCGATATGTACAAAGTCGTACTAAGCATACAGACAAAGTTCAGACTTGTCATTGACGAAAAAGTGTCCCGATCGCGATACGAGAATCCGAATGTCTGCTTCGAGTCTTATCTTCAGAACTCGTCAACAATAAGCTCGCGATGGATTGTCAGCGGCTCGCGACTCGCAGAATAGTTTTCACTCTAATTACTAAACTGCGCTTGCATCACTGCTCGTTATTCAGAACCATTAAACTGTCGATTCGCAGTCCAAATCTGAGATTATCTTCATGTCGCTAGATTATCTGCGGTCGTTGCGCAACCGCGTTCGGTTCCTATTGAAAGGACAGTAAACAAAAGTTTCGAAAGTCTATTTTATATTAATAATAATCATTTAGTCGTAAAAGATTTAAGTGAGATTGTTATACAATGTGCGTTAAGTTAACTAGCTTACCGCTTAACCGTTGGCAAATTGATGTTGTTTTAGTTATAAAGTTTACTTAGGTCTTAGAACACGGCATAAGATTAAAGTAAGATTGCATATTTATCATAACCTGTTAGTGTTTTGGCAATATAACGTAGGCATATATATAGAGAAATCGTGCATTCGAGATAATGATAAGGATAATTAATGTGGGAGTGTTTTTCTTTAACTAGCTCATGACTTCATGTTGGTGATGACGATAAAAATATCCGGCTATATTACTTGTGGGGTTCTTCTCAGACCAGTGGGTCTATTCTCTAACTTAGTTATCAACTGTAAATGAAAGCCACCGAATTAGTTCGAATTACATTGTAGTTTTACTGTGTGAAATGAAATCACTGTTTATATTTCACATAGTAAAGCAGCAATGTATATCGAACTTATTACTATCGCAATTGAGGTATCCTCGTAGCTCTAGTTCTACTGAAATCTACATCACCTTTGAGCGCTAAAGGAATTTTTGACTATTCTTACATAAATAGGTATCCACTGCAGTCCGTTTTTACATGATTTGCAGTTCGTACTGATTAGAATAGAATAGAAAAGTTTTTTATTCAAATTTATAAAAAAAAAAAAACTTTTACAAGTACTTTTGAATAGTCAAACGAATCTACCACTGGTTCGGAATGCCATTCCAACCAAGAAGAACTAGCAAGAAACTCGGCGGTTGCTCTTTTCCAAATTTACAATATCAATATAACAATTTTATGTTAAGTACATGATTGAATTGCCGTCTCGCGCATTGCTGGAACGAGTCAAATCATATTGGTAGTCAGAAAGTGCGATATCTGTTGCCATTTTTTTTTATAAAATCACTGCTTGAAGTGGCTTAATTTGTCTCGACATTAAGTAGGTAGCTACTTATTTTCTCACGAACTTCCATCTTGCTCCGAATTAATATAAATAAGTATTTCCCATTGCGTGTAATAAAAGTTTTTGTGCATGCGGTGTAAAGGGCCGAACCATATTTGGGGTAGAAAATTAAGTGAGTATTTATGTTTTTACATAAAATTTTCAACATGAATATGCAAATATATACCTACGTATCTAGATCTACTAAGGGAGATAAATGAATTTGAATCATTTAATTATACTACTTAGGGCCTGTTTCACAACTGGCAGATAAACTTTATCTGACGAATAAATTAGACATTTTCACAGTTTTTAGGGTTCCGTACTCGAAGGGTAAAAAACGGAGCCCTATTAATGTCACTCGGCTGTCTGTCCGTCTGTCCGCCGGTCACAGGTCTCTAGCTCGCAGACGAAATGAGTTACAAACCTGAAATTTTGGTATTTAGTGTAAAACGTTAACCCAAAATCAAATATTGAATTAGAAATTGAATTAAATTATTTTTCAGGGGGGCTCCCATACATGAAAAAGGAGCCGGAAAAAAAAAATTTTTCTTTACCCTAGCTTGTGGGGTATCATTGTTTAGAACTCATTAGAGTATAGTACAAATATATATTTTTTTAATTTTTATCTCAAAAAATAAGGGAATGGGAGGCCATCAAAGTTGTCAGTTTTAGACCATTTTTGTGACGGGGGCTATCTCAAAAACTAAACTAGTTGGGAATATGATATTTCAGTATATTATGTACTATATGCTCTATTTAAACAACAAATACTGAAAACAACGATTTATTAAATAGTTTATAAGCTGTGACCAAACTAAACGAACATTTTTTTGGGTTTTTCTTTCACGGTTTGTTGCGATGGCTAGCTCGGAAATTAAATATTTCTTAGACCCAAAATATTATATTGTTCATAATTATGTACGGAACCCTGAAAGAGCGAGGCCTGACTCGCACTTGGCTGATTTTTATTCAATACTAACTGCCAAATCGTCTTTATTCGTCAGATAACGTTTATCAGAAACCTATGCAAAATTAGCAAGATCATTGTTAATGTAATAAATGACACCTATACCCGTATTACTAATTCCCTGGAATTCTGACGTTTCGTAATGTTACCAGATATAAAACAATTCCCACAAAAAGATAAAAAATTCAAAACTTATGCAAATACAAATCAACTGCCGCATGTAGATATGACAAATGCCTGACAGACACTTCATGGTGATAATGTCATTCGACATCCATTTTTGAATAAATTTTATCAATGTGCTTCTTTTGTTTTCTGCTGCTGTTAGTGTGCACTTTCTAGTTTCCACTCTTGGTGTTTTCTATTTTAAGGCAACACGAGTAATATTATTACGCGGCATATGGCTTTTTATGATGACAGGGAACTAAAGTAGTTTGGGGTAAAATCGTACTTCGTAGATGTTAACCCTGTTCTCCATACAAATAACTCATCTGTAAATGACAATGACAGCTGTCAGAATTCCGGGAAATTAGTAATACGGGTATAAGTCCTTTTTTCTTTCTTTGAATTTAAGGCTGCAGCAGATGTTTTTCATACTATGGTGTCATTGGTCAATGGTCAGTGCCCTGACATCGACTTTGACGAGAGAAGATTTCTTTAAATTAATTTATTTGTCAATTAATCTCCTCCAGATTGGTTTATTAGTCGACAGGGTTACTTCGTTCTGTTAGGAGGGCCGGCACGACAGTCTTTTTAAAAAAAAAACCACAAAAAACTTTCCACTGAATTTAATTATTAAAAAGGAAAATTACATACAAGGTCTTAACCGCAAGTAGCCTACTGGCTAGGAACCAACTGAGCGGTGGCTAATTCTGGACTGAACTGACTGGCCGCATGGCATCAACTGCTTTTATATAATTTAGTAATGCTGATGCAGCGAGTCATTCCATATTAAAATAGTTTATAACATTTCCCCCCTTTAAGACGGAGCTTTAATTTAAAATAAAGCGTAGTAAAATAAAAGAACTAGGATAAAAAGGAGAGAAATAGTAAAATAAAAATTATTCTTAAAGTTACATACATTCTATTCTGAACTAGGATAAAAATTAAGTAAAATTCGTAATTCAATTATTTGATAAATTTCTTTTGGAGGCACTAAGGTTTCCGAGATCTACAGGTGTGTAGTCTTCGTCATCTGTGATTTGTGACATTTCGATTGAATTATGAATTTTGTTTTCTTTATGTGAAATCTTTCTACGATTACACTGATTAAAAATTTGAATACATAATTCGCTTCTATTTGACTTAAAATATTTAAAAATTTTATAACTTAGAAATAGGAAAATTAACGAAATTATTATATAAGTAAAAGTAGAATAATACGAGCTATATTTTATAAAATGAGATTCCTCTTGGATCTTATTAATTTGTAACTCAAGGTCGTCAAATTGATTCATTGAATGCTTTAAGGAATCTAAGTTAATATTACTCAGATGTATTGGTGATAAAAGAGGAATCGTTTTGTTCACAATTTCTTGATTGCAGCAGTCATCATTGATTATGTCGAAATTAATGTTGGGATTATTGTTACTAATAGTTAAGTTTGAAATAGTAGAAGGTAACAATTGAATAGTTTTAAAATAACCGATGCAATCATTGCTAAGTTTTAAAATTCCGGTGCCGGATATGGAATAATCTTTAACATAATTATTACAATTTACAGTTAACTTACTCGTTTTCGATTGTACATATATCCATTGGTTATTTCTTAACTTATGCCATATATCAATAAGGCCATACAGGATTTTCGATTCGCATTCGCTTGGTAAGGATAAGGTTACTTCGGTTAGAAGCTTTGTTTCACATGACGGATTCGAGTTAGTGGAGTAAATTGATTCTAATTTACAGATAGAGTTCTCATTATTTATAATAGTACAATCCCTTAAGGTATCTAACAATGCGTAATTTAATCTATCATCAGTTATAGCTAAATAGGGTTTGGTAGGTTTTATAAGGGCAAAACTTTTAGGTTGTCCTTCGTAGTGAGGAGTCGGGAGAGGGATTGTTTTGTAAATATTATACTTGATAGGAGATATAAGAGGGATTTGCATTACAAATACTATCTTATTATTATAGAAATAGGAAACTAACTTAGATATATCTATAATTGTATGTATGTTTTCGATGCTTAATGGTACAGGAAAATCTAAACGCTTATTAATTGAGTTTCTGTGTTTAGAAATTTCATCGTAAAATTTTACAGGACTTAAAACAGAAGGATGTAGAATATTAACTTTTGAAAACAAAATTGCGTTAATTACAGTGTCAAGAAAATTAGAAATTGCTAGTAAAGAGCTTTCAATTATGTTAACCAAGGTATTAAATCTGGTTAGGTACATTAATTTTTCATTATCACTAGTGACGTGAGACAATATGTCATTTAATTTATTAATCTGAGAATTTAATTTTATCTCGTTTTGATTTAATCTAGAGATGGTGGAATTAAAAGTATTAATTGACGATTTTACAACATGAATATTTTCTTTCATTAAATTAAACATCTCGGATTCGGATCTTTGACAAGAGTTAATAGCAGCGTCATATTTTCGAGCATCTTCAGCATCTAAGGTGCCAAAGAAAAACTTCAAGATTTCGCCACCAAATTCTAGAGATCTTTTAAATCTTGTGGGGTTTTCATTAGAGATGATATGGGACAGAGATTGAGTCTTGAGGTAATTTGATTCTAGAAGTACTTCGATTGGACTAAAAATATCTTTACAGCTAGAATACTCTTCTGGTTGCAACTTAGCACAAATTAAAGAAGTTTTAACAATGAGCCTGTTAATTTTGTCAAGCTGCGGTTCCAATGAGACTGTGTCGAGGTGCGTGATTACTCTCCAATAATCGTTATAGAAATAAATGTTAGTGATAGGGTCAAAATGTATACCAGGACTATGCGTGATAGGTGTAATTATTGATTCAGGCGAGACGTAGGAGAAAAATCTGAAAAGAAGGATAACTTAGGTTACAGCAAGTTTAATTAGGTTAGTATGGTATTTAACATGTTTTCTGTTAATTAATAAGGTTACGTTATGTTTCCCATTTACTTTAATTATTTTATAAGGGCCTTTCCATATCGGAGATAAGGCTTTGCGTAGCCTGTGATGGTGTTTCAAGTATACCATGTCACCAACTTGGTAATTTATGTTGGGGTTGGAATTCGAATCGTAGATTTTCTTTGAGGACTCTTTGCTTGCGCTGATATATTCCAAAGCCTTTTCACGGCTTACTTTCATTCTATATTGAAGAGCACGGACATATTCGTGGTATGTGACGTTATTATTGGTATCGTATAGAGAGTTAGGGAGAGTTGGTTTATGTCCAAACAAGAGTTCGAATGGAGTGAATTGAGTAGTTGTGTGAGGTGTAGTATTGTATGCGAGAATGGCTGTTGCTAGGTAGCAATGCCAGTCATTTTGATTTTCATTAACAAAAGATTTTAAATATTCTTTCAGAGTAGCATGGCTGCGTTCCAGTGCACCATTAGTCTGGGGATGATAAGGGCTAGAAAATAAGGGTTTAATTTTGAAAATATCGGTAACTTGTTTAAACAGTTCTGATGTAAAAGTCATGGCTTGATCTGTGAGGATCATTTTAGGAATCCCAAATAAGGACATAAAGTGAACTAGAGTACGAGCTACTTCATCACTTGTTGAGGAGATCATAGGATAGGCACATGTGAATTTAGTAAGGTCATCTTGCAAAGTCAAAATGAACTTAAACTTTTGGAAACCTGCTTCAGGTAAAACACCAACTATATCTAGAGCTAAGCGCTCAAAAGGTTTTGTACTCGTGGATGTAATGACCATAGGAGCTTTATTACAAGCGCGTAGAGGTTTGTTGACTTGGCATAGTTTGCAAGACTTTACGTAGCGTTCTATGTCAGTTCTCATTCCTTTCCAGTAGTAGGAAGCTTTTATTCGACTATACATCCTATTTACACCAGGATGTCCAGCTATTGGAGTGTCGTGATTCTCTTTGAGGATTTTAGGAACTTCAGTTGGAGTTGGGAATATTATTTGATTTTTATAAATGTGTATAATGATATTAGTGTTATGAAATATGTAAGAAATAATATTATAGATTTTAGTATAAGATAGTTTAGTAAAAGGCTCAGAGAAATCGGAGATAGCTAGTTCATTGACATCGGAGTGATGTAATATAAGTTCATTACGAAGCGTCATCAAAGTGTCATATATGGAGCGAAAAGTTGTCTCATCGTAATGATGAACTTTAGTAAAAAGAAAATAATATGTTTTATTATTGTTTGTAACCGACTTTACTGTGCATTGTTTACGTTCGGCTTCTAACAATGAAGCGGTGTCAGTTATCTTCGATAATATTTCCTCACAATGCGGCATAGAGTTGTCGAAATCTAGAGAAACAGGACATGCAATGATATTGCATTTAGAGAGATGTAAAGCTTGTGAGTGTTCTTCAATTTTTGTGTTCTGATCTGGTAAAGAATTAGTAAATTGTTTCTTGAAATATGCCTCGTAGGAAAGTTTATTAAGATTATCCGTATTTATAGCATGAATTGGGATGCGAGACAGGGCGTCTGCATTTGAATTTAATTTTCCAGGTTTATAAACGATCTCGTAATCGTATTCCTCAAGTTTGAGGCGCCAACGGACGAGTTTGGAACCAGGATCTTTGACATTGAAAAGCCATACTAAGGGGCGGTGATCTGTTACGATCTTAAATTTAGTGCCGTAGAGATAGGGTCGAAAGGTTTTAACGGCGAATAAAATAGAAATTAACTCTTTTTCTGTTGTTGAGTAATTACCTTCTTGTTTGTTTAAAGTTCTGGAAGCATAGGCTATCGGTTTGTCCTTACCAATAGGGCCTTGAGATAGTACTGCGCCAACAGCGTAGTTGCTGGCGTCTGAGGTAACGATAAATGGTTGAGAAAAATCGGGATATTGAAGAAGAGGAGCTGACGTTAGTTTTTCTTTCAGGAGGTTAAAAGCTTGATCTTGTTCTGTAGACCAATGAAAAGTAGCATCTTTCTTGAGTAAAGATGTCAGAGGCTTTGTGATTTTGGAAAAGTTGTCAATAAATCGGCGATAATAGCCAACGAGACCAAGGAATGATTTTATTTCTTTAGGGTTTTTAGGAATTGGAAAATCGCAGACAACTTTAATTTTGTCTGGATTGGGAGAGACACCTTTATCGGTGATGATGTGTCCTAGATAAGTGACTTCTCTTCTAAGAAATTCGCACTTATCGGGCTGGAGTTTGAGATTGAACTCTCTGAAACGATCAAAAACCATTTTCAATTTTTCGCAATGAGATTTGAGATCTGCACTATAGATAATACAGTCATCTAGGTAGACGTAGCAATGTAGACCTTGAAGACCTGATAATACTGTATTCATAAGACGTTGGAAGGTACTGGGAGCGTTCTTGAGTCCAAACGGCATCCTAGTAAATTCATAGTGACCTGTAGAATCATTTGTGTTGACTACAGTGAAACCAGTTTTAGGTGCGTCTGACGGATTCAGAGGAATTTGATGAAATCCGGAAACTAAGTCTAGTGTGCTAAAATATTTTGAATGACCTAGTTGGTCTAGGATATCCGTGATGAGGGGAATAGGATAGACTTCGGATACAGTGGCGTCATTGAGGCGACGATAATCAATAACTATCCGCCATTTCTTTTTTCCAGATGCATCCATTTTTTTGGGAACCACCCAAACAGGGGCATTCCAGGGAGAAATAGAGGGTTTTATAATTTTTTGTTGTAGCATCTTCTGGATTTGGGAATCGACTTCGTTTTTATGACATTCGGGAAAACGATAAGACTTTACATTGATAGGAGGATTAGTACCCGTGTCAATGGAGTGTTGAATAGCATTAGTATGAGTTAATGTGTCTCCTTCGAGATAAAATATATCAGAATACTCAGAACAGCACTCTAATAGAGCTTTTCTTTCTTCGTCGTTAAGATGTGAGTGTCGTATGAGATTTAGAACACGGTCGAGTCGATTTGAGGAAGAATTAGAAACATGATTGATAATCTCGGGAGATTGAGACAATTGGCGTAATTCGGAAAAGTCTATAGGAGTTAAATGGACCTTGAAGTCTTGGATTTCTATTTGAGATTCAGTGGTGTTTAGAACAGAGACATTAACTTTATAATTAGGCTTCAAACTTACTATACAGTTTGCTATATATACGCCTTCCGATATAGAATCGAGTATGAGTGCGTCCTTTAAGTGACGTAACTCGGACTTGTCATTTGAGATAGTACATTCCACAATAGCTTCGGAGCGAGCCGGTATTATATACTTAGGGCTAGAATAATGTATCGGTATAATATGATTTGAAATAGTAAGTGATTTAGTATTATAGTCGATATTAGTATGAAAATAATGTAGAAAATCGGTACCTAAGATACCATCTGATTCCAGATTCAGAGCGTCAGTTATGACATGGAATTTAAAAGAAATGATTTGGTTATTTATGATAAAGTTAAGTATAGTTGATCCTAATGTTTCGCTATAGGAGTCTTTATCATTTATGCCTTTGAGTTTTATAATTTCTCGAGATAGCTTGGGCTCTGCTAATAAGCACGAGCGCTTGATAATGCTGACACTTGCGCCTGTGTCGACTAAGAAACGGAGAGGTTTTTTATTACATTCTATTTGTAAATATGCATGAGGTAGAGACACCAACCTTTTTAGGGTGCTTGTTTCAAAAATCGGGACGTCTTTAAGAGGCGATAAGCTTTTGCCTGCTTTGAATTGGGAGTCATTTTGAATGACTTCAGACGTGAGACTCAATTGATCCTTTAAAGGAAACTGAGATTTAAATGATTTAGTAGTATAAGAACTGGTATAAGAATTAGGCTTGGATATAGTATTCGAGCAATCTTCTTTGGAATGCTTTGTGTTTGATTTTGCAGGAGTCAGTGAAGATTTGGGATAAGATTCAGGGATATTTTGATTTGGTAAAGATTTAGTAAAAGATTCAGAGCGACTCGGGCAGTCATGTAGCGATTGCCGAGATATATGAGATTTGGTAAAAGATTCAGAGAGACTCGGGCAGTCATGTAGCGATTGCCGAGATTTATGAGATTTGGTAAAAGATTCAGAGAGACTCGGGCAGTCATGTAGCGATTGCCGAGATTTATGAGATTTGGTAAAAGATTCAGAGAGACTCGGGCAGTCATGTAGCGATTGCCGAGATTTATGAGATTTGGTAAAAGATTCAGAGAGACTCGGGCAGTCATGTAGCGATTGCCGAGATATATGAGATTTGGTAAAAGATTCAGAGAGACTCGGGCAGTCATGTAGCGATTGCCGAGATTTGTGAGATTTGGTAAAAGATTCAGAGAGACTCGGGCAGTCATGTAGCGATTGCCGAGGTTTAAAAGATTCGGGAGAATTAGTATTAAAAGATTTAGTAGTTATAGTGCCATTTTGGATTGTTGATTTCGGCAGGCACGCATCCGAAATCGGAATTAGTTTTTTGAGTCAGAGATATTACTATTCATCATTTCATTCAAAGATTCAGTGTATTCACACACGTTTACATGAGCATTATTATTATGAGTAGGACCCGGTGGAGGGTGTGAATTTATTTGACGTTGATTGTTGTTATATTGGCGCTTACGACATTCTGAAATTGTGTGACCTTTATGTTTACAATATGCACAAGTTTTAACGAAGGTTGAGCCCTTTGAAGGGTTTTGATTTGTTCGTGCAGGATATTGAGAGTTAGCAGGAGGGATGTGGAAGGATGATTTCTGAGTGGGATCGCGCTTTTTCTTGTAACACTCAGAAGAAGTATGGTTGCTTTTATTGCATATAGAACAGAATTTAGTAGGATGTCTCGGTTGTGTGACTTTGGCGAGTTTAAAGAGTTTTTCTTCTTCGACAGCTAAAGAAATTGCTTCATTAAGAGTAGAAGGGTTTCTACAACGGACAATAGTGGAAATATTAGGGTTTAAACCTAACTGAAATGTGCTTAAAGCGAGTTCTTCCATAGCGGAGATCTTGCCTAGGAGGATGTTGCGATCTGTGCATGAGTTTTGGATATCAGCTTGAACTCGAGTTAGACATGCTTCAAGTCTGAGGGAGTACTGTGTCACGCTTTCAGATTGAGTTTGTTTGCAATTTTGGAGATCGAGTAGTAAATGAGAGGAGTGCTTTTTCTCACCGAAAGTATTTTTTAAGTATGATTTTAATTCATCCCAATTGTTGAAAGTTTTTAAGCTACACGCTAATTGAGCTTTTCCCTCGAGTTGGGAGATAATAAATTTGCATAATATATTTTGCTGGTCGGGAGCAGCTATATTAAGAGCATTGTCACAATTTGTTAGAAATGCGGCAAGGCTTTCCCGATTCCCGTCATAGGGTCTTACGAATTTTGTGAGGACAGAGAGAGGCACTTTGGGATCTGTACTTTCTGATTTTAGAGACATTTTGTTTGAAATTTAGATAATATGACTTATATATGTAATAACTAATAAAATAATATGAGGTGACAATTGCGCTTTAAATTACGAGGTACATAAAATTACTTACGAGTACAGGATAATGATGAACATTTGTGTAATTATAATTTCACTCTTTAAATATAATAATCACTGCACTTGATGGAGGAATTTGTCTACACTGCACTACAATTGTTAACGAGGAAAATGAGGTCGATGCGTTGCACGTGCCGGAACTTCGTTTCGTGTTTCACGCGACAGCGTTTTTGAATTGAATACTATGTAGATTTCGAAGATGTTGGAGATTTTGAAAATATTGGAGATATTGAAAATAAGTTGAAGATGAGTTGAGTCCAGCCAAACCAGGATATTGTGACTTCTGTTTGCGGGATGCGGGCTCAGTCCAGCGGAGCTGAGGCTTACCGTCGATCTTGAAGACTTGTTGTTTGGTAGTGGTTGTGGTGCGGGCTCGACCCTAGGGGGTGAGGCTTAACGTCGACCACGACTGCGATGCCCTCAGGATTCTTTTGGATGCTAAGGGTCCTCTTGCATGAACCTTCTTAGCATCCCACTTCTGACACCAAATTGTTAGGAGGGCCGGCACGACAGTCTTTTTAAAAAAAAAACCACAAAAAACTTTCCACTGAATTTAATTATTAAAAAGGAAAATTACATACAAGGTCTTAACCGCAAGTAGCCTACTGGCTAGGAACCAACTGAGCGGTGGCTAATTCTGGACTGAACTGACTGGCCGCATGGCATCAACTGCTTTTATATAATTTAGTAATGCTGATGCAGCGAGTCATTCCATATTAAAATAGTTTATAACAGTTCGACAGGTTGCAATTGGAACGCCTTGTGCTACATCATTTGAGCGAGCCTTTACTTTGTTGTTTCAAATTCGAATTCAAAAATATTTATTTCATGTAGGCAATATTTTCGCTGTTGTGATAGTCAAGACTTAAGCCCAAATTAGACGGTGCCGATACGATACGATATTTGCTATAGCACAGTGCCTGTGAACGATGAACGGTCGATGTTTAGACGGTTCATTTTCGATGACTCACCGATGAAGCCTCGAAAATGAAAGCAAAAATCTCGAAAAATTAACCGTCTAATTTGGGCTTTAGTTACCATTTGCGATTGCACAATAAAGCTGTGGCTTTTGTAATGCGAGTTTATTTTATTTAACGCTTTATTTAAGTGTGCTGGCACTCGGCGTATCGGCAAAAACACATAATGTTATAAATATGACGACCTGCGCAATGCGTGTATCGGCGGCGGGAGATAAAAGAGGGCCTGCACTTACGCGCCCTCGCGCATTCATAGTGCGCTCCTGGAATTGTAATCAAATTGCAAAATATCGCCAATTATAAATGTTTACGTACGATTCACATTAGACGCAGCGCGTTGGAGCGCAGCGGCATGCGAAATAATTGTCTTCTTGTATATTTCAATTTTCTTTATTGAAATGCCGCTGCACTCCAGCGCGCTGCGTCTATTGTGAATTATACGTATGTTTATTCGTCGTCGTCATCTTTGTCTTATTTTTTCATATAATAGTGTTTATCTGCTACGACTTGCTTGAGATCAGCAGTCCACCTAGTAATTAGTAGAGGGGGTCTTCTAGTGCTGCGTTATCTCTTGCATGATCGCAATTCCATCTCCTTGATGCTCCGATGTTTATCCATTTCAGTATTCGGTAGAAGATGGGAGAGAAAACAATGTAATGGGTACGAAACCGTTGGAACAGAAATAAAAAGCGCTTAGAGCGGGGCCGCACTGCGAAATTTATTCGCGCGAATTTTATTCGCCCGGTTTATATTCCGCGTTTTAATATATTTTTCTCGCGAATTTTAAATCGCATGTGCGTGCAGCTTCATTAAAGCACTTTTCACACCGAATTTAACAACAGCTGAAATTCTTTTTTAAACGCTTTAATTTAGCGATTCAATAATACTAATTATTATTAACAATTATTATTGTAAGGGTACCGGACTATAAATAACAAGTGACCGCTGCGCAGGAATGTGCTACAGTTTAAATGAGGCTGCGCGGGTTGAACCGGTCGCGGTCGCGCAGGCGGCGCGCGGCCGCGGGCAGCTAGCCTCGGACTCAGGGCGACCAAGCTTTCGAAACTTACGAGATTCTTCCCGAAAGCTTTATTTTATTGGTTGTTGGAAACAGAAAATGCATCGAGGCGAAGGTTGCTATGAACGGGAAGCCCATTGAGGTGAAAACTTAACGGCTAGGCTGTCAAGTCCGTATCCTTTATCCACATTCGTGTATCCTCTACAAGATTACGTTGGAACAACACCTTAATTTTATCCGGTTCAAGGTTAAACATGCATGGTAACGCAGCCTTGAAATATCTCTGACGAGAACCATACCGCAATCAATAGATCGCAATCGCAAGTTTAAATCGGAAGAAATATTATTGATAATTAATGTTTGTGTAATAATTACAATTTTCCTAAAAGTCATTTTTTATTTTTATTAAAAATTGTCATAAGTAGGTACTTAGTGTGAATAAATCTATAATTCATATATTTTCGCAAAAAAATTGGATCGTTTCAATCCTTCTCAATTCAGATGTACACTATTATACTATCTGGAACATTGCCGCATTGTCGCCTGTTTATCGTTCATGTACAGGATAAATAATGATGATTTTCAGAGGCAATATAAGTGTTTTATGCAACAATTATTTTTCGTATGATACGTCCAAAAACATTATTCTAACTAATATTATAAATGCGAAATTGAGTGGTTTGTTGTGCTTTCACGCTTAAGCCGCTGAACCGATTTTGACGAAATTTAGTATAGAGATAGACTAGACTTTGGAGAAGGACATAGAAAACTTTTATCCCGGAAAATTAAAGAGTTTCCAAGGGATTTTAAAACCCTAAATCCATGCGGATGAAGACGCGGGAATCAGTTAGTTTACACATAAAAATGAGACCGACCACATGAGAAAGTTCATAAGTGTCCCGGGAAAAGTCACATAACAAGTGGAAACCCCATCAGAGTTCGGGGAAAGGGCGAGAATCGAGATTTATAACTAAAATTAAAACCCGCGTGGAAACCAGATCACTCAGCCGCCATTATCGATCGTTTTGTGTCATGTGTTTTTCTTTAATGAATGTTATTAACATCGCATGATGCGTTGAAAAATCAACAGCGATTTCGTAGTGCACGTTTTTTTTTCTTGGAACCAGTCACTTTTTTTGCCATATAAAGGAAGAACATAATACAATAAGTATTAAGTTCTTCCTATATTTTAGTTTTATTCAAGTTAAAAAATCTCAATTATAATACTTAATCATCGTTTTAAAGGAGAATGGTCACCCCTGACCCAAACATTTACACAAAATGTAATTTATTAAAAATTATCTTACGAATATATGACAATTTGAAAATTAATAATTATTAATGCTACACTTCACGATAAAAAAATGTAATAAAAAAGGAATTAAACCGTCTTTTCAACTTCCCGTTTAAATCTGACGGCCATTTGCATTACATTCTACGCATAGGTACATGCCCAAAAAAGAGGTTTGTTATTTTTAAAAAAATAATTTAATTTAAAATAGAACGGATATTAATTATTTAAATACATTATTTTATTTGTTATTTGTTGTAAATCGTACAATATATGCTTAAAGTAAATAAGTAATAATTAATATATATTTTTTTTATAATATTGTTTTAACTTCGTTGCGTTTTGTGCAATGGAATATAATATAACTACAACCTTTTTGATTTTGTGTAACGAAACTTATTTCAAGATGTCAATGTGACATGTCATTGTTTTAGTTGTGTGACGCTAGTGACGTCTACTCTGTTTACATTTTGAATGTTTATTGTAGCACAGCGGAGACCAATATTAATTTGGTTTATTGTTTTTGTATTGGATATCGTTGGACAGGTATGTTAAGTATAGTGCGCGCCAAACAAATAGTTCAAATCGGCAGGAAAGATACACGGCTTTCCTTACTACTTTAACAATTATAAACTACACATAACCTAGAATAATTTTCAAACTTAAGAGCGTTGACGCACGAACCCGCTTCGCAAGTTTAGGCATTTACCTGAGATTCTTTGTTTACGTGAATGGACGGACCACTTCAAGTGCAGTGTAGTGTAACAAACCGTTTTGATCCTAATACCATTTTCAAGCAGGCTATTATTTTTTCAATATTTTTAGGTACCTATAAGTTTTTAGTTTGTAGATTTTTAATTTTACTAAGTAGAATTAATGAATAATGCTTGAAAAAGACCTATAAGAGTAAACCAGTACATAAAAATTGTTTCTTGTTTCAATTTTAACCACATAATTTACTATATATATAGCTACTCGTGCTGATTGGGTCACTGACTGACTGACTCATTGATCACCTCTCCTGTAAAATTTTGTATGAAAATTTTTTTTTTCACTAATGGTTTCGTATAGAGGACAAAAATTCATTCGGAGGAAAAATATGGAGAGAGCTGATGATTGAAGATTTCGGAGACGGGTGAGGAGCACGCTTAAGATATTGAAGATAAGTGGGGGGTGCTCGAACAAATGTCACTCGAAATGTCATCCAATTGGCAGAGAGCTGAAAAAAAATTCAAAATGGCGAAAAAAAGATGGCCGCCATACAAATTTCATCGGTGTCCATCTCGGAGGATATAAAAGATGGAAGAATGGTTTCTTGGCAAAAGATGATCAGGATCTTAAGGTCTACTCAATGAATAGAAAAAAAATCAAAATGGCGGAATTTATGTTTCCATACAAAATGTACGGCGAATATTGAAAAGACTACAAGTTGTGAACTATACAAGGCTGTGATCCGGTTTTTTGGAGAACTCTCAAAGAAAAATATGGGAAAACATGATGATTGAGGGTTTGGAAGACGGTTGAGCAGCTCGGGCAGGGTATTGTAGATAGGTGGGAGGTGCTCAAACAAAAATTACTCGAAACCTCATCCAATTGGCACTGAGCTGAAAAAAACCCAAAATGGCGGATTTAAGATGGCGGCTATACAAATTTCGTCGGTGTCTATCTTACCAAGTATACAAGATGTAAGAGTGGTTTCTTGGAAAAAGATGATCAATACCTAAAGATCTACTTGATGAGCAGAATGATTCGAAGAAAAAATATGGAGAGTGATAATTATCGAGGATTAGGAATACAGGTTTTTATATAGGACGGATCGGATCCCATAATTCTTTTATATCCCTAATCTATATGTAGCCTAAGTTACTCCTTATAACATCACCTATCTGCCATTGAAAGGTCCGTCAAAATCGATCCAGCCGTTTTAAAATTAGCTGGAACAAATAGATAGATTGACAAACATAAATTTAAACGGACACCAGTTTAAAATAAGCCGTACGTTCAAAGATCCGGCTCCCAAGTTATTTGAACCCAATAAATGTCTGTCATTTCTGAACTAAAAAACCTATGAACTTGAAATATTTACGGGACAATACGTAAAGTACTACCTTTCTAACAAAAAAAGAATGAGTTAAATCAAACTACGCGTAAGGAGTAATTAGCCTTATAACACGAAGCTCCGTTAAAATCGATCCAGCCGTTTCGGAGATTAGTTGGAACAAATAGACAGACCAACAAACATAAATTTAAACGCACACCAGTTTAAAATAAGCCGTACGTTCAAAGATCCGAGTCCCAAGTTATTTGAACCCAATACTGAGGGTTGTAATGTCTGTCATTTCTGAACTAAAAAACCTATGACCTTGAAATATTTACGGGATAATACTTAAAATACTACCTTTCTAACAAAAAAAGAATGAGTTAAATCGAACTACGCGTTAATGAATTACAGTTAAATACATGTTTTAACTTTCTTCCCCTCTCCCAAGGGAACCATGCTGAATTTCGGGATAAAAAGTATCCTATGTCCTACCTCTATATATATATATTACAAACACAGTTAAAAAATACACATATAAAAAGTTTTAATCTGACTAAGAAAAATAGCGAGTATTAAAAACATCTAGTATTGAGAAGTGATAGTTGCACTACAATTTTACGTGTAATCCAAGTAATCCAATAAGAGTTGCCGAGACAAAAAGCGTTACGTCCGTTCTCGGAGAGGCCTCGGCCCGTACTAGTTTCCTAGTTCAATTTACTACTGCTTTTTGACGCGTTTCATAGTAACTTTCAATTTCATTTTTTGGAAACAAATAGTAATTAATCTTAGATTTTTTTAAATTCATATTATTGCAAATATATTTTACTTTTATAAGTACTAAATTTTACCTATAAATAACGAAAAATAATATGCTAAAATGACGGTTTTATATGTCTATAATTTACTGAAATTATAATTTCTTTGATTGGATTTTTATGATGTAAAAAACGCCAAATTAAAAAATGTTTTCTTCTATGTCCCTAGTTCAGGACATTCCCTTTAATAAATATATCTTTGTGTGTGAATTGAACAAGTAACTTTCGACGTAGTGAACGTCAAAAATTACACGAATCCCAAAATTCCGAAATAGGCTTTTGGTATTTTGGCAATAAGACACAAACTATCAATAAATTGCAAAATGTTGTCTTCCAATTCCCTAGAATAGAAAATTTTCTACAGAACAGTATAAATAAGTTTTTAAGTAAATGCATTGATTAACAACATATGAAGGGTCAAAAAAGCCTAAAAATGAGCTAAAATGGCGCAGAACGCGTCAACGCTCTTAAACTTGGATTTATTTAAAACTACAAGTCCTAGAGGTATTAAAATGGTGTGTTTGGTTATCAGGAATAAACCTGCAATAAATGCTGCATACAACACGCTTGTAAACGACTGGGTTACACGCCCATAGATTTTTGGGCATTCTCCTTTAAAAATGAGATCACAGTCAAGTGTCAATCCGTCAAAAATGTAACACGCCGTGAACAATCTTGATGCATCAGCGTCCTGGTAAACCAAATAAATAATAACTTACAGGTGATATACTTATAATACATTAAACAATGAAGCAATTATTTTATTCGCAGAAAAAACGTTAAATCTTTTAATAAGCTTGGATATAAAGCTTAAAGAAGTGACCTCTTAAAGTCGTGCGGATCAAGACTCGAAAATGTTATTATAGGGTTCGAAACGTTAAACCTACTTACTGTCAAGCGAATATTTTCGAAAATTCGATCCATCGCGTATATGTATAAGCCAGGATAAATACATTGACGAATCATTGTGTTTACTTAAATTATAAATAGACTAGGTTTTGCCCACGGCTTCGTCCGTGTGAATTTCGGTTTTTCACAAATCTCGAAGGAATCATGGATTTCCCGTTCCCGTTCCCACTCCCTTTTCCAACCTTTATACCTACTTTCAAGGAAGTTTACTATATAAATCTACTTATAATAGCTCTAGATTGCTATATAGCAAATTTCCAAAATCCCGCGGGAACTATGGATTTTCCGGGATAAAAAGTAACCTAAGTATTATTCCAGATTATAAGCTATGTATGCTTTAAACAGTCAAATCATTCCAGCAGTTTTTGCGTGAAAGAGTAACAAACATACATAGGTATCCATGTTTACAAAATTGCGCGTTTATAATATTAGTAAGGATTAATTATTTAAAAACAAAGTCAGTTAGTCAGTCAGGACAAGCCTTTTTACAAGTATAAAATAATCCGAAAATATTTTTTTTTAACTTTATCAAAAGAAATACAAAAATAAAAATAGAAGAATTGAAACAGATAAGTAATCATAATTCGACTATAATAATAATTTGACTAGTAGATACCTACCTAGGTAATATCACGACGAAAAACTGTCGACTCAGCTAATGATTTATAAAAGCAAATAAAATTATTAGATTGATTGGAAGTCTTTACTTTACCAACCACTGGTTACTTCGTACCGGCTATTCCTACAACCTCGGATATAAATTATAGGCGTGGATATCACGGTAATCTATTCTGTTATAACAAGAGCCGCTTATCTTCGTAAAGCGATAGCATTCGACCGATGTTTCCTGGTAATCAAATTTCATATTACTACTTAGTATATGTATTTACGAACGCACTCGTATGAATTGTGAAGCTTTATTGGGTAATGAAATGCATGTGCATAAATTAATAATATTTAAATTGATTGAATAGCGATAAAGTTTAATGCCTGGTTCCTAAATTCAATTTGTCTATAAATCAAAAATTTTATGAACTTTTTTAGCTAATAACAACATTGTTCGGTAACTTATCGACACATTATAGATAGATTGAATATAATATAGGAATTGGTTGTAAGAACGATTGCAGTAATATATTATCTAGAATCTACCTAGTTAAGTGTATTTTCTATGTCTTTTGGTAGATAAGTATCTTCTTTTTACTTTTATAGAGGAATCGAGCCTGTAGAAAACCAAACCGATTACAAAATACGGAACCCTAAAAAATATGTTACTACAGGCAGTTGTTATTTAGGGCTGGGAACATTTATTTAAGACAAGTATTCCACTGGTAACTGTAAAATAAGACAGACCAGAGACAATTTAGAAATTATAAATTCTGTCGGGAATCGAGCCCGGGGCCTCCCGCTTATAAGACTACAGTACTTACCACTGCGTCAGAGAGTTCGTAAAATTCGTTGTCAGAATTTTTGATTTATAATGAATATACAGACAGATTATTACGGATAAATTGATTTTATTTATGAAAGAAAACGTATGTCAATGGTAACCATTTTAAAATGATCCACCTGAGCTATCCTTTTCGTCACAGCTATTAGGTGACTGTTGAGAAAGGCGACAAGACAAAAAGTCTCCAGTCTGATTTTACATTAACAGTCTCGTTCTAAGGCTACTTTATTTCCGAGGGGGTTCGCTTCGATCGTGATTTTCTCGAAACGGCGATATGCTGACGTCGCAACCGCTTCGCCCACTCGTCCGTCAGGGCTGTGATAAGCCTAGATAATTGCGAGATAACAGCCCGCCTAACAGATGAGGTCCGGCGATGGCCATTTTAAATTGGACGCGTAATATCTGGGACGAGGATCATAAAGGAAAACTTCATAGATGCTAATTATAGACGTTTTATAACAGACTAACGTACGCGCCCAGGCCTTTAAAGCCCGATTCACACATATCAGTGAAGCATTAGTGCCGGCATAGTTTCGGTACAGTGAAAAATATTCTTTCATACGTTCTCTATGAATGCGTTCACACCTTATCGGCCTTAATTCTGCGCCTGCATTTCCCTGCAGGTTTTATTTACGTTCTCGTAGCCATACGGAAATAGATGCCTACTTCTGTATAGCCCATTAGAAGGGAATAATTTTATATGGTGCAACAAGAGTAGGTAACTAGTCAACTATGTTGGTCGAATGGTCTACTAAACTAAGTTGAACTTTTTGCTTTCATTTCAAATTTTTTTCATGGCGTACCTATAATTCAAAATTCCGAATGAAAAAAACATTGATATTACAAATTGGTGGTATTTTCTTCTTCACTTATTTAAAAATTGATTCAGAAAAACATAATACCTATTTTTCAAAACTGCAGATCCGGGAATCGAATCCGAAACCTCTTGTTTGCTAGCCTAGTTTCACGAGGGTGATCTTTAAAGTATCTAATGGTCTGAATCCAATATCTCAAACTTATCTTGGCCTAACATTTTTCAAGCAATAGCCGTTGAGTCAAGTTACGCCCACGGCAGCGAGCGCCTCAGGCAAAGGCTACTTTATTTACCCGGGGTCCGCGCCGCTCGTAATTTCGACAAAATGGCGATTCGCTGACACCGCAATCTGTTCACCCACTCGTCCGTCAAGCTGGGTGATAAGGCCAGATAACGGCGAATAACAGATTATATCTGTTGATAGTTTTAAATAGAGGAGAGAGTGTTTATAATGTTAAGAGAAGTTTCTCCCTGGCGCGTTTCATACCACGGCGCCACATACAGCATAAACCTTTGAACACTTTTTGAACTTTCTTTGAATATATGTGTGGCAGGGGTCTTTGGTATTTGTACAAAGTTTGAACACACATTTGCACTTTGCCATTTAGGTTTCAAGCGCACATCAAAGTGTTTAAAGTTCAAATTCAAATGAAGCGAACGTATTTGCAAAGTCTGTCTGGCAGGTAAGCAAACCTGTGCTCATAACTCCCTTAAAATGGGTATCAAATGAAAGGGCTTGACTAGTAGAATAGCATTATTGTAAATCCAAGATGGCCGCCGCCTCAAAATGGCGACTGTCGGGGGTTTTTTAAATTTTTAATTTATACTTGTTCTAGTTGTCATACAGGTCCGCGATCTACCACATGACGTCTTGGTTCTTGTTGGAACATTTGGATTAAATTATAAAGTATCCTAGCGGTCGATCCGAACTGGATATACTTAATGGATAATGTTAGTGCATTTACTAGCAATATCGAAGTGGCAATTCTCTTGGTACTGTTTGTTGTTAAGAATCGATAGCGCACAGACTACTTGGTGCACAGATGCTCTGCGCGAAATTATTACGAGCAATCTAGGTATACAAGTCACGGCAAATAAGTTGATCGGTGACCTTCAATGCGCAGAGGTCGAAAATGAGGTATCTCGAGGTGTGATGGACGGCGGGGAGGGCGTGGGGATCGTTCGTAAGCACTGATTAGCTCTCGCGGATCCCTCGTAAGCACTGATTGGCTCTCCAACGTATTGTGTCCCGCTCACTCGTACGACGCTGCGCGCACTTGCAGGTCACCGGTCGACTTACGTGCCGGGGGTTATACTAATATAATAAAGCGGAAGAGTTTGTTTGTTTGTTTGAATGCGCTAATCTGTGGAAATAAATATCAGTCAGATTTGAAAAAAAATCTTTTTGTATTTGATAGCCCAATTATTGAGGAAGGTTACCTGAAAGCTATTCAGCATTACGATTCACGGTATGACCCATTAAGGTGGTTACACATCGGCGAGGCGAGGCTCGGCTGAGACAGGCGAGAATTCCACCGAAAAATCCGAAAGTTGACGAATCAAAGAAGTTCCCTCGGGATTTTTAAAACCTAAATTAGCTTTTCAGCTTAAACTTTTAACTTTTGGACTAAGTTAAAAGTTTAAGCTGAAAGAAGCTTTTGAACAAAAAAAGTCATAAATAATCGTCACTTGAACAACTGCTAAGTAATGCGTTGTCGGCTCTTAGTTTATCCAAATCGTAATTCCCTCTTTAAACCTTGCAGAAGACAGCGTTCAGGTGATTTTTTCGATCCTTTCCTATTTCCAAGGCCAGTAAAAGTTTTCGCTATAGTTCCTTCCACGCAACGGTTTTCTATTACCTACTCTATGATTCTGTGACGTACATTAGGAGTAGACAGCTTAAGTTATGCTAAAAATAAATAGATAACTTACCATGCCCAATAATATACGTTACACGTAGGTACGATTCGTTTTTAATTCCCTTTTTTTGCCCACTTATGTTTTTTTCTGTCGAAATTGGTTTCTGATTTTTCGGCCAATTTTAGATTCCCGATTAACATAATTTACAGTTCCGTGTAGTTCATGACAATAGAATATGATTAATTAAGGTTCCATTAAGCCGTGGAGGCTGGTGGTTGGAGCTGGTCACTGGAACTCCTTAATGGTATAAGCTATAACAGTTGAGTTTGAAATAATTGGTTTGTTTTCATGGTTACTTTTCAATACACATGATGATAAGAGCTAAATGTTGTAGATGGGTAGTGGGTATTGGAACTTCCTTTTTAAAAATCGTAGACTAGTTTGTTTTGATATCTCAAGCACTATTTAGCTCGTCTTTAAAAAGTTTATTTTACGTTTTTTTTAACATTTAAGCAAAGCCTGTGTATTCAGTGGTCTGTGTCGGTGCTCCAATACAGGGGGACAGGGCAGGCTATCTTATAATAAGAGTAATGCGGCAGTGGGCGATGGTCACTCGCAACCGAGTGCCACTTTCCTATCGTTATTGTCCGCTCGCCCGGGTCACGTGAAAGTTAGATTGTAAACAATGAAACTACAGACAGTGTCACCTTTTTCTATCATATATTATACTTTATCTACTCTCATATCTTAAAATCCTGATTAAGAAATCAAAATGTATCATATATTGGCCTACTTTATTCACACACATCTATAATATTAAAAAAAAATTCATTATAACACTTTTTTGCTGTTGCAAAATAATGCTATAAAATAATTTTTTCTCCATTATAGTACAGGTCTGGTCGAGTCACGACTCTGGGTTTTAGATTTTTGAGCTATGGCGGAAAATTCGTGCGACCTCCTTGGCCGTTTACGTGAGACGTATTGTATTGTCTATAGCTATTGTGTGCTAATGTATTACCTACTATAATTTTAGATATTATACGAATTAATATAGAGCATAATTATATTCTTCCTGGATTTTTATTAAGACGTGACGGCGCGGCGGCCAGAGTGTGGCGCTACCATAATTGACCATAGACAATAGACATCACCTGACACTGCAGTCTGCACGCAAATTTTGTAACAACTGAATTTTGGCGCCATACGCTAGTTACCTATATTATCTTTTATTTGTTGTTTTTGTTACACAAAATTTTACAAGACGTGGTTTTTATTGTGCGAAAAAATGTCTAGCAGTGATACTGAAGTGAATTTAACTCCACCTGACCACCGACCAACAATCTTTTGCCAGCAAAATCAAGGAAAACTCACGACAAATATTACCAAGATTTTATGGTTTGGATTTTAAGATATGAGTTTAGATAAAGTAGTTATGAAACTCTACATAATTAGGTATTAAAACACTCGTGTGATACTATTAAAAAACTCACCTGCGGCTCGTTTTTTAAACTCACACTCATGTTTTAATAACCTCTATTATGCAACCGTTTATAAATTACTATTATTATATTTCTATAACATCTTCTTTTAATATATAAAACAAAGTCATGTTTGTTCAGTTTATAACTCGAGAACGGCTGGACCGATTTTCATGGATTTTGATTTGTTATATTTGTCTCAGTCCTGAATAGCAGAATAACTATTAAAAACATCCTCGAAACTATGCCCACTTGAAGCTTAAGCTCATGATGACTTCTAAAGTCTGCCATCTTTGATTTAGGTAGGGTTTAGGGTCTATGGAAGGAAGCTTTAGCCTACCAACCTGCATTGGAGCAGCGTGGCAAGTCTAAGCTATTAAGAGAGGAGGGCTGGGCCCAGCTGTGGGATGCTAAAAGGCTTTAGTGGAGAAAAGTTTTGAATCCTTTTAGCTAGCTAAATACAGCTTTTAAAATATACCACTAGGACCGTTGTTTGTTTCCGCTTACACTGAGCATTATTTTCCCATTTAATAAAATGAGTTTTGTTTACGCTAAACCTCAATCTATCACAAAAAAGTAAGCGTTGAAGTAAACATTAGAAAACGATTTTCACTTCAAGAATCTCCAGCCTTTCCGGTGGCGGACGGTTCAAACAGAACCATCGGGAAAGTTAAAAAAAACTTTACATAGCGTAAGAATGAATATGACGACCCCCCTGGCGCAGTGGTGAGCGCTTTGGTCATATAAGTATGAGGTCCAGGATTCGATTCCCGGCAGGTGCAATTTGGGATTTTATAATTTCTAAATCTCAGCCTCAGCCGTCAAAGCCAAAGCCGTGTCGCCAAGCGATTAAGCGTACCGGTATGATACCGCATAGAAACCAATTAGGGACTGCCATCTTTCTTCCGGTTTAACCCGCTTCCATTTTAAACTGTGTTGTCACTCCCATTAGATGAGATCGCAGTCAAGGGCTAACTTGTAGACATAAATAAAACAAGTGTAAATTAAAAATTTAAAAAACCCCCGACATTCGCTATTTTTTGGCGGCGGCCATCTTGGATTTGCGTGCTATTCTACTAGTCAAGCCCTTTCATTTGATGCCCATATTAAGGGAGTTGTGAAAAAATATGTAATCCGCCATTTTGTAGAGGCGGCCACCTTGGATGGATTTTCATCAAACATAGCTAACAACACTTTCGACTAATTCACCTTTCAAACAAAAAAAACCGCAGTCAAATCGGTCCACCTGTTTGAGCGCCACAGGGGAGCAGACACCCACACACACACACACGCACGCACGCACGCACGCACGCACGCACGCACGCACGCACGCACGCACGCACGCACGCACGTAACACCCCGTCGTTTTTGCGTCGGGGGTTAAAAATAGCACGATTTAGAAATGTCAGTTTATCTAAGTTGAGCATTTGTGATTTACGAAAAGAGGTCAATATAATAATTATCAACTAAATTATGCGTTATTCCCTACAGCAGAGTAACCATTTGTTCAGAGCCCGATGTAATATGATGTAAGTAGCATAGGTACACATAATACGTACACCAGTGTGTGAGCAGTTAAACCACCTTAGTAGTTGAGTGTGATAGGCCACTTACCGTTTAGAGTTTAGAGGCTCAAGAGGCGGTATCGATAATTGCAATCTGAACGCGGCGCGATGAGCGATAGCTGCTTTAGCAGGAAGATTGTTGTGGACGTGTGATCGTTCCTACTCTTTAATTAGTTTAATAACTTGGAAGAGGTGAGAAGAATATTAAATAGTAAAAATGCAGAGCTGTTATTTATGATTGTTTCCTTTATGTTATGACCGTTAACTTTTTTATATGAATAGCAAGCTTCGATCGATAATGTACTAGATATGCAGTCCCGTACAAACCCTAAATGGAAAAGTGTCCGTGAAAAATAATTAGTTGTCGCTGAGAAATAAGCAAATATACATTTGTCTTAAAACTTCTCTAAACCTACTTTTGTTTGCTTCTATTATAATATTATTACAACTTTAAATTACACTGCGGCATCATGTTCATAAAGTGTATTTTTCACTAGCGAACTATAATTAATAGGGTCCCATTCGTAGGTGAGACCAATTTTTTCGTAGCAAGCAATAGCAAGTATTTATTGATCGAAGATAGCAAACGAAAAGCATCTAATGTCACTTGAAAACCACTAAACCCATGATGTACTACTAGGCCATACCATATTCGGCGATATCCTTGTTTTGCTCGATTTATGTATGTTTGTCAATAGTAGGTTCCCTTGTATGAAGTATCGGGGTATGGTTTTACATTCAACTTTACATATTATTATTATCCAATCTCGCTGCCATATATTTATTAAAACCACTATCATTGTAATTTCAATTTGCATACACTTACAATATGATCGCGATTTTCATCCAAACATTAGCGAGAATAGTATCCACTAAAGTAGTATGATTAAACGCCTTGCCGACCCGCTCCACTTGTACACTTGCCGGTGAATGGATATTTAAATGTTCATTAGAATTTATGAAAAGTAGGTACAATGTAATCTATCTATCTATAATATAATAAAACTGTAACAGATCCAATTCTGTACATTGAAGATATTTTGAAAATTTTTATCGGAGGGCACTCTATAATCGATACTGAAGCCAAAACTGCAATTTTTTTCATTTTTGTCTGTCTGTCTGTCTGTCTGTCTGTCTGTCTGTCTGTCTGTCTGTCTGTCTGTATCTTGGCCGCGCATCACGCCGAAACTACTGAACGGATTCAAATGAAACTTGGTACGATTTGAGTTTATACTCCGAGGTAGGACATAGGATACTTTTTATCCCGAAATTCAGCACGGTTCCCTTGGGAGAGGGGATGAAAGTTAAAACGTGTATTTAGCTGTAATTCATTAAAGCGTTGCTCGATTTCACTCATTCTTTTTTTGTTAGAAAGGTAGTACTTTATATATTGTCCCGTAAATATTTCAAGGTCATAGGTTTTTTAGTTCAGAAATAACAGCCATTACAACCCTCAGTATTGGGTTCAAATAACTTGGGACCCGGATCTTTGAACGTACGGCTTATTTTAAACTGGTGTGCGTTTAAATTTATGTTTGTCGGTCTGTCTATTTGTTCCAGCTAATCTCCGAAACGGCTGGATCGATTTTAATGGAACTTTCAATGTTATAAGGAGTAACAGGCTACAATTAGTTTAGGTACATAAAAGAATTATGGGATCCGATCCGATCCTATATAAAACCTATAAACACGCGAACGAAGTCGCGGGGGTCAGCTAGTGGTAAAATATAGAAGTTTCATAAAAGAAATCTATACATATAATAAAATCGTAGACTTGCCGTATCTATACATTGAAGATTTTTGCAAAATAATAACTGAGGGATGTTAGGGATAAGTAATAGAACGTAAAAAAGCCATTTTTGAAATTTTTGTCCGTTTGTCTGTTTGTCTGTGTGTCTGTTTATCTGTTTGTCTGTTTATCTGTTTGTCTGTTTGTCTGTTTGTCTGTATGTTTGTGCGCGCATCACGCAAAAACTACTGAATGGATTGAAACGAAACTTGGTACGATATAAGTTCATACAACGGAGTAAGATATAGGATATTTTTTATCCCGAAATTCAGCATGGTTCCCTAGGGAGAGGGGATGAAAGTCAAAACGTGTATTTAGCTGTAATTCAATAACGCGTGGTCCGATTTCATTCATTCTTTTTTTGTTAGAAAGTAGATACATTAAAAATTACGACTAATCTCTAAAAGGCTGAATTGATTTTGATGGGACTTTCACTAGCTGATGTTTACATTTTAATCTACCTAAACATCCGCCAGTGAACTTTTAACAGTTTTTAGCAAGGTATGAGCTCAAAAGAGCTTAAGAAAAACAAAAAGTTCCCACGGGATTTTTAAAAACCGATATACACGCGAACGAAGTCGCGGGTATCCGCTCGTCTCAAAATAAAGTTTAATAATCAGACCTATTCTAAACATTCAGTCAAAATTACTTAAGCATAACATACATACACGTAAGTGGTGCGTGGTGAGTCCTATTTTCAACGTCAAATTAAAGTTATAAATAATGGAGATAGAGTTTCGGAACTTGAGACTTTTTTATTGGAAATTTCCTCTTCTTTAACGAACTTTTTTCAAAGTTGCTTAACTATAAATATTTTTCGAGTTATTAACATAAAACGAAGTATCATTTTTTTTTTTCATCTTATTTTGTTAATAACAATTGCAATTTTTTACCTGCACCAAAATATCCTTCAAAAACATTTTTCTAGAGGTGATTCCGAATCGAATGAGCTATCGCTCATATTTTTAGGACCTTTATCTCTATTTTTCACGTTTTCGAACTTGTTGACCAGTCTAAAAAATATTTTATTCAAGCATTCCTATTTTACAATCCATCTAAATTTGAATAACATAAAGCATCCAAGTATCTCTATGCAAAATACATATATTTATGTCAAACTACTGGAAGTTTGATATAAATATACTTATCAAGAGACTGTAATCTACATATTTTGATCCAACTTTCATTGAGTCATAATCAATAGTAAATAATTGTCTAGTAACTTATAATAATGGCTTACGTAAAACAATCTGATTTATTTTTATTGTGAGACAAGCTAATAGCACTAAATAAGATGTAAGCGTAATTAAACGAAACCGAGTAGTCGAAGAGATGACACTGAAACATTTTTTATCAATCAAATGCATATTTCCTTTTAAAATGGAGTAGGATAGAGGGAATGATAATATGGACAAAAATAAGAAGAGTTAAAATAATACCATTAGAGAAAATTAGAAAATAGTAGGAGATAAATGCTAATAGGTCTGGTAGCAGGCATCTCCTAAAGCCTGTCGGATGACTTCATTATTACAAGAGAAAGAAGACAAAAGGCGTGGACGGAATAAATTTTATAGAACACTAGCTGATGCCCGCGACTTCGTCCGCGTGGATTAAGGTTTTTTTTAAAAAATACCTTGGGAACTCTATGCTTTTCCGGGATAAAAGTTGCCTATGTCAATTTCCGGGACGCAAGCTACCTCTGTACCAAATTTCGTAAAAATCGGTTAAACTGTTGGGCCGTGAAAAGCTAGCAGGCACAGAACAGATAGACACACTTTCGCATTTATAATATTAGTATGGACAAGCGGATACCCGCGACTTCGTTCGCGTGGATATTGATTTTAAAAATTCCGTGGGAATCATTTTGTTTTTCTTTGAATCTAAACTCTTTTGAGCTCAAACCTTGCTAAAAACTGTTAAAAGTTCACTGGCGGATGTTTAGGTAGATAAAAATGTAAACGTCGGCCAGTGAAAGTCCCATCAAAATCGATCCAGCCTTTCAGAGTTTAGCTGGTAATCTTTAAAGTATCTACTTTCTAACAAAAAAAAATGAATGAAATTGGACCACGCGTTAATGAATTACAGCTAAGTATACATTTTGACTTTCATCCCCTCTCCCAAGGGAACCATGCTGAATTTCGGGATAAAAAGTATCCTATATGTTACTCCGTAGTATGAACTTACATCGTGCCAAGTTTCATTTCATTCAGTAGTTTTTGCGTGATGCGCGCACAAACATACAGACAAACAGACAAACAGATAAACAGACAAACAGACAAGAATTTCAAAAATAGCTTTTTTATGTTTTATTACTTATCCCTAACATCCCCCAGTTAGTATTTTGCAAAAATCTTTAATGTACAGATACGGCAAGTCTACGATTTTATTATATGTATAGATAGATAGATATAGATATAGATATCAATCTACATAATATAACTTTACGCATTAACCTCTTGAGATATCTTACAACGGTCTCTTGTTTCATAGCGTACAATCAAATACGGAAGCCGAGCGGGATCGGATAATTTTACGAAATTGCATCAAAGCGTACTTTCATTGTGTGTAACGTAACCGGTTGCGGACGGTTGTCGTCGTTGTTTTTTTTTTTCCTTTATAACATTACCGTCCATATATTACATAACAGTTTGTTGTTGCGATGACAACATTGAATACATTGGCATCGGCGCGATCTAAAAAACAAACAATGTCGGTTGTTTTACAAGCTAAACAAATTAAGGTTTTCAATAACATTCAGACCTCATGGTGTGAAAAAGCCTCCTCTCTCGTCAATTTGTCATTCGTCATCAAGACCGTCTGTGAGTGACGTCCGTGAGTCTGCGAAATAAAATGCGCCGCGCACTGTGTTGCAGTAAGGCACGATATCTACGAGAGACGGGACCAACGTAGCTCTTAGAAATTCCACCTATGTGGCCAAAGTCAACCTCACCTACACGCGGTGCACCCTGCCAATATGCTAACGAGGCCCTGACGCTCTCAGTCCCCTCTACGGGACGTTGTGCCTGATACCACACAACTTAATCTGGATGGTATCACCGCTTTGTGGTAGGATTCTACCCAGAATCCGCCTGGCTAGCGACCACACTTCAGCCGTAATCTGCCGCAAAGCATCCGTGTGTTCCGGCAGCGAGCTGAAGAGCCAGTCCCCTTCCTCAGAAGCCGGCAACCCATTAGTGGTTCCTCAGGTGCTGCTAATGTTCATGGGCGGCGGTAATCACTTAACATCAGGTGACCCGCTTGCTCGGTTGCCCGCTATTCCTATAAAAAAAAAAGATGAAAGAAAGAATGAAAAGTTTGAATGCTGAAAGTACCTATCGCGTGGTCTAAATTTTAATTAGATTTTTCTGCCTAAATATTGCCCTCAGAAGAAGATTACTTATAAGTTAACATTAGAATATTATAAAAAACTCGTACATATTTCCAACTACAGTAGGTGTAATTTATGTTTGATTTCATTACAGTGTTGGTCATAGAAAATGCTAATACGGACAAAGCCCGAGGCGAAGGCTTGCTATTAATATCTATTTTAATACACAGAATATTATAATACTTCACGATCACTTAGAGGCTTGTTTTACAAGAGGTTGGTTTTAATACTAGTTTTCGTTTAGGGCCATTATTCTAATGCCATTAAGAATAATTAACAAAAGCTATGTAAGTGCATTTACAATTAACAACTTGGTGTCGATGTAGATAAAACGAAAGTTCCCTACAATTTCTGATTAGGTAGGTACTTACCTTTTTTTTCATAGAAATTTTATTCTTACTTTTACTAGCTGATGCTCGCGACTTCGTCCATCTGACTTTAAATTTAGTAAAAATCCCGTGGGAACATTTTGATTTTCTTGGATGGAAATTATCCTATGTTCCTCTAATTGCCTTTTAATCTTCTTCATGATTCTTCTTCAAGAACTTTATCGTGTGCTTTTGTTGTACCTACTAGTCGTGCTTATAATATTATAGATACTAATATTATAAATGCGAAAATCTGTCTGTCTGTTTGTCTGCTAGCCTTTCACGACCCAACAGTGTAACCGATTTTGATGAAATTTGGTACAGAGGTAGCTTTCGTCCCTGAAATGGACATAGGGAACTTTTATCCCGGAAAAGTAAATAGTTTCCACAGTATTTTAAGAAACCTAAATCCACGCGGACGAAGTCGCGGGCATCATCTAGTCATCTATAAAAGGAATACTATTATTGTTTTTAACCCCCGACGCAAAAACGACGGGGTGTTATAAGTCTGTGTGTGTGTGTGTGTGTCTGTCTGTTCCCCTGTGGCGCTCAAACGGGTGGACCGATTTGAATGCGGTTTTTTTTTGTTTGAAAGGTGAATTAGTCGAGAGTGTTGTTAGCTATGTTTGATGAAAGTCGATTCAAAATGGCCGCCGCTACACAATGCCGGATTACCTATTTTTTCACAACTCCCTTAATATGGGTATCAAATGAAAGGGCTTGACTAGTAGAATAGTATTATGCAAATTCAAGACGGCCGCCGCTACAAAATGGCGAATGTCGGGGGTTTTTTAAATTTTCAATTTATACTTGTGTATTGCTTTATTCTAAGTGCAAACTGTACACTAATATCTTACATTTAGGTATGTTGTAGATATGTATGTCAATTAAGACGCAAATACTTTAGTCGGCAGAAACACTTGGAAATGTAACAGTTAGGTATAGAAAATTCATAATGGTATCAGAATCCGCTCGTGCCATAGTATCGTAGCATTTAAAGCACATTTATTATCGGGACTTAGAATTAAATTTGTGCCCGTAAAATGCCGCAACCGTTATTAATTAAATTGCATTATTATTTAATTAACTTTACTGAAGTTTATTAGTTTATTTTAGCGCGCTTGCTATTTTTATAATTTCTAATATTGAAGTGCAGATAAAACGCTTTTTGCACTGATATTACATAATTAATGAACTATAAAAGAACTTATTAAGAAAAATAGAGAATAAAAATATAGTTTGATGGTATGGTGAATTTATTAAACTTTCCGCATTGCAAATTTTTATGACAACGGATTCAAATGGATTTTAAAAGAATAAAAGCAATCATTTTAACTGCCTTTTCTAAACAGTAAAGCTAGCCAGTTACGACAGTTATTTCTATGTCTGTCTAATAAATATTTTAAAATTAACTGTTGATGGAGATTTCGTTCTTCATTAAGTTCCTCTCTAGGATACAAAATATATCACTTTGTATTAAAACTGCCATACCTTTTCAGGTTAACCTACTTCCATCTTAGACTGCATCGTCACTTACCATCAGGTGATATCGCAGTCAAGGGCCAACTTGTAGATACTTAAATAAAAAAATGGTTGTCTGTAAAGTCGGTTTACGTACTACTGAGTGATAACGTCATAAGAAAACTTTGCCTCTATCGCCTGTTCCGTGCTCTCGCTTGCACGCTCGGCTATGCCGGTCGATTGTGCCTTCTGTATCGCTTGTTCGGCGCCCTCACTTGCACGTGGTACGTGACAATGCGTCATGCTTTTTCGTGCGTGTACACGTCGTTCATCGATTTATAAGACGTTATCACGTCAAAAAAAAAACAAACAGACACACTTTTGCGAAAGACATTTTAGTGGCCCAGCAGTGCAGCAGCGGGCCGCGCACGCGCCGCTCCCGCCATCTTGTTTAATCTGGTACCGTTGATCGCGGAAAAGCGCGCCAACTACAACCTTCAACGACCTTCGCTCTCCGACCGCCCGGCCGAACGACAAAGGACGTAACCGACCATCGACACCGTATCAAAACTCGTGTCAAACTCGAATCTAATAAGAGCCAGTTTTAATTGAAGTCAGTGATGCATTTCGCTGTATTGTGTTGGGCACGCCTATGCTACACAAACTCGAGCAGTTTTGAATTAATGCACAGGACCCATAAATCGATCAGGCCGATATAATACTTTGTCACTTATAGAGCGACTTATAAAATTTAAATAATTTTATTGTGACATTGTTTTATGACAGTAATAGCGCCAGTGTTACAATGTGAATTAATACTAGCAAAGGTCCGTGACTTTATTTATGTTAAAGTTTCGTAATATTTGGTGCAACTACACATAAGGTATCACAGTATAAACAAGCTCGATACATAATATAATGTTGTAGTCCTGGAATTTTTTTGGTAAATAATTCATTTTTTTAAATCTTCTTCTTCTTCTTTGTTAACCGTCTATTTCGACGTTGTGCCAGTCTTCTCTATTAGCTTAACTATGTCATCGAAGCAGCGGGATGATTGTCTTCCCACATTTTTCTTCCCATTACGTGGTCTTCATTCAAGTAACTCGATTTTATCTGTGGTCCTACAAACATGCCCTGTGCTGGTGCATTACCATTTTAACTTCAACTTATTTTTATAAAGAATATCATATACATAATTATTTTGTATATTAACAAAACACGGAAAAGGACACCTAATTTGTGGAGAATTAACAAAACTAACTATACGAAGCCTGCTGTTTACTAACCTATTGCCAGAAATATCTTTTCCTATTACACAGCTAAGGTAAGGAATTCCAATTTTTAAATTTAAACAGTATAGATCGACCAGAATCTCATGAAAAATAGGGAAATTAAATTTTGTAGTAAGCAACACTAGGTTAACTCGGCTGCCCTAGTGATAAACAAAGTAATTACATTCAGAACACCTTACCTGGGATCGTTTCACGAAACGAAAAATCAAGCAACTGCATTTTAAATACAAAAACAAAGTAATCAACATCCAATTACTTTGGTTTTGTGTTGTGCTTGTTGTTTACTTGGTTTTGCATTTATATTCCGGGTTAGTGTGTGCAGTTACTTTGTTTGGGCAATTCAAATTTCAGTAAACGGTTCAAGTTATTTGAAATATTAAACTGTGGTAAAAAAACTACTCGACATAAAACTTTTGTTAATGCAAAAAAGTCAATTTCACAAAAAATGACAGTTACTTTGTTTATCGCTAGGGCAGCCGTAGTGTTGCTAACTTTGGATTTTCATTTCCGTATTTTTCATGAGATTCTGGTCGACCTTCACCAACTAACTAGACAGCACAGGCAGTCTTTTCAAATCAAAAAATAATTGTTGAAATCAATTCAGATTTTATCTGTTGCTATGAAATACTCGTAACAACAGATAAAATCTGAATTGATTTCAACAATTATTTTTTTGATACATTAAAAAAAGCCGAAAAGGTCTCGATTGAGAATCTCCCCCTTTTGGTCGGTTCGAAAACCTTGCGTAGAAATGTCGCAAGGCTATTGGCAACAGTAACAGATAGCCGGTAGCTGATAATTAGATGTTTGGAGCGGAATGTGGTCCGCTTAAATTCGAAATTGTGCTGTAAAGTTCAACAGTAGCTAAGTAGTGCCATATTTGGATGTTGATTTATATCGTAGCATAAATTGTTGTTTCACATCGCCTTACGGCGATACGTTACAGCGGAAATAAATGTGTAAATGAAAATCGTAACCTAAAATCTAAACGAAGTAAATTAAAACTAAACTATACAAGCTACATTTTAGGAAAAATTAAACCGACTTCAATATAGTAAAAAAAAATTGAAGAATTCCCTCGATTTCTCCAGGATTTCATCATCAGATTCTGACTTGATGACCTTTCAAACAAAAGAAGAATTTTTCATATCGGTCCAGTCCAGGCGTCTTTGAGTAATCGGGGAACATACATAAAATAAGATTTCGACGAATTGAGAACATACTCCTTTTTTGAAGTCAGTTAAAAATAGGTAAATCATAAATCAAATCTAATACCTCATCGATTCTATTGCAGCAAGGCAAGTACCTAAGCTGCTGGCAGCAATGCGCCCTTTGGACGGCCAAACTTTGGCCAAGGTACCTGCCAACTCTTGTATAATTAGTACACACGATAACCTTTGTTAAAGTCCAGAGAGAGAGAGAGAGAGATGTGTAAGTTTCTTAAAGTGCTTCAAAAAGTGCTCGAGCGCCCAGGCCTAGGTACGACCAAGAAAGACACAAAAAGGAAGCTTCCGTCGAGGTTGTCATATTTGCTGGCAGGCAACTGTTTGTCACATAATATGCACATCAACAATGTCTAGGGATATTTTGTATAAAGTTCTGAAACTCGAAAAATATTAATCGGTTTTAAATTATTTTAATGAAAGCTTATTTTGTAGACCATATTAAATGATTCTAAATTTGAATTTGAAAAAATAAATTGAAAACAAATGATTTGTGCAGCATAATTGTAGCGAAGTTCGAAAGTTTCAATTGACCTAACCCAGTTTTTGGTATATTTTTGTATCAAATGAAAGTTTCAATGAAAATTATTGGTTAATTTCTAATTTATGCAACTGTATGCATCATGCAGAGGCGCCATTTAACAAGAGACGAAATGTTAAGGGCAGTAGGTACGCTCCAAACTGGGGCTCCTCAACGAAGTATTGCCGAGGCGATTGAGACAAGAAAAAACGTGATATCAAGGTTGTGGTCACGTTATTGCACCACTGGTGAAGTGGCTGAACGGCACCCAGGCGAGAAGCGCATAACCGCCCGAAGACAGGACCGATTTTCGCAAATGACCGCGAGAAGATAACCAAATGCTACAGCCATGCAGTTGGTTTAAAGGCTCCAGTCAGACCACCATTTGCTTGTCAGTGACGAAACTGTGAGGAGAAGACTGCACGAGGCTAACCTTCATGCTCGCAGGCCGCTTCGTACTCCAGCACTACGCAGAGGAAATCGTGGACGAAGATTACAGTGGGCTCGCGAACATTTGCTCTAGGAAGATAACTAGTGGTCTGTAGTGCTGTTTACCGATGAGTCCCGATTCGGATTTCATCCTGATTTACGAAGAGTACGTGTATGGCGAGCTCCTGGTCGTGACAACCGTCTGCGACACCGTCAGGAAGTCCAGCCATACCACGGCAAAACAATTATGGTTTGGGCGGGAATTCGTATCGATGGAAGAACAGATCTCGTTTGGATCAGAAACACCATGACTTCTGAAAAATACCGTAATCAGGTGCTAGCACCAATAATCTATCCCCATCGACTGCAAATGGACCAAGTTTTCACGCTCATCAGGGGCGTAGCTACCGCCGTATCTGCCGTATCAATTATACGGGGCC
Organism: Melanargia galathea; assembly: GCA_920104075.1. Classification (NCBI taxonomy): domain Eukaryota; kingdom Metazoa; phylum Arthropoda; class Insecta; order Lepidoptera; family Nymphalidae; genus Melanargia; species Melanargia galathea. Next base: position 16,403,526 of record OV049871.1, on the reverse strand, counting down.
CCCAAGCCACGGGGGCCCCCGACGTGCGTAAGCAAAAATTAACAAAAACTTCCCAAATTTTTGTTTATTTCAGAAATGACAAAAGTCAAAAAAAGCAATTTCGTTTTTTTTCCCGCGTAAAAAAAGGCAAGGAGAGTATATTAAGTATATTTAATTTGAATTGTTTGTAAAAATTTTAGAAAAAGTGACAGATAAATAATTATGTTGAATAAATATTGCTTTTAATTTTATGCAAACATTTTTTTTCTTTTGTGAAAAATTTTTACCCTTCATAAGGGCCCCCAAACAAATTTTTATACGGGGCCCCGCCAAGGTACGCTACGCCACTGACGCTCATGCACGACAAAGCCCGTTCGCACACTGCGCGAGTGGTGACCAGCTGGCTACAAGAGCACGATGTGTCGATCTTAGACTGGCCCGCTGAATCACCAGACCTAAACCCCATAGAGCACGCATGGGACATGCTCCAAAGAAGGGCTTTGAGGAGTTTTCCTCCGAACATTGCGACTGCAAAGCAACTTTTTTTGCATCTTAGCAGGACCTGGGACAATATCCCACAGCAAGACTTTGATAACTTGATTCAAAGCATGTAAAGCCGTTGTAGGACCGTGGTTAACGTCCATGGGTGGTTTACTGACTACTAATTTTAAATAATTTTTCACGTAACTGCAAAAAACCTGATAATTTTGCTAAAATTATATTTTTTCTTAAAAAGACATCTATCCTTAAGTTTACCATCATTTCACTTTTTGTCTTTATTTCAATAAAAAATTATTTACACAAAAAAACTAATTCTGTTTTATTCTAAAAGATAGTCTGATAAATAGGCTTTACAAAAATATATACATATTGTATGTTAGTTATAACCAATCTATAATATAATAAAACTGTAACAGATCCAATTCTGTACATTGAAGATATTTTGAAAATTTTTAATGGAGGGCATTCTATAATCGATACTGAAGCCAAAACTGCAATTTTTTTCATTTTTGTCTGTCTGTCTGTCTGTATCTTGGCCGCGCAACACGCCGAAACTACTGAATGGATTCGAATGAAACTTGGTACGATTTGAGTTTATACTCCGAGGTAGGACATAGGATACTTTTTATCCCGAAATTCAGCACGGTTCCCTTGGGAGAGGGGATGAAAGTTAAAACGTGTATTTAGCTGTAATTCATTAATGCGTTGTTCGATTTCACTCATTCTTTCTTTGTTAGAAAGGTAGTACTTTATATATTGTCCCGTAAATATTTCAAGGTTATAGGTTTTTTAGTTCAGTAATGACAGACATTACAACCCTCACTATTGGGTTCAAATAACTTGGGACCCGGATCTTTGAACGTACGGCTTATTTTAAACTGGTGTGCGCTTAAATTTATGTTTGTCGGTTTGTTTATTTGTTCCAGCTAATCTCCGAAACGGCTGGATCGATTTTAATGGAACTTTCAATGTTATAAGGAGTAACTTAGGCTACATTTAGCTTAAACTAGCGGCACGCTATGATGGCCGGTTTGACACATTACAATAGTGATGTGGAATGTCAATTTATTCTCGAACAAAAAACAATTAAGTTTTGTTTTTGTACCTGATTAAATAGGTTTAATAAAACAAAAATGTATATGTTTATTTAATTTATTTGAACGAACTGAATATTTGAACGAAAATGAATATACATACTTTATATGCACACAAGAAACATATGAATACAAAAGATACCAAAAAAGGTGCCACAAAAGGCCATAATTAATCAGATTCGTCCATACTACTATTTTCACTGTCGTCACTGCTATCATCACATACATTAATAATTATATGTTCGTTTTCTATAATATTATCTATTTTCACATCTCTTTCATAATCTTCCCTTATTAATTTAACAGTTCTATTCACAACCTTTTCCCAGTCTCCTTTAGTCACATGTTCACAAGCTTCTTCTAATAATTTTAGCATTTTTTTTGTGGTAAATGGGGGTTCTGTATTGTGTCTTGCAGCATATCCCTTAATTTGAGCCCACACCAACTCAATCGCATTATACTCACAATGGTAAGGCGGTAACCGTATAACTCTGTGCCCATGTTCTAATGCTATTTCGTCAATGACGTATCGGATCTTGGTTGGTTTGTTTTCTTTTAAAAGACGTACTAATTCCGCTTTTAACATATTCATGTTTGCATCTACGCCATTTTTACGAAGCCATGCGACGATATCAGCTTTCTTTTGGGATTGGGCAGGTGGCTTGTCAATTTGCATCGAGTGGTATGGGGCGTTGTCCATAATTATAATAGATGGTTCAGGGAGGCTACACAACATTGAGGTAAACCATTCAGTAAACTTTTCTCCATTCATGTCTTCATGATAGTCTCCAGTGGTTTTTGACGCAAAAGCCATGAGAGAACCTTCGACAAACCCGTTGATGGTTCCGGCGTGACAAATTATAAGTCGTGATCCTTTTCCTACAGGAACTTTGGAAGTAGATGCTGCTGTGTCATCGTTCCAAGAACGGCCTACAGTATGATTAGCATTAAGCCATGTTTCATCCAAGAACACAACATTTTGCCAATTTTTGATTTCTTTCACTTGCCGTAAAAAAGTATACCTTGCCATCGCTATATCAAATCTTTCCATCAATATTTTGCGTTTGTTACATTTTTTGTATCGAAATCCAATGGTCTTCAAAATCTTCGTTAAAGAACTTTCCCCACCGAAGAATAATCCAGCTTCCTTCAGTGAATGCACCAACTTTTTTCTTGTTGGATACTCCTTCTGTAAATAGTAGCCGTAAACATGTCTTCGGATAGCATCGGCATCAAAGCTATCGATGCCTACGACTGGTTTTGCTCGTTTTCTCTTTTTTGGTGTGTGAAGTTTATTTTCTTCTGTGCCAGTCTCGCCATATTTTTTTTTAGTTATCCGTCTAACAGTTCGTTGTCCAATATTAAGCGCATCAGCTACGCGTTCAACCACTGACGTTATAGGTAAAATTGGCCCTCCATTTTGAGCTTCACGATCGAAATAGTTACGAAGGCGTATTACGAACTCACGTGTCTGACTATTTAGAACAGTTCTCTGCGTACGTTCGGTCATATCGACGAAATCCACAACAAAGGGCTTGAACAGAGTCCAAATTAACGAGCAAGGGTCAACAGTAATGCAGTATCAATATTTGAAATCCAAAGCCAGGTCAAAACTATATCACAATCGCATTGCACTGACAGTTTATACTTTTCGAAGCAACGTCAATTCGAAACTGCTTTGTTTTGCATTGAGCATTGACGCGAGTTTGCCGGAGGTAGTAGTTGTGCTAGCCAGCGATCCTATGTGACGATCGTATTAGATTCCATTTTTAAAAATTTATTGATATTTTTTTGCGATTTCAGAGGTTTGTCCACATAGTGAAAATTGTTCATATTCACAAGTACATTCACCCCTTAAATGGTGCAAACTGATTTTTCTACACTTGTATACATTTAAGAAATCAATTTAATAAATAAATTTTGAGTCCTAAACCTAAAACTACATTCGATAAAATTTATGAATCTCTGCACATCACTATCGTCAATAAAGTAATACAATTATTTCCTTCAAAGTCGTTATCAATTAATACGGAACTTCATGAGCGGACAAACGTCAAACCGGCCATCATAGCGTGCCGCTAGAGTAGGTACATAAAAGAATTATAGGATCCGATCCGATATCTACGCGAACGAAGTTGCGGGGGTCAGCTAGTTTTGAATAAATTGAGAAAATCAGAATATCCCTAGACATTGTTGATGTGTGTATAAGACTTAAAAAATATAAATTCACGGAAGCTGATAAACGTGCTAAGTGATATCTTAGCAATATTAATTTAAGTCAGTAAGATCTGCTTTACGCACTCCGACAAATAAAGGAGACGTATTGCATAAGCGCTACGAGCAGAAAGTTATTCAATAGAAGCAAAGAAGGTGAGTAATGCGTTCACAGATTTTTTTCATTTCATGAATCAAAATTCGCGCAGATAAATAACGATACTGAGTAATTTCTTGTAGAAGTCAATATTAGACTAGCTACATTGGTGGTGGTAGGTACTGAACTTGCTCTTGTTTAAACAATGCCAGAGGTTGAGACTTGCCAGATCTGAAAAAATTAAATAGAATATAAATTTTAATTTTTTAATTTTATTGCTGGTGGTCACTTTGCTTTAGTAAAGGAATGAAATATGCATCAACAAGTAAACTTATAGCAACACAAATAAATATGGATCGCGCGCTCGTAGTGGTTTGAGCACAGCTATAGTAAAATTATTTTTGTCAGTTTAAGGATATTTGCATAATAAATATGTAATTATCAATTTAGATAATAGGTATAATCACTAAGGATCCAATGAAGTGTGGGATTTAGTAACAATTCACTAATTATCTACTTCCGAAAGATTTTCATTGCAGCATAATTAAGTATGCAGAAACAAGGCAGAAACGAAGGTAAAACGCATTCGGAAATCTAAGTAAAGCGAGTGAATAATGAATGCGTTTACAAGTAAACTGAAAAACAGTGCGCACAATGCGCACAAATAAATAATGATCCCGCGGCCGCAGCTGGTGCGCGTATAACTAATAAATTATAATTTTTGATTAGGCAACCCGCTACGCGATAGCGAGCGGACAGGTCGCGGTGTTCCGATGCAGATAGCCGAGTTTGCGTGCACAATGTCCCATCCGCGCCCGCGCGCCATTGTGCCAGTGGGAACACGGCCTTAATTGCGAGCCTGAATAAATTAAAAGCGGAATGCTATCGTATGCGACGTGTACTACAAGGATCTACGAATCCAGCTGGATTCGTAGATCCTGCCCCTATATCTTGGAGGCGATCGCGTGTTTTATCTGGTGATTTGCGCGTTCCTCCATCTTCTATCGGATTCAGTTCTTCTATCGGACAACCTAAGGGTCAGAGAAATATCTCTGACCCTTAGGTTGTCCGATAGAAAAGGCTTTTTGGCGTTGAGATCGGTTTATTGTAACAGAAATAGTTCCATTATGCCTGTCATCTTACCTATTGTTAATACTGTGCTTAGAAGAAATGCTTAGAAAGATCACTAGGAATTTTTAACCCCCGACGCAAAAACGACGGGGTGTTATAAGTTTGACGTGTCTGTGTGTATGTGTGTGTGTCTGTCTGCAGTTCCCCTGTGGCGCTCAAACGGGTGGACCGATTTGAATGCGGTTTTTTTTGGTTGAAAGGTGAATTAGTCGAGAGTTTTGTTAGCTATGTTTGAAGAAAATCGGTCCAAGATGGCCGCCGCTACAAAATTGCGGATTACATATTTTTTTTCACAACTCCCTTAATATGGGTATCAAATGAAAGGGCTTGAATAGTAAAATAGCACTATGAAAATCCACCATGGATGGCCGCCACCACAAAATGGCGAATGTCGGGGGTTTTTTTAAATTTTAAATTTATACTTGTTATAATAAACAGATACTATAAAATCGTTTCTCTAATTACATTTACACTGTTTTGTATTGCACGGTTTTGACACTGTTTTCTTCTTCAGAAATAACTAATCAATCTTTTATTTATTTATTTATTAAATGCATTCCAATATATCTAGGCGCACGAAGTGCGCCAGGCCAAGTTCCTCTGGCCTTGTCGCATGAGTGTGTTATTTACACGATCCATTTCGAGCTGTTTTGACCCCCCTCATAACTCTGGTTCGCGGGATAGTAATCCTACGAAATTTGAAATATAAGTTAAACTCGTGGATGTGATGATAAATTGAAAGTTTCAAATTTTCAAGTTGATCCGTTTCTGAGATACAGAGGTTTGAAAATCACATAAAACAAGACCTACTCACTGACTGATCAAAATTATGACGCACTTCCCGTGTATGTGGAATGTTGAAATTTGGTAAGAAGATGAGTCTTAGTGTGTATATGAAGGAAAAAATCGAAAAATGTCCAAAAGTTGCATCAGACACTGACCAATTGAAAGATATATAAAAATCTGTCTGTTCCCACATCACACAAAAAATACTGAACAAATTTTCATTTTGTTTTAATAAATGTATTTTACTTTATTCGAAGCTATATATGGTTCTTGTTTCATCGAAATCGGTGCACTATTTATGGAGATGTGACTTTTTAAGTTTTCTAGCAAGGGGTCAATCTTACTGGTCTTGAGTGCTAATAAAAAGTAAAGTGTAGGTAAATAATAAAACGCCAAGAGGTATATTTTTTTATCGAAGTCGCGGGCGCGACTTCGTCGGCGTGGACTACACAAATTTTAAACCCCTATATTACCCCCTAAGGGGTTGAATTTTCAAAAATCCTTTCTTTGCGGATGTCGTACGCCACATTAATAGCTATCTGTGTGCCTAAGCCCGTTCCTTCCAGTAGTTTGAGATTCGTCTTTGCCAATAAAACCAGAAGCGCGATTTTCTTAATAATTTTGATAAGCAACCTTGACCCAAGTCAGGAAATGGATGGGTGGCCGACTTTGGAGGTTTGGAGGAGACTTTGGTGTCCTGTTGATTCCGGCTACTAGGTATCACTAATATCTAATACTATTCATTAAACTTAATGAGAGTCAAATACTCAAAATCTTCTCTTAGTTAAGCCGTATGGTTCGAAGTTCTGAAACTGACCACTGAGTGGAAATACTCTGGAGTGGAGTTTCTGTTATCTGTGATTTTGACAGACAGACGAACAAAATAAAAATTCACCCAATTAGAACAGAGAAAGCGACTTTGTTTTATACTATGTATTGAAGATTAAACCACATCTAATCAGACCGTAAAATGTGATAGGATTCTATTCCTAATTATACTGAAGCGTAAGAGAGAAAAAGACTTCATTATACTTATTGCATTAACTTTGAAATACTTAGAAAAAAGGAGTGAGATCCAAACAAAAACATTTCATGTGAATAATAAGGCCAACTTCCTATCAAAAAGTTTCGGCCATTAAAAGTACTGATATCAAAAATTATGACCAAGTCCTTTGCTAGGCTCGATAAATGAAACCATACAGTTTTAGAAGGTATATCTTCTTCGATCACCCTCAAGCTGTGATACCATTCCCAATGATCCTGTTAAAATATTTTTAAATAATTTATGTCTTACTAATAACACTATAATATGAAGCTCATTTGGGACTGAGAATAGTTTTATTGTTTTCAACTTGGCAACATTTTTTAAATTAAACAAATTCAAAGGAGTGCAAAAATGTTGTCAAGTTGAAAACAATAAAACTATTCTCAGTCCCAAATGAGCTTCATATTATAGTGTTATTACTAAGACATAAATTATTTAAAAATATTTTAACAGGATCATTAGGAATGGTATGACAGCTTGAGGGTGATCGAAGAAGATATACCTTCTAAAACTGTATGGTTTCATTTATCGAGCCTAGCAAAGGACTTGGTCATAATTTTTGATATCAGTACTTTTAATGGCCGAAACTTTTTGATAGGAAGTTGGCCTTATTATTCACATGAAATGTTTTTGTTTGGATATTATTTACAATGATTCTTAATATTATTAAGAATATTTACAATTGTAGTTACGTAGTTATGTATACTACTATATAAAAAAAAAGTCCTAACTCACTCATCTCATACGATACAAGCGGTGGTTATGTCCAGCAGTGGACGTCTATAGACGACGACGGCGAATACGTTATGAGACAAGAGATTTCGTAAACTAAAACCCGACTATTCTTAATAATTCAATATAAAATAATAATTTAGTTTGCAGAAAAACCTGTATTCAACTGCGTACTAATGTAGAATTCAAACTGAAGAAAGCGCGAGGCAAGCAGCTAGTGGCGCCATCTCTGTTATGTCTATCCGAAACTAACTTAATATTATGTTTAGCCACATTAAGGTCACTTCTCGATTTTTGTCACATATAAAATGTAGCCTATGTCACCTGGACCATGACAACGAAGCAATTGACACCTCATTTATCAAAATCGGGCCAGTAGTTTAGGGGCTATGGTGAAACACACAAAATCTGATACGAAAATCGGGTACAAACATACATACAGTATACATAGACTGCTAAAATCATAACCCTTACTTTTGGCTTTGCCGTAGTTGGGTATAAAATCCTCATAAAATAATTTTATGAGGTATTAGATTATAATGCATTGCATTCATAGCTCGATGGCGTATTTTGCGCATGGCTTATAGTTATCGCATGTTGTTCAAGTTGTTTGTTAATTGAAATGCGTGTAAATAGTTGTGGCGTTCACAAGGGGTTATGAAACGGGCCCTGCGGACTGGTTGTCGCACGTGACTCTCTCCGACAGATTTGGGATCTATTATAATATGTTTTATATTATGCATGTTATGTTCGATCAGCGCGGATTTAACATTCCTATGTTATGTCATGATATTATATGGCGAAGAAATTGGTAAATCATCCCACGTTATTTTCTTCTGTGGTATTTTTATAACATTGATAATGTCTATACAACGAGCATATATATGCGAAAATATATATGTGTGTTACCTACCGTTCAAGACTCGAATCGCTGAACTGTTATTGACGAAATTGTGCACAAAGATAATTTGTATCCTGGAAGTGGAGTGGAGGAAGGACACTGATGCTTTGTATCCCGGAAAATTAAAAAATTCCCACGGGATTTGAAATCCTCAATCCATGCGGATGGAGTAACCGACATCGGCTAGTTAAATAATACATCACGACAATAACACAATCAAACTAAAAACCACAAGTTAATTAACATAGTGTACCTAACACTCACCCATTAATCAATCATTTTAACTAATGAATATTAAATTATGCTGTAATAATCTAAAAATAACAAGAGCAGAATTAACAAATCTATATGTACTTATAAGTTACCTATAAAGGCCGATTCGCACATATCAGTAAAACATCAGTGGCGGCACAGTTCCGGCACAGTGAAAAATATTATTTCATATATTCTCTATGAACGCGTTCACACCTGTCCGTAATTCCTTATCAGTGACGACGCAGTGTTTCAGTTCATAGAGAGTGACATATTTTTCACTGTGTCGGAACTGCGCCGGCCGCGGCACTGATGCTTCACCGATATGTGCGAATCGGCTTTAAGACTGGAATAAGATCATGTCATGAAACCAGTTTTTTTTTGTCACAATCGTTTCTTAAATAGGTGGGCATTATGTAATGGCGTCGACCTGTCAACAATGCCGTGAATGGTGTCTCTAAACTAAAAACGTCAAAGCCGAACAAAAGAGACCCAATCAGCTACGGATTGCTTCGTATGGCCGATAATCAATCTAGTTTAACATCTGATTAGGTGCAAATTACAATACAAATAGATCCGTCACGACTACTTTCAAACACCATATAAAGAGCACTATGGCATTTAAAAGGCCAATAGAAAGTTGATTTTAATTTTATGTAAGTAAAGTTCATTTAACTTTAAATCGCATTGGAGTTAGGACGTTTTTGTATAAAACAGACGTTTTCCATAAAAGGCTGTACCGACTTGTTATCAGTTAGATGAATAAGGCCCTTAGAATCGCGACAGGTAAGTTTGAATATGAGAAGTTTAATGTTGGCAGTTGTAGCGTTTTACATGTGAGCGCAAAATGACAAAGTCTTTGCACTTACGTCAAGGTGACATGGGATGTTAATACCTATTGTATTAGTGCTAAAAATCCGTGACCTTACACCGTATAAAGTTCACTAATGTGCAGATGGCACGATCTCACCCACACACATGTGCAACTAACAATAAACACGCTGTATAAATATTAAATATATGTGTAGGTTGAAGTCGGAAAATTTGAATTAACTACATACCTACCTACATACCTACGTAGGCAACAGAGTTTTCAGTTTTTTCCGTGTTAGTGACGTTCCGTGGTTATAAAATTATAGATTTTGAACATATTATTCTCCTGTATTATGTACATAAATTTGTAAAAAAAAAACATAAGTTTATAAAGACGTCATCTTTTTCATAAATGGCATTTTCATGGTTTTTAGGGTTCCGTAGTAAACAAGGAACCCTTATAGTTTCGCCATGTCCGTCCGTCTGTCTGTCCGTCCGTCCTCGGTTAATCTCAGAGACTATTAGTGCTAGAAATCTGTAATTTGGCATGGGTATAAATATTAATCACGCCGATAAAGTGGGGAAATAAAATTTTGATAAATATTTTTTTTTAGGGTAGCTCCCCTACATATAAAGTGGGGATGAATATTTTTTTTCTCGTCTACCCCATAGTGTGGAGTATTGTTGAATAGGTCTTTTAAAAATACTGTGGGTGTGGGAACATCATTTTTCGATTTCTAGATCCGTTTGTAAAATATGATGTTTTAAAGTGCTAATTTTTATTAGAGTCAAGTGTCCCCCCCCCCTCTATCAGCCAAATGGCAGTATATAAGAACTTGAAAAAATTCACAGCAGTAGTAGGTATATATAATCAATTTTAAAGGAAAACTATCATGGCTAAGTAGGGTTCACAGGTTAAGGAGTTACATCTGTTTTTCGAGGATTGTGACTACGGAACCCTACATTGCGCGTGGCCCGCCACGCACTTGGCCGGTTTATTATTAATGTAATGCGTTGTGGTGTACAAATGAAGTGAATGAATAAATAAATCTTTATGCATTTACAAGGCTGAGCTTGATGACAGACATTATAAAACCAAAAATTGCCGGGAATACATAGAATCCGCAAGCTCTGGGACTCATAAAACTACAGTGTACCGCTCACCACTGCACCAGTGGAGTCGTTGTAAGGACGTATCTGAATTATTAGTAGGTATATGCAATTTTTATGTTTGAGGAAGGCTAATCAGTAATCACTATTTGTCTTAATCGATTAATTATTCAAATGATAACATAGTTAAGTATGCTACTGCATGTATTGCCTAAATTCTCGTATGCACAATGAAACGGTAAAGACGTTCCATTCTGTAACTTGTTTACAGAATCGCACCGACTACTGAACGTGGACAAAACAATAACAAGCGAAATGTATGTGTTTCAGTCCAGAAGATAATACGTTTCTTACACAACCCTAAAAAGAACAAAAACGATAATAATAAGTTGCGGGGGCACAACAGGTAGGCACACACTCGCGCCTGACTTGTGACCGTACTTACAAAAGAGATCACCTGTAAAATGTCACTAACACACGCAAACGCCTAATAAATCTATAGCGTCTACTTACGTACCAACACGAACGAAATGGTTCACGCAAACACGCTCGAGTCACCTCCACACTCCACAGCGGGGTCGGCTGCGAGTGACACCACACTGTTGCATTCTCACCTGTTGAATGCTAGATGTGAGTGTGGACTGTGGATGTGAGTCAGCAACTCAGCCCCCGGTTCAGTCGCGCTGACTATTTGGCGCGTTAAGGTCGTTCGTGCACGCTTCTGCCGTGCAACAACACGTGTGTTGTGTTGTGTTACTGTAACATTTCGACGCGACGTTTGTGGGTGACGTTTTGTGTTGTTTTTTTTTTTATTTGGTTTTCGAACAGTGCTCTCGGTGACTCTGGCACGCTGTATCTAAGAGAGAAACTGAAAATTCCGGCGCCGGAGTGTATTTGGAAACACCTGAAAGGTAGGTGTAGTGTACTGTGTAGGTAGGCCTGTTAGTTTTTCCGCGGAATTCGGTCCAAGTTTCCACTCGAATGATACGTGCGTTGATAATTGTAATTGGATCGGTCACCCGTAGTACCTACCTAGTACCTACTGAGTTACTACTCGTGCTTTTATGTCATGTTTTATAATTCATTATGGAACGTTCTTAAGCAGAAATAGGGCGTAAATCAACAATAAATAAAACGAATTGATTTTAGGTTATCACTAAAATTAATTTTAATTTGTTTGATACAAGTAAGTGTTGAAGGTTGTAAGTACAACACTTATTTGATATTTAATGTATTTTTTAGCTAAACGCGGATATGCTTCTTTGTGGCTCAGTCTCATAATTAGGGAAGCAAATAAAAATATTCTACATCAACTTCGGAATAAAAATATAATATAAAATACTCCTCCATTAAAATGCAATGTTGTGCAAAAATTTCAAGTCAATCCATGGACTACTTTTCGAGTTTTGCAGACGCAAACATACGGAAGCTGTATTTATTTTATTTTCACACTTTTGATTTTATGATGATTATGAATTACAAAATTAGTGAGTCACAACAAAAAAAGCGGTGATAGCCTAGCAGTTAAGACTACGGCCTTCCTTTCGGGAGGACCGAGTTCGATCATGTTCATTTTAAGCAATTAAATATCACTCACTTCAACGGTGAAGGAAAACATCGCGAGGAAACCTGCACGCCTCCATATGTTCTCAAAGGCGTGTGAAGTCTACCAATCCGCACTTGGCCAGCGTGGTGGACTACGGCTTGAAACCTTATCATTCTGAGAGGAGACCCGTGCCCTGTAGTGGGTCGGTAATGGGTTGATAATGGTGATGATAACGATGAATCACAACATATTCGCAAAAGATTTCTGATTCCGCTCTCAAATTGGCGCGACCTAAAACGTAGCTAGGTACCTACTGTGAGAAATCTTCTACCTACCTACCTACTTATTTAAGTACGTTGCAACTAAATGACCAAACCGATACATAGATACTTATCCTACACACTGTAGCTCAGTGTATTTGGAATAAATTTCACGCTAAAATCAACAAAAGTCTGTACACAAAAATGTTCTTACGCGTAATTGCGACGATGTCACTGATACCGATTGCACCTGTAATTTCGTATGTAATTAGTGACATTAGTGACTTATGCCTAGCAACATAGATATATCAAAAGACTGGAACTTTTAAAAATGTAACTTTGAACTTTTAATTCAACTACTCTCTGAAGTTTCATGGGATACGGTAATAAGTTCTAATAGCGTTGTCTTGGCAACGCAATATTTTTATGATATAGTTTATAGTATTTTTGACTCCTGTATGCCTAAACATCACAGGGAAAAAACTTTCAGCAGACGTTTCCCAGTATGGTTTGATGCAAGTATTATCCGAGATACAAAACGTAAACTTAAATTACATACAGCCTGGAAAAAATCAGGGAGTGTGGACGACTATGATGCCTTCTCAAACCTTAGGGCTGATCTAAAAAAACGAAGCCAAGATGCTTATATCACATACACGCACACTATTGAAAAAAAAGTAAAATCTGATCCACAACAATTTTATAGGCATATTTCAACACTGAGAACCAAGGGTGGGTTCGAACCTACTGTTACGTACAAAGCGGAAACCTTCACAGGTGTTAAGGCTGCTGAAGCTTTTGCGGACTTTTTTGCAAGTGTATTCTTACCTGATGTCCCCGATTTGTGTGCTGCAGATGTACTTAGGCACGATAAAGGAGTAAATAACTGCATACATATTTTAAGCTTTACCCCACAGGACGTTATCTCAGGTATTAATAAACTCAAACCTAATAGTTCCGTAGGGCCTGACTGCATTCCTCCGAAAATACTGAAATATGGTAAAAAGTACCTATGTCTTCCACTCTATCATATATTTAATTTAGCATTAGAAACTGGCCTATATCCACCGGAATGGAAGACCTCGAGGGTTACACCAATACCAAAAAGCTCTAACAAAATGTCTGTAGAGGAATATCGTCCTATAGCAATAGTCTCGTCACCAGCCAAAGTTTTTGAGAGTATTATCCATAAGTATGCTTATACCCAGGTTGAAAAGCTACTTTGCGAAGAGCAACATGGTTTTCGAACGAAAAGATCTGTTAACACCAACTTATTAATGGTAACGGAATATATCTCTGCTCGTTTGGATCGTGGATGTCAGGTTGATGTGTTGTACTTTGACTTCAAGAAAGCATTCGATAGAGTTAACAATGATATACTGCTGGCAAAGCTATGCCATGTGGGATTTGCCCCTGGACTTCTCAACCTACTTGCAGATTATCTACGGGACCGCCAACAATTCGTTAAATTAGGATTGTATAAGTCTCGAAACTACCACACGCGTTCCGGTGTAAGCCAAGGTTCAATTCTTGGGCCATTGCTGTTCTTACTTATGGTTAACGACATCTCCGCGGTTCTTAAGCATGGTAAATGTCTCTTATATGCAGATGACCTGAAGCTATACAGTGAAATTAAAACCCAGAATGACTGTTTGGCTCTGCAGCGGGACGTTGAGGCGCTGTGTGAGTGGAGTAGAACAAACAAAATGGACTTTAATTATTCCAAGTGTCATGTGATGAGCTTTGGACGGATGCAACACCCAATTATCTTTCACTATAAAGTTAATGGCACAACTATTGCTAGAACTAGCGTCATGAAAGACTTGGGGGTTGAATTCGACCCGGGGCTCACATTTCATGCTCACATTAAAACAGTTGCAAAAGAGTCTTTCAGGCGACTCGGCTTTGTGTTAAGAAATGCAAAGGATTTCCGTGACAACAATGTAGTCAAATTGCTATATAACACTCTCATTCGCAGTAGGTTGGAAGCAAGTGCGTGCATTTGGAATCCCCACGAAAGCACCTACGCACTTATTTTAGAAAAAGTTCAGAAGGCCTATCTCAGGCATCTATATAAGCGTACCTATGGATACTACCCTTTCGTGTACCCCACAAGGTATCTCCTGGGCTGCCTAGAATATAACTCACTGGAAGTGAGGAGGATGCTCGATCAGATCACAACGGTGCTCAAAGTCCTCCACGGAAAGATTAATAGCCCTTTGCTACTCGAGCAACTATCACGGATATTGGTACCGGATGGCAGGCGTGTCAGGAGACACAAACTGTTTGCCGTGCCCAGAGCGCGTACAGTAGCGCGTGCTCGCTCTCCTATCCCTCGCGCTCTCTCAGCGATCAATGCTGTCCTCGGTTTCAAACCCGAGTTAGATGTGTTTGCTGATGAATGGAAGGTGATCGTACGAACGTGTCTGGAGTTTTGTGAGAAGTCAGTGTGATTGTGATTGTATAACCTATTTATTTAACAGTGCTCTTTTTTTATTTTTTGTTATTCTTTTGTTTTTACTTAATTAATTAGAGTAAGTGGCCTGCGCGCCGTTCTAATTGATTTAAATAAATAAATAATAAATAATAAATAATAATAAGTACCTACAAGCATAATATCATTATGATAAGTTGCTTTTTAGACACGGTTTTTAGAGCAGAGTTTGTCTTAACACTTTAATTAATTACTTATTAACAAACAAAGAGCCTCAAAAGCGCAACGGTCGTTGGGCGCGGATCGGGAACCGCAGGGTCGACGGTTCAAACCCCACCCATTACACTAAGTATTGTCGTACTTACTTCTAGCTCATGTTTTCACTTTATTGGAGGGGAAAGGGAAAGGGGGAAGGAAGTCATGTTCATCATGGTTAATATTTAAAAAAAAATATTGTACCTGTTGGTTATATGACATTTTGCTCCTTAAGTCCTTTTAGCGAAAACCTGTTATTACTATTATGCAGGATGTTATGATGCACTTATAGCCTGGGTACTCACTCTACCTAAAAAAAATATCCTATACGCTAAAATTCTCACTCGCAGGACGGCAAATTCAAATTTAAAACACCGATTAAGTAACAGGTATTTTCGAATGCTATATTTAATGGCGCCAATGTATAACTATATTGACCCAATATGTCGGTGACTGCCATATAGAAATACTATAATAATTGTCACGGATAAAACTTCGAAGTGGGAGGATAACGCTTGCAAAATAGATGCACAGCTGTGCACTAATTTCCAAAATCACACTCAGTACGTATCATATTCGCTCGAAATTGTAGACGAGTACGTATACCTGGGACTCAGTCCAGCTAGGTATTTCCAATTTCGAGAAAGAGGTCAACCGCCGAATCCAACTCGGATTCGGGAAGCTTTGTGATGTCTTCTCTTCCAAAATTCCTCAGTGTCTGAAGAGGAAAGTCTTCGAACAATGCGTGTTGCCAGTGATGACATACGGATCCGAGACATGATCGCTAACTATTATGGGCCTCATAAGAAAGCTCAGAGTCACTTAGAGAGCGATGGAGAGAACTATGCTCGGAGTTTCTCCACGCGATCAAATCAGAAATGAGGAGATCCGTAGAAGAACCAGATTCACCGACATAGCTCAACGGGTTGCAAAACTGAAGTGGCAATGGTCGGGGCACATAGAAGAATCGATAGACATTGGGGTCCCAAGGTGCTAAAATGGCGACCTCGCACTGGAAAACGCAGTGTTGATAGACCCTCCACTAGATGGACTGATGATATCAGAAGAATCGCGGGGAGCCGCTGGATACAAGTGGCAGCAGACCGCGGCGTGTGGAAGTCCCTACAAGAGACCTATGTCCAGCAGTGGACGTCTATCGGTTGATGACGACGCACCATAACACTCGTTATATTATGACAAATGTGTTAATGTGGCTAGCGAATTGCGCCAAGATCTTTGGATAGCTTTTAGCTTGTATCGACAAAAGTCTGAGAGCTGGTCAGCGCTGACCACTCGCGACAAACGTAGGTACCTACGCCAAGTGGTCTTTACATTGACTACTCTGAGTAGGACTGTACCTACTATTGAGCATGTATCTATAGCTTTATATACGATAGTCGGTATATAAAGCAGAGCATGTATGTATCTATAGCTTTATATACGCTCGTCGGTATGTAAAGCAAAGCATGTATCTATAGCTTTATATAAGATTTTCGGACGTCGGTATGTTAAGCAGAGGATGTAACTATAGCTTTATATACGACCGTCGGTATGTAAAACAGAGCATAATATGTATATCTATAGCTTCATATACGATTGCCGGTATGTACCGACCAGTGGTAGATTCAATTGATGATTCAAAAGCACTTGTAAAAGTTTATTTGAATAAAAACTATTCTATTCTAGAGCATGTATCTATAGCTTTATATACGATTGTCAGTATATAAGGCAGAGTATGTATCTATAGCTTGTATATACGATTGTCGGTATGTAAGGCAGAGTATGTATCTATAGCTTTATATACGATTGTTGGTATGTAACGCAGAACATGTATCTATAGCTTGTATATACGATTGTCGGTATGTAAGGCAGAGTATGTATCTATAGCTTTATATACGATTGTTGGTATGTAACGCAGAGCATGTATCTATAGCTTGTATATACGGTTGTCGGTATGTAAATCAGAGTAAAGGTATATACATTCCTGTGCGCGGTGCGGAGGACGCGGCCGCGACCTCGGGGACCCACTCGTCAGTCGACGCACGCGCAGACGCGGGCATCCGCATAACCTTAGGCGACATGGCTTGCACTCTGCCGCTCTGTGTGCTTGTATGTTTTGTATTATAAATTAAAAAATAATGGTAGGGGAGCCCATGCTGCTAAATATGATGTGATAATAAATGTAAAATCACTCTGAAATAACTACCAAAAAAGTTTGATTCAATAATCAAAAATATTAATCTACCTAGTTGAGTATGAGTTTGTGCATCGACATTACAAAATTACAGTTGTCTTATCCCCAATGTCATTCTTAAGTGAAATAGAGAAGAAATTAAAGTTTTTTTACTCATCTACAAGTTAGCCCTTGACTGCAATCTCACCTGACTATAAGACGTGACGATGCAGTCTAAGATGGAAACGGACTAAACTGGAAGAAGTATGGCAGTTTTTATTAAATCCATACCTACCCCTGATTGGTTTCTACGGTTTCTACACATTGTTGTTCTCATTTACATGGCCACATCTACGAGATATGCCATTGAACATAGCGATAGCCGTAGGTGTGGCCGCTTTAATGCGATAAATCTGCCATAAGACCTTTTTAATGTGCCAAAATTTACCGCCACCCGACCCAATGCCCCCTACATTTATAATATTATTGTACTTACCTATTATTATAAACTTCAGTGCTGCTTAAAAGGAAACAGTTATTTTCCTAACCCCAAGCGACACCTTTTGCACTTTGCCACATTGTTAATTTGTATACTTACGAGTACTTTGTATTTAAATTAATAATAATCAAGATTTTACTGCCCTTTGACTGCGAAAGTTCATCTGTCAAAGGTCATTTTTGTACTTAACACTAAACGGCCTGAAGCTTAGGTAAGTCCTATTATTTAACTTGACGTTTTACTCCTTTATTTAAAAAAAAAATACATTAGCCACCGAATATTGAAAAGTATGTGAGTATCTTATTTAAAAGGGGAACCTAGACTAAAACCTATTGAAGTTTGTTTGGTCTTTTCTAAAACATTCAATAAATATACGTAAATTCATAAGACGCGAATTCTTGAAAAAGTGCAATATAAAAATACATGTAAAGTGTAGCAAACGCGTACTTAGATAGTACATATTATTATAATTAAACATTAAAAAATTTAATTACATTGAATATTAGTTGCTATTCGTCAATACTATGGCCCAAATCTATAATATAATAAGACTGTAACAGATCCAATTCTGTACATTGAAGATATTTTGAAAATTTTTATTGGAGGGCACTATATAAGCGATACTGAAGCCAAAACTGCAATTTTTTTCATTTTTGTCTGTCTGTCTGTCTTTCTGTCTGTCTGTCTGTCTGTCTGTCTGTCTGTATCTCGGCCGCGCATCACGCCGAAACTACTGAATGGATTCAAATGAAACTTGGTACGATTTGAGTATATACTCCGAGGTAGGACATAGGATACTTTTTATCCCGAAATTCAGCACGGTTCCCTTGGGAGAGGGGATGAAAATTAAAACGTGTATTTAGCTGTAATTCATTAACGCGTTGTTCGATTGCACTCATTCTTTTTTTGTTAGAAAGGTAGTACTTTAAGTATTGTCCCGTAAATATTTCAAGGTCATAGGTTTTTTAGTTTAGAAATGACAGACATTTATTGGGTTCCAATAACTTGGGACCCGGATCTTTGTACGTACGGCTTATTTTAAACTGGCGTGCGTTTAAATTTATGTTTGTCGTTCTGTCTATTTGTTCCAGCTAATCTCCGAAACGGCTGGATCAATTTTATTGGAACTTTCAATGTTATGAGTAACAGGCTACATTTAGTTTAGGTACATAAAAGAATTATGGGATCCGATCCGATCCTATATAAAACCTATAAACAGGCGAACGAAGTCGCGAGGGTCAGCTAGTCATGTATATACTCATTTATGTACCAATACAAATGTACCCATCTGCGCTTTAATCTTAGTTTATTAGTTATATATGGGTATGTAGTTATTTAACTTTCTGTTAATAGTTTTGTGCCCACCTTATTGACAAATTAAGGTTTAATGCCTTTTATAAACTTTATCAAGATAATTATTATGATTTATATAATATATAAATCATAATTTTATATTTTATCGTCGATTAATTGATTGATTTTTTCCTCTGTATTAATACAGTAATTAATAGTAATAATTATACAAAAATGTATTCAATAATAATTACCATTTTATACTTTTGAGATTCGAATGCTTAAAGTAGGACTACCTCTGAGTACAGTAAAAAACCTAAAATTTCACCTTCGTTTATTTATTAATTACCAGTTTTAATTACATCGAGTAATTCGTACTTTAACCATTTCCTTTAAGATCAACTGTATGAGAATATTATGTATGTATGTATGAGTGAGAGTATATACCTACTGTATAGTCAAAAAATTGGTTTGGTAAGTAAATATGTAGGTAGATATAAGATTGAACCAAACAGAACGCGTAGAGGCAGCGCCATGTCAATGTATTCAGCATGGGTCCTAGTTTTTTTTTATTCCTCTAATTTATTTCTTTTATTGACCACGATTTCACCTGGTGGTAAGTGAAGATGCAGTCTATGATAGAATCGAGCTAACCTGGAAGGATTGTTGCAGCTTCTTATTAAACCCATACCCCTCAACGGTTTCTGCACGGCATCATAATGGGACGATAAACCGCTTGGGGTCACGGCTTTGCCGGTAGGGTGGTAAGTAGCCACGGCTGAAGCCTTCCGCCAAACCGATTGGAAGCAATTTAGAAATAATTTATTCCCAAATTGCCTTTGCTGGTAATCGACCCCAGGAACTCTCACGTAAAGACCACAGCCCTCAACACTCAACGCAATACGGAAGTTATCGTCCTAGAAGTTGTAATAACATGTCGCTATTTGGTCGTTCGCGGTACAGTTTGCCATACTTCATTGTATTACAAACCTTACCTTGCACCTTGTTCTCTGGTGTTGCAAATGTTCATGGGCGGTCATTATCAGGCAACGCGCCTGCTCTTTTGTTCACTATTCATGAAAAAAATATGGTTGTGCGCACGTTCAGTCTGACGCAACGCGCACTGTGTGATTCAAGCTTTAAAATCGACAAAAAACGATCGCCGCCAGTATTTACGAAGCAATTCGAACAGGCAACAATCCATTCGTACCACACAGCTTGTTAGCATCTATCGCGCCATTACAAGAGCTTCCAGCTCATTAGGCGGCGGTCTGAACCGGGAAGCCGGAGTCGGAGTTTGTTCCCAGCAGTTTGTCACGTAGTGCGGTCGCCGCGGTCGCGCCGGCCCGCCGCGCGGTCGCGACCCTGCCTCGTCGCGCGGAACGACCGGTAAAAAACCCCCCATTCGTGATCTCGAATTACCGAGAGGAGCGCTTTTATTTTTGTACCGACAGATCGTCAGGTTCATCGCTTTTTACCGATCTTATGGTGATCGCATACCATACAGGTACCTATCGATATACGCACGCGCTGCAAGATTCAAAATCCTCGCCACGCTTTCAGTTTATTACCTATTTACGTAGCGCGTAAATTACTGCAAGATTACATACTGAAAATACGAATTGACATCTCACGAGCAGAATAAAGCTATTCGCATGTAAATGTGGACTGCATGCACCGTAGGAGCAATAAGATCCGCAAGCGCTAAACGCACATTTTTCATTTATTTAGAGACAATACAAATAGTAACGTCATCAGTACCTACTGTATCACAAGTCGAATATATATGTATCTATGCTACTACTGACGCATCCGTATTTCTCCGTCATTTCCAATGCGTACAAACTAACTGATGTCGTTCGAATATATTAGGTATATTTAGTTGTGAAAAATGAGTTTCTTGCGGCTCGGGCGGCACAAGCGTACCACCTTTTGATCTGCAATCAGTTTTATAGATTCAAGGCGACAGGCGGCATCGGTTTTTTCGATGGCATGTAAAAAGTCCATCGGTTCCATTTTCATTCATTCAACTATTTATAAAATTGAACTTGAGTTGGAAGTTGACTTATAAGTTGAAAGTGTTGCGAGATTATTAGTTTACTAACACAAATTAATATTTATTTTAATTTTAATATTTTATCTTTATTAATCAAAGGCATTCTGACAAAACATTTTAAAACGTTTACGAAAAAAAAGGAATGCCGACACGTCAGGAGTGTGGCAATATTTCGAGTTTAACATGGATAAGCCACCTACCTAAGATATTGTAATATATACTCTAAATAGATGTCAAGTTTACAGCTGTCTGTGGTCACAAGTTTTTTAATGACACGTGACGATGACACGTGACGTGCTAGTGATGTAACTATCGATATTTTGACTGTGAGGATCTATAGGGACACAATATGCGTGTTTAAATATGTGGACCATACTCTAATATTACATTATGCGAAAGTGTGTCTTTCTGTCTTTTACCTTTTCAGGGCCCATCCGATTTGGACGAAATTTTGTACACAGACAGCTTGCATCCCGGGAACCGATATCTAAGGCTACTTTTGTCTTGCAGTATCAAAGCGTTCCTACAAGATTAATAAAATAAAAACCTAAGCTCACGTGAATGAAGTCTCGGGCATCATCTTGTTAGGAAATACAAGAATAATATGTTTCATATTATAGTATATTTTTAACCGACTTCAAAAAAGGAGGTTGTATGTATGTATATATGTATGTATGTATATAAGTATGTTCGCGATTATCTCCGCAACTAATGAACCGATTTTGATGATTTTTTCACTATACTTTCAGAAAGGTTTTAGTGTACACATCGAAAAATATACATATATATATATATATATATATATATATATATATATATATATATATATATATATATATATATATATATATATATATATATATATATATATAAAACACAAAATATACATATCCTTCTAGAACCTTTGTTGTGCCTTCTAGAACTGAAATAAAATCGAGTCTTTTTGAAGTCGATGAACTTTATAAACGGTGTTTCGAAAATACGATCATACAAGCTATTTTTAAGAAAAAATAAACCGACTTCGGTCCAGCAATCTCAGAGGAACCGCGGTGCACTAGTCAAAAATATTAGTGACATGTGGGTACATTTATGCGTGTAACATCGCACATAAGAATGGTAACTAGGTGTGTTATACATATACTAAAACCTTCCTGAAAGTACTATGTAGATTATAATAGTGAATTGTTTTGTCTCGAAATACAAAATATTAAACCTATGTATATTAATAGGTAGTAATATTATACTTCGTGCAATTTGCACATTGCACACGTTGCACATTGCACGAAGAACCGATGGACGTTGGGGTCCCAAGGTGCTTGAATGGCGACCTCGCACCAGCAAACGAAGCGTAGGTAGGCCCCCCCACTCGATGGACAGACGATCTCAAGCGAGTCGCTGGTAGCCGCTGGAATCAGGCGGCACAAGATCGTGTGCTGTGGCGATCCTTGCAAGAGACCTATGTCCAGCAGTGGACGTCCATTGTTTGAAACGAACGAACGAACGAACGAATATTATACACTTACTAAATTTCTTTGAACATTAATGTTTATACGTCACTCCGTTAATGTGCGAATGGAAACTTCATTGGCGGAATTTTCTTCTGCATTACAGACATCCATTGGTAACGGTTCTCTTGCCTTAAATTAAAAAAATCAGACCTGGTAGAACATTTTTCACGTTTCGCTTCAGCGTTTTTCATACACTAATAACAGCTTTTAGGGTAAAACTTTTAAAACGTGCCGCCTTGATATGGGTTATGGGATGGGGGGAGGGAGAGGGTAAATCATGCAGTGTTGAGGTTAGAATTGATTTTCGTTGTTTTCTTGAAAACGATGAATTACCTTATTATAAGAGTGTTAGCATTATACTCGTGGACCAAACATCTATCACTAATGACTATTTTATCTCTGAATTCGTGCCAAAGACTATTAAGTCCAACCCTAGTATTTGCATGTATTTTGCACCTTCACACCTAGCATGAAATTATGGTATTATTACAAATATTTGATATTATTATAATTACCAATGTGTCTATATGCGGCAAAAATAATAGCGTTTGCTTTTAAGCGCCTCCATTTTAAATTGTTTTTGGGCACAAATCAATTAAGTGTGAAGTGTTTTGAACAAATATGACTATGTTTCTGCGATGTCCAATATTGCGGTCTTATTCTTTGTGCCCATTCATTTCTTATTTTTGGGTTCTTTGGAAATCTGTAACAAATAAAAATTTAGCGATCATGATACAACAATCTAGCACGCGGAAATACACGTAAGTATTCATTGTGTGTAGTGGCTACGGAATCTAATGTTCAAAAATTAAAAAAAAAACCCGACATTCACCATTTTTTTATCGCGGCCATCTTGGATTTGCATGGTGTTATTCTACTAGTCAAGCCCTTTCATTTGATACCCATATTAACGGAGTTGTAAATAATAAATAATCTACCATTTTGTAGCGGCGGCCATCTTGCAGCGATTTTCATCAAAATAGCTGACAACACTTTCGACTAATTCACCTTTCAAACAAAAAAACCGCGTTCAAATCGGTTCACCCGTTTTAGCGCTACAGAGAAACAGACAGACAGACAGACAGACAGACAGACACACACACATACACACACACACACAACACACACACACAGACACATCAAACTTATAACACCCCGTCGTTTTTGCGTCGGAGGTTAAAAATTTTATCGCACGTAATCGATATGCAATTTTAGTACATCACTATGCTAAAAAACATAACCTTTATTAGTCAACAGAAAATATTTAAAAAATAGGCAAAAATCGGTGTAGAATTGAACACGATGATGGTTTCCAAAAACTACAAATAACGTTACATAATTTTAGATTATATTTACATACAAAACTATCAAAACTCACCGATGAAATGATAATATTTCTTTAAAATTTTCTTTTCGGCCCCTATAGGAATTACATTCTTTCACAGCACAGGACAATAAAAT
The DNA here is from genome assembly GCA_920104075.1 of Melanargia galathea. Classification (NCBI taxonomy): domain Eukaryota; kingdom Metazoa; phylum Arthropoda; class Insecta; order Lepidoptera; family Nymphalidae; genus Melanargia; species Melanargia galathea. Next base: position 16,379,386 of record OV049871.1, on the reverse strand, counting down.
AAAACTACGGAAAATTTATCAAAAATAACTTAAGATCAAACATTTATAAATTCTTGGAAGAAGAACACCAAAATAATAAACATTTATCAGCCTCGTGATTGATGTTTTTGGAAAATTATGATGCGACTAAATAAGGACTAAATTCAATTATGACACATCCAAAAACAATATAGTAATGATGATTTATGAGACATACCTATTTAATTTGGTAGGATTAAATTTATTAAAATATAACAAATAAGTCCATTTGACAATCAATTTAGTGACACGGTTAGAAATAATAAAAAGCAAGTGCGATTCGGTGTTTCATTTACACCTAGACAGGAGTCATTTAGGTTAGGTGAGTACAATAACTGTACCTCAAGTTAATTTTTAGCTTCAGATCTCTTAGTTAATAGATCAATGCCACCTACAGATGTGCCAGCAAGTCAATGGCCGATGCGTTCCTTCCAGGCAAATTAGTTAAATGAAGCTGACCAATCGGCTGCCAGGTACTAGGTAGGTTGATCAACTTCAACACCAAAGTGAAATAGATTGATTACAGGTCGAACTCAGCTCCTGACTTAATTTATAAGACACGTGGACATACTTATAACATACCACTCCACTCGACGCGCGCAAAATCAAAACAGCTTTTCTGTAGTGCCTAATGTAAGTTAGAGATTTTTGAAGCAATTCGTCAACAGGGTTTACGCGTTGACCAATACGCGAATCGGTCAATATGAGCTGGAGGCTTAAGACCCAGAAACACGTAACAATCACCTAACCCTATACGTTGCGTCATATCTAATTATGATAACTGTTGTCACAGCCGAGTGCCAACTTGCTGGATTATCAGCTGTAGATGCTACGAGTGCATCGCAGTTGGAAGTTGGTGTGTCTGTAGATGCTAATTTTAAATTCTCGCGCTCTACATGTTGTGAGATTTTGAAATTTTTGACAGCCGCACCACATTATTTATGTATTTATCGAGTCGATGCAAACCACGGCGTCGGAGTCACGTCGCGCATAAAACTGACAGTGATCTCGATCCCGCATTACCATTGAGATGTGTCCGTTAAGCGCAAAGCTGACAGCTGTGCATTTCTGATGCTTTATTACCATGCCGTCCCGTGTGATGGCGACATAATATCTTACATCTCTATGACTAACGCGGCGTTATAATGTTTATAAAAGCAATGAAATTCATTGCTTACGCGTTCTGAAAATTAAGTTCGGGAATCGAGTGTAAATTCGATTTTATATTATTACTAGTGGATCCGGCAGACTTCGTCCTGCCCGGTAGTAGTAGTATACCCGGTAGTAGTAGTATACCTACCGACATCAGCATCACCTACCGAGACCCGGTAGGTTACCTGTACCTACCCTGTATTAGTGAGAGGAGTGTTTTCGAACCATCCAGGAACCCATTGAAATATACACACAAAATTTCATACAAATTGATCCAGCCGTTTAGGAGGACTTAGGTGACAAACACACGTACAGAAGAATAATAATATATGTAGGTACGGGTAAGAGAGTTTACCGTATCCACGCGACGGGATGTTTGACAGTTACGAAACCCGTGAACATTTTGTATGGGAAAATATTTTTTAAAAATCCCTTGGAAACTCTTTAATTTTCCGGGATAAAAAGTACCCTATGTCCTTTTCCAAGGCCTTGTCTACCTCTACACCAAATTTCGTTCAAATCGGTAAAGCCGTTCTTGAGTTATAAATAGTGTAACTAGTACTATTATATATTCTGTGGTGTAACTAACACGACTTTCTTTTATATATATATAGATAAGATATTGTTGATCGCAGCAATCTAGAATTTTGAAATTTTGAAAGACAAAAAAAAGGCCAGTGCTCTAGTCTAGTAGCTGTTACCACTAGTGGTAGTTACCACTTCGCTGGACAAAGATGACCATCAAGGCATTTTAGCGTTACGCGTAACGCTTAGGGTCACGATACCGCAAAGAAACCTAATAGGCAGTAAACAAACCATTACCGGTTTCGACTGCCATATAGGTACATACCTTTTCCAAGTTAACCCGCTTACTTTTTAGGCTACATCGCTACTTGCCACCAGGTTGATATCACCTGGTATAAAGGTGATACCAGATGACCAGTAAAAGGCTACTTTGTCATCGAATATAAAAAAACGTATCAAGTCAAAATTCACGCGTTTTGATAAATCCACGGCTAGGGATAGCGCGTCGGATTGGGCACGTCCAGATTACGATTTACACGATTGGTTGGTTTCCACCGCGTTTTTTACTCACATTTTTCCATCCCGACAGGTGCGGGTCACGATCACTTGTCACGTAGTGTGGCATCATGATTATTGAACAAGTGCATCGCTGGGAATGGCCTTTTAAGGAATTCTCTGTAAAATCGATCAGTCAAAGGAGTATTTAAATGAATCTGTCACCTGTAGAATAACTAATAGGGTGTCCATTTATATGCCGTGAAAACAAAAATACTTTGCTATAATCCGTTAACAGTGACAAATTTGTAGGCACAACACCACACAAATTCAGCACAAAATAAACTCGACGATCGTTTCGATCGTCGAGTTTATTTGCTCCTGAAAATGCTCCGACACCGGAACATTTTCAGGAGATGTCGACTTCACAACGGACGATTACAAAGTGACGCTCGTGTCCAATGTATTAGTGGATCATAGCAAATAGTCCAGTAACTTTAGGATTTGCTAGTATGGGGTACCTTGCGTTAAATCGGGTAGTTCTGATTTTTTGCAGACTTGTTAATGATGTTGGCCCAATGATTAATCCAAGTTTGTGACCTCGAGCGACGAACGCAACTTTGTCAAAAATCGAAAAAACCGCGAAAATTTGGGATTTTTTTCAGATTTTGGCGATTATAACCCAAAAGGACTAGTTCTTGACACTACCTTTTCAGGGCGTTTTTAAAGTAGAATAAAATTGCTACAATTTAAGACCAGAACCAGCTCTGTAGGTACATTACTTACTGAGATGCTCGCGACTTCACTTGCGTGAATTCTTAATCTCATACAAACTTCCATCTCCCATTGTACCAACTTAGGGGTAGTTTTTCCACAATTCCTTTAACACGTAATTCTTAATTTTTAACCGAAAATCTAAATCCCAATTTTCATAGATATAACTTGATAAATGACGAAAACGTGACGGGGTCTCATTTAAACTTTCATCCCCTACTTAACCCACTTGCGGATAGAAATTTCAATAATCCTGAAATTCATATTTTTTATTTTTTATGGAAAGCCCAAATACCAATTTTCATGGATGTAACTTGAAAAATGACAGACTTTCATACAAACTTTCATCCCCTATTTAACCCCCTTAGTGGTGAAATTTCCAATAATCCTTTCCTAGTGTACGCCTATATCATAAAAGGAAGCTACTGTGAAAATTTCAAGTTTCTAGCTTCAAGAAGCTTATCCTGACTGACTGATCATCAACGCACAACCTAAACAACTGAAAGCTACGAACTTGAAATTTTCACATTAGCTTCCTTTTATGATTTAAGCGCACATTATGAAAGGATATTTGGAAATTCTACCCCTAAAGGGGTTAAATAAGGGACGAAAGTTTGTATGAAAGTCTGTCATTTATCAAGTTACATCCATGAAAATTGGTATTTGGGCTTTCGATAAAAAATAAAAAATATGAATTTCAGGATTTTCGAAAATTCTATCCGCAAGTGGGTTAAGTAGGGGATGAAAGTTTAAATGAGACCCCGTCACGTTTTCGTCATTTATCGAGTTATATCCATGAAAATTGGTATTTAGGTTTTCGGTTAAAAATTAAAAATTACATGTCGAAGGAATTTTGGAAAAACTACCCCTAAGTTGGTACAATGGGAGATGGAAGTTTGTATGAGATTAAGAATTCACGCAAGTGAAGTCACGAGCATCTCAGTAAGTAATGTACCTACAGAGCTGGTTCTGGTCTTAAATTGTAGCAATTTTATTCTACTTTAAAAACGCCCTGAAAAGGTAGTGTCAAGAACTAGTCCTTTTGGGTTATAATCGCCAAAATCTGAAAAAAATTCCAAATTTTCGCGGTTTTTTCGATTTTTGACAAAGTTGCGTTCGTCGCTCGAGGTCACAAACTTGGATTAATCATTGGGCCAACATCATAAACAAGTCTGCAAAAAATCAGAACTACCCGATTTAACGCAAGGTCACATTACTAAAGTTACTGGACTAAAAGTAATTTTGTTTTCATTGTATGTCATGGAATTCCGCAAAGTAACGTCTGCTTCTATTCAACGTTTATATGCTTACATTTTTCTATCCCGAAATTATTATCCTTATAAAACCCTCGCCTAGATTCCAAAAGCTGGTAAATACGCAGCGTATTTAAATACAGGGTATATTGCATTAATTATCTCCTTAACTGTCTTATTGTAAGTATTGCTTTGTTCCAAGTGTCTAGCTTAAGGGCATTATTAAAATTCACTTTCCGTTTAGGTTTAAAGCTAGGTTAAAGGAACTGGTTTCGTTATCTGATATCGATAAAATGATAACAGCATTGTGAGCATTGTGATTGGATTTTTCTCTAGTGTGGTGTAAGTAAGCAGAAAAACAGCAGGTACTCGTAGCATCATTAATATAGACCTTCGAAAAATAATTTGCAAAAGTCTGTTGGATAGTGTGAAGCTTTAGAGGGAGATGAGATGCTGGATGACTGGTCCAGACTGATTTACATAAATAGAAATGTAGAGAGTTCTCCAAATTGTGACGTTAAGTGTGTGGTAGAAGAATAGGCGGTGTCCTTCTCATTTTATTATCGCATTCGCTTCACTTTTAGAATTAGAAGCCTCCGCGCCTATTAGGCTTGGTGAAATAATTGTGGTATGGTTTTGCATTTAAAAAAATCATGCTAGAATGAACCGCACTCGTGTCACCATCCGGACACCAATGTATTGAGACACAGACACAGGCTGAGGGCTCGATGTAGCGTGAATTAATTCCTCATCAATATTCCAATATTAAGTAAATGCTTGTTTGTGTGTTGTAGAGATTACTTTTGTAACCCTTTCTCCTCTTACTTCCTCAAAGAAAGGAGGAGGTTCTCAATTCGTCGGAATCTTTTTAAATGTATGTTCCCCGATTATTCAAATACGCCTGGACCGGTTAGAGAAATTCTTGTTTTGTTTGAAAGAGTATACTTATTCCAAGTAGTTCCATGGTCATCAGGTTAGAATCTGATGATGGAATCCTGGAGAAATCAAGGGAGCCCTTCAAATTTTATGATATATTGATGTGGGTTTAATTTTTCCTAAAATATAGCTTGTATTCCATCTAGTTCAGTCTTGGTATTATGACCAATGTATGTTATACGACAGTTTTGTAGTTTCATGTTTTTAACTCCCGACGCAAAACGACGGGGTGTTATAAGTTTGACGTGTCTGTGTGTGTGTGTGTGTGTGTGTGTGTGTGTGTGTGTGTGTGTGTGTGTGTGTGTGTGGTGTGTGTGTGTGTGTGTCTGTCCCTCTGTGGCGCTCAAACGGGTGGACCGATTTGAATGTGGTTTTTTTGTTTGAAAGGTGAATTAGTCGAGAGTGTTGTTAGCTATGTTTAATGAAAACTGGACCAAGATGGCCGCCGCTACAAAATAGCGGATTACATATTTTATCACAACGCCCTCAATATGGGTATCAAATGAAAGGGCTTGACTAGTAGAATAGCACTATGCAAATCCAAGATGGCCGCCACCACAAAATGGCGAATGTCGGGGGTTTTTAAAATTTTTAATTTTTACTTGTTCTCCTTATACATTTTATCCCGGTGTGATTTCTCGGCGTGAACAGGGGTGCAGGTGGTTCACGTAGCGTCGTCACGATCATCTCGTGCGGAGTTAGTGCCGCATGCTTGTTGTCCTGTGGAACGAGGAATTAGTTCCGGCTGCAGCCGCTGCAGGTGAACGACAAGTGGTAGTTGAGAATCACGTAGCGCCGAGTTGAATGACAAACTAGAAACTTGTTAACCGTTTTTTGATAAACTTCAGGTGGCGACATATGAACGAAGTTAAGCATAATTAAAATCGTCGGTGAAGCTAGGCTTTCTCTGGCTATAACTGGCATTGAAACGAAATTAAGTCTGTTCAAAGTGACGATATTTTGAACTGCATTTTGCCCAAAGTTGAGCAAATTTGTGTTTAAAAATATTTTTTATTTTTGTAATCGACACCGAGATTTAGTAATCGATATTTAAGTATTTCTTACCATTTCCAACAAAACTTACCCCACTTAATGCCATTATTATAAAAATGCCATTAATTTTTTAAGACTCAGTAAAGAGACATTCCTTAATATAATGTTAATACACTTAAAATTAAAATATCTTCGGCAGAGTAAGTATAACGTTAATTTGGTTCAGTAACGCCAGTAGCGGTTTTGTAAAAGCATAATAATCAAGCTTAAAGCTGGTCGCATACCTACTAGTGGCAAGCCGCACGTGTGAATACGATGCATTTTTCAGCACTGAAAATATGCGTTGACGTTTGACGTCATCAGAGTACAGCGCCTACGTTACGCCCACTCACGCATTTTCACGACGCGCTCGATGCTACTAACGTCACCCGCATTTTCAGTAGGTACTTACCTACAAAAAAAATATTGCGGCTCTGGCGAACCTTGCATCTCCTGCAGTGATTATCTTAATCTGCGATCAATTTATAAAGAACTAACCGATGACCGCGACTTTGGCCGCGTGGATTAATGTTTCTTAAAACTCCTGTGTGGATTAGTACAATATAATTCAATGGTGGATTCTTTGATTTTCCGAGATACGACGTCGTAATCTATTGTATCTCCAAGATGCAAAGATATTTATTTCTATGCGGGATTTCTTAAAGATATGTTCAGTAGTAGGTTTTTAAAAATCACACGCGAACTCTTTGATTTTCCGAAATAAAAAAGTAAGAAGTCTGTGTCCGTCTCCTGAATGCAAACTATCAAACTGTACCAAAATTCGTCAAAATCTGATGAGCGGTTGAGCCCTAAAAAGGTGCCTAACAGACAGACTGTTTACTTTCGCATTTACAATATCAGTGTGGATATTGACGGGGTAAAGAAAAAAATGATTTCCTGCAAAATACAGGTTTAGTCACTCGATACGCGCGCCGAGCTGTGATGGGTGAAGCCTTCGTGAGTTCGTTACAATCACTCTTGACCGCCATGTTTTTTTTTTAACTTTTTACACAACGCCGCTGCTCGAATTTCGTGTGCTCTTTGAACTGGTTTAATTGAAACTGCACAAGGCTTTGATACACACATTCCGGTTGCGTTCCGGTAGCACTACGGTTCGGTTCCTTACAAGATAATATTTTCGGCATGTTTGCATTCATTAAAACCGGTGTATCAATGTGTCAACAAAGAGATTGCCGAGTGTTGATACTTTACAACCAGCAGAACGATTGTAGCTCGAGTGTACTAGTCCAATCATCACACTTCACATTAATATTATAAAGGCGAAAGTGTGTGTGTGTGTGTGTGTGTGTGTATGTTTGTTACTATTTAAAGCCGCAACTACTGAACTACAATTTGGCTGAAATTTTGAATGGAGATAGATTATGTCCTGACTTAACACATAGGCTAGGCACTTTTTATCCACAAAAAATCCACAGTTCCCACGGGATTTTGAAAAAACCGTAATGTATAGCTACAGCTATAGGTAGATTACTATGGTAAACTTCATTGAAAGTAGGTATAAAGGGTGGAAAAGGGAGTGGGAACGGGAACCGGAAATCATGTTCGCTCGGGATTTGTGAAAAACCGAAATTCACGCGAGCGAAGCCGCGGGCCAGAAGCTAGATTTACATAATATGTAGTAGGTATTTGGATGTAGTATTCTTTGTGTTACTCGGTCCGAACACTTTTTCTAGGAAACGGAGACCTTTCCGATTTTACGTTCGATCCATCAACCTACTTTGCATTAATCATGATTACATATACAAAATTAAGTAACCCAACCGGAGCGCGACCGGACGCTTCTTGCCGTGTAGTACGAGCCTTAATTGAAACGGTGTAAAAAAACCGTCAGACATCCACAGATCGCGTGTTCCGAATCAGTGCTTTATGCTCTATTTTATTTTATTACTTGTCGAATTCCTCGATTTATTTACGAAGGCGTTAAACTTGGTGATGAAGATTTTTTTATTTAGAAAAAAAATGTTATTTAACCGTCTACATCAAGATAGCAGATAAAATGACGGAGTCTTTGAAAGAAAAAAAAAACTGTAGGTATATTTTAAAAATCCCACAACACAAAAACAAAAAATTGTACGTGTTTTATATAAGTAGTACAGTACTTACTACACTTTTAAGTTAAAACTACACTATGCCAGAAAGGATTAATTTATCTGAGACTAAAATAGAATCTGCAGCAGCCAGCAATCAATGGCGGATAAAAATTGTTCGCGCGTTAATGTGGTAGTTAGCAATAAATTTTTGAAGTCAGTGATTATACAAAACTCGAATGAAAAGTATCTTCACATTTTGTGAAATAAGGCTTGTTAGACAGATATTTAGGATGTGTTACAACTTCCAGCACCCCCAGAACACCGTATTTGACAGCTTATTTATAATATTGCAAAAGGCTCAACACACATCCTGCACCCATAACATACTTCGATAGAATAAGCCTTTCATCTAATCATAAGACTCGCAATCTATCTAAGCTCCCTCATTATTATCCCCGACGCAAAAACGGTGGGGGATAAGTTTGACGTATCTGTGTGTGTGTGTGTGTCTGTCTGTTCCCCCGTGGCGCTCAAACGGGTGGACCGATTTGAATGCGGTTTTTTTGTTTGAAAGGTGAATTAGTCGAGAGTGTTGTTAGCTATGTATGATGAAAATCGATCCAAGATGGCCGCCACTACAAAATGGCGGATTGCATAATATTTTTTCACAGCTCCCTTAATATGGGTATCAAATGAAAGGGCTTGACTAGTAGAATAGCACTATGCAAATCCAAGATGGCCGCCGCCACAAAATGGCGAATGTCGGGGCTTTTCAAATTTTTAATTTATACTTAGAGAGTTGCTTTATCGCTCACTGCCATTCTCATTCTCCCTTCTAGGAGACCCGTGCCGTGTAGTTGGTTGATACTTGATTATGATGATGATGGTGATGATGATGATGATGATGATGATGATGATGATGATGATGATGATGATGATGATGATGAAAACCCCCGTAAGTATTAATTGAATGTTAACATCAATTAGATAATCCTATCTTGTTCTTGATATTAATTTTATTTATAAGCACATTTATAATTTACGTGCTGTTAAGTTATAACATTGATTTGTACAAATGATAATGTACACGAATGCTACTTTTGCACGGCTACTTTGATTTTTTGCACTGATTATTTGGAGCAAAACCGCTCCCACAGCGACCTGCCTCTGACCGTACCTGACTAGGGTTACCATAAAAACCAAGGATTTATTTATTTTATTCATTGAAAGGAGATGTCCCAGAATTGCCTCGGAGTCGTTTTAAGTTTCTATAGTAAAAAATACCAAGAGACCTAACTATATAAATGTAATAAAATTACTTTATAATTATTATTTTGAAAGATATAAATAGAAACGTACGACCTAGTGGGGTTTTAAAATAATTCTAAAAAGAAGTAAGTATTTTCATTTCCTGTTATTGTTTACTGCCATTTTATTAACAGCTAGTGATGTTGAATACAATATAAGCAAGTACTCGATACTTTTATTTCAATACCGAGTACTTTTGTATCGAATATCGAATCACTACTTTTGAGTCTGAACGTAAGAACTCACGGAGCGGTTTGCACCCGCGCCTGCCGCGGTTGTGGGAGAGCGGTTTTATTTCTATACTCACGAGACCGCTTGTTTGTGCGGGAATCGCAGCCGCCGCGGTTGCGCTAGTCGCCCGCAAACTTGGCGGGCGAAGATCGCAACACCGGCGGTTATTTACGACTGAAAAGAAAAATGGAATCTACTCTACTACATTCTAGAGATCTTAAACAATATACTAATATGAGACCACGCCCGCCGAAAAATCGCCCGCTGGGCGACGCCCGCAAAGCTCGCGGGCGACCGCGGCCAGCCGGTGCAGCGGGACCCGCAAGCAACTGCGCACTCCGCGGGAGTAAATCGCGTCGTGAGTTTTGCTCTCTACATTTTCATGTATTTCGTGATCGTGCGAGTGTTGCGGTCTCGCAACCGTGGCGGGCGCGGGTGCAAACCGCTCCGTGAGTTCCTACTCTTACTTGGTATCGGAAGAAAAGTATCAAATCGAATCGACACGCAGATACGAGTTTCTAAAAAACACTGGCCACATGCGGTGTGGTCTGCATGTCAAATAAAAGACGAAACTACTTTTAGGTTTTGTCATTATTTTAAATCTTTAACGTTTGTCAGTGAACTGACAATGATCGAACTATATTTTTGGCTAAGACAAAGTATCTCTCATATTCTTCTTCCATTTTTGGCTGTCAACTATTGTGATACAATATCTCGGCGGAAATGGCGTTTCACAATCGTTGTATTAATTGTACCATAACTTTCAATAATCCACGCACAGTATCTAGAAGAGTGCTTGGATTAGACTCACCATTGCGTGATCTTTTGCTGGCATGGATTTCTCCTATGGAGGTAGGTACCTAACTTTCATGATTACAATTTATATACAATACATACCTACTTCATAATTATTATCTTTTATCTCTTCTCTTTAATATATAAAACAAAGTCGGGTTTGTTGGAACACTTATAACTCGAGAACTGCTGGACCAATTTACATGGTTTTTGATTTGTTGTATTTGTGACCGTCCCGAATAGCAGAATAACTATTAAAAATATTGAAAAATTGACGAAAAATAAAATAAAAGAAAAAACAATTTCTCATACAAAATGTACATGGGTTTCGTAACTATCAAACATTTACCAGTCGATACGGTAAACTTTCTCACTCATACTTTATAATTCTTCTGTACGTGTGTTTGTCACCTAACTCCTCCTAAACGGCTGGACTGATTTAAATGAAATTAGATGGTAGGTGGCGCTGCTGTCGGTATGATAGGACCGACCTGCAGGGCACCGGGCAGGAAGTCATCTGCCCGCTGCCGGGTCCGCTAGTAATCATATTATAACTTAATCATTATAATCTAAATATTTACCTACTTCAATAAATAGGTAATTCATAAAGAACAGGGATAGACATAATGTTCTCAGTGTAAGTACATACGTAATTGTATGGTAGTAATTCTTTATAGGTAGAATCAATTTATTTAGTTCTGAATTACTGAATATTATTGTTAGTTACAGGTTATATCCGAACACCGAGTTTGTGAAGAATGCGTTAGTGTTCTTCAATCTCAAGCTCAAGTCAATGCACCTGTTCGAAATTATGGACACAAAGTGGTATGTTTGGGATGACGTGGTGTGTCTGTTCTACGAGCAAGAAGTATTGGTATTGACAGAAGTAGACAGGAATATAGTATAATACAATCATGGGTGCCTCAAATTCAGGTATAATTACCAAAGATCGAAATAGGTAGTGCAATTTGGGGTGAACGACCTGGAACATTATCAGTAGCATAGATAGACATAGACTGCGGGATTTCTGTCTTGCGTGATTTTGGTACCTCATATTTAGTTCAGTGTCGAAAAGAGTTCTCTTTTTCATGTTGTACTGATAAAAACGTGTAAGGAAACCTAATATTTCTGACGGTCATGAATTGGCATATCTACATTATGATATCATGCGAAATTGCACCGTCTATTCCGATCATTAATAATTAAATATTGCAATAAATTGGTTTTATATTTCACAGAAAAGAAAATTGTTTTCAGGTTTTAATTATTTTTTGCTTTTTTAGCCAGATCTCCCAATATTTTCAAGAGTTTGTAGACCATGTTGGAGAAGAGCTACAAGGGCAGAAGCACTGAATTTAGAAAATATAGAACCAGAAGTGGAGCATAGCTTGCCCGATGTAAATATTCAAATGGTATGTATTATATTATAGTAATATATTAGTAATTAAGTTTTGTCATTTTTAATCATTATTAATTGGCCCATTATGCCATTGGGTAGTAATCATACATGCTACATTCTAGGTTGTGGGTTCAAACCACAATTACTGGCAACCCCACATTTGTATTAATAACATGAATGTTTGTGCCAGGATATTTGCTGAGTCTGAGTATTATCTATTTTAGGTATGTGATATTGATATCTATTTACTTATTCATATTTGTCTGCAGGAAGATACTACTGAGATGCCTCTGCATGCAAGTATTGGTGTTCAAGTGGAAAACCTCTCAAGACCTCCGACTCCACCACCACCACCACCACCGATGTCTATACCAGGGCAAGATGAAGTTAGACCCCAAAGGCCAACTATATCATTACATAATTATCAACGTGTTGCTTCTACATCAAGTCGTTGTATATATAGTCGCTGTATGAATATTGAACGAATATTTTTGTTGATACCATTAATAATTAGGCAAAGGATTTTAATCGACTTTAAAATCTATATTCCGCGATGTGCTCGGATTTGCTCAGACCATTTATTTATTAACCAACAGTGGGACAGTTTAGTAAATGAACATTTATTGAATAGTTTTAGTAGTCAGCAAATTGAGGACATGTTATTTTTAAATCAATATAACCATGGCACTCAATTAGATTTTGAGAATATAGAATCTATGAACAATCACATCCGTCATTATTGGATAGGAAGAACAGTGCAGCAATTTAATGATATTATTAATGGTACTGCTAGCTTAATTAATAGGCTAGCTAAGTATAAAACTGCTTTGGCTATGTATTTAGCCAAACTAAGGACTGGAGATTCAGATCGAAGACTCTCAGTGATTTTTGGAGTATCTAAAAGCACATTTAATAGAAAAATAACCATTGTAAGAGAATGTTTAAAACAAGATTATGTTCCTAATCATATAGGTTTAAATCATATCTCTGTACAAGATGCTACTCAGCATAATCTTATTATTCCAAATGAATTATTTGGCAGACATTTGACCACAACAGGGGAACAACCAGTTATTATTATCTGTGATGGTACTTATAGTTATACTCAAAAAAGCAGTAACTATAAGTTCCAAAAAGGCACATACAGTTTACATAAGTACCGAAATCTAGTAAAGCCTTTTTTGCTGGTGTGTTCCGATGGTTATATCTTAGATATTTTAGGGCCATACTCAGCTAGAGAGTCTGATGCTCTTATAATAAAAAATGCTTTCCGTGATAGTGCTGGACCAATGCGAACATATTTCAGAAATGGAGATGTTTTCATTCTTGATAGAGGATTTAGAGATGCTGTGCAAGATTTACAGACTTATGGCTACAATATCCATATGCCAGAATCCATTGAACAAGGTAACTTTCAACTCTCTACATTTCAAGCGAATAAAACTAGACTGGTTACATTAGTACGGTGGGTAGTAGAAGTGGTAAACGGACGTTTTAAGAGAGACTTCAAATTATTAAGGCAAGATTTTTTTAATCTTGCAGCACCACATATATTTGTTGACTTCTCCATTGCTGGTGCAATAATAAACCATTTTCATCCACTTTTGGAAAATAGACCAAATGCTTATCAGTTCGCATTAAGAGCCTTAACCAGATTAAATGTACAGAATCATTTGGGAGAGCTAGTCATTCAACACAACTGGAATAGGCGGAGAGTTGATTTCCGTAGTATAAGCGCCCATTTACCACATTTGTCTACGTTCCCTCGTTTGACAATGAATCAATTAGAACTTATAGCTCTCGGAACTTATCAGATAAAACAAGCCCGTTCCTACTACGGGGAACATGTACGAGAGGGCGGTATATTCTCGGTAGAAATCAATTCAGAGTTGGAAGTACCTACATTTGAAAACATTTCTGGACCACTGATTCGTGGCCGTATAAGTTCTAGACATTCAGGCAAAATCTATTATACGTACATTACATTTGCGGAGTATTTAGAAAACGAAGACAGCATAACAGGCTATTACTGTAATTGTAAAGCTGGTAATAGAACTGTGGGGTGTTGTTCCCATGTTATGGTTATAATATGGTTTCTGTCTTGGGCTAGGTATAATCCTCACAGTTTACATCCACCTGCGACATTCTTGGATGAATTGTTAATTGAAGAAGAATAAAATAAATAAAAACATATAGTGTTTTTATTTATTTTATTCTTCTGCCTGCCAATTTTACCCCACCATTTAACCAAATCTGTCTGTTGTGTAATCTTGTGTTACTTTAGCTCTGTATATGTATTTTCTATCTAATATCAGCAGTTAGACGTTTCCAAATAGCACTAATTACGCCGTTAAATACCAAATAATACTTTGTGTTCGTTAAATTATCTGTAGCAGAATATTTTTTACTAACAAAACCTTTTAGGTAGCTATTTTTAGTGATATGTTAGGGTACTCAATACGCAATAACCCCACTATCTAGGGTCAAAACTACTATTTATTATTAATTTACACAGCAAAACCAATCCAAAGGTAAAAGTTTCATCGTGACGCATAAACTTTTTTTCTAGGGCAAACAATGTATTGGGGAGGGGACATCTCCTTTTTTTTGGTTAAGTAATTTTTAATATATAAAGGTAGTTACAAATAATAGTAATATATAAATAAATATATATGATAATAAAGATGCAAGGAAGCAATATTATTTATACTATGGTAGTAACGTTCATCAAACTGAAAGTCCATGTACCAGGGTACCAGGAGTGCGAGTAGCGGTTTCATGTCTGAGATCCTGTCCCAACATAATTTTGTTAAATGACTGAGATTTGAGGCGTTTAATTGCTATAAAAAGTTTACTGTACAGTAAAAAATTTTTACATACCTAATTTAAGATTTTTACAGAAGTTGCCTTGAATAAAGACTTGCCTTTCCTTCTGTTCGCTTTGTATTGGCAGACACAGGTTTTGAATTTTACTTCTGGATTCCTGATAGGTGCTATTATAAATACACCACATATTTCATTAATTTAAACGCATAAAACAGTTACTTATATTGTTATTTAAAAAAAACATGAAATATATACTACACACATTTCCTTTAAAGTAAAGGCAAGTTTGAAATGTTAGAAAAATAACGTCCATTAAAACATGGTCTTCCTAGTCAGCTTACATGTGAATTACTCTACATATAAGCCGGCGATGACCCTAAGGTCATGAAAAACTGGAGCGAAAGTTAAAATCTCGAGTGACTGGCGGAACTGATATATGTACCTACACATACAAATCGAAGGTTGTAAACATCCAAAAATGGATGGAAACCTGCATTACGGCTTCTTGGGCGGAGTTGCGTCAGTTCAGACAACCGTTCCAACGGCCAAGGCCCCATAACAAAATAATTATGTTTAAATGTACAATTTAAAGCATGATCCAATTAATTTAAACTGGAGCAGCGCGTTCGGCTCATATTTTTTACAAAATTATCGCCGCCATTTTCGGTTTCGCAGTTTCCGATTTGTAATGAGTGTGTGTTTTTTTACACTATGCGATCGGATAACTGGTTCGGACACCGGTCCGACTTTAAAATATAAGTATGCCATAATAATAATAATGTTATTAAGGTTTCCTTCCAAGACATTCGATCATACTCATTTATTTTATGCATATAAAATGTACATGACATACGTATTACCTGCTATTAGTAGCTAATTAGTTACTAACTTGAATTCGATCCGTGTAATTAGTAGCCACTAGAAAGACGCAGAGCAGTCCGGCATCTCTTGTACGTACGTCACTCAATATGTAATTCAATAAACAATTAATTAAACACTGTCTTACAGCTTTTCCTCAGCGGACAGTTCTTGATAGCGGAAGGGTTATTATAAGCCTATGTGTAATATATTGTATATTATCTAAAAATAACACACACATCAGATTTCACGTTTCACGTTTTACTCGCACTTATCGTGTGCTGTCGTAACTCGTATCGGATGCTGTAGTGACGCTCTGGTAATCGATGTTTTTATATTTACTTTGATACAGTTAAAAGGCTTAATAATATTATACTTCTCGTTATTTCTGATCGTGGATGTTTTTTTGAAAATGTCAACTCATGAATTTGTTAATTATACGATCTTGGTTGAAAGAGTAATTAAAGTCACAGGGGTGGTCCTGTGAGATCTTTAGGTGTGCATATTTATCCTTTTAGTAATTACTAGCTGGTGCCAGCGACTTCGTCCGCATGGATTCTTACTTTCTTAATACAAATTTTACTCCCTTGGGAGTGAGGAATTTCTGAAAATCCTAGAACACGATGTCTACTCCATTTTATCTAACCATATAAATGGATTGCTCTACCCAGCTCTATCCTCTCAGGGAGACAAATAGGAATAAAAAGTCTTCCTAAATGTTCCCCTATTATCTACAAAGGGACAGACAAGAATAATCTTTTCTGACCGAAAGCCCCTACCGATTTCATGGATATATTATCTAATTTCTAACTTGAAAAACAATGTGAAAAATGATAGACTCTAAAAATGAACTTCTAAAAATCTTAAATATACATACCAACTTAATTCTTTATTTTTAACCGAAAGCCTAAATTATACCGATTTTCATGCATATTACTTGAAAATTGACGAACATTCATAGTAATCATCCCCTATTTAACCCCCTTATGGGTGGAATTTCCAATATTTTTTTCTTAGTGTACCTACTCGTGCGTCATAACAGTAACTTACTGTTAAAATTTCTAATTTCTAACTTCAGTGCTTGAGGCTGTGCGTTGATAGATCAGTCATGTCAGGACAAACATATTCACTAGTCTAGATTTAGTTATGAACTAGCTGTTGCCCGCGGCTTCGCCCGCGTGAATTTCGGTTTTGCACAAATCCTGAGGGAATTGTGGATTTCTGGTTCCTGTTCCCGCTCCCTTTTCCAATCTTTATACTTACTTTCAAGGTAGTTTGCTATATTGATCTACCTATAGCTGTAGATTTGGGTTTTTTCAAAATCCCGTAGGAACTGTGGATTTTTTCAGGATAAAAAGTTGCCTATGTTTTAAGTCAGGGCATTATCTATCTCCATTCAAAATTTCAGCCAAATCTGTTCAGTAGTTGCGACGTTATAGAGTAACAAACATCCAAACATCCAAACATCTAAATATCCAAACATCCAAATATCCGCACTTTCACATTTAGATAATTTATTATTTAATAACTAAATAGCTTTACATTATTTATTTATTTAGTTATTTATTTATTGATTTAGTTATTTATTTGTTTATTATTATTAATTTATTTAATTTATTTATTTAATTGCCTTCGGCTACCAGAGGGCGCAGCTGTCGTATCGAGATTCCGCCTGCGGCCGCTAGAGGGCGCTGCGATCATTTTTAGTTTCCAGTTTTGACCGCACGAGGGCGCTGCAATCACTTCAAGTTTCTGGCCTAGGTCACCAGAGGGCGCTGCGATCGTTTTTAGTTTCCAGTTCTTGCCGCAAGAGGGCACTGTGTGTAGTGTATTATTATGGTGTCCAGCCTTTATAGTGTAGGTAGATGAATAAAGTCAGTTAGCAACCGACCGCTGAGTTTGATTCACGTATCTTACACTGTGATCGTTTTAATTTCCAGTTTTGGCCGCAAGAGGGCGCTGCAATCGTTTTTTAGTTTCCAGTTTTGGCTGCTAGAGGGCACTGCTAGTGCTCCAAGTTTCCAGCTTAGACCGCCAGAGGGCGCTGAGATCGTTTTTAGTTTCTAGTTTTGGCCGCCAGAGGGCGCTGCGATCGTTTTTAGTTTCCAGTTTTGGCTGCTAGAGGGCGCTGCTGTTGCTTCAAGTTTCCGGCTTAGGCCGCCAGAGGGCGCTGTGATCGTTTTTAGTTTCCCGTTTTGGCCGCCAGAGGGCGCTGCGATCGTTTTTAGCTTCCAGTTTTGGCTGCTAGAGGGCGCTGCAATCGTTTTTTTTTAGTTTCCAGTTTTGGCTGCTAGGGGGTGCTGCTATTGCTTCAAGTTTCAGGCTTAGGCCACCAGAGGGCGCTGTGATCGTTTTTTAGTTTCCAGTTTTGGCCACCAAAGGGCGCTATGATTGCTTCAAGTTAGACCACCAGAGGGCGCTGCAATCGTTTTTAGTTCCCATTAAAACTTTCATCCCCTATTTTACCACCCTTAAAAGCAGATTTTTCTAAATAAAATTTACAGAGTTTTATTATTTAAAACTCATAATCTAAATTCCGATTATCAGGTCTGTAACTTTAAAAACTTAGGACTTTCATAAAAAATTTCATCCCCTATTTTACCACCCTTAAGGGGAGATTTTCCAGAATAACTTATACAGGTTTTTATCATTTAAAAATTATAATTTCATATCCTAATTTCATATCTGTAACTTCAAAAACATAACCTTCCAACCCCCATTTTACCCCCTTAGGGGAGGATTTTCGTGAAATATTTTCCAGGCTGATATCTAAGCCCTAGAATTAACCTACCTTCCAAATTTCAAGTTGATAATAGCAAAATTATAATTAAAACTTACCATTAAAACTTTCATCCCCTATTTTACCACCCTTAAGGGAAGATTTTTCAAAATAAAATATACAGAGTTTTATTATTTAAAACTAATAATCTAAACGCCGATTTTCAGGTCTGTAACTTTAAAAACATAGGACTTTCCTACAAACTTTCTACCCCCATTTTACCCCCTTAGGGGAGAATTTTAGGGATATTAAATAGCCTATAACCTGCCCCAAAAGTTGGACAACTAAACGCAAAAAGAATTTTTCAAATCCGATAGGTACTTCCAGAGATTAGCGCGTTCAAACAAACAAACAAACAAACAAACTCTTCCGCTTTATTATATTAAGTACTAGATGATGCCCACGGCTTCGCCCGTGTGTATTTAGGTTTGTAAAAATCTCGTGGGAACTTTGATTTTTCAGAACAAAAAGTAGCCTATCTGTAGTAAGTAGTAACCCGTCCACAAAACGGAAAAATTCCGTGGGATCCTTACGATTTCGGAATGCAATTCCTTACAGCATCAGGGTTGAGGAGTTGGACATGTACCTACTCGAGGTCATTCAACAATAAAGTATTTAATTGGTATCCCCAATATTAATTTAAATAACCGACAGTGCCTAAATCCCATTAGTTTTGGGGATCAGATCCCCTACAGCATCAGGATTGAGGAGTTGGAATCCAAATTTTTTGTAGAACAGTGTCGCAATGTTTCTCTATCGATTAAAAAAAAAAATACGCAAATCGGTTCAGAAATCTCGGAGATATCGGTGTACATAGGTAGAAAAACACAACTCCTCCTTTTTTGAAAGTCGGTTAAAAAAGTAGCCTATGTTACTCCCTGGTTAATTCTCTACTTGTATGTGAAAGTCCCGTCAAAATCGGTTCAGCCGTTCCAAAGATTAGCCCGTTCAAACAGACAGACAGACAGACAGACAGACAGACAGACAGACAGACAGACAGACAGACAGACAGACAGACAGACAGACAGACAAAAATTTTAAAAACGTGTGATTCGGTTATAGTATCGTTCAAATAACCATATGAGCTTAATATGAGGTAGTTATTTCGATATTACAGACAGACACTTCAATTTTATTTATTAGTATAGATTTGAATCGCACTTTACAAAGGTATGTTGTACTATTATGCTTATACTCAGTATACATGCATGCACTTTTATTCCTTGACTATGAATATGAGGAACTGTTGTATCATCCGCCATACCATAACCATAACCATAGACCGATGCAATTTGTAACAACGTAGCCATACAATGCGTCCATCGTAACCCCAATGCCGATTGACGTATGACAATTATCCCAAAGCCCCCGTTTCAGATATGTCATTTTATAATCCGATCCCGATTGATAAATGAAAGTTGAGCTACTGTTCATAATATATATTAGCATATAATATACCGACGCGGATTGATTCACATGATGACCGCTCAGTTTTACAGCGGAGGGCTTACTTTTGAAAACGATTCTGATTTCATATTTGATTTTTCAATCTTAAGATAAAAAGGATTATTGGAAATGCCGCCCCTGTGGAGGTTAAATAGGGGAGGCAAGTTTATATGAAAACCTATAATTTTTCAAGTGATATCCATGAAAATTAAGTATGGTAATTAGGTATTAGGTCTTTCGGTCAGAAAATAGTGAAATGAATGTTTCAGGATTTTCGGAAATTCTACCCCCAAGGGAATTTAATGGAGGTTAAAAGTGAAAGAATGAGGAATAAAGATGAAGTCGCGGGCATCACCTAGTCGATTGTATAAAGATTTAGGGGATACGCTGCCTGCCGCTGACAATTTCAAGTGGACGAAAAAGTCGCAATACAATTGCGAATTCCACGGGATCGCTTTCAAGAGTAAGCGCGCAGGGTCGGAGTGTTCGTTAGCCGGATCGCGATTAAACGTCAATTAGACGCATTGTCGCACGGCCCCCGTGAATAACAGGACCCGGCCGAATCGGACCGGCCGGCCGCCGGGCCCCGGTCTGGTACCGGTTTCTGACTGCTCGACATAATGGCCTCAACTCGGAACCGACGGACGCGGACGGCGACGTTTGACGTAAGTAAATGAGGCGTCAGTGTCTTATTTACTGTGATTTATATGCGGTGCATAAATGCCACCCGTATTAATATTTTTAATTTAAGTAACACGTGTTTCACATCTCATGCTACCGGAGGCGGTTTTTGTTGAATATTGTAGTGAACAGTCCTGTGACTAACATTTTTTCTCCATCTTCCCGCAAAACGGATATTTGTATGTATTGAATTTCTATTAAGTTGTTACTCTACCTTGTGGAATCATAATTTCATAATGCCGATGCTGTTCTTGTCCAATGAGCAATCCAAACATCTACAAACGAAACCCAGTATGATTTTCTTCAGCAGTTAATTTTAACTTTAAAACTGGATTTTTAGTTAAAATCCTTGAATCTTCAATAACTCCGAAATTACTAAGTTTCGGACGGGTATTACATGACTAAAACAGCAAAATATGTGCTCTACTTTAAGCCCTTGCAAGGAAAGTATCGTGTTTCCTGTCATCCTGCATAATATAGCTTCGTAATTTTTGAAGATACATATTGTATTGTATGAATTATGTCCTCATTACCATATTATATTTTATCAAGCAGTTTTACCTTTGAATTGAAAAAAAAAAAATAGTCAAATGGGTGCCTAAGGGACCGTTCAGATAGACCGGCGCGGAGAGCGTCAGAGAGCATTTTTTCTTTCACACAGACCGGCCGTTCAAACTTGCTCTGCTCTCCGCGCCGGTCTGTGTGAACGGACACGCGGATGTGTTCGGAGCCGAGCGTACGCTCTTGGGCCGGATTGTACAGCAAGTCGGCCTACGGTCGGCTGCGCGAGCATGGAAGAGCACGCGAACGGAGCCGGTCGGATGCTCGAGCGCAAAAGAGCACGAGCATGGAGCAGCCGACCGGCTCGACGAGCAGCCGAGCGGCTGCTCTTAATATTTCACACAGAGCGTATTGGGAGCATCCTCGAGCATCCTCTTATCATAAAAGAGATAAAATGTAAAAATAAAGCTTATTTCAAATGCGATTAAAATTTGCTCTGCTCTCCGCGCCGGTCTATCTGAAAGGTCCCTTATTGTGTGCGCTGAAAGTTTAGAGCTTGCATATACCGATACAAAACAATAAACATATTACAATATAGGTACATAAGTGATCGTTCAAAAGGCACGTCCCTTGAGCGCGAGACGCAGGTTGATCGACCCTAGGGTCATGTCATGTTTAATGCATACGCTCTATGGGAAATTGCGTGTAGTGCAGGTACAGTTCACCGACCTGGAAACACGAATTTTTGTGCAATGCACGATGATCAGTTTAGCATTCTGATCGGTAGTTGAGGCGGTGACACGCGCGACCTCGATCTGACCTGCCGCCGGCCGTAGACCGACCCGACACTATGTAGACTAACCTGCCGCCGGGTGTAGACCGACCCGACACTATGTAGACTATCACGCAGATACGCCACTGGCGGCAATAATTTATCTTATCTGAGCTTTTCTTATTGAGTAGATATTGAGGTATGTCCGCCAACCCGCATTGGAGCAGCGTGGCGGGTCTGCTCTAAATTCCTCTCTCCTGAGATAGGAGGCTTGTGGCCCAGCAGTGGGACGTAAAAAAGGCTGTAGTGGTAGCGAGCGAGGTATGCAGTTGAGTAGAGAATTTACTCAATACATTTTTGAGTGCATAGATACATGTATATTTGCGCGGCATGCACGGAGTAGATAATATATGAACCTGAATCTGTCTGGGAATCGGACTCAGTAGAATGCCTTGACCGATAGACCTAGGCATGGAATATTAAAAAAATAAACGAATTTAATAAATTTTTGGTCAGTTATTTTTAATTTTTCTTTAAACTCAAAAATTATTATTTGAGTTGTCCGTAAATATCTCCTTGATATAGTTTGAACTAAATAAAAAAAATAATAATAAAAAAACTTTAAAAACTTTGTGTAGGTACCTAATAGTGGCGAAGTCTCCATATAACACGATTCCCATCGGCTTCCCTTTAAAAAATGCCATCCATACCTACCTAGTACCTAGTTAGTAGTTACCTACTATCTTTTGCTTTTACTCACTATTTTACAAATACAATAGGTACTTATTACAAAAAAAAAACATTCAAAATAATTCAATGAACAAAACTAATTTGTTCAGACCAGTAGTGCCACGGGCAGTAAGCAGGTAACGAATATGCCGGACTTGGGACGGCTTATATTCCCATAGAAAAACATCGTGTAGTAAACAGTTGTCCCCTGCATTTCCAATAAAATTTGTCAATACATCCTTCCCTGTCTAGTGTCTACCACGCGCAAAAAAAGGCAATCGGGAAGCCGATTTTGAGCGGGTTATGAGTGTTATTACAAGGAGTTAAAGTCTTGAATTTGGGAACATTATCGAAGATGCTTCATCTTCGAAAGACAATGTGTTTTGTTTTAACATCATTTAACTTTCATAAAAAGTGTTTATGACTCGCGCGTCGTGTTACGTGTGCTTATTATTTTTTATGTTTTTTGATTTAGTTATTATTGGTGGAAGGTGTATTAAATTGTACTTAAAGTACAAAGCAAAGGTTTAAAACCTTTGCTAGTAACACAGGTTTTTTCAAAGCTGCAAATTACCATATTTAAAGTATTTTCAAATATCAGTCTATAATATAATAAAACTGTAACAGATCCAATTCTGTACATTGAAGATATTTTGAAAATTTTTATTGGAGGGCACTCTATAATCGATACTGAAGCCAAAACTGCAATTTTTTTCATTTTTGTCTGTCTGTCTGTCTGTCTGTCTGTCTGTATCTTGGCCGCGCATCACGCCGAAACTACTGAATGGATTCAAATGAAACTTGGCACGATTTGAGTTTATACTCCGAGGTAGGACATAGGATACTTTTTATCCCGAAATTCAGCACGGTTCCCTTGGGAGAGGGGATGAAAGTTAAAACGTGTATTTAGCTGTAATTCATTAACGCGTTGTTCGATTTCACTCATTCTTTTTTTGTTAGAAAGGTAGTACTTTATGTATTGTCCCGTAAATATTTCAAGGTCATAGGTTTTTAGTTTAGAAATGACAGACATTTATTAGGTTCCAATAACTTGGGACCCGGATCTTTGTACGTACGGCTATTTTAAACTGGCGTGCGTTTAAATTTATGTCTGGCGTTCTGTCTATTTGTTCCAGCTAATCTCCGAAACGGCTGGATCGATTTTAATGGAACTTTCAATGTTATAAGGAGTAACAGGCTACATTTAGTTTAGATACATAAAAGAATTATGGGATCCGATCCGACCCTATATAAAACCTATAAACACGTGAACGAAGTCGCGGGAGTCAGCTAGTGCTTAAATAAATGGTGAAGGTGGGAGCTTTTTTTTCCAGCTTGGTGTGTAGGGATTTTTTTTATCCCGGCTTCCCTTTTGAAAATATCCACCCTTCGCCACTGGTACCTAACTATACAGCTTACTGAGTTTTCGAGCCACTTTATCCCTGATAACCTCAAATGTCAAACGTCGTAAGTTAGCTCCCGGCGCCGACAGCTGCATGTGGATAATTGCCAGCTATTACGGGCTACAATAGAATTGGGCGGCGCGGGCGCGCGCGGGCCGCCGGAAAATTGCGCTTTTTATACTTACCACACTTACTTTCTATTGCCTACTGTTACTCCGACCACTTGAGTTCACGAACTACATTAATTTTAAAGTGGCTTTGAACAACTGTCGAAGTATGTACCTACCTACTTAATACTCACACAATTTAGGAGAGATACTCTAAAATAGAAGTGCGTCTAACACCATACTGAAAAAAATTATGTGACTTTAAACACAAATGTTTTTAAACTTCAAGAAAATAAATTTTTAGATAAATCTATGGAGGCTGACCTAATAATTCTATGAGTTGTATTTTCTATCAAGATATGTACAGTATACACCTACCTATCATTGATCTAAAAAACGTAAACAAAACTGCGGGCTAAATATAGTGGAATGCTCGCACGAGTGACCGTGAATCGCGAATGTTTGAATATAATCGGTTTACTCAATACAATTGAGTGCACACTCAACCTTGCTCCGGTCAGCAGGCAGGCATTCTCAATGTGGTCACAGAATACGCTTTGCTACGCAAAGAAGCCAAGCTTACTGCAACCTTATCGCAGCCGGCAACGTAAAAGTGTGCCTAGTAGTACTACCGTGCCGTGATTGGTTTACAATTTACATTGAATTACGTACGAAAAGTGTGCTGATAGGCTGGAGCTCTGGTAGTATCTAATAGTAGTAGGTAGTATCTAATGATGACGATGATATAATACTGTGGCTAAATCTATGTCACACAATGTAGCTGATTCTGTTGTACAGAATCTCTAAACTAAACTAAATTGACAGGTTTAAAAATAGTGCTATCCTTTTCTGCAGGTATCATTGTGAAAGAGATAAGAATATATTTAGCCCTGTCATTTTAGTTTAGGTTTAGAGATTGTGTACAACAGAATTAGCCACAATATCTTAACTAAACTAAAATGACAGGTCTAAGTCTACTCCTATCTCTTTCATAATGCTCCCTACGGAAAAGGATAGCACTGTCAATATATCTTAGCACCTCGAGAAGTTACGACTTTTTGGAGCATAATATAAAATGTATATTTAGATAATGTTTGGAGTAGGTACTTACAAACTGCGCACTCATCTTTTCTATATACATACTTACATAATATAGGTAATTAATCTGTTGAATACACCTACTAGTGGTAAAATTAATTGCCCGTGATACTACCAACGTGTCTGGTAGTACCATGGGTATTAAAAATTTCTCGTGGTACTACCAGTAGTACCGACCAATAGTACCGATAGTACCACTAGTAGGTAAGTAGCGCTCGTTTGTATACAAAAGTAAGAGGAGCGATATAATATGCAAATATTTTGCATTCATTTTCGCCTTAAAACGAGATAAGATATTTTGTCTATAAGTATTGTGAGAGATAATTAAATACTACAAATTACAGTCTATTATTTATGAACCACTAAAAGCCGTCGAGACCCAATAAATTAAGATGAACGTGCTATATCGTTGATTTCGTTTTGTAATTTATTGCTTGTTGATTATCTATTTTATAAGGTTAAATATGTATATTAGTCAATTTGGAAATGTTTGTTAATGCAAACACAATGCAACTTGCATCTTAATTAATTTAATTTCCAATTTTATTATAATAGTAAAGAATGTCCGCGACTTCGTCCACATGGATTTAGGTTTTTGAAAATCCCGCGGAAACTCTTTGTTTTTCCTTAGCTCCTTTTAACTCATACTGTTAAAAGTTACGCATTAAAATGTACAGTAATGAGTATTATGTTTTAATAACTCTGTCCTATCACTAAAGTTTTCCCAATGAAAGTCCCATTAAAATTGGTCCAGCATTTCGGAGACAGACAAACACAATTTGTACACCAGATGATAATCCGGACGTTCAACGTTTCTGTACAATCCGGGTTCCAAGTTATATGGAATACTGAGGGTTGTGAATGTTGTGATGATAATTTACGGAAATTGAAATTTTTGAAATAAAAATTTACTTGAAATATTTACGGAACAATCTTTAAAGTATTTCCTTTCTAACAAAAAAAAAATTAAATCGCATTACGACTTGATGAATTACAGCTAAGTAGACATTTTGACTTTCATCTCCTCTCTCTCTCCTCCCGTTGCTGAATTTCGAGATTTCGGAACATACAGTCACATACAGTGCTATTTTTTTAAGGATGTAAGCAAATCTCGAGCCCGACAGATACCTTACCTATTGGGCTATTAGTGTGCGAAATTGCGAGCCCACGGCCACGTGGCCGGACTGAGCTTCGGAAATCGGATTATTGTGAAACAAGGAATGCATGCTTTTGACAAAATGTGGTTTCGAAATTCACCCGTGAGAACTGCGATAAAGGATCTACACAGTTATTTGTAGGACATTCGTCGTATATATTTATATTACAACTATGTACTATATTCCATACACTGTTAAATACTATACGTATGTATAATATGTTAAATACTAAACGAAAATAGTTTGGGTTACGCAAATATCGAGTACCTAATCATTCATGTGCTAGATATCTAAGAGGCAGTTATTTCGAATTCACAGACATACACTTCAATTTTAGTTAGGTATTTGTGTAGATAAATTATGATGGAAATATGTAACTACATGCAACAAAAGTATACCATAGTAAATATTGTATCTCAAACGTAACACAGAGCGTCGTCGCGTCGTTTAAACAGAAGTGTTCATTGTAGCGATAAGCGGCGAGTTCCCGCTAAGGTCACAAAGGCTGGCAGTTGGCACACTGTTTGGTAAACACGACACGCGCCGTGCCGCCGAGCCGCCCGCGACCCGAGGAATGTGACGTTTTCACTCCACAATGCGAGTTACGAGCGTGCGATGCGTAGAGCATGATGCCCGCATATGTGCCTTTGCAAACGTCTTCTCAAAACATACATATTACTAGGTAATGGCTATGTGTAGGTTTCCATTTGAGTTAGAGATAAAGAACGGAAGCAGGCCTGAAGTCTTGAGTACAGTAGAGTACTGAACTGAGTAAGAACTGTAGGTTGGCATTTCGGCAAAATGCCGCGGGCCCTCAGCCGGAAGGGGCCCCTTATTTATTTTAAAATAAGAACTTTAATATTGGTTGAGCTTTATATTGGGCATGGAGAGGCCTCATCCGATTAATTTGCAAACGTTATAGTAAGTAATAACGCCACTGCATGAGTACTATCCACGCACTAATGGTAATGGATGTAGCTTTTAGGACTAAATTTTAAAATTATCTTGTACTTTCCCGGGATAAAAGATACCTTTCATATTATGTGAAGAAGATCCAGGCAACCTTTAAGGTATGTGCTGAATTTCGTTGAAATCGGTTGAGTAGTCGGGAAGTTATAAACATATTGACATATAACTATCGGATCATTTTAGTTAATTATTAAATTTGAAGCTTAATAATCGTGATCCCCTCAATAGTTATTGATATTATAAAAAGTCGATATAGGTACGGAGTGAAAAATATTGTGACCGGTACCAAGATCCTGAGTTGCGATAGTTACATATCTGTCACCCGTAATTTCGTATTATAATTATATCATATATTTTATTGATATGACTTGGTGTTTGGCAGGTATATGCTAATTCATATGCGGTTAGGTACACAACGTAGACCTATCGTCATAAAGCTTATAATCACGCGTTTCCAACATTTCACTCAAATTAAAATTCCTATAGAAAGCGCTCCAATCACGGGCAGGATATTAGCTATTACACTGTCAATTCCAATACGCCATATCTCCGTTTAATTACCACCGCGGCGCATACTTATTTATGTCATCGGGTAGGTAGGTAGTGTTGCCACCCTAACAACTTTTCCCGGACAAAATACTATCAAGTCAGATGTTTTGTGTTATCTATACTAATATAATAAAGCGGAAGAGTTTGTTTGTTTGAACACGCTAATCTCGGAAACTACTGGACCTATTTCAAAAATTCTTTCACCGTTGGATATCTACGTGATCCTTGAGTGCTATAGGCTATATATTATGTACCACGGGCGAAGCCGGGGCGGACCGCTAGTACCTAATACGGGAGGTAAGATTACAATTTTGGTAGCAATTGGCAATGTAATAATAGTAACGAATTACGAACGGGAATATCATTGACATAGTGTCGAACTGTTAAAGTAAATTAGTAGTTTTTTTATACCGCACACAACTTATTCTACCTATGTAAGTTTACTATTCCTATTATGCTGATAAGTATGTAATAAGAATTAAGTATACGATAGTTAATTAATTTAAAAAGACACGTTTGACTATTTGCTTTTCCTGTACACATGATGAAAGAGTTGCTACTTTGTTTTTCATTGTTATTGTTATCGTGTGTTGTGTGTTTAATAACTTAATAAGTGAAATAAAAACAAGAAAAAAAAACACTCCAGTTACACAACTGGACGTGGCAGATTATTACGTTAGTCGCTAAGCTGAGAAAAAAAACCACTTAAAAATTGTATGAAAATACGAAGGTCCAATTTCACCAATTTCAGATTGACTGCATCCAAACAATCTTGTGTTACTTATTAGTGGCTTGTTCGATTTCCGTAAGTTTTTTGTTTGGCACGCTTTAAAATTTTCGGGACAGCCTCGGGAATACCAAAACGGTTGGTGACCGTCCCGTCAGGTGTATACCGACAGGTAATTATCGGTAGTTATGGCTATAGTTATAATACCTACGTCGCCATGACAAATGACGCTGGCACCTTTGTGTTTTGACCTTGTCGGACCGACCCCGCTCCGTGCGACTGCCAACTAAGTCGGGTCAAACCTGTATATTTATTATTGCTCGTAAAACAAACGACTTCTGCCTGTGCCGCATGAGATAAAAATAAAAATATACTATGTGAATGTGTGAAACAAAGTACTTTTAATATGTAGCTCAGTAGTTACAAAATAAGCGTCCAGAGTCTGGACGCCAAACTCAACTTGATAATCCAAAATAATTGACTATTTTTTTACAAAAAACCTTTCCGAAAAAAAAAACCTTTTTTCTCCGAGTGGTCGCTGGTCACAGGACTCACAGGTCTACTACAGAAAAACGCCTTTTTTTCTTTTAGCCTGAATTTTGAATTATTAAAACTAATCGTCCATTACTAGACCTACGAGGAGATCTCTTGCAACGGCTTCCAACGACTCGCTTGATGTCACCCTTCCACTTAGTAGGGGAAACGTTATATTATAATTGGAAAGTTATAATATTCCTAAGAATATCCATATAATTATAAGTTTTTTAATAAAATTATATAATGCTACCTTCAATACTCATGTTTGTATTGTCAATGATATAGTATGTAAATAGAGCAGATGGTGCGTTTTGAATGTGTAAGTATTTTAAGCAACATAAGAACAATTAAAACCTCTTTAGTGGAGACACTTCTCATATCAAAGTGTGAACAGCGACAGCATTGTAAGGATTTTCAGCAAATCATTTTTTCATAGCTTTAAAACTAAAATTCCTTGCATTCCACGCTCTACAAGATGCGGAAGGCATGTGGGTGGGAGCAAGCAAATTCTACGTCGAAAAACGACATATATCTATGTCGTTTTACTACTACTTTAGAATATACCAGTTTGGTTATGCCGAGTTTGTATTTGGCAACGTTGATCGAATTCAAGTATCGAAACACGACAAAGTAAAATAAACCTAAATATGCTTGTCTTAAGGTTGAGTTTTACGAGCACAAAAGATCCATAAGGGTTGAAGTGCATCTGCTTTTAGCGGGCCCCACCGAAGATAGAAAAGGTTTGAGTTCGTCCATACATTTACAGCCAGCCTCCTAAGCGGAAATTTTGCAAAATAACAAGTATAAATTAAAAATTTAAAAAACCCCCGACATTCACCATTTTGTGGTAGCGGCCTTTTTAGATTTGCATAGTGATTTTCTACTAGTCAAGCTCTTTCATTTGATACGCATATGGAGGGAGTTGTGAAAAAATATGTAATCCGCCATTTTGTGGCCAAAAACTAGAACTAAAGCTCTTATTTTAAAGTAGTAACTTTAAAATAAGAGTTTTAGTTCTAGTTTTTCCATATTCGAAATCAGTAGCACTATGGAGATGTGCAGACTCGGCATAACCCTACAGTAATATTATGCTAGGTCAAAGAAGAAATGCAACCTCATAATATTTCAACAGTCGGCGATCTCGAGTTGCAAAGTGTCAAATGTTTGTGTGACCTCCGCCGGACTCCGCTGACCTTAATCTGACAAGAAACGATCTCGACGACTTTGTTGTGCCGAAATTAATCTTAACTCCAAATATGTAACATTGTGTTTTAGATACCTATTTAGATTTAGACTAGCTGATGCCTGCGACTGTTGACTTAGGGCGATGCCACACGGCTGTGCGGAGTCGCTGCGTTGCTTCTGAATTGCCCCTGCCTGCTTCCTACTGATAAAACTATTGCTGACTATTGCTAAATAAGTTACAATCCTCTATTCTGTAAGGGGCCATCCATAAATTACGTCACACGTTAAGGGGGTAGTGGGTCGATGAATTGTAACATTGTGTGACAAGGGGGTGGAAGGGGCCCTAAATTTTTATTTATTTAATGTATAGAATAGAATAGAATAGAATAGAATAGAATAGAATAGAATAGAATAGAATAGAATAGAATAGAATAGAATAGAATAGAAAAGTTTTTTATTCAAATAAACTTTTACAAGTACTTTTGAATCGTCGATTGAGTCTACCACATGTACATATGTAGGTACTATTAAAACACAAAATATGAAAAAAAAAATATTCGGAACTGTTGTTTTAATTCAATGTTTAGATGTAAAATATGTGACGACACACTAAGAAGGGAGGCTCTCACAAATGTGACCAGCTGTTACAAGGACGGGGGCGGGGATAAAAAATCGTGTGACGTAATTTATGGATGGCCCCTAAGATGACCTCTTAGTTAGGGATCCGCTAGTTAGATTTTCAACAATAGGTTATTAGTACACTACTTTTATATCACTATTTTACGAAGGAGGTCAACACAAAAACTTTTATAATAATTTGATGACATGGTACTTAGCTCTATATTGTAACCACACGAGTTGTAACCTTGCACCTACGCCGGCTGAGCACGCCCCGGAATTGGTGTGCGTACTCCCAGCGGAATGTTGTCGAATTTCTTGATTTTAAGTATGCAGATATTTAGTGTGTTAGGACGTGTAAATGTGTGTGATAGTTTCAAATTTGTGCGTCCAACCGTTTTTGAAAAATTCGCCAAAAACACTTTCCGCCAGGAGAACGTTCTCCCAGCGGCATGTTTTTTTTCCAACGTGCGCACGAAAAAAAAATTAGTGCAATAATTAGTGCGTAGCTAGGGCTAAATGTGTGTGTGTAAATGGAATTTGTGTGTCTCAAGACTCCGGAGATATTCAAGATTCCGCTGGGGGAACGTTTCGCTGTTTGCTAGATCTCGTAAACGGCTACGCGTGTAGATGTGATTTTTTGTACACATGTTGCTATGAATTTGTGTGTAATGTTTGTGAAAATAGAGTTAGAAAAAAAATTGCCGTTCAGAAGTTATGTGTATTAAAGTGAAATCCGGTTATTAGGTCCTAGCACTTCGAATAGGAGTTCTGAAGTTTAATTTCCAACACTAATTTGTTCTTTATGACTGTTTACAATGCCATCTTAAGTTTCATTGGTCTACAGTAGGTAATACTTAAGTTATGATCCAATATTACTATGACCTTGCCACTATTTTGTTCGACATTCGATTGGACGAGTTTTTTATGGATTGGCGAATGAAAATGTATTCCAATAATTAGTGTGTCGGTTCATTTATCTATGTGCAACGTTTTAACCTAATACGCTTAATAATTAAAGAGATATAATTAAAAAACCAGAAAGAAACGAAATGCAGACACAAACCGACCAAGTTTGAATGGTAACAAAAAAGCGGCCTTGTCATATTATATGGTGCTAACTTACCGAAAGTGACAGCATAATAACGTTATTGGTATTGTACAATCGCGTACACAATAATTAGTGAAAATTTTATTTATTTATTTTATTTATTAGGTTCACAAACAGTCACTTACAATATATTTTTAAATCTATACCAATTTCAAAACATATGCATGCAAAACGTAGGGACCACATACAGCGTTTCCAAAATTTACCAGTCACCACATACGATTTATAAAAAATCAACTAAATATAAAAAAAAATTACAAAGAAATTTTTCAGAAGTTAAATTATTATCTTAAACTATGCAGCTACTTAAACTAATACTACGGGAGGTACAAATATAGTTGAACAACTCATTTCATACCGACTGAAAGTTTTAACAATAATAGTTTTCTCCTAACCCATGACAGCTCCAAACGTCAGCTGCTTCGATAGTGGTTGAGCTCACACTTCACAGCACGTAAAAGTGATTGGAAAAAAACGAAAACTTATTGATACATTAATTTTTTTAATTGTCAAATGAACATTCTTACACATTAATACTGGGTACAGGGTATAAAGGGATCGCTCTCGAAAATTTAGCGCTATTATATTATACTACTTGAACGCAATCCAATACCAATAACCATTTGTCTTATACTTGTAGTATTAGTGGTTTAGTATTTAATATTTTTCAAACCCGTAATGTATATCGTGCAAAATGCATTGCAAGTTTTATAGGAAATGTTTCAATTTTTTTTGGGTTTCCGCACCTAGGGTTGTGATTTTACAACATACAAAATGTCATCGTGATACGAAACAAGAAAAAGTTCGTAAACTAAAACCCGACTACGCTTACTAATTTAATGCGAAAGCGTGGGGCAAGCAGCTAGTAGCGCCATCTGTTATGTCTATCCGAAACTATAATTTCATTATCTAGAAAACCGCGCGAAGGTCACTTCTCGATTTTTTTCGTAAATAAAATGTAGCCTATGTCACCCGGACCATAACAACAAATTAATAGATACCTCATTCATCAAAATCGGTCCAGTAGTTTAGGCGCTACAGTGGTACACACAGAATCTCATACGAAAATCGGCCACATACATACATATGTACTTACATACATACATAGACTGCTAAAATCATAACCCTTCCTCTTGGCTTTGCCATAGTCGGGTAAAAGCGGCCAAGTACGAGTCAGACTTGCGCACCGTGGGTAAAAGTATTTAACGTAAGTAATTATTTTAACACAAATCCCTTCTTAATGAACTGCAAAACAAATTTTGTTTGTAGAGATTTATTGTTAATATTACTTATTTTTAACCCCCGACGCAAAAACTATGGGGTGTTATAAGTTTGACGTGTCTGTTTATGTGTGTGTGTGTGTCTGTCTGTTCCCCTGTAGCGCTCAAACGGATGAACCGATTTGAACGCGGTTTTTTATTTGTTTGAAAGGTGAATTAGTCGAGTGTTGTTAGCTATGTTTGATGAAAATCGATCCAAGATGGCCGCCGCTACAAAATAGCAGATTATATATTTTTTCACAACTTCGTTAATATGGATATCAAATGAAAGGGCTTGACTAGTAAAATAGTAATATGCAAATCCAAGATGGCCACGACCACAAAATGGCGAATGTCGGGGGTTTTTTAAATTTTTAATTTATACTTGTTTACTTTGTAATCTATGTAGCCTTAATATTTATTTCTACATTAACTGTATGTACATATAATATTATTTTGAACGCTGTTGATTACTAATAAATAAATAAATATCAAAAAACTATGATACTTAGAGCGTTGGCTTTATTTTTCGTCCCATTGGCCCCTTGTAACACAAATAACTATTGCTGTTTTTTTGTATGCGAAAAAAATGCTGATTGTTGCTGGATGCATATAAATCGAGTTCAGATGGAATAACTGAATAGTTACCTATACCTATGCTAATTCTTAAATCACAGATTTAGCACATAAGTATTATACACCTAAATATTATTATTATTAAGATATATATAGACTAATAAAAATATAAGTTAAGAAATGTGTTCGCGACTGTACA
The DNA here is from genome assembly GCA_920104075.1 of Melanargia galathea. Classification (NCBI taxonomy): domain Eukaryota; kingdom Metazoa; phylum Arthropoda; class Insecta; order Lepidoptera; family Nymphalidae; genus Melanargia; species Melanargia galathea. Next base: position 16,345,330 of record OV049871.1, on the reverse strand, counting down.
AAATCACTAAAAATATTAAAATGATATAGTATCAATTTCGGTAGGTTAGCACCATATATGACAAGGCCGCTTTTTTGTTACCATTCAAACTTGGTAGGTTTATATCTGCATTACGTTTCTTTGTGGTTTTTTAATTATATCTCTTTAATTATTAAGCGTATTAGGTTAAAACGTTGCACATAGATAAATGAACCGACACACTAATTATTGGAATACATTTTCATTCGCCAATCCATAAAAAACTCGTCCAATCGAATGTCGAACAAAATAGTGGCAAGGTCATAGTAATATTGGATCATAACTTAAGTATTACCTACTGTAGACCAATGAAACTTAAGATGGCATTGTAAACAGTCATAAACAACAAATTAGTGTTGGAAATTAAACTTCAGAACTCCTATTCGAAGTGCTAGGACCTAATAACCGGATTTCACTTTAATACACATAATTTCTGAACGGCAATTTTTTTTCTAATTCTATTTTCACAAACATTACACACAAATTCATAGCAACATGTGTACAAAAAATCACATCTTCACGCGTAGCAGTTTACGAGATCTAGCAAACAGCGAAACGTTCCCCCAGCGGAATCTTGAATATCTCCGGAGTCTTGAGACACACAAATTCCATTTACACACACACATTTAACCCTAGCTACGCACTAATTATTGCATTAATTTTTTTTTTCGTGCGCACGTTGGAAAAAAAACATGCCGCTGGGAGAACGTTCTCCTGGCGGAAAGTGTTTTTGGCGAATTTTTCAAAAACGGTTGGACGCACAAATTTGAAACTATCACACACATTTACACGTCCTAACACACTAAATATCTGCATACTTAAAATCAAGAAATTCGACAACATTCCGCTGGGAGTACGCACACCCGGAATTGTTAAGAAGCATACACATCGTCAATCTCCTAACATCTCATTTTTGCGAACAAACCCCATGCGTGCATTGAAAACGTAGCCAACATCGTATTTCCTCTCTTCATCCGATTATGATGAAACTTTGGTGAATTATTCTGCATTCGTATGCGAAGTCTATTGGTCAAAAAATCTACTTATATAAAATGAATGTTTGTATGTTTGTCCCCTACGCGCTCTTAAACCATACTTTAAGCGGCATTGTAACGCATGCCAGATATTTATCAAATTATATTACTTATACTATCAGGTATTTTAATGTCGTGGAATTCTTGTGTAAAAATCTTCTGACATTCACACTTTCATGATAAGTATTTAGTATCTATACACAGAAACGTGGTAGATAATATTACCGCACATAAATATTCAGTATGTCTAGCTCTAAATGTGATAAATCTGTTGCTATTACTACTTTTGTGTCACACAAATCTTGTATTGCATCTAATATTTACATTACACAACTTGTTTACATAATCAACGTAATAGTGGTAGGTACTATGTAAACTACTATTAGGTCTCTTTTACATTAGAAGAATTTACAATTTAGTAATCGCCTATAGAGTAAGTACAATAGAGACGCTTTAGTTTTACGAGAGCTGCGCTTCGAATTGTCTATGCATTTTCTTCTTATGTAGCGGTCACATATACGGGATAGAATAGAATAGAATAGAATAGAATAGAAAAGTTTTTTATTCAAATAAACTTTTACAAGTACTTTTGAATCGTCAATTTGAATCTACTTTGATATGCCATTGAACATAGCGATAGGTAACGATAGATAGCCGTAGGTGTGGCCGCTTTAATGCGTAAATTTACCATTGAAACTCTTTGATCTGCCAAAATTTACCGCCATCCGACCCAATGCGCAATGGCATATTCCGTATACATATGTGGCCGCGACATTAGGAATAGCAGATATGCCACCTTGTATCACTTTGACCTTTTTTCGATCTAATGTGATCGCCAATATGCCAGTCGCTATCCAATACTCGACGCTAGTAGGTGTTCACAGCAGTTCGTTTGTGAAATTATGCAAAATTCAAAATTATGCAGACTGCGACTGCATCGCTTACGAAGTCTTTTTATATTGCTTCTAACGCGCATGACGATTGAAAACGATCTTAGCAGCGCCCGTACACTGGGCCAGTAGTGGCGGCCACAAGTTGCGAGAGAGATTTTTCATACATTTTATATGGTATCATCGCACACTGAGCGCTCGAGTGGCTGCGTTCGAGCCACAAGAAAAATTTTTTCCGCGACTTGTGGCGGCCACTAGTAGCCCAGTGTGCGGGGGCTGTAAAGCAGGACGTCTGACCCATTCCGAATACTGAAACACATGTTTGAAAGTGGCGTCCTATGGAGAATATTCACAAAGTACAAACATACGTACTTATTTTTATCGAGTGTTTGATATTCGCGCGACGAGTTCAGTTTTGTATGTGCATTTTGATAGCGCGATCACTTTGCATGGCATATGCTGCCAATTAGATGGACGCAACCTAATACTTAACTTAAGAGCGGCCCAAACATCATATGTCTGTTTTTGACATTTATTTTGCTGTACGGACAAAATGTCAAAAATTGGACAATACTAATGATGTCCTGAGATTTCTGTATTCTGCCATTAAACATGCATTGTCTCCATAGACGAGTGGTATCTTATATGAAGTTCATGTAATGTACAAGGAGCCTTTACATCGAACTTGAGAATAGTATTGAGTTCTTTTGTCAAATCCTATGAGTGCTAATTGACGTTGCAGCGAGGTGAGGCCAATGTCTGGGTGACCTTACCCAAATGGCCGCATCGAACCGGCTCGGATCTCTGAAAAATTGCTATCATAAATTTTCGCGAGTTTTCCATATGGATACAAAGAGGTGACATTTACTAGAGGTGATAATGTTACGCAAAACGGCAATGCAATGTCTTTTCGAGACTTGAGTATTTAGAGAGATTAGTGTATCTATACTAATAAATAAAATTGAAGTGTCTGTCTGTAATTTCGAAATAACTACCTCATACTAAGCTCATATGGTTATTTGAACGGTACCATAACCGAATCACACGTTTTTAAAATTTTTGTCTGTCTGTCTGTCTGTCTGTCTGTCTGTTTGAACGGGCTAATCTTCGGAACGGCTGAACCGATTTTGACGGGACCTTCACATACAAGTAGAGAATTAACCAGGGAGTAACATAGGCTACTTTTTTAACCAACTTTCAAAAAAGGAGGAGTTGTGTTTTTCTACCTATTTCACGGCTTCGCCCGTGTGGATTTAGGTTTTTAAAAATCCCGTGGGAACTTTTGATTTTCCAGAACAAAAAGTAGCCTATCTGTAGTAACCCGTCCCCAAAACGGAAAAATTCCGTGGGATCCCTACGATTTCGGAATGCAATTCCTTACAGCATCAGGGTTGAGGAGTTGGACATGTACCTACTCGAGGTCATTCAACAATAAAGTCTTTAATTGGTATCCCCAATATCAATTTAAATAACCGACAGTGCCTAAATCCCATTAGTTTTGGGGATCAGAGCCCCTACAGCATCAGGATTGAGGAGTTGGAATCCAAATTTTTTGTAGGACAGTGTCGCAATGTTTCTCTGTCGATTAAAAAAAAAATTACGCAAATCGGTTCAGAAATCTCGGAGATATCGGTGTACATAGGTAGAAAAACACAACTCCTCCTTTTTTGAAAGTCGGTTAAAAAAGTAGCCTATGTTACTCCCTGGTTAATTCTCTACTTGTATGTGAAAGTCCCGTCAAAATCGGTTCAGCCGTTCCAAAGATTAGCCCGTTCAAACAGACAGACAGACAGACAGACAGACAGACAGACAGACAGACAGACAGACAGACAGACAGACAAAAATTTTAAAAACGTGTGATTCGGTTATAGTATCGTTCAAATAACCATATGAGCTTAATATGAGGTAGTTATTTCGATATTACAGACAGACACTTCAATTTTATTTATTAGTATAGATATAAGTTTTCTTTCGTTTTGTTTAAAATTATTTATGTACACTGCACGCCATGAAATTGTATGTATACTCAGTTTGAGGATGTATGTAAATTTAAAATGTAAAATTATAAGTATTGTGTACTTATAATTTTACATAAATAAACGGCATTACTAATGAATCAAAGACCAATCGTGCTTTGTACTCACTCTGAAAATTAGCGCTAGACCTGCTGGTATTCAGTTTGTCAATTATATTGCCATCTTTATCCCTAAGACGCAACTTATAAGGCATATAATATAACAAGAGTAAAACAGAGAAATATGTTCACTTAATAATATCTAATTAATTAATTCAATTATGTCTAGTTTATATTATTATCTGGGAGCGTTTTTGTTGCCGGATGTATGAAGTTCGCATCTCTATGATCTATTATCTCAATGGATACCTACTTGACTCGTGGTTCGAGTAAAGGTCGCAAGATGTTTCGCATTACATACTTTTGTTGTTTGCTCGCTCATTTTAATTGTTCGGTATTAATGTGTTAATTATTATTATTTGAACGTTCCACAAGTTTCCATGTAAAAAAATTGAGGTGGGCGCGCAATTGAACAAATATGTAGGTATATAAGTATTATGTACACGGATACATCAAGACTATCTTCATAAATCTATACATATTAATATTATATTATATTAATTAATCTATCTATACATATAATAAAATCGTAGACTTGCCGTATCTGTACATTAAAGATTTTTGCAAAATAATGACTGGGGGATGTTAGGGATAAGCAATGGAACATAAAAAAGCTATTTTTGAAATTTTTGTCTGTTTGTCTGTTTATCTGTTTGTCTGTTTGTCTGTTTGTCTGTATGTTTGTGCACGCATCACGCAAAAACTACTGAATGGATTGAAATGAAACTTGGTATGATTTAAGTTCATACTACGGAGTAACATATAGGATATTTTTTATCCTGAAATTCAGCACGGTTCCCTTGGGAGAGGGGATGAAAGTTAAAATGTGTACTTAGCTGTAATTCATTAACGCGTGGTCCGATTTCATTCATTATTTTTTTGTTAGAAAGGAGATATTTTAAAGATTACCAGATAATCTCAGAAAGGCTTTTGATGGGACTTTTACTGGCTGATGTTTACATTTTGATCTACGTAAACATCCGCCAGTGAACTTTTAACAGTTTTTAGAAAGGTATGAGCTCAAAGGAGCTAAGGAAAACAAAATGATTCACACGGGATTTTCAAAAACCAATATCCACGCGAACGAAGTCGTGGGTGTCCGCTTGTTTAACAATAAAATTAAAATCTTTAAAATACTGTGGGAAGTAATATATGTATCTACTAAAATTAATAAAGCAAAAGCGACTTACTTTAAATATGTTTTTTTTAAATAATAAAGTATGTGTTGTAAACGAAAATAATAACACGTTTTACAGAAACAACAACAAAAATTCAAACGTTAAAATAACACGATTTCCACGTGACCTCCGCTCGTAAACGATCCTCTTATCAAATGACCTCTTTCCTAACCTTCGATTGTTGTCAAAATGTCATATTTAGCTATTTTTGTTACAGGAATTTAGACCGTGTTTATATAACTGCGTGGTTTATTTTCTTTTGTGTACACTTTCAACGATATTTTTCGCTCTTATCATTCGGTTACGTTTTAAAACACCTCGATACGCCGATGTATGGCGAGTAACATTTTAATGGTTTTTCTTTATTTTCATGTTTTCTACTTGATATTGGCGAATGCAAGTTATGTGTTTCTGTGGTCATCATGTCACAGGATGGATGTACCTATAATGTCCACAGCTAGACTTTGGTCTCTTATAGGGATTCCACACTTCACGGTCTTGTGCCGGTTGTGTCCAACGACGGAGTGGAGGTTTACTCAAAACCTATGCGACTCGTTCACTCTCCGGGTGCAGAGGTTAGGAAACTTAGTATGATTTTATATATCTCTACAACTTTGATATATTTGAAGTATCGAAACACAATAAAGTCAGAGTAAAATGGATATTATTATAATAGTTGATGCTCGCGACTTCGTCCGCGTGGATTCATGTATATCTCATACAAATCAATTTCAACCCCAATTTAACCCGCTTAGACGTTGAATTTTCAAAGATTGAATATAATATTATCTTTTTTTGTGAGAACTGTTTGTTATGTTTGACAGCTGTTACGAAACCCAATATTTTTTCGTCGAAATTCCAATGTTTTTAATAGTTATTCTGCTATGCGGCACGGAGACAAATACAACAAATCAAAAATCAAGAAAATCGATCCAGCCGTTCTCGAGTTATACCTAAGCGTTCGAACAAACCCGACTTTGTTTTGTGTATTAAAGATGTACCTATTATTATTTATTAGGTTATAGCCAAGTATAAAAAGTGTAGCCTAGTGATAGCCTAGTGGTTAAGGCGACCAACTTCTAATCGGAGGTCGTGGGTTCGATCCCGGGCACGCACCTCTAACTTTTCGGAGTTATGTGCGTTTTAAGTATTTAAATATCACTTGCTTTAACGGTGAAGGAAAACATCGTGAGGAAACCTGCATGCCTGAGAGTTCTCCATAACGTTCTCAAAGGTGTGTGAAGTCTGCCAATCCGCTTGGCCAGCGTGGTAGACTATGGCCAAAACCCTTGTCACTCTGAGAGGAGACCCGTGCTCTGTAGTGAGCCGGTAATGGGTTGATCATGATGATGATGATGATAAAAAGTATTATAAAAAGAATGTAAGAACATTTCTTACATGTACATATAAAGTTCCAATTGATGCTGTCTCGTGTATCGCGACTGTTACATTGAACACCTCTTACAACACCTAAATGAGTCCATTTAGATAGAAGACCCCAACTTTATTATTCAAATAGCTTAATTTTCACCTAGCCGGACAACACGAATGGAATTTATTTTATCATTTTCGTATAATATACAGATTAAGTAGTCTGTTTCCGAATATGTTACACATTATAGAATATATAGGTACCTATCGTTTAAATACTAAAAAAAATTAAAACAATAAACAGAGCAAAAATATTTTTATATCTTTCACTGGCATCCAGCATCCCAAAGAGATTCTTTCTTGGTTTCCGATCCCAATTATGCAAGTCCAGATCCCGATTTTGATTCCCGGCATTTGGGAATTTATAATAATTTCTAAATTTTCTCTGGTCTGATTTGGTGGGAGGCTTCAGCCATGGTTAGTTACCACCCTACCGGCAATGTCGTGCCGCTTGGCACACGTTCCGGTACGATGTAGAAACCAATCAGGTATGGGTTTAATAAAAACCGCCATACTCTTCTAGGTTAGCCCGCTTGCATCTTAGATTGGCGTTACTTACCGTCAGGTGAGATCGCATTCAAGGGCAGTGTAGATGAATAAAATAAATGCATAGTAGGTATAGGTACCTACTCGTATATCATAATATCGTACATCTTGGAACGTTCAATCAAAATTTTTTTTACAGTCAGTTGTGAGTGCAGTTTTCTCATTTAGCGATCATCTTCCAACGTTTCTGTACATCCACACCAACGAAGCCTCCTAATATAGTTTACTTGTACCTATTCATGATAATAAGTTTCTCGCTGGTTTTTCTGTAGGAAAAGCCCGAAAAACATTTTGAACCAATGATAGCGTAAAGACTCTTGTTAACGCCGTGAACACTCACGTTTTGTATGGATAACGCTGGAAACGGCGCGCCGTAGACGAAGTTATCCATACAAAATGTAAATTTTCACGGCGTGTTGATAAGAGGTCTAAATGCTGATACATTAATTATGATTGTTTACAAAAATATTTGAAAAATTAATAAGTACTCAATGTCAGTAGTAGCTTGAAGTAATTTTAGAAGTGACACACATTTGTATATCTTTCTAATATCTTTATAATAATAGCATACTCTTTAATATGAGGTCATTTCGCGGCGTGAGGCTCGTGTGGGGCGTGGTGGGTGTCCGAATAAACATGTCGGGTTAACGAGTAGGGCCCCTAAACAGAGGCCTTTGCCGACTTTGTTCATAGTGGCAAAGATGATCGAAATTCAAGTATCGACACACAATGACTTCAGAGCAAAATTAACTCAAAGACTCTTATTTTAAAGTCGTAATTCAATAGTTCGAATATTTATTTTACAACATTTCTGCTTGGGGCGCGGGCGCTGGCTGTTTTCGAATGCTGAATGTATTGGCGAACTCAAACCTTAATACAAGCCTTTTTAGGTCCATTTTACTCTGAAGTCATTGTCATTCGATCAATAGTATACTATAAAGTTTTGGAGCGCTTCAAACTGAGACTAAGCACTAAGTTTTACAGTTTACTGTGTAATTTGTCCTCAGTCGATGCCGTGTTGCAATCAAGCAGATCAGAAGACCGAGATAAGGAGGCAGTCCCTCCGCTGACAGAGCCTGTGACATTAATAGGTCACTATAATCTGTTTCGTAGCATTTCCTTATTGCGATACGATTTTCTTCACTTTCTAGCGCCCTGATCGTTTTATATGGGCAATAACTAAGGAAAGATAAGCTATCTCCTTCAATAGACGGAGAGCTTGTGGATTAAAAAGCTCAAAGTTTTTAATCATACAATATGCAATCTTATTTGGTTTGAGGTAGATTCACGATTCCATCATTATTTTAAAGTAGACCTACCAATCATTTTGGACTGAAACTATAAAATTTTAAATAATTACGGACCGGCATGCAGACAGTTAGTTTAAGTTATCAAAATCTGGTAGGTAGAAATTATTTATTCGATCGATTCGATGAGCTAGCTTTATTAAATACGTCTTACATTAGTCTCTACTGATAGATAATGATTACTGATTGATTAGTTATCGCTCAATCCAGCAGGTTAACTTTTGTTCTACGCGAAATGGCCACGGCACGAGATCATTTCACCAAAAACACAAAATTAAAAAAAATAATTGGGAAACCACCAATTGGGCTGATATTTTTTTTATTGAGAAAAACATGGCACCATCCGGTGAATCTCAGTTCTCAAATAGTAGGTATAGAATAGAATTAGAATAGAATAGAAAAGTTTATAATTCAAATAAACTTTTACAAGTGTTTTCGAATCGCCAATTGAATCTACCACTGGTTCGGAATGCCGTTCCTACCGAGAAGAACCTGCAGAAACAAATGCATGTAAGGTCTTGTCAATTATACCCACCAGCTCTTCTCGGGCCGCAATAACAGGTAGGTACTCGGTCGGGGCTAGATTTATTGAATGCGTCAGACATTAGTCCTCGCTATCGGATGGTGACTATCGGTCAATCCGGCAGGTCAACTATTGTTCCACGCCGAAGTGACCAAGAGAGGTACGTATTGTCTTAGGCGCTTGATCGGGAGAGTTGTGTAAATGAATCGTATTGCAATCTTCACAGGTGAATCTTTCTGAGGCGTCAATTCATTTCGTTTATTCGCATCTGTATGCTTAGTACGACTTTGCACATCTAGATAACGTTTATTTATTTATTTTAATTTAACTAGAACGGATTATATCCAGTAACACTTATTAAATACAATAAGTAAATAGCAATTAAAAGTAATTAAATATGTTAAATACAATAAATGGAATGCAGGAGAAGAAACAAGAAAAATCAGCCAAGTGCGAGCCGGGCCTAGCTCTTTCAGGGTTCCGTACATAATTATGAACAATATAATATTTTGGGTCTAAGAAATATTTAATTTCCGAGTTAGACATCGCAAGAAACCGTGAAAGAAAAACGCAAAATAAGCTCGTTTGTTTTGGTCACAGCTTATAAACTATTTTATGAATCGTTGTTTTCAGTATTTGTTGTACAAATAGAGCATATAGTACATAATATACCGAAATATCATATTCCTAACTAGTTTAGTTTTTTAGATAGCCCCCGTCACAAAAATGGTCTAAAACTGACAATTTTGATGACCCCCCATTTCCTTACTGTTTAAGCAAAAAATTAAAAAAATATATATTCGTACTCTACTCAATGAGTTCTAAACAATAATACCCCACAAGCTAGGGTAAGAAAAAAAAATTTTTTTTCGGCTCCTTTCTCATGTATGGGAGCCCACCTGAAAAAGAATTTAATTCAATTTTTAATTCAATATTTGATTTTGGGTCAACATTTTACACCAAATACCAAAATTTCAGGTTTGTAACTCATTTCGTCTGCGAGCTAGAGACCTGTGACCGGCGGACAGACGGACAGACAGACAGACAGACAGACAGACAGACAGACAGACAGCCGAGTGACATTAATAGGGCTCCGTTTTTTATCCTTCGGGTACGGAACCCTAAAAACAACAAATTTAATTAATAAAACAACAATTTTAATTAATAAATACAAAAATATTAGCATTCATTCTCTATGTATTTATTTTATACACTGAAGTCAGAATAAAACCTATACAAATAATAATAGAAAAATTGTAGATGACTAATTATGAAACCGCCATGGTGCACAACGTTGATACACTTCGAGTATCGAAACACTAAAACGTCAGCGTAAAGCGGACTTAGAGCTCCTTATTTTAGAGTCACAAATTCAGTTCTATCGATTTTTATTTCGCTAATTCTCCGCTTGGGGCGCTGGCTGTAAATTAACTTAAGGTCCATTTTACTTTAACGTTATAGTCTTTCGATACTCGAAGTGTATCAACGTAATCGAGATGTGCAAAGTCGTACTAAGTATATACTGAACCTTATTTTCCAGTTTTTTGAATTGTCTACACCGTACCGTATCTACAGGTATGAAAAACAAACATTGTTATCTAATAGTATTAGACCAAGGTGTAAATGCGTTTGGTGTAAACAGGAGTGCAGCATGACGCGTGACCTAGCGCGACCTGCAGACGAAGGTCGTTCGTCAGCTCGCCGTGTTACACGGCTGGGGACCAAGTTACAAACTTATTGCTCAAAATTTAAATGAAGAAATGATGTAGATGTGTAGGTATTATTAACAAAATTCCAGGAGAAAAATTTGCTAAGTAAGAAATGGCAATATCTTTGCGAAAAGTGTCTTACGTCGATTACTCTAGCGGCACGCTATGATGGCCGGTTTGACGTTTGTCCGCTCATGAAGTTCCGTATTAATTGATAACGACTTTGAAGGAAATAATTGTATTACTTTATTGACGATAGTGATGTGCAGAGATTCATAAATTTTATCGAATGTAGTTTCTCATGAAGTTCCGTATTAATTGATAACGACTTTATAGTGGAACGTACACTTATTTCAAAACTTGAGTGCGTTCCAAACTCCAAGTGACTGTTTTGTTGACTAATTTTAATATATTATGAGTAAAATATCTGACAGTCAGACAGTTAACGCTAAAACCGCTCTTTAACATAATAAACCGCTCTTTTGTGGAACTCCCTTCGGTGGTGTTTCCACATAACTTTGATGTAAGTAGGGTTATTCAAAGATTAGATCAACAAATACTTCATTAGCTGGCAATACATAAGTGCTTCCTCTTGTACCTTCTGCAAATTTTCATCGGTGCATCGGGTGACTCGCTTGCTTGTTTCCCGCAATTCACATAAAAAAAATAAAAATAAAGAGATGTTTTTGTATTCGGTCATAAATTATCTAATCTAACAAAAACACTTTTTTATTTTATGATTTATTTTTAACCCCCGACGCAAAAACGACGGGGTGTTATAAGTTTGACGTGTCTTTGTGTGTGTGTGTGTGTGTGTGTGTGCGTCTGTCTGTTCCCCTGTAGCACTCAAACGGGTGGACCGATTTGAATGCGGTTTTTTTTGTTTGAAAGGTGAATTAGTCGAGAGTGTTGTTAGTTATGTTTGATGAAAATCGATCCAAGATGGCCGCCGCTACAAAATGGCGGATTAGATATTTTTTCACAACTCCCTTAATATGAGTATCAAATGAAAGGGCTTGACTAGTAGAATAGCACTATGCAAATCCAAGATGGCCGCCGCCACGGGGTTTTTTAAATTTCTAATTTATACTTGTTACTGCAACACAATCGCTCATAAATTGACACCCGACAATGATTGTCTTGATGCACCGACTGCACACAGGTGTCACCTTTATGTAATAAAGTAATTGTGTCAAAGACATTGAATCCATCGTAATCTTAACCTGTTATGACTCCTAACACCTTATATTTTATTGATCGTTTGCTGCAACACTTTATTGCATCGAATGTCCTTCAACTGAGCATTTATCGTTTTATGCTCTTAGGTTCTTAGATGCCAGTTAATTTATAATATGCCCGTAGGTAACTGCTACAATCATAAATCTTTTAGCGAAACTCATAGAAAGTAGCAATAGTAATTATTATTATTGAGATAGGCATTTTAGAAACTTTAAATTGTTTACATTAATAATTATCCTTTGGTCTGTTTGGCGTTTTAGTAATTTCAAACATATTTAATTTGGAATATTCTGCATCCATTTTGCATTGTATTTTTAAGTGACTTAAAAGTAAGAACGAGTTTTAAACCAACTTCAATTTTTTTTAGGTTAGATACTTGGCATAGACATCAAAGTTTTGTGCTTAAAAGGTGGTTTGCCCGTTAATAAATACCTTGTAAAATAATAAGGTAAATATTAACTGATCTACTTTAACATGATTTAAAAATTGCATCTTTCTTCTTCGAGAGAACATACGTATTTTACCATTCTTATCAATTCGCTAATGACCAGATTCTATATCCTAAAATGGTTTGTTTTATTAACGGATATGCATAATAAGTAGATGGCTGGATTTCCCAAGTAAATAATATATCGTTTCATATTACATTATTATGTTGCTACATCTATATTTAAATTAATGTTTGTCTGTATATCCTCTGTGCACTAAACTATTCATCCGATTATGATGAAACTTTCGTGAGTTGTTACTTGTTCTGCATACGTCCGTGAAGGTTTTCTGGTCCAAAAAATCTGTATAAAAATGAATCTTTGTTTGTAGATGCAGTGTCTCTAGCTTCGCAGCAGAACCGCTCGCGTCTGCCCTACAAGCGACTTTTGCTCCTAGCAGCACGCGGCTGCTGCGGTGACCGCCCACCGCTTATTAGCATACCAACAAATTGGGGAGTAAACACTTCTTGACTTGCAACTTTCGAAAGCAATTCAAATACTACACGTATGTAATGTAGGTATTGTATGTATTGTAGATACGTACGTATTGTATGTATTGTACGTATTGTATGTATTGTAGATGCAATGTCGCTAGGTTCGCAGCAGAACCGCTCGCGTACGTCCTACAAGCGACCTTCGCTCCCGGCAGGTCGCCGCGGTGACCGCCCACCGCTCATTAGCATACGAACAAAGCGGCGAGTAAACACTACTTGACGTGCGACATTCGAGGGCAACTAAAATACTGCTTTCACGTATGTAATGTCATAGTAATGTATGTAGATGCAATGTCACTAGGTTCGCAGCAGAACCGCTCGCGTACGTCCTACAAGCGACCTTCGATCCCGGCAGGTCGCCGCGGTGACCGCCCACCGCTCATTAGCATACGAACAAAGCGGCGAGTAAACACTACTTGACGTGCGACATTCGAGGGCAACTAAAATACTGCTTTCACGTATGTAATGTCATAGTAATGTATGTAGATGCAATGTCACTAGGTTCGCAGCAGAACCGCTCGTGTACGTCCTACAAGCAACCTTCGATCCCGGCAGGTCGCCGCGGTGACCGCCCACCGCTCATTAGCATACGAACAAAGCGGCGAGTAAACACTACTTGACGTGCGACATTCGAGGGCAACTAAAATACTGCTTTCACGTATGTAATGTCATAGTAATGTATGTAGATGCAATGTCACTAGGTTCGCAGCAGAACCGCTCGTGTACGTCCTACAAGCAACCTTCGATCCCGGCAGGTCGCCGCGGTGACCGCCCACCGCTCATTAGCATACGAACAAAGCGGCGAGTAAACACTACTTGACGTGCGACATTTGAGGGCAACTAAAATACTACATTCAGGCATTGTGTTAAATCTTTTATACTTATAAAACAGTACCGTGACTGGCAACGCAGCAACACAAAAAATAGTGTATTGAGGAAGATAAGTTTCATTAAAAAAATTAGCATTTGAACTTATTGGCTTTTGACACTTACAAAAAATCCATACAAGTTGGCACAGTGATTGCTTGCATCTCAGAGGTCAATATAGGATTTTTTATCTCTGGAGATCAAAAAGTTCCGATGGAACTTAAATCAACGCAGAATAAGTTTTGAGCATCAGCTAATATCTAGTAATTATCTTATTCTGAGGTGGAATACCGACGGCTTTTCCAAATAGACTACATTAAAATGAAACTTTTTACATTAGATAAGCATGTTGTTAAAGTAATAAACATAAAATTGAATTAAGTCACAATGAAAATAAGAAACAAGAAAATTGATTAAGTTAGAGTTATCTATATACATATAATAAAATCGTAGACTTGCCATATCTGTACATTGAAGATTTTTGCAAAATAATAACTGGGGGATGTTAGGGATAAGTAATAGAACGTAAAAAAGCTATTTTTGAAATTTTTGTCTGTTTATCTATTTGTCTGTATGTTTGTGCGCGCATCACGCAAAATTTACTGAATGGATTGAAACGAAACTTGGTACGATTTAAGTTCATACTATGGAGTAACATATAGGATACTTTTTATCCCGAAATTCTGCACGGTTCCCTAGGGAGAGGGGATGAAAGTCAAAACGTGTATTTAGTTGTAATTCAATAACGTGTGGTCCGATTTCATTCATTCTTTTTTGTTAGAAAGGAAATACTTTAAAGATTACTGGCTAATCTCTCAAAGGCTGGATCGATTTTGATGGGACTGTCATTAGCGGATGTTTACATTTTTATCTACCTAAACATCCGCCAGTGAACTTTTGACAGTTTTTAGCAAGGTGTGAGCTCAAAGGAGCTTAGGAAGGACAAAATGATTCCCACGGGATGTTTAAAAACCAATATCCACGCGAACGAAGTCGCGGGTTTCCGCTTGTTATACAATAAAAATGTCTGAACTAAAATATTCTTGGCGGCATTTTAGCGAACCGTTCTAAATCGGCCGCCTTTATCATGCAAAACGTTACGAGTTTTCGACCATCCAAGATTTCTTGAAGAGAGATAAATAAATGGATACCGAGACTTGGAAATTTTTTGTTGTTTTTTTATCCTTTTTTGTTAGAAATATTAAGTACAATTTTTTAGTGAGTGAGTGAGGTAACAATGCAGTTAAGAAAAAGAGTTAGTTCTGGCGTGTGGATGTATAAACATAGAATTAAAAGCCACTGATTTTGAAATTTATACTTTAAAAGACATACCAAAGCCGGTGGGCTGTCATTATACAGTGTTAGAAAAAGCTGTCGGCTTTCAATTTCTAAGCAAACAACCAAAAGCCAGCGGCTTTGTAATGACTAGTGGGAATGACGGCTTTGAATTAGGTACTCGTATAGTAGTTAACTCTTTTATTCAATGTACATTGTGAATGATAAAAATAATGAGTCATATAAAATTGCTGTACAAATACTTAGGAGTACAATAAATCCAACAAAGACATAAATCAATCGCACTAAAGCAACCTTTACACCTGACCTCTGTGCCAAAGGGTCGGTTACGATATGGTTGTCACAATATTTGGCCTTATTTACATACTATAATAATTTATATAACTAGGGACGTATTTCCCACCGCTTAGTAATAGTTAGTAAGCCTAAGGATTCATGTCGGTATTAACATGGATGATTAGTTCACACATGTATAACTAGAGACTTAGACTTAGTACAAATTAGGAATTTGCTTTGCTGATTTTTATTTCAAAGGTTCTTCTCACATTGTTTCGAACAATCGTAAGTAGGTGTAATTTTTGGGAGCACTCAAGTACACCTGAAGATACCGAAATATTTTATTTTGCCATTTTATTTTGTTTTTCAAGATTTCAGATATGTAACTGTTATGTTACGATTGCCAGAGTTCGATACAAATGACAAGGCATGATTCTTTGTAAAAACCCTGTCAACTAATCTAAATATATATGTACATGTATAAAAGGAAAAGGAGACTGGTTGACTGACTCAAAACTACTTGATTAATAAACTACTGAATAAAACTTGCTCTATCAAAACACATCACAAACCACTGGATGGATCGGGCTGAAATAAGGCATGCAGATAGTTATTATAACGTAGGCATCCGCTATGAATTTCAACCCCTAAAGGGGTTAAATAGGGATTGAAAGTTTGTGTGAGATTTATATGAATCCACGTATACGAAGTCGCGGGTATCAGCTAGTTACATATTGAAAACATTTTTTATCACAATTACACATATTTTACCATTTTTTTAGTGTTTTAAAATAATACACTATGTTACGTATTTCTTGACAAAAGAGTTGACAGCCCTAGTTACATGTGTTACGACTTGCTAGTGAGGTGCTAATGACGCTAATGTGTTTGGTTACGTGTATGTGTGTGCACTTACTGTTAGCACTGCATATTAGGCATACGTCGCGTCGGCGCGGCTAAAAATTATTATTTAATACCTACGTGCCCCGACAACGGGCATCGGTGCACTTAGCGTGATCGATGGTTTTGGTTAGCTTTGTTATGTACATCCCTAATGCTGCAGGTGTGAAGCTAAAAGCATTAATGATGAGCTTGGACCTTGCGAAATGACCTTTAGTTAAAGAGCTGTTTTAGAGCCTGGTTCACCAGCTTCTAATACTCGTAAGTGTCACATAGCCTAAAAGTAAGTTGGATCACTTTCTTACTTTATGTCAAGTGACAAAGACAAAAGTTCTGAATAAGCTATCCAACACTTATTAGACGGTGGTGAAACAGGCCCTTATCCTTTTTAAACTATCGTTTAAGCTTGGACTATTTTAATTTTAATTTTTTTTTGGGTTCGAAGTTGGGCCAGTGGCGTCGAGCCACAGCGTCTTTTGCTAGTATGCCTTGCGCCTTATAAACTCTATCAATTATTATAAATCCATGCCTGTATAATTTAACAACTTAATAATACGAAAGTGTGTCTGTTTATTGGTTTGTTACTTTATCGCCGAAATATAATCATATTATCAAACTGCTCTAAAGTTGTCATTTTTTGTTAATTGGTGCTATTTTCTAGATTTTGTCATCTGTATTTTTATTTTTATTGTAGGTAGGTATATCGGTTGGTAAATAATATTCTGAATCTCATTTATCAAAATATTCATACACCAGATATGGTAGGATGTACATAAATGGATTGACTTAATGTTTATACCTATATTAAAATGCATAAAATTATTTATTATTATTAAAAAATTATTTCAACAAAAGATCATCATCACATATCTTAAAACTCATTCTTAGAAGTTAGAAGTACTTTTTTTATGGACAAGACAAAGATATTTAATTTATCCCTGTAGACCAAAGGGTTGACGAGGAATTTAAAAATCTATCGACACCAATAAAGCCACACATACCTATCAGTGAAGCATCAGTGCCGGCACAGTGAAAAAAGGAAGGGTTATAATTTTAGCAGTCTATGTATGTATGTATATATGTATGTATGTGTATGTATGTATGTTTGTGTCCGATTTCTGTGTGTACCACCGTACCACAGAGTACCTACAGAGGGGAAGCTTCTAGTAAGCGGCCCGCTGTAGGTACACTCACACATATGCGCATGTTTGTCACCAACTGTACCGGTTAGTGGAACGAGCGCGCGTCCGTGAACCGTTGGTGAGTGTGTTTGTGTGAGTATACCTACAGCGGGCCGCTTGTGCAAGCTTCCCCTCTGTAGATTTACTACTCGTGTGACCGTACCGTACCTAAACTACTGGACCGATTTTGATGAATGAGGTGTCTATTGATTTGTTGTTAATTGTTAGGATCCGGGTGATATAGGCTACATTTTATTTAGGAAAAAAATCGAGAAGTGATCTTCGCGCGGCTTTCTAGATTATTAAATTAGTTTCGGATAGACATAACAGATGATGTATCTAGCTGCTTGCCCCGCGCTTTCTGCACACTAAATTATTATTCAATTATTAAGCGTAGTCGGGTTTTAGTTTACGAACTTTTTAAAGTTAATTCTTAAATTAATTTCAATTTATAAAACGTCAGTTTAATCTGGGATTGGTTGAGTCCAAAACAGCTAGTTCGAAGAGCAACAAATTTTAAACCTGATAGAAATTATAACAAAATCATTGACTTCAATATTTTCAAGGATTTGCAAGAGCTATCGTGCGGCTGGTGCTACAATACTAGGGATTGAATAGTTCATAGCTAATTGCACGAGATGTAGACCTGTCATAACCTAGTTAGAGAACAAAAGGCATCACCCGGCGTCGAACCTTGGCCCGACCTCAGCGCATCCTCGCTCCACATACACCATTGTTCCGGCGAAGATGAGTTAAACCAAACAACAAAGTATATAACTACTTAGGTAATTCTGTTGTACCTATAGGCTAAGAGTATGAGTTGTGGTACTAATAAAGTCAAATATCTGCATTAGAATAGGCAGTTTCGCTTATGTTACACAAGGGACTTATCATGACGGATTTTCAGCGGCTTAGCTATATTTTTGTATATTTAACGGTAAGGATCTGCTACAGGCCTAAGTAGGGAGACAAACAGTTTAATTTGAGATTTTTTTTGGGATCCATTTTGTGGGTAGGTATCTAGCTACTGTAGAGAAGTCAGTTAAAATTGTGGTTCTTTTTAACTGTCAGATCGTTTTAGATATTTAAGTAACTACCTAAATTTATCTGGAATGTTCGAATTCCATCACTGTTATGATTATGATTAATATTCTAATAACCTAATAAAGTATTTCAATAATCTCAAAACCGATGTTTTTTTGACGATCTCCCTATCTTCAGTGATGAACCATGTGATCTTGAAAGTGGGAGGTCCTAAGTTCGTATCTCGGCATGAGGAATTTAGTAATTTATAATTTCTACATTTGACTGGACTGGTTTGATGGGAAGCTTCAGCCCTTGCTAGTTACCATCCTGCCAGCAAAGCCATGCCGAGTTTAACCGGTATTTAACCTTTCAATACGACGCCGCCTAGAAACCCATCGGGAGTATGGGTTGAATAAAACCTGCCATATCTACCTCTTCCAGGTCAGCCCGCTTCCATCTTAGATTACATCGTCACTTAACTTTCTACGTCATCGCAGTCAAGGACTAACTTGTAGACTATTAACAAAAACCTCTAAGTATATTGTTTCAAAGAAAGTTACCTCCTATACGTAAGTACTAAGTACCTAATGTTAAATGAGTGTTAAATCTATTTTCGGCGTGCTACCAGTTTTTCCACCTTAACACCGATAACCATCTGACCTCTGTGATCCCTCAAGTGCAAAACAATAACACATTACTACATTAGGTAACATAAATCAAGTAGCCGAGATTCAAATGATTAAAACAACATGCTTACTCGTAGGTGTATATAAATACGATGGTTATCATATGGAATTACCAAAGTCGGGAGGTTTAAAACACATTGGATTCAAATTGATTGAGATCTATCAGTAGGGATTGATAGGTATAGGGATTTGGTATTATAAGATGTGCCTAAAATATATTATTCTACTAGCTGACCCCCGCGACTTCGTTCGCGTGTTTATAGGTTTTATAAAGGATCGGATCGGATCCCATAATTCTTTTATGTACCTAAACTAAATGTAGCCTGTTACTCCTTATAACATTGAAAGTTCCATTAAAATCGATCCAGCCGTTTCGGAGATTATCTGGAACAAATAGACAGACCGACAAACATAAATTTAAACGCATACCAGTCTAAAATAAGCCGTACGTTCAAAGATCCGGGTCCCAAGTTATTTGAACCCAATACTGGTCGTAATGTCTGTCATTTCTGAACTAAAAAACCTATGACCTTGAAATATTTACGGGACAATATATAAAGTAATACCTTTCTAACAAAAAAAGAATGAGTGAAATCGAACAACGCGTTAATGAAATACAGCTAAATACACGTTTTAACTTTCATCCCCTCTCCCAAGGGAACCGTGCTGAATTTCGGGATAAAAAGTATCCTATGTCCTACCTCGGAGTATAAACTCAAATCGTACCAAGTTTCATTCGAATCCATTCAGTAGTTTCGGCGTGATGCGCGGCCAAGATACAGACAGATAGACAGACAGACAGACAGACAGAAAGACAGACAGACAGACAGACAAAAATAAAAAAAATTGCAGTTTTTGCTTCAGTATCGATTATAGAGTGCCCTCCAATAAAAATTTTCAAAATATCTTCAATGTACAGAATTGGATCTGTTACAGTTTTATTATATTATAGATAGATAGATAATGCTGCATCGACACACATGACTGGAAATCTGATAACACAAAAGGTCATGAGCACCTGCAGTGCAACACTATAATTACTTTCCCGAGTTTTATTTAACTAGGCATGTTCTGTCCGGGTGCTTATTAAATTGTTAATTTAAATATTGTTTTGACTAGCGCTTACCTGTGTCTTCGACCGTGAAAATAGCTTATTTCTCTGAAAAATATGTATCCTTAAATTGCTTTACATTGTATTTTTTTACATTATTAATTTAAAGTTTAGTTTTAATACCTACTTACATGTATAACATTTTGTTGAACACAAAATGTATTACTTAAATACATTTCAATAAATATATTGAAAGGTATTTAAGTAATTTTAAGACATCTATACTAAAATGTAGTAGTAAATGTCTAATTTCCGACTTTTAAGAATAAAAAAACGTATAAAATCTGTAATTGGAGGATATAACAAACTCGAAAAGTCTACTCAAAAAATATATTTGAGCTTTAAATCTAGAAAGGAAACAGAACGTTATGACGTGAGTCGTAGTGTATATAGTGTATATCGTAGTGTATATGAGTTGAGTAGTAACGTCATGCAACTCAACAAACTACCTACTTAGTTGAGGTAAATATTGTTACGTGCTGGGGTTCGAAGATTTGGAATAAAACACCTGGTGACCCTTGATCAGACTTTATTCTGCACTTCCGTTTTCCACTTGGTACTCCGGATCTTCTTGTAGACTTCCTCTTTAGTCTTCACGTTTGTTCGCTTCCAATCCTCTTCGCTTCCGATCGCTTTCTTCGCTTGTATTTCGCTCGGCTCTCAGAACTGAACTGCCCTCCGTCAGCTCGCCGGTCCCTTTATATACCCGTTACCGCGTGACTAAGCGTTTTCTAGAAAGTTCCACCCCTATCGATGTTTATTCTAGAAAAGCCGCGTTGTTGTTGTTTACATTATGGGTTGTTTACATCGATGGGTGATTAGGTATTTATTAGGTGACGAGCAATTATGAACCTTAATGCTCTAGAAATAAGGTTCATTCGTAACACTGCCCCCCTCTTAGCGATGCTCGTCCCGAGCATCACTGTTGCTTCCGTAATGTTTTGCCAAGCGGTCGATGTGCACAACCTTAAATTTTCCTCTTGGTTGACGTTGAATCCTATACGTGACGTCGTTAATACGGGTAACCACTTTGCATGGACCCTCCCATCTGGTTTGCAATTTTGGAGATTTCCCTTTTCGACGAGTCGGATTATGCAGCCAGACTAAGGCACCTTCCTCGAATCCGCTCGTGTTCGATTTCCGGTCGTATCTGGTTTTCATGTTCTCACTCGATTGCAATCCGTTTTCCCGAACTGTAGCATGTATTTCTTGCATTTTCTCTCTCAGATTGGCGACGTAGTCTTGTACGGTGCAAGGTTCATCCGGTGACCCTCCCATCAATAAGTCTACTGGTAACCGTAGTTCCCTGCCATAATTGACTAACGCCGGAGTTGCCTTTGTGCTCTCATGCTCTGCAGTCCTGTAGGCGAGGAGAAACAGTGGAATGTACCTGTCCCAGTCTCTTTGGTGGGCGTCAACCAACTTTGCCAAATGCCTTTCAAGCGTCTGATTGAATCTTTCAACCATTCCGTCAGACTGCGGGTGGTATGCAGTTGTGCGTGTCTTATGCAGACCTAAAATTTTGCATACTTCCTGAAACACTTGCGATTCAAAGTTCCTTCCTTGATCTGAGTGGATTTCCAATGGTACACCAAAGCGACATATAACCTCCTCAACGAGCTTAGTTGCAACAGTTGTAGCTTCCTGGTTAGGTATCGCGAATACTTCCGGCCACTTAGTGAAGTAGTCCATAACAACCATGAAGTATTTGTTCCCTGATTCAGTCACAGGGAATGGTCCGGCTACATCAATAGCTATACGTTCCCAGGGTGCACCAACATTGTACAGCTGCAGGTTACCTCTACTCCTTGTCTGCGGTCCCTTCACGGCAGCGCAAATGGTACATTTACGGCACCAGTCCTGCACATCCTCCCGACAATGGAGCCAGTAAAACCTCTCCCGTACTTTCGTTAGTGTCTTCTTGACGCCAAGATGACCTCCCGAAACTCCGTCATGCACTTCACGTAGGACATCGGGTACCTTGGCTCTCGGAACGACTACCTGAAGATGGAACTCCCTACCGTTAGTCTTTTCCCATTTTCGGTAGAGTATTCCATTTTGTAGAGTAAGACTGCTCCACTGTGCCCAGTATGCCTTAGTGATAACGCTCATAGGTGCAACCTCACTCCATGTTGGTCTGGCGTCTCCTCTTTTCTTCCACACGATGATGTGCCGTAGATCCTCATCACCCTCTTGAGCCATCTTCATTGCATCATCCTCCCAGGGTCCTAAGGAACTCGTCCTGGTAAGTTTCAATGATAGCTCCGTCGACTCCTGTTTGATGCAATGTTTGCATTCTTCCGGGCATGGCCTCCGAGAAAGTGCATCTGCATTTCCATGTGACTTCCCGCTGCGATGTTGAGTCTCGAAGTCATATTCCTGGAGCTGTTCAATCCACCGAGCAACTTGACCTTCGGGATTCTTAAATTGCAGTAGCCATTTCAATGCTGCATGATCCGTACGTAGTAAAAACTTTCGGCCGATTAGGTACTTGCTGAAGTGTTGCAATGTTTTTACCACGGCAAAAAGTTCCCTCCGTGTCACGCAGTAGTTCCGTTCCGGTCTTGACAGTGATTTGCTGAAATACCCCATAACGACTTCTCTATCTCCCTGCTTTTGGGATAGTACTCCTCCAATCGCTGTGTTGCTCGCGTCGGTATCGACGATAAACTGGCCTTCCGGTTGTGGGTATCCCAGAATTGGTGTTTCACATAGGTATTTCTTCAGTTTTGAAAAGGAATCTTCACAGGCTTCATCCCAACAAAATAGTCTTTTCTCTTCCGTCAGTCTATGTAACGGTTTTGCGATCTCAGAAAACCCCTTGACGAAACGCCTGTAGTAAGAGCACAAACCCAAAAATGCCCTTACCTCTGTCTTGTCTTTAGGGGTAGGCCATTTTTTAACCACTTCAACTTTCGCCGGGTCAGTCTGGATGCCCTCACTTGTGATGACATGGCCGAGATAATTCATTTCTTTCCTGAATAGCTGACACTTCTTCGGGTTAAGTTTTAAGTTTGCCCCATGTATTTTGGCGAAGACTCGCTCCATGTTTTGCAAATGGTCATCGAAGTCTCGACCCATGATAACGACGTCATCTAGATACACCAAGCAGGCATCTCCTACTAAACCTGCTAGCACACATTCCATGAGTCGTTCGAAGGTGGCAGGTGCGTTGCACAATCCAAAAGGCATAACATTAAACTGCCATAATCCTTTTCCCGTTGAAAACGCTGTCTTCTCCTTGTCTTTTGGATGTATTTCTACTTGCCAGTAACCTGATTTTAGGTCTAGAGTCGAAAACCATTTCATGCCACTCAAGGTATCCAGAGTGTCATCGATTCTAGGTAGCGGGTAACTATCCTTCTTTGTGATGTCATTGAGCCGCCTATAGTCCACGCAGAACCGTGTGCTTCCATCTTTCTTCTTTACAAGCACAACAGGTGAGCACCAGGGACTTGCGGATTGTTCTATTATTTTGTTCCTTTCCATTTCTTTCAGCATATCCTCGACTTCTTTTTCCTTCGCGATTGGTAGCCGTCTCGCCCGCTGACGGATGGGTCCCTCATTCCCGGTATCGATTCTATGCTGCACTAACGATGTTCTCCCTGGGTTTCCTTCTTGACTAGAAAAGATGTCCGCGTAGCGTAATAGAAACTTACAATGAATATAAAATTATTTTGCTATAATCCGCTAACAGTGACAAATTTGTAGGCACAACACCACACAATCTTGTAGGCACAACACCACACAATCTTGTAGGCACAACACCACACAAATTCACCACAAAACAAACTCGACGATCGTTTCGCTCCGACACCGGAGCATCTTCAGGAGATGTCGACTTCACAACGGACAATTGCAAAGTGAGTTCGTGTCGAATGAGCGGTCTTATATATACTATCCCCGCTTAGTCATCTACCCTCCTTTCTCTTTCTCTCTGGCCACGCCCCCTAAATATGTTGAGCAACGGTGAAGATGACACATTTATTTGCTCATTCAGCAATTCGACACTTCTACCGCTGTGCCCAACTATTTCCAATTGTTCCAACACGCACAGTCTTAAACTTTTACAGCATGTGTGTAAAATTTCAAATGTATGACCCTCGTCTATCCTATGTCCACTATCCAAAAGATGTTTTGCGAAATGAGATCTTTGAGGCTGGTTGTTTCTAAAGGCAGCCATATGTTCTTTATATCGAGTTACAAAATTGCGCCCAGTTTGACCAACATATATAGCACTACATTCGGGGCACTTGAGTTTGTACACACCTGACTTTTGTCCATTATTTAATTTATCTTTACCATTACAAATTCTTCTGAGCGTATTATTTGTTCTAAAAGCAGCGTGTACATCATGTGATCTAAGAGTCCTAGCAATACGCTCAGATATTGGTCCGAAATAGGTCAAACTGGTTTTATATTTATTTATTTTGTCTGATGGCGCTGGATATAGGTTTTTCTTGACCTGCACTAACTGTTGTTTTCTAAGTATATTATTTACAATATTAGGGTTATACCCATTTGAACGCGCCATGTGATAAATAATATTTAATTCTTTTTTATAATTGTCTTTTGTAAGAGGAACGGACACTAATCTGTGTATATAACTATGAAAAGCTGCAAGTTTATGTTGCCAAGGATGGCATTTGGCAACATAAACTTGCAGCTTTTCATAGTTATATACACAGATTAGTGTCCGTTCCTCTTACAAAAGACAATTATAAAAAAGAATTAAATATTATTTATCACATGGCGCGTTCAAATGGGTATAACCCTAATATTGTAAATAATATACTTAGAAAACAACAGTTAGTGCAGGTCAAGAAAAACCTATATCCAGCGCCATCAGACAAAATAAATAAATATAAAACCAGTTTGACCTATTTCGGACCAATATCTGAGCGTATTGCTAGGACTCTTAGATCACATGATGTACACGCTGCTTTTAGAACAAATAATACGCTCAGAAGAATTTGTAATGGTAAAGATAAATTAAATAATGGACAAAAGTCAGGTGTGTACAAACTCAAGTGCCCCGAATGTAGTGCTATATATGTTGGTCAAACTGGGCGCAATTTTGTAACTCGATATAAAGAACATATGGCTGCCTTTAGAAACAACCAGCCTCAAAGATCTCATTTCGCAAAACATCTTTTGGATAGTGGACATAGGATAGACGAGGGTCATACATTTGAAATTTTACACACATGCTGTAAAAGTTTAAGACTGTGCGTGTTGGAACAATTAGAAATAGTTGGGCACAGCGGTAGAAGTGTCGAATTGCTGAATGAGCAAATAAATGTGTCATCTTCACCGTTGCTCAACATATTTAGGGGGCGTGGCCAGAGAGAAAGAGAAAGGAGGGTAGATGACTAAGCGGGGATAGTATATATAAGACCGCTCATTCGACACGAACTCACTTTGCAATTGTCCGTTGTGAAGTCGACATCTCCTGAAGATGCTCCGGTGTCGGAGCGAAACGATCGTCGAGTTTGTTTTGTGGTGAATTTGTGTGGTGTTGTGCCTACAAGATTGTGTGGTGTTGTGCCTACAAGATTGTGTGGTGTTGTGCCTACAAATTTGTCACTGTTAGCGGATTATAGCAAAATAATTTTATATTCATTGTATATCATGGAATTCCGCAAAGTAACGCCTGCTTCCATTCAACATTTAATAGAAACTTCTTTGCCTTGATGCTTTGTGAATAAGTCAGGTTGTTTTTGCAGTCTTTAAGAAGCTCATAGACTGTAGGATCCTTCCAAGAACCTGATTTACCCATGCTTGGCATTGCTAAATTGTTCCCATCGCGTACCTGTGAGATAACCGTTGCTGGGGCTCCCTCCGTGCCAGCCAGTACTCGCCCCTTAGTCCTGGCTGTTACTAGTTTCCCTGATTTTGAGACCTTGCATCCTCACCTCTCTTCGCAAGCTCCTCCAACCGTTTCTCTATTTTCATTAGTCGGGACATCTGCGACTCTTTCTGTGGGCAATTCAGCTGCAAATGCCCTTTCTCACCGCATCTATAGCACACAGCGCCAAAGTTCTTCCTGAATGAGGTCTTAACCTCTTTCACCTCCTCGACAACTTCACGTAGTCTGTGAGTCTGCCGAATGTCGTGTCGAACTGCTTCGACCTCTAAGGCATGCGCCAATGCTTCTTTTAATGAGGCATGGTGACGAAGCCTCACGGCAGCTCTTACCTCCAGGTCTTTGATTCCGTCGACAAAAGCTTGCACGATGTTTGCGGTTACCATCTTATCGTCGGCCGATGGATAAGCTTTCCGCACAAGCTTATCTATTTCCAACGCCCATTGCTGGAGACCCTCTCCAGATCGCTGGACTCTATCGCGCAGCTGGGCGCGGAACACATGCTCCAGATGTCGCTCCCCATACCTGGATTCGAGTGCATCCAACAGTTCCTTGTATCCACAGCCTGAAGTAGGAAAGGCCTCCAGAACAGTTAGAGCCTGCCCTCTCAATGCGACAGTGAGGGCAGTCAAGCACTGTTCGTCCGTCCATCCGTTGGCAGTAGCAACAGTCTGAAACTGTTGCCGGTACGCGGGCCAGGAGGTGCTACCGTCGTATGGGGGTACCTTAACATTAGGTCCCTGAACTGCGCCCATCGCTCCACTTGACGTTAGTCTTGTCGTTTCAAGACGTATCACCTTTTTCTCTAGCTCGGTGAGGCCAGTCTTCACACCATCTATGTCCGTTCCTAGGCAGGTGACTCGCTCGTCCATGAGGTCCAACTCTTTTCGCAATTTAGCCACCATGCCGCCAACTTCGTGAACGGCCGACAAAACATTCCGCTGCACCCCTTCTTGATTTTCCTGTATCGCTGCAAATTTGCAATCTTGATTTTCCTGTATCGCTGCAAACTGTTGTTGCATTATCCGCATCAAACCCGACAAGTCAACGGTGGGCGTGGCTTGCTCAGTGGGCGTGGCCAGGTGGGTGTGGCCAGTGGGCGGGGCCTCCGGCTGAGTGGGCGTGGCCTCAAGGGGCGTGATCTGGTGGGCGGGGCCAGTGGGCGGGGCCTCCGATTGGGTGGGCGTGGTCTCAGGAGGCGTGGCCTGGTGGGTGGGGCCAGTGGGCGGGGCCAGCTGGGGGGACCCACCAGGTGCTGGTTCCTCCAGGTGCTCCTCCACAGGTGCTCGGCTGGATTCCGCTGCACGCTGGGCCCTGGTCTTGACACCCTCGCTGCCGAAGTCGTCTCTCGGAGTCAATGGCATAGCTTCCAAATCGCACTTCTGACACCAATTGTTACGTGCTGGGGTTCGAAGATTTGGAATAAAACACCTGGTGACCCTTGATCAGACTTTATTCTGCACTTCCGTTTTCCACTTGGTACTCCGGATCTTCTTGTAGACTTCCTCTTTAGTCTTCACGTTTGTTCGCTTCCAATCCTCTTCGCTTCCGATCGCTTTCTTCGCTTGTATTTCGCTCGGCTCTCAGAACTGAACTGCCCTCCGTCAGCTCGCCGGTCCCTTTATATACCCGTTACCGCGTGACTAAGCGTTTTCTAGAAAGTTCCACCCCTATCGATGTTTATTCTAGAAAAGCCGCGTTGTTGTTGTTTACATTATGGGTTGTTTACATCGATGGGTGATTAGGTATTTATTAGGTGACGAGCAATTATGAACCTTAATGCTCTAGAAATAAGGTTCATTCGTAACAATATGAACTAGTAGTAAATAGATTTATAAATTATGAGTTAGGTATCCATTAAGTACCACTACCAGGTATCTGGTCTAGTAGAAAGTTGGCATTATAATGCTCAACGCAACTCATTATTAAGCTATGCGTTGGGAAAAGTCATAAATTGTAATGTTTCCTGCAACAACTCAATTTCCAATCATTCCCAATAATTAATGATCTCGGATACAATTTACATTACATCTTAACGTACAAACGAAATAAATACGTAATTACTGATTACATTCACGATGAAGACACTTGCGTACGGTTGATTAAACATTAGGTAGGTATAAAATGTTAAGGGGAATCGAGAAACTGCCTCGTTGGTCTAGTGGTTAGTATATTCGACTGCAGATCACGAGGTCCCGGGTTCCCGGGTTGGGCAAATAATTGTTAGGTATTGGGTTTTTCTGTCACAAAATTCTCAGTGCCAGTCCGGAGTTGGTAGTTGGCGGTGTCTCACCCCCGTGCCTCGGAGAGCACGTTAAGCAGTCGGTCCCGGTTATTATCACTATCATGTGACAATAGTCGTTAAAGCCCACCAACCAGCATTGGAGCAGCGTAGCGGGTCTAAGCTCTAAATCCCTCTTTCCTATGAGAGAGGATGCCTGTGCCCAGTAGTGGGACGTAAAAAAGGCTGTAGTGGTGGTGGTGGTGGAATCGGAATTACATCAACAATATTTCAATACATGATCATTGATCGCCTATTGAAAATAATGCCGATATTAATACGGTACCCTAAACTCAAATTTCTAAATTAGTCGAAAACACAAATGTATCAGACAATAATAGAAGTCCATTACACATTTCGCGCCTCTCAATCATTCTTATAAATATTTCTATTAGGCGATTAAAAGCATGAGCGATGATGACATTCACAAAATTAATGATAGTTTATTTGATATCATTATTAATTATACTTGAATCGCTCTTTCGAACTTTTGTTATAACATTTTCTATAAAGATTGAATTAAAGAGAGTCGGACAGAGTTACTATTTTAATTTATATTTATAAAGGAAATTCTAGTCATTGTTTACATTAAAAACTACAATATTATTTGTATTAAATTAGCATTAAAATGATTTTCTTTTTCTCGAGATTTTTAAGACGGTTTTTGTTCCGTAACGACTCTTTATTACCTTAAAATATTCTTAAATCTCTTAAAACTTAAGGAAATAGTTTTCTGAAAAGAAAGATATTCGAGAACATAGTATTGCGGTCAGGGCTGATAATACATTCCAGGAGTATTTTCGTCTGGACGTTTGTAAACACGGAATTGCAGATAGTGCTACAGCGATCAACAAATCATTGTAATAGATACCATTCTAATCATGATAATGGACATCAAGAGTTTCTAGAGCAAGGGAACGGAACATTTTATACATTTGAAGACATTAAATCTATCGATAGTAGGTACCTATTGCAGCTCGTGAGGTCGCCGCAAAGTAAATAGACGAGTATGAATCATTCGCCTCCCGTTCCCGTCATGTTGAAGCTAATAAATCATATCATTAACGGACCAGGGACCACCTCTTTGATCTACCGCTTACCTTCGACCCTATCATTAATAATGAACATGCAACGGACAACTCTAATGAATTGCTTGTAAGCGATTTTGTATAATGCGTGTGTGTACTAGTGTTTTTGTATGGTGGACTTTTGTTAAACCATTGATAGAGTGTTTGCTTTTGTTGTTTTTGTCCATAATAGGTTTGACGTGTTGGATTTCCCAACCAGCTAAATAAATTAATAAAAAATTGCATCAACAATATTAGAATACGACAAACGAGTAGGTATAGAGACAAAATACAGAAGCAATAAAAATTGCTTGGGGGGGAAAATATGTCTACTATAAAAAATCTGTTATTGTATTTATAACAATGCTTCTGCATCCTTACTAGCCAAGCTAATCTGTTAAATAATTATAGTCTAAGAGCTCCATTTATTTCACTCAACGTGTTTCAAACTCTGATATATGAAACGAACCACTTGTGAAGGGATAGGATAGGAAGGGGTGGTCGGGAAGGGGGGAATCAGTCATCAGACTCATTATTTTTTAATTAAATCTAATTTAAATGCGGTAAAGGCTACTATGTAAACTAAAACAAGTGATTAAGGCTCCAAGTGATTACCTCCACGGGAGGTTCGTTAGCGGCTATAGTAAGTGATATCGATGATTTATGCAAATGCCTCTCGATAAATTATTAATATTCACATTTAGTATATTTGTTTGCGTGAATTGATGCGGTCGAATATACGACGCTATAAAGTCAGTAATTATGGTTATAAAGCGCTTCGACCGGTGTCAGAGGTGAATGTTTATTTTAAGTGCCCATTACTTCGACCAATTTGTATTCTTTGGCTACTTCTTGTAAACAGATTAGGTATACTTTGCCTATATTTAGTAAGCGACCTTATGGCGCAAATCCGAAACTGTCTTTTCTGACCATCTGAAAAACCAAATTTGGTCGTTGATTATCGTCCTCTCTTCCTAGTTCCTGAAAAAGAAAAGTGAGAAATTTTGGCGAACCCTCTCCAACTAATGTTTGAGGAATAATCATGATCAAATTGGCAGTTTTAACTGAAGTGGATTTTCTCCTTCATTACTATTAAACTTTTGAGAAATTAATTATATATATCTTCTTTGTCCTAAGCAAAAATTTGATAGCACATAATTTTCTGAAAATATGACCATTAATGAGATGTTAACGAGGAATCGTTTTAAATGTCCTTTGACCTCGTGTGAAACTTTTAGCGGCACTCGTATCGATGAGTTTTGTCATATTTTGTTCAGAACAATTTATTCATCAAAGTTCAAAACTCCGTTTTCCGGGAAGTTTTACGAAGTTGAAAACTTTAATTTGCTTAATTTCCCAGGACTTTAATCTAGTAAGACAGTTTCCATTAAGTGTTATGTTACTATTTATTTAAATTTTCTTTTATAACACGTCAAAAAACAAAATACAACAAGAAATTATTTTATTTTTAATTAAGTCGATCATAATCTGACTTAATCTAATTCGGGTTTTAAAAACCTTGCTGACAAAAAGTTTTAATGACAACTCTTGCCTTAGAATAGAAAAGTTAACTTACAATAAATCGAATCTTTCAATAAGTATAATTTAGACTAGAAAGCAATTTTGTTTTATAACTCAATTCAGCTCCGTGAAAATATCTGTAGGTACGGTCCGAAGTAACTGTAGGGACATGGCTTTATCTCCAATAGCGGCTATTTCCGTGATATACAGTGTGTCCGGGATCGAATTAGCGATATTTTAGGGACATATTCTACAACTCATTACCTCTCTGAAAATACCACTTATTAGGGCCTGCCCCCCTCCCCCTCCCAGGGACAGCCATTTCAATTTGGTGTGCGTTTTTGTGGGTATGTGCGCACAAAAAATGTAATAACTCGAAAGTCTGCTGATGCACAGGTCTTCAAATGACCTTATTCGATTGGATACAATATTCTCAATCACTAAATACTAAACAATAGAACAAAATGTTAAAATAACTCGATCAAAAATGCTTCGGAAAAAAATTATTTTTTCAAAAATATTGAAAACTACAAGTTTTTGCCAGATTTTGCAAAAACGAGGTCGTTAAGATTACATTGTTAAGTATTAAATCGACAGTTTTTGAGATAAACAACAAAACGACATAAAAATTTTGACTGTAAGTTATTTACTTTTGGAGATACTTATTATTGTTTAAACATAACTTAACCGCGAGCGCGTAATTTCTTATGTTATTCGAATGTGGGTTTCCATCGCATACCTCGGGCGATCAGGTAACAATAATATTGTTTTTGATTAGTCAGTGAATGAGGTTAAAACTAAGGATCGGACCCCTACTTCAACTGATTAAATATTCGTATAAAAAATTGAAATATCTGAAATTTTATTTTGTTGTTCCTGGCGAGGAGGCGTTATGATCGCTACTTAAGTTATTACTCATTTTTGTTTGTGATTCAGGTTTGTGAAGTTTGCTAAGTTTAAAGACATGCCTACTCGGTATTATTATAGCCATAAGAGAGCATTTAAATGTCAACTACTCGCCATGGATCGGACGTGGCAGCAATTCAATGGAATGGCCACCTCATTCTCCAGACCTTACCTTTGGACTTCTTTTTATGAGGACCTATGAAGCAGAAGGTATTTTATATGGTACCAAATACTAGAAAAGAATTATTGGAGATAAAATAAGATTGTATTTGGACATGATCCAACGATCCTCCCAACATGAAGTAACTAGCTAACAGAACAGAAGTGGTAATTTCGGTTTGTGGCAGAAATAACCTAGTTTTTAGGATATCTGATTTGTGTCACATACACAAATCAGAGTTATTGAGTTATTGAGTTTATAACTAACAAAAATTAAATTATAAAGTTAAGATTTTTTACCTTATGTGTAGTAAAAAAATGATGAATCTTAAATTTGGGTTCAATACTCGTAATTCATGTTTGGGGACGAAGTACTTACAATTACCAATATCTCCAGAAGTAAGTAACTTACAGTCAAATTTTTTATGTCGTTTTGTTGCTTATCTCAAAAGCTGTCGATTTAATACTTAATAATGTGGTCTTAATGACCTCGTTTTTGCAAAATCTAGCAAAAACTTGTAGTTTTCAATATTTTTGACCAATTTCTTTTTATTCCAAAGCATTTTTGATCGAGTTATTTTAACATTTTACACTATTGTTTGGTATTAAGTGATGGAGAATATTGTATCCAATCGAATAAGGTCATTTGAAGACCTGTGCATCAGCAGACTTTCGAGTTATTACATTTTTTGTGCGCACATACCCACAAAAACGCACACCAAATTGAAATGGCTGTCCCTGGGAGGGGGAGGGGGGCAGGCCCTATTAAGTGGTATTTTCAGAGAGGTAATGAGTTGTAGAATATGTCCCTAAAATATCGCTAGTTCGATCCCGGACACACTGTATAATAGCATAAACTTCTATCGACTATCGATAGTCGATACCCTATTGTTTCGCTTCACTAATCATTTAAAATGTTAGGGGCACCTACCGCGGTCTCTGCACCATTCATAAATTTCCAGCCGCAGTCTGACCGTTACGTTACAGTTAAGCTAGGAATACAGTTGGAAAACGACATCCTTCCTTTATGTTGGCATTCAATTAATTATTTATTTATACAACTAAGATCACATTTAAAAATCAAAAGTTTTAAGGTAAGTATAAAATTATTTTCATCAACTTTAAACTTAAGCTACATTGGTGATTTTAAACGAGCTTTGATCTAACATAAGATGGGCCCAAAAGATTGATGTCGCAATTCGTTCTTGTCCTGTTTTATTATTTCTTGTTTTGGAAACGAGCACGATCCGCGATACCCAAATCCCGATTTTAGACACTACTACTAAAGTGACAAATGGCGGAGATGTGGCCCAGATGGATACTAATTCTGTATAGACTTTTAAAGTCGTGGTACCCACGTCACGTTGTTGTGTTTATCTAACCATAGTCCATAAACCATGTAGTGTATAATTAGGTATAAATAGGTCAATGGATAAGAGACGTGTCCGCTCCAGCGCTCTGCCATTTGCAACTGCTACAAAGTACAAACCGCGCCTAAATCTGCCATAGCAGCTGGTGCTTCGCTACCCTACTGTATATTGCTAAACAGTGGTGACGTCTGCAACCGTTATCGATGATCTTATGTCTATATCGAATTAATAAAGATAATATCGAATTGCATTTGGTGCATCGAGGGTGGTGTTTGAAGTTATTACAGCGATTTCTTTGATTAAGTCACGTTGACCAAGGTCAGTGATTGTATGAGTGATAAAACATCGCCATTTTTAGGCAGTGTTGCAAATAAAAAAAAAATGCAAAAAAAGGTGCATAATGTTAAAAGCAAAAAAAAAAAATGGCTATGTACCTACCTATGATCCGTATAATGTATTTCCTTCTCTAAATGATAATACCTATGAAACAAATTCAAAATCCAATTTTTGTCTATTTACTCGTATTCTAAACTAATTGTCAGTTTGTATTCAAATTCCAGTCAAAAAATTGGCATTGCCTCAATCGCTTGTTCCGCGCTCTCGCTTGCTCGCTCGACTAGGCGGTACGTGACAATGAGTCATGCTTTTTCGTACGTGCGGCCGGCGTTCATAGATTTATAAGATGTTATCACGTCAAAAACATTTAAGTAGGTACACTTTTGTAACTTAGTTATCTACATTCTAGATACTAAACTTTCTAGAGGATCAATCTAGAATGTATTGGAGTTGTTTTGATTGGTACAACAACCTTATAAGTAAAAGTTCACCGCGAACTACTTGACACTCGCAAATTGAATACTTAATTTAGCACAGAGCAAGACTACAGAAACGTGATAGTGCGGTACCAAATAGAAACACTGCCCCACCTCTCGTGGGGGAGGCGATGTATGCAACGTTACCGTTTGGCATAGTACTGGACCATTGGGTCAAAATATGTATGTAGATTTGTCAAAGTGTGCACTAAATTATTTTCCCTTGTTCTATCGTTATACTGACAAGTTTAGTAATGTTCCAAAGGAAGGAGTAGTATTTAGAAGGTTAACAAGTAACCTTAACAGTATTTCTCCCTAAATTATTATAAAGGATTTTTTATGTTATTGTTTTCCTCAATCATCATGCGATAAATTGTCCAAAAAACTCAGAAACCAAAATACAAACCAGTAATTTCTAAGCGCTAGGCCACTAATAACTAGCCTTAGGGTTGTTCAAAGTGTGAAGTGCCGTTTCCTTCTGCATTTTGCAGTTTGTAGTATTGGATGAGAACGCTACATCTTCTCTTCGGTGCATTGCTCGTTGTATGTTACGGACAGCATTCTAAATGTCTATATAAATCGATCGTGAAAGTTTTATTTATTTTCATTAGTATTTTCTAAGGAATCTCATTACGGACTTTTTATTTGAAATCGGACCTCTTAAGTGGCTATTAATTATCTCTACAAATTGTTGACATTTCTCGATAACTAGTTCGCAGTTATAAATAGCAAGTAGAATTACAATTTATTCAATTAATATTGTATTGGAAAATTGTTATTTATTACGAGTTTAATTGGTTAAGAATTTACAGAGTACGATTCCTGAAAGTAGTAATTACTTAACCTGGAATAAAAAATAACATAGTCGGAAGATAGCACATTACGTATTTCATATCACTTTGATGATTGACCTAATGCCATATATTATATTCGTTTCGATCGATAGACGATCACTTCTGGGTATGTCTTTTGCTAGGTTTTCCACTCAATCTGGTATCGGTTGAGATCGTCTTTTTTCGGTTTTTCGAGATATTTTCATCTCAATCTTCTAATCGTTTCGTAGAGTTGAAGTCGTCTAAATAGTTTTGGAGTTT
This sequence comes from Melanargia galathea, assembly GCA_920104075.1. Classification (NCBI taxonomy): domain Eukaryota; kingdom Metazoa; phylum Arthropoda; class Insecta; order Lepidoptera; family Nymphalidae; genus Melanargia; species Melanargia galathea. Next base: position 16,309,920 of record OV049871.1, on the reverse strand, counting down.
TAGAATAATAATAATATTCTGTACTTTGTACTAGGTTAACGCTTTTAAGCTTGTGTTGAGCGTAATAAGACTAATCGATAGCATAGTTTGAGTTTAAATCACCCGAATTGCATCTAATTACGCAGTAGAGTTGAAGACTTTTAAATTGAGGACAATTATCTTGGCATAAAGAATATTTACTTTTATATATACTTTCTATGGTAATGATTTTAAGCTTATGTTAAGCCTTAATAAGACTAATTGACAGCACAGTTTGACTTTAAATCATCCGAATTGCATCTATAGTTAAAGTCATCTAATCAATTGAGGTCAATTATCTTGAAATAAAAAATAAGTATTAATTTTTTAAACACCTTTATGGTAACGCTTCTAAGCTTATATTGAGCTTAATTAGACTAATCGATAGCACAGTTTGAGTTTAAAAATCTGAATTGCATCTAATCATGCAGTAGGTATAGTCATCTAATCAGCTGAGCATAATTATATCTTTGAGCTAAAGAATAATAACTTTTTTATATACTTACATATCTACTATCTATGGTAACGCTTTTACGGTTAAGTTTAATAAGACTAATTGATAGTACAGTTTGAGTTTGAATCGTCCGAATTGCATCTAATGACGTATTAAAGTTAAAGTCATCTAATCAGTGGAGGTCAATTATCTTGAAATAAAGATTAAGTATTTGATTTTCTACCAAATCGCATCTGTTAGACTGCCTCGTTGGTCTAGTGGTTAGTATATTCGACTGCAGATCACTCAACATAAGCTTCTAAGCTTATGTTGAGCTTAATAAGACTAATTGATAGCACAGTTTGAGTTTAAATCGTCCGAATTGCATCTAATCACGCAGTAGAGTTGAAGTCATCTAATTAGTTGTGGAGCACGATTTCCATCCGCGGTCGGCGATCTGCGAGGCGGCGGCTGGCGGTGGTCCGCCGGTACTTGGTAGCGCGTAATTGGCACCGCTTTCTACACATCGCGGTGTACAGACTACAGCAGCGTGATCTTGCTTTTTATTCTTGTTGACGATTCCGTACTGGGGCTATTAGTTTGTGGTATAGAAATGGGTCATATACAGCACGAATAAATTGAAGTGTTTTTTTAAAAAGAATATTAGCCATGATGAACTATTATACATGACTAACTAATATTCCCCTGTCCCCTCCATATAAGTTTTGTGTGTAATGCGGGGTTTGAACCGTCGACCTTTCGGTTTTCGATACATGCCCAACGACCGTTGCGCTATTATTGAGGCTATTTAAAAGTGTTTATTTCGATTTCGAGACAACCGCCTCTTAAACTTATTGAACTCATAACATTATTATTTGAACGATGGAATGACCGGTTTTTTCAAATTTTTATCCCTTTGTCTATTTTAGGGTAGTCCGGGCTAATCTTCGGAACTTTCACATACTTTTTTCAAGTGATCTTGACGGGATTTTCACAGGTAGGATTGTTTGATTGAAACACCGCCAACTACCAACTCCGAGCTGGCACTGAGAATTTCTTGATAGACTACAACAACCTAACAATTTTTGCGCGACCCGGGAATCCAACCTGGGACCTTGTGATCTGCAGTCGAATATGCTAACCAGTAGACCAACGAGGTAGTCTAACAGGTGATTGGGTAGAAATGGCTAACAGTTTTTTTTTTAATTGATTGGAATTTTGTAAGAAAAAACGAGTAGTATAGTGGATAGACCAATCGACCTTTAGATGGTATTGAATTAAAAACGACAATTTCACAACATTATTTTTCAAATGAACGAACGGTCCACAGTTAAGTTCTGGTAATTTAACTGAGTGGCCTCATCAAAGAACGTACGTGTTTTATAATCGGAGAAACTAAAAAGGCAATTTGGCCACGGCGTGACTCTCGTGACAAAGTAACTGTCGGTCAAATCAAAAACACGCTGTTGGAGTGATCGCTGCGGCGACGCGTCGCGTGTTCACTGTTCACTAATGGAGGTTCAGAAAAACGCTGAATTGCCCACAATTGATAGCTCAGGAGCTGGTGGAAAGAGGAGATTTAGCCTTTATCATATTACAGATTCCTAGCTGTAGTTGATGTATATTAGGTAGTAGTTATATAAAAGGAGAAATTGAGTAACTGACATGCCAATGTAGAGCTCAATTGTATTATCACACAGTTAGCTTAGATTTAAATAAATTCAATAAAACTCAGAGTCAGTAAACGCTTCATTAGAAGAGCCTACTGAAAACTCATTTAGAAATGTAATGATAATAATTTGTTGATGATTCATTAGACAGAGTCTCTGAGTGCCGCAGTCAATGTTACTAAAAAAATATTTGAATATGGAACATCGTTCAATATTGATCGATACTTTGAAAGGTAGGTATGTAACTCTGCCAGATTTTTGAGCTGAGAGGTCTGGTGGTGTATCCGTTAAAATATAACAGTCGCCGGCTCCTCGCCTTTAATGAGTGCAACCAAGTTTAGCGGATGTCGGGCGCACGACCGCGACACCTGGCGAGCGCGCGCAATGCGCGTCGCCCGCGGCCATGCACCGCACGCGTAGACTAGCTGCCAAACTGGAACCGTCTAGCCCGAGAGCTAGCGGAGATTATTTTCAAAGTGTTTATATACTGTATATTATACGTATTGTACTACTAGTAGTATTGTGTAATACTACTTAGGTATTGTAGATTTGGCTTCATAATGGTCATAAAGCCAAATCTAGTACATTTATGTCCTATTCCTTATTTCCATTAATCACATAACCATTTGAGTTTTTTTTTTTTTTGGGAAAATAATGTAACTAAAATTAGAGAAAGACAGCGGCGTCTATTTTACTGAAATGACAATAATATGACATCTCAGGAATAATACACCCACAAAATACCTACTATTCCCCCATCGATTGCAAAAAAATACTAGTTTGTAACGTAATCGATACCTACTTATAAATCGATAGTTATTTTATAAAAAATCGAATCGCGGAACATCCTAAATCCATACCGTGAGCGAATCGCGTATTGTCTGTCAGTCTATGCTGAATGAACAGAGTAACGGAATGCGGAAACGAATAATATAATTATTGATCCTAATCCGTAATGATTAAAAACGTTAGCTCCACGCCTATTTTATTATTTTTAATTCGTATTGATTGACGGCTTGTCCACACATTTCATTTGAATTAATATTGTTATTTGCTATACTTACCTACTTAGTATTGTAACCAACTTCAAAAAAAGAAAGAGGTTCTCAATATTCATCGGAATCTTCTTTTTATGTAGGTTCTCCTATTACTCAAAGACGCCTGGACCGCTTTGGAAAATTCTTCTTTTGTTTGAAAGGGTATATTTCCCATGGTCATCTGGCTAGGATCTGATGATGGAATCCTGGAGAAATCGAGGGAACTCTTCAAATTTTATGGTACATTAAAGTCAGTTTTCCTAAAACATAGCTTGTTTTTAAGGTTCCGTACCCAAAGGGTAATTATTCTAGACGTTTGTGTAACAAAAAGGTTTCTCAAAATGTGTGATCCAAAAAAATCTCGTTTCAGGATATACAGAATTGTAGATTTCTATTAATAGCACAATAGAGTAATAAATAAGCTCAGAAAACTCGCCGCATCTGATCTGAACCGTAGAGTATCGAATTTTACGCCTCGGCCGCCGCTCCGGTCATCCGCATCCACAACCCGCGACGGAAAATCTAGATACTTATATACCTACTCGTACTTTTAGATGCTGAAAAAAAAACATTGGAGTCATCCATGGTTTTTCTGGTTTAATGCTCTTGATGGAGTAACCGTTCGAAGTTTGGTTCTGATTGCTGCTTCTTCATGCTGGTTCTTCTCGGTAGGAACGGCATTTCGAAACAGTGGTAGATTCAATGGACGAAGATTGAAGAAATGGATTTATTTGATATAGTAATACGAACAGTGTTCACTGACGGAAAAATTATGTATCACTACGTTGGAATATATTATAAACAATTCACGCACACTTCAATAAATTCATGATCATGAATTTATTCGCACCAGAAATTTCTGTCGCCTATGTGAGTCCACTCAAACAATCAGAAAACATTTTTCGGTCTACAGTTTTTCTCATACAACTATCAAGCGACTCGTGTAGTGTAGAAGAAGACATAGAGCTTTCAACCGATATAAAACTACTGTTAAATAACAAGGGAAAATTTCAATAACATGGAAAAATTTACGAAAATATGGGAAATTTTCCCACTTGGAAAAATACCCCGCATGTATTTTTTCATATCATTGATTTTTTTTTTCGAAATTACCCAACAGTATACAAAACGCAAATTGACACACAATATATAATATATAAAAAATAATCAAATATAATATGACGCCATAGCGTAACACATGGATGATAAAAAACACATCGACTATTCGCGCACACTTCGATAATCGTCTCCATTCATCTTATTATATCTGCTGTAGCCCCATTGGGTCTGTTCGTTTTCTTACGGTCGCCTTTTGTGTCTCGCCGCCTCCGCCGCGCGGTGTTTTGTCAAAGACACCGCCGTGACTTCAAAGCATGCCGCGCGAGGTGTACAGGCACAAGAAGTTTTGGCGTTTTATACCTACTCATATTTTTTCATTAAAATTCTCTTTCCTTTTTATATTTTTTTATATTCGTATTTTATTACAATATAACCATTAACATAAAATATAACATTCTCATGAACACGGGTCTTCTCTCAAAATGAGAAGGATTTTAACCATAGTCTACCACGCTGGCCAAGTGCGGATTGGCAGACTATTCGGAGATTCTGTTAGAATAGAAAAAAAATTACAAACAGAAAAAAATTACAAACAGAAAAAAAAGTAATAAAAATAAAAGCAGAATACTAAGAGCACCTGCGCCTGTACCGACACTAAGTTACCGAACGGACTATACTATGACATATACTACCAGTGTTGCTCCAAGCACCTCTCTTCGATTGAATAGGCTCCGCTGCTTTTCGCATTTGACAATTCGAGACACTAATATTTTTTGTGATGATTTTAAGTTTTTACTATTTTTAACTTATTTCGGATTCATTTATTTTTATATTGTCTCGTCGCGGTTCAGTGGCTGTGCGCGTCGGAATTCAATTGAACTTGGACCGAATTCAGTGTAAGTAGATTTTTAGTTTTTATATGTTGTGTTGTTTTCATCTTCTGTTCCTTTTTGTAGCTCATGTTTTAATAATTATTTATCAATCAAACTTACGATTCCTAAAAACACTTAGTTGGTTGGTTTTGGACGTTATCACAATAGAGTACGCGATGTTTGAAACTAAACTAATCTAGATACAAAGATCGGTAAGCCCTTAATTTTTTTAGTGTTTAGGAAAATTTCGTTTCATCATCATCAGGCTAATCAAGTTCAAAAATTATCAAGTTAGGAAAATCTTGGTCTATTTTTCATACTGTATGCCCCCCAACACAACATAAGTTACATTACCTGCGCGACATGTTTCGCGTCCTAATTCTAACATTCCCCGCATGAGTCAAATTTAAAATTCATTTATTCAAAGTAGGTACACTGTACACTTTTTGAACGTCAATTTAGGAACAAGCAATGGTGATAATTACTTACGGAAACTTAAAACTAAAGCTACGAGGGTTCCAAACACACAATATCATATTATTATGTACCCAGCCATTTCTGGCGTACTAAGTTAATAATAAAATAGGCGTCGCGTACTAACTAGTTGCAACTAAGATCGGACAGTACAATATTTCAAATTGGAAAATTATGTTAATAGCTATTGCCACAAAGAAAAAAGCTATAAATTTTTGGATTCAGTCAAAATAAATAGATATAACTTCGGGGAAAAGATGACTCGAATCGTAATGCTTTTAACTACCTTATACGTAATGTTTATACCTACGTTTCACGGTGACTCGAATCATAATACTTTCAAGTACCTTTGTTCGTTTCACGTTGTTGGAGTTGGTTTCTATTGTCTTATCAGTGGTTCGTTTGTAGGGCAGGGCGATGTGAGCGCCCATGCGCGGCTCTGGCGGCTCTGATGCTGGCTTCCCTGACGCGACGCGACCTGGACGCCGAGACGCCGGTCGTTTGGCCCGCATGGTGTTATTCAGGTACCCGCATTCACCAAAATCCATACTAATATTGTAAATGCGAGAGTGTGTATGTCTGTCTTGTCTGTCTGCTAGCTTTTCACGGCCCAACAGTGTAACCGGTTTTGATGAAATTTGGCACAGAGGTAGCTTACATCCCAGAGAAGGACATAGGTTACTTTTTATACCGGAAAAATTACATGTTCCCACGGGAATACGAAAAATTTAAAATACATACAAAATTTGTTACAAAGTTAGCTTACAGCCTGGGGTCGGCAACAGCCTACTTTTTGTCCCGGAAAATTAAAGATTTTCCACGGGATTCTTGAAGGTTCCCCCGTTTAACCGATTTATATTAAATTTGGTACAGAGGTAGCATCTTTTATCCCGGAAAAGCAAATAGTTCCCACAGGATTTTAAGAAACCCAAATCCACGCGGATGAAGTCGCGGGCATCATCTAGTAATTCATATTATTGTGATAATAGAAGTTAAAGCCCGTCAACCCGCACTGGAGTAACGTGGTGGTTTTTACCTCTGAATCGCTATCTCCTGTAAGTGAGGAGGCATGTGCCTATCAGTTGGGACGTTAAGGTGCTATCGCGATCGGCATCATTATCAGCTTATTAATATCTCACAGAGAGGCTAAGTATTAGAGGGTGAGGGAATCTCCCTTATAGGCCGGATCTCCTCCAAAGAAAAATTGCCAACTTTGTGTTGACAATACGTGTTGGTGACAAAAGTTTCTGTAAATGGGTCTCCGCCAAAGAAAACTTGCCAACTTTTGTGTTGATAACACGTGTTGGTGACAAAAGTTTCTGTAAATGGGTCCCCACCAAAGAAAAATTGCCAACTTTTGTGTTGACAACACGTGTTGGTGACAAAAGTTTCTGTAAATGGGTCTCCACCAAAGAAAAATGGCAAACTTTTGTGTTGACAACACGTGTTGGTGACAAAAGTTTCTGTAAAACTGGGTCTCCACCAAAGAACATTTACTGCCAACTTTTGTGTTGACAACGCAATTTTCATTTTGTAAGGAGCCGGCTTAGAGAGTAGGTATGCCAGAAAATTATGTAGTTTCAGGGATTTTTAAGCGTTTTAAGTTTGATATCTCAGAAGCCATAAGAAGTTGCATTTACAAAGTCAACGTAAAGTCGTGCTGTGAGCGCGGAAGTATGGAAATGCACCTGCCAGTCGCCACTCACGCCACCCACCGCGCTGAATGCTGATAAACGGCGCGCTTAACTAACGTGCTCCCGTGTAGCCGTGCATCCGTGCACCCGTGCACCCGTACACCCGTACACCCGTACACCCGTGTTCCCAGCCGTGCAATCGCTACCGTTTGATTGAATGTTTGTGACTGCACGGACGTGCGCCTGGATTGTACATATTCTAGCTAGATAAGCTAATGTGAATTAGAGAGTATAGTGTAGGTATTTGTTACCGATATGCTGACAAGTGATGAGTAGTATTTTCAATTTCATTCATTTCATTATCTTTACTAACTTTACAAAGTCATACATATTTTATTACCTACCTATACTGAAAGTCTGAAACTAGATTGCGCAAATTATACATACATAAAACGACTTAGTTAGCAGCGAACTTTGATCTATAGCACTTTTCGGTTAACAATCATACAACTTCAATGACTTGGTGGATTTGACATTTTGTTAAGAGCCCTCTCTATGGCAGCGACAAATCGTTGGTGAGTGGAGTCTAAACAGTGATTTCTGCATTTAGAGAGCGAGACGTCTTCAGTAAAGAAGAGTACTAAAAATATATACATAAATTAATAATAAATAAATTAAATAAATAAATTTTGCTTGAGATATCATGATTTTTAGTGAAAAACGGCAAAGTAAAAAGATGCAAATCTAGGTTTGGAATTTCGCCTATTTTAGCAAATATTTGGCAATTTTTTACATGAACTAAAGACATTTGTAATTATTATGAAGTAACCTATGACAAGACTTCGGTCGTTTTTCAATTTTCTAGTTTCTTATATAGTTTATTTACGCACGAAGTTGCCCCAATATTTGCCCAAAAATAGTGATTTTTCGAGCGAAACTTTCAAAATAAATATAATCTATACTAATAAATAAAATTGAAGTGTCTGTCTGTAATTTCGAAATAACTACCACATATTAAGCTCATATGGTTATTTGAACGATACCATAACCGAATCACACGTTTTTAAAATTTTTGTCTGTCTGTCTGTCTGTTTGAACGGGCTAATCTTCGGAACGGCTGAACCGATTTTGACGGGACTTTCACAGACAAGTAGAGGATTAACCAAGGAGTAACATAGGCTACTTTTTTAACCGACTTTCAAAAAAGGAGTTGTGTTGAAATCGGTAAGTACCTATGTTAAAAAACGCCCTGATAGGTATTTTCGCTGCGCGCGACGGCCGACGCTCGCGCTACACGGAACTCCCCGCGCCGCGCCGCGCACCCCTGCGCCCGCCGTACGCGGTACCGCGGTACGCCGCCGCGCGGCGGGGGGCGGGTGGACCAGAAATCTACTTATCCCTCAGGATTTGTGAAAAACCGAAATTCACGCGGGCGAAGCCGCGGGCAAAAGCTAGTTTTACTAATATTTTTATTTTATGGCATAGATAATGGGGATATAAATTGATATCTGGCTTAACTTTAGACCTATTGCGACAAATATTAGAATAATAGGCGTAATACGTTTGTATGGAGAAGCGCGTGAAGAGAGCGGCTTCGTACCAGCTTTTCGAGAATTTCTTTGAAGCACTATACTTGATTGCTCTACTCTATTACAGGACTTAGGTCTAACTACTTATCTATGAACGTATTTAAAACATTGCTACTTAACAAAATCATTTTACCTAGGAACATCAATAAGTAGCTACGTATCTACGCTATCTAGTTTATAATACACCCGTGATCCGTAGAAATAGCTAAATCATTGTGCAATAATAACAATAATACCTACACAAAAGTGGCTCCATCCTAATCCTATTTGCATTGTGCATGCTCGCCCGTCGCCCGTCAGGCCGACTCCAGAACAAATCCCGCCGTGTCATCCCACCCTTGATTTACGGGTCTCGCAAATCTGTTTAATATTAATGCCGTGCTAACGGCCAAAGCGAGTAATTTAATTTACGTCTCCGCAGAAATGTAAGCGTGTCATTGTTGGCGATATTCTGATAGTTATAACCGGTCAAAGTTGTTAGGCCAAACGGATTACAACAACGCCCCAACATTCAACTAGTTTTGTTTACACAATTATTGTTGTTGCATTTTCTTGTATTAGGTATGCTAGTTGACCAGCCTCGGCTTCGCACGGGTGGGTTCTTTAATCGACTTCAAAAAAGGATGTTATCAATTCCACATGTGTACTGTGTGTAATATTACAAAATTTTAAATGAGTTTTGTGAATGTGTATGAAATTATAGAATTTTAATATTTAATGAGTGAATGTATGTTTGTCCACGCATTTCTCTGAAAATTTAGCTGTTTCCACCAAAATTTGCCCAAAAATAAATAATATGTTAAGGGGGGCATAACTTTCAAAAGTAATACATAATGATTTTGCTATGTTTCTGGTTATGTATCTGTATCTGTATATGTGTATGGTTGTATATCTAGAACAATAATAAATAGAACATGCCATGTAAAACGTGTAAATGTGTCGACAAGTGCGTGTGAAGTTTATTATCATGATTTATAGGTTATCATTTAATTATTACATAATTTAACCTAACAAATGTCTTCTACGTAACATACAGGAAGCATTACTTTATAGTGCGGGTATGTGATATTAATGTTTTAATTATTATGGCGCCGAGTGACATTTATATACAGCACTAACTCGTTCCAACAAGATTGTATTGCAGTCGTATTACGGTTAAAAGATTTTTATTGAATTTAGAGTTCCGTGCTGCTCGTTTTAATTGGCCTATATGCGACTCTATAAAAAGTACCACTCTTCACGTTTCTACCCAAATCATACCTATGTACGACAGCTATGACTCGATTTACTTATCTCTTACTTTTACTCTTACTTTTTTCACTATGGATCAAGAGCACTGTGTGCTTAGTCTAAAGCGGAGCACTCGAAAACGAACTCGAAAACTATTGATCGATTTCAGAGTAAAATAGACCTAAAATGGCTTGTATTAAGGTTTGAGTTCGCCAATACATTCAGCATTGTTCGAATGCTGAATGTATTGGCGAACTCAAACCTTAATACAAGCCATTTTAGGTCTATTTTACTCTGAAATCGATCAATAGTTTTCGAGTTCGTTTTCGAGTGCTCCGCTTTAGACTAAGCACACTGACCGCTATTAATACCTTTCAAACATGCTTCAAGGTAATGTCGGTAGCTAATTTATTTTGGTAGCAGCCAAGTCTAATTATTGTCACAAATTAGTACTTATTAGTACTCACATATTAGTACCTACTTACCTAGTTACAACTACAGAAGATTCACTCCGTAAAACCATTTAAATAAATAGCGACTTGCTACGACATAATAAAGTGCAATTCAGGTCGCAGTAGCGCTGACTACCTACCGTTATACCCATTAACCTAAACTTTGCCTCTCTTTCTATGGTGTAGTTCTTATCCCTTCCGACCAAGTAAGGGTTGTTCAATGCACCCGACTAACCGGAGCGCGCTAGGTGCTTGTAGCGGCATACCTACAATGCGGAGTGCGCCTGGCCTGTTATTACTATTTGCCCGGTCGATTTTTGATGTGCGCTCCCAGTTTTGTGTCAAAAATCACCTTTTTTAATCCAACTTCATAGAAAAACTGTTGTCTTTTCTTTTATATTTCAAGCGTAACCTTGTAGATTTGTAGTATTTCACGTTAATTAGGAAATTTCTCGTCCATTTGTATCTACGAGTATATTACATAAATATTAAGTGATTTCGTGACCGAAGCATTGCGGATGATTGGTTGACAGGCGGTAACGGAAAATGGACCAATATTGTCACGACTCGATATTTACATATCGGACCCTCGTTACGCCAAAGAGTAAGGTTGCGTATTAATTCAGTACACAGTGGATAATTGGTAGCCAGTTTGGATTTATTTTTCAAAGGTCGACAACTAGGGAGACCTATGGGTAGATATTGTATGGAGATATTCTGAACTTTTTACATGCGTTACCTAAATTCCTAAATTTAAATAAAAAATTAAACAAGAAAAAAAATTACGTAAGTTTTGTCTCAACGAAGATGCGTGCTTTATTGTGTTAACTAGCCCTAACTCAAAACTCATAAACACCTCTACCATTGTATGTTTAATGGAAATGGGTGACCAGCTGACGGTGAAATGACCCTAAGGAAAACGAAACGAGAGAAAAGTTTTCTCCAATAAGTACCTATTATCAACTGGTGATTCAAATAAAATATACCTAACGAGTAAAATCTAGGTCAAGAATTCAGAGAATACGTACCAACCAGTCGCTACACTACAGCCAGTGGTACAAACAAAGTACAAAATATCTCCGTATTGAATTCATTTACAATAATTCCAAACGGCTCGTTATCTGTACTACAATACCGTTTTATTATGTAAATGATTTCAGCTACATTATTTCCGACAGCCTGTATTAATAAGTCGCTAAGGTCGTATGCAAATGCGGCCCGGCCCCGTCCGCGTCCTAGCCCCAGAGTTCATTAGTCTAGGCTCATGGTATTTAAAGTTAAGCCAAGTAGGTAGGTACCTACGAGTACAAAGCATTTACATGGAAACATTGTTTTACATATAATTAAATCAGATAACTTCGCGTCTTTGCGCGTTCAATAATAATAATTTTAATATATTTAAAATACATCACGTATTTGAATATTATAATTTATAATCTTCCAGCACCACTGCAGCTCTTTAATGACCCACTGCTGAGCACAGGCTTATAGGAGATTATGATTCAGAGCTTAGATCCGCCACGCTGATCCAATGCGGATTGACAGGCTTTAACGACTGACAGTGATAATAAACGGAACCGACTACTACAACGCTCTCCGAGGCACGGAAGTGAAACACCGCCAACAACCGGGCCTATAATCCAACAACTAACAACTTTTTTCGGGATGAAAAGTATCCTATATCCTTCACCAGGATATAAGCTGTCTCTGTGTCAAGATCTCAATCCGATGAACGACACGCGAACGCATAAAGTATGCTGTTCACAGGGAATTCTTTTCTAGGATAAAAGGTATCCTATGTCCTTCTTCAGGACGCAAGCTGTATCTGTGAAAAGCTTTAGCTCAATTGGATGAATGCATGATCTTTTCTGGGATGGAAAACATTTTTTTCTTCTTTAGGACAAAAGGTGGCTTGTCCTTTCTCAGGATGCAAGCTGTCTCCTTGCAAAATTTGGTCGAAATCAGTTCAGCAGTTTAGGCGTGATATATGTATAACAAACAGAGGACAGACAGTGTTACTTTCGCATTTAAGTATAATACCTATTAGTTATTGTATCGAATCTAATTTAATCTTCTTCTTCTAAATATATAAAAGGAAAAGGTGACTTACTGACTGACTGACTGACTGATCTATCAACGAACAAAACACTGAACAGATCGGGCTGAAATTTGGCATTCAGATAGCTATTATGACGCAGGCATCTGCTAACAAAGGATTTTGAAAAATCCAACTTCTGAAGGGATTAAATAGGGGTTGAAAGTTTGTATGAGATTTAGGTAAGTACATATATACGCTGACGAAGTCGCGGGCATCCGAGATATCCGATACAAGGTATCAAATATGATTTTATCCAAACTCATAAAATGTCATTCGAAATTTTTATCGCTCCATTAGAACAGTAATAAATCACAGACGGATTACCATAATAGCGATAATGGGAAGGCGTATGTTAGTGTATCGCTATCAAGTTTGCGCGTGTAAATCCGTGTGCATTATACTTGCTAATGTGTGCGTGGGCCGCGCACGCGCCGCTCCTCTTGTCTATTATCATTATATTATGTCGTTTACATGTATGCGTTAGAACACACTAACGACATGTGAGACAAATTTCGTTTAAATCATTTGAATGGATTGACCTTTACGAATCCCATGGGAACTTTTTAATTTTCCGGGAAAAAAATTAGCCTATGTTCGTCCCCGGAATGTAAGCTACCTCTGTACCAATGTCATTAAAAGTTCCCACAGGATTTAAAAACCTAAATCCACGCGGACGAATCCACGGGTTTAGCTGGTGTCTACTGGCTGTTGGTTAGCCATCTTGTTCATTTATGCTATATGTATACCTAATTGATGTGTCTCTGTCAAATTATCGTCGCAGTAACACGACAAAAAGTTTCGAAAACAAAAAAGCTCTTCTCATGTTACGCATTTGTGTCGTCTACCAGATGTAATAACTATTTATTATTCTTTCACAGGAGAAACAGAGTAATCTATTTGATTAACGACATAGCGATGCGAAATGTTTGATATTTATCTATTTATCTGTGAATGAATTTTAAAACGGATATATTGACAGAACGAAAGTATTGTGTGGCAATTTTATAGTTGGGGCTACTGACTCTATCTGTCTTCTGAAAGCTTTTTGCTTCCTAAAAAATGTATGTAAAATGTAACTATTATTAATTTTTTTACGAGCTTGTTATTTTATTGTACTTGATACCTACTATAGCAATCATATTCAATACAAATAATAGAAGAATAACAATGAAAATGAAAACTACGAATCATTTTGTGAAAATGAAAAAAACTATTAAAAATTTTATGTTAGGTACTAAAAATGTTTCACATAAAAATTACGCATCATCATTTCATCCATAATTCGATTACTAGCGTTGTTTTTGTGTGTAGGTAACTTGTTTCTTTCACTCTATCTATACATACCTATAATAAGATCGTAGAATTGCCGTATCTGTACATTAAAGATTTTTGCAAAATAATAACTGGGGGGTGTTAGGGATTAGTAATGGAACATAAAAAAGCAATTTTTGAAATTTTTGTCTGTTTGTCTGTTTATCTGTTTGTCTGTTTGTCTGTATGTTTGTGCGCGCATCACGCAAAAACTACTGAATGGATTGAAGTGAAACTTGGCACGATTTAAGTTCATACTATGGAGTAACATATAGGATACTTTTTATCCCGAAATTCAGCACTTAGCTGTAATTCATTAACGCGTGATCCGATTTCATTCATTCTTTTTTTGTTAGAAAGGAGATACTTTATAGATTACCGGCTAATCTCTGAAAGGCTGGACCGATTTTGATAGGACTTTCACTGGCGGATATTTACATTTTGATGTACCTAAACATCCACCAATGAACTTTTAACAGTTTTTAGCAAGGTATGAGCTCAAAGGAGCTTAGGAAAAACAAAGAGTTCTCAAAGAGAGGGATTTTTAAAAATCAATATCCACGCGAACGGAGTCGCGGGTGTCCGCTTGTATAGAATAAGTAGAATATAGCCACGGTCGTAGCAATAGGTTTCAGCTAAATGTATATTTATACCTATCGAATTCGACTGACAAATAGATATTATAAGTAATAATTAATTGGAGATAATTCGCCTCTAATTACCAGATCGGGTTGAAGTTACACACATTGTAACTTAAAGGTCAAATTAGAAATCTTTAATAAATTATATTACCTACATGTAATATCCAAAGTGAATTAAAGTGAGCGTTATCTTTTAGATACATTTTTGAAAATAATAAATCATCAGCTTATATTATATTAGCTAACTTCGACTTCGTCCGCGTGGATTCATATAAATCTCATACAAATATTCAAACCCTATTTAAGCATCTACCCTGAAATACCTTTCTTAGCAAATGCCTGCGTCACAATAGCTATATGTATGTTAAATTTCAGCTCGATCCGTCCAGTAGTTTGAGGTGTGCGTTGATAGATCAGTCAGTCAGTCAGTCACCTTTTCCTTTTATATATTTAGATTATTAAGAAAAAACGGAAATCTTTGTAAGCTTTCAAATCACTCACTCACTCTATTCTTTTCCCTATATTTAAACAAAATATTTTCGGTAGTGGATATACCTAATATAAAAAATTATCCGATGATAACGTTACTCGTAAGTATCCAAATGTCTTCACAGTCCGATAATTTTACCGCGAATCGGCATTAAAAATTACGACATTGATATTAAAAAAGGTAGCTTTTAAAATGTTAATGCTTTGATACAGTTTGTTTCGATATTGTTTCAGTTTAAAGACCATTCTGTAAATGTTTATTGCTACCGTATGAGTGGAAGGTAAGAACTGGAATATACTAATTATAAAGCTTTTAAGCACAAAATATTTTAAATTAATATAGTTAAATTCCTTAAAACACACATATAACTCGGTAAAGTTAGGCCTTGCCCGCACTACGAAAATTAGTTCGATTCTTTTCGCAGAATTCTGTGACATATGGAAAAGTATGAAGCTGAACGCACATAAGATTTAAAATTCGTGATTAAAATACGGAAAATAAACTGCACAAATAAATTTCGCAGTGCGGGCTAGGCCTAAGTGGTGTGTGCCGGGGATCGATCATCGAACTCGGTCTCCCCGAAAGGAAGGCCGAAGTCTTGACCATTAGGCTTTGACGGCCTCCCTGGCGCAGTGGTAAGCGCTGTGGTCCAGGGTTGTTACGGATGCAAAAATTTAGACATCCGCGGATGCAGATGCGGATGCGGATTATTAGAAATTCACATCCGCGGATGCGGATTTGATGCAGATGCGGATGCGATGCGGATGCGGATGCGGATTTTGGGATTAAAAAAATACAATTATTTAAATTTTAAGTGCATAAATAAATGGAAATCAATTTAAAATAACTTTTTATTTATGTAAATCATATTTCTGGAATAAAATCACACAAGTTTGTTTTACTTATGACACAACAGAATTTAAAGCTTTAAGTTTCATAATAAAAAATCTTTGTTTAATAATTAGACTTAAAAATTGGTGAATTATATTTAATAAATAGCAATATTGTAGCCTTCTCAGTTTCCAACCTGTTTCTTAGTGGATTATATATTAACCCGGCTTCACTAAATAGCTGTTCGCTGGGACACTGTACACAGTACAGTGTACTATACTGTGTGTGTAGTACACAGACACAAACTATAATTTATTGACAATGAGATAAAACACAACAAACAAAAGCTGTAAGATCTTGTTACGCGCCTTCCTGCGCGTCCCGAAAGAAGTTAGCAATTACCAAAACAAATGCAAAGAATGTGCCACTATGACTCCGCCCACTTTCTTTACGTGTTGTTACTTGTTGATGTGAATCTGCATCCGTAAAAACTCCGCATTGATTGATGCGGATGTGAATGCGGATGCAGATGTCTGAATTAATGCGAATATTCCGCATTTGCGGATGCGGATGCGAATATTCGTAACAACACTATACGAATAAGCGAATATTCGTAACAACACACACTTATAAGACCACACTGTGGCACAGTGTGGTCTTATAAGTGGGAGGTCCCGGGTTCGATTCCCGGCAGGGGAAATTTGAGATTTTATAATTTCTAAATTGTCTCTGGTCTGGTCTGGTGGGAGGCTTCAGCTGTGGCTGGTTACCACCCCACCGGCAAAGTCATGCCGCCAAGCGATTTAGCGTTCCGTTACGATGTCGTGTAGAAACCAATCAGGGATATGCATACCTCTTCCAACTTAGCCACTGCACTGCACTGACTGCACTTACTGCAGTCAAGGGCTAACTTGTACTTGAATAAAAAAAGGCTATCACCGATGTATTATTTTATTACGTCATGAGACAAGTCGAAAGTAACCCTAATGACCTCGGAGGAACCCGTTCGCGGAATATGGACCTCTTGGTCTTTTTGCTAAAAAGCCGCTCTCAACAAAGTGATGACTATGTTTGCTCTTTTTACGAGCGAAACACAAATCCGACTTAAAACTTTTTTTTAACCGACTTAAAAAAGAGGTTATTAATTCGACACGTACCTATGTAGGTATGTGCAATATTATTATTGGAACTGCGATATAATCACGTATAATAATAATCTATAAGGGCTTCCAAACAAATATGCAAAATTTCATAGACCACGGTATGTATTATGTTTGTATATTTGTATGTTTTTATGTATGTTTGTTCCAGGATTTCTCCGAAACTGTTTATCGAATTGTGACCATTCTTTTTTATTTCCTTACATTTACTTCAACGTAGGGAACAGTGCAAGTTTCATCAAAATCGGTTCAGTAGTTTTCAAGATGATGGACTTTTTTCTATTTTTAAATTGTTACTTTTTTTTTCGTTCATTAAATGCAAATTCGCACTGTATCATCTTATTTGAAACTAAATACACTCAGGTTCTTGACAATTTGGACTCTAGTTGACATAAATGCATTGCAACTGACCGACCGGCTGTATAGTCACCTACAAATAACACAGAACCAGCCAGAACTAACTGAATAAACAAATGATTTTAATTTTAATGCAATTAATTTGCTAATTGCGTGATTATGAAGTAACGTAGGTATTTTTTTGGAGTTTAGAAGTTATTTTTCATGTTTAAAGCTAAAGGGTAATGTCTTATTTCCGCATGCTTGCACCGGGTTAAAATTGTAAGGTCGTTAGTTTGATATACTCGTGCCTCGTATGATTTTGGTAATTGAATTCTTAAATAGAGCAAAATTCTTTAATTAAGTATTATAAATTACAGTTATAGAGTTCACAACGAATCACAAATAACTATATGGGCAAGCAGGGTGCAGAACATAACAGAATTTCTCGTTAAAAATAATTATAATTAGTCTAAATTGAAAGCGATGTGTGATTTGATCTTTAGCTGAGCTGTACTTATTCGTAATACGGGTAGCGTCTAGAAAAGTAACGGAAAAAATCTGGTTACCCTTAACATTTAAAGGTCAGTTACAGTTAAGCGTAATGTTAAATAATAGCATTTGCAAATCGTTAAGTGGTGATAATGTAATGAAACCTTTTGTTTAGTACTATGCAATAACCTTAAGTTGTATTTGTTGCGGTCAAATATTTCTTCTGGATTTATATGTATAAATTCATAAGCCACTGGCACATAGGTGGCAGTTACAAATGGTAAAAAAATCCATACTAAATTATAAATGCAAAAGTGTGTCTGTCTACTGGCTTTTCATGGCCCAATAGTTAAGCGATTTTGATGAAATATTGGTACAACGTTAGCTTATATCCCGGAGACGGACACAGGCTACTTTTTATCCCGGAAAATTAAAGAGTTCCCACGGGATTTTTAAAGGTTCCTCCGTTTAACCGATTTATACGAAATTTGGTACAGAGGTAGCTTACTTCCCGAAAAATTGACCTAGGCAACTTTTATCCCGGAAAAGCAAATAGTTTCCATAGGATTTTAAAAACTTAAATCTACGCGGACGAAGTCGCGACCATCATCTTCTTCTATAATATAATAAAACTGTAACAGATCCAATTCTGTACATTGAAGATATTTTGAAATTTTTTATTGGAGGGCACTCTATAATCGATACTGAAGCCAAAACTGCAATTTGTTTCATTTTTGTCTGTCTGTCTGTCTGTCTGTATCTTGGCCGCGCATCACGCCGAAACTACTGAACGGATTCGAATGAAACTTGGTACAATTTGAGTTTATACTCCGAGGTAGGACATAGGATACTTTTTATCCCGAAATTCAGCACGGTTCCCTTGGGAGAGGGGATGAAAGTTAAAACGTGTATTTAGCTATAATTCATTAACGCGTTGTTCGATTTCACTTATTCTTTTTTTGTTAGAAAGGTAGTACTTTATATATTGTCCCGTAAATATTTCAAGGTCATAGATTTTTTAGTTCAGAAATGACAGACATTTATTGGGTTCAAATAACTTGGGACCCGGATCTTTGTACGTACGGCTTATTTTAAATTGGCGTGCGTTTAAATTTATGTTTATCGGTCTGTCTATTTGTTTCAACTGATCTCAGAAACGGCTGGACCGATTTTAATGGAACTTTCAATGGCAGATAGGTGATGTTATAAGGAGTAACTTAGGCTACATTTAGTTTTGGTACATAAAAGAATTATTATGGGATCCGTTCCGATCCTATATAAAACCTATAAACACGCGAACGAAGTTGCGGGAGTCAGCTAGTGTATAATATATTTCTAAACTATAAAACGAAACATATTATGTTTTAGATAATGCAATACGCGAATCTCATTATTGTGTATACTTACTGACTTTCTACATATCTATTAGCCTCAAGCTATCACGCCTTATCAATATGTAATTAGGGAGATTGATTAATAACATCATGATATAACTTAATTATGATCTGAAAGAACACTTTATACATTCTACTGATGTGTGTCTATTAATTTCTCACTATGTCAGCGTTAACCTACTTTTGTATGAAAAATATTTTTTTAAATAAAAGAAAAATTATTACATAGATCTTTTATTCTGATTGCAATCGAGATTTATTAAAAATAGTTTTGTCTTTATGTAGAAAACGCTGAGTTAGTCTATCTACATTAGAGCGGGGCCGCACTGCGTTTATTCGCGCGGTTTATATTGCGCATTTTAATATATTTTTCTCGCGAATTTTAAATCGCATATGCGTGCAGGTTCATACTTTTCCATATGTCACAGAATTTTGCGAAAAAAATCGCGCGAATAAATTTCGCAGTGCGGGCCCGGCCTTACAGAAAATACGAATTTAATCTACTTAAATAACTAAATCAAATTACATAGTTCATAAAACTAATTGCAAACTAGCTGAATATAAGTAATTATTATAGGTATTATGTATTATGTAGGTACTTACCTCTATAAAAAAAAAAACCATTTTATACCAAAGTTATTATGTACTTTTCCTAATTTGTATTCAGATACAGTTTTCGAGAGCAATTTATTTGCCTGAGTTCTTTAATTTTTTAATTTTAAGTGATAGACTGTTTAAAAATCTAAATTACAATTTTTGCACTTACAAATACTCGTATAAATAATTAAAATTTCTTTCTTCTAACAAGTCTTACGTACCAAATTGGTTCAATTAAGTTTATAATAAATGTAAATACGTAATATATTAGGTAAACTTGTTGGTTTAAATGCATTTATTACAATCTGATACAGGTTCTTATGAGATAATTTGAAAATTAAATAAGTAGGTACCTAGTGATACTTTTACGAGTGTATTTTAATCATTATTTTAATTAATATGAATATCGCAATGTTACCAGTTTCGAAATGTAGTATATCGCAACAAAGAACAAAAGGAAAAGACTTAAGTTGTTTCTGTTTAAAACGAAAATAACTTACTTATAAAAAGACTTATGGCGTAGGTACATACATTCAAATAAGATTCTCTTTGCAAATATTGGGTAATCATTTCTCATACTTATCCTAAGCTTTCTGAATTTCTAACTTGTTACACTTTGAAACTGAGCTAGCATAATAGTTAATGCATAATGAAACTAGAAAACTTCTCTATCTTCTCTATACTCCAAAAAAAGTCGGTCTACTAGAAGAGATAACTCAGTCCGAATTTCTTTCGGGAAAACCGAGGTCAAAACCTAGTGTTAACATACAGAGAAGAGATATAAATCAACTACTCGGTAAATATGTATCAACTAATATCGATACTAAAACGCAACAGTAAAAAATACGAAATTGTTATTTATCATCAGCTAATAACGAACCAGATTTCGGTAATTGCCAAAACACGACCCGGCTACTTTTATGCAAGAATAAAATAAAACGGGTCAAGAGCGAGTCAGATTTGCGTGATATGGTTCCTTTCTAATAAAGCAAGTCTCTTTTATACGTTAGACAAAAGAGCTCGTCGAATGCATCCGTTGAACTTGTATAATATTATAAAGGTGGTACAAACCACATTAGGTATTAATTACCTACTTGCCGTATCCATGCTAATATTGTAAACTAGATGATGCCCACGGCTTCGCCCGTGTGTATTTAGGTTTGTAAAAATCTCGTGGGAACTTTGATTTTCCAGAACAAAAAGTAGCCTATATGTAGTAAGTATAGTAACCCGTCCACAAAACGGAAAAATTCCGTGGGATCCTTACGATTTCGGAATGCAATTCCTTACAGCATCAGGGTTGAGGAGTTGGACATGTACCTACTCGAGGTCATTCAACAATAAAGTCTTTAATTGGTATCCCCAATATCAATTTAAATAACCGACAGTGCCTAAATCCCATTAGTTTTGGGGATCAGATCCCCTACAGCATCAGGATTGAGGAGTTGGAATCCAAATTTTTTGTAGGACAGTGTCGCAATGTTTCTCTATCGATTAAAAAAAAAATACGCAAATCGGTTCAGAAATCTCGGAGATATCGGTGTACATAGGTAGAAAAACACAACTCCTCCTTTTTTGAAAGTCGGTTAAAAAAGTAGCCTATGTTACTCCCTGTTTAATTCTCTACTTGTATGTGAAAGTCCCGTCAAAATCGGTTCAGCCGTTCCAAAGATTAGCCCGTTCAAACAGACAGACAGACAGACAGACAGACAGACAGACAAAAATAACCTTAAGTTAGCTTAATATGAGGTAGTTATTTCGATATTACAGACAGACACTTCAATTTTATTTATTAGTATAGATGCGCAAGTAGGTAACTGCAGGTATCTTATCCACGGCTCAACCGTTGAACAAATGTAGACGAAATTTGGCACAAAGGTCGCTTGCATCCAATGACCTTCTATACACAATATAGTTTATAGAAGGTCATTGCTTGCATCTAATTAATCCTACAAAAAGTATTTGGGCCGTTGGCCAACAATCGCAAAACTTTGGGCCAACGTAACATTGACGCATTAAAAACTTAAGCCACATGTGTCGGACGTTAAGGTACCCTAAAATATATCAAAACTGGTCCACAGTTCACAAGGTCTGGATGAGGTATGAAAATAAAGAAATTAACACGCCGCCGGTTACGAGCCGCGGAGTGAACCGATAAAAACATATCGACTTTTATATCGGTGCCTAACGGTCGACGTAAATTCTACGTATTATTGCCTCCACTTCGCGTATGGTTTCATTAATGGACCGAGAGTCCGCGGTCGCCGGACGTTATATTGTTAGATTAATTTTATTATCAAGCCTAAAGATTTCGTCCAGGCATGCGCACAACAACAGATTTTCTCAGTGTGTGTTTATTATTTTTGTTATTATTTGCGATACTTAGTGCTTACGCTATTTACGCAGCTCACGGATATCTCGTTACAAAAATAACGGTAATTAGCAATTAAGTTAATTAACAAGTAAGTAAGTTAAGTAACCAATTTTTAAGCTATTTAAAGCTTTGTTATAGGCTGTTTATTTGACTATCAAGTTTTTCCAGACTATCTTCAGCATAAAATCCTTCAGTCATTTTCATAGCAGTGTCGATTTAATTGCAACATGTATTTGTTATAGCTGCCTATGGAGAGCTCCTTTTATACAAAATCAACTCATTCAACCCAGAGGCCAAAAGATACCTAGCTGCATTAGTTTCAGTGGGCATATCATGGCTGTCGCAGAATCGGTGATGCTGAGTAGAATGCTTTTTGGACTTCCGGATTGGATAGTGTGTACCGATAAGCGCAGCACATGAGGACTTCCAGCCCGAAAGATTAAAAATCTGAAAAACGTGGCGTCATACAAGTGTAAATTGAAAATTTAAAAAACCCCCGACATTCGCCATTTAGTGGCGGCGGCCATCTTGCAATAGTGCTATTCTACTAGTCAAGCCCTTTCATTTGATACCCATATCAAGGGAGTTGTGAAAAAATATATCATCCGCCATTTTGTAGCGGCGGCCATCTTGGACCGATTTTCATCAAACATAGCTAAGAACACTCTCGACTAATTCACCTTTCAAACAAAAAAAACCGCATTCAAATCGGTCCACCCGTTTGAGCGCCACAGGGGAACAGACAGACACACACACACACACACACACACACACACACACACACACACACACACAGACACGTCAAACTTATAACACCCCGTCGTTTTTGCGTCGGGGGTTAAAAAACCTTGACGCATACGGAAAGTTGTTGAATGTACGGCTGTTGGTGAAGTTTTAGGCTTGATAATAAAATGAAGGTCTGGCGATCACGGGCTCTTGGTCTATAGGCTCAGTGCCCCAGTGTTGAGCACCTCGGATAAAGTTTGTGATCGTATAGTAATTGTACCACGGGCGATGCTATCATCGTAAATTAAGTATAACGGACATGTATCTCTCTCTCGTGACATGCGGAGCACGCCGTTAAGTATCACTCGCTCTTGTTGTGACATGTTCCCTCTAAACGTTAACACTCTTAGAAATTACTTTACATTTAAACGTTACCTACCATAAATTAATTGGAATATAATAATTAATTATTATTATGACTGACTGTGCAATTAAATAAGTGTTTCTAATTGTAACTAATATATAATTGTTATGCTTGTTATACACATATACATATATGTAGATATACCAATGTACAATGTACATGTCGACATTTAATTCTTACTCTACCACAGTGGATCTACGGGGAATTACGAATTCCCCTTGGTGGGTCAAGCCGGTAGGTCAACAGGGCATACACCATATTTACCTAGTTTGCAGCAATATCAAGGATGGCACAATACTTTTTTTTTTTGCAATTTAAGTAATTGTAAAAAATTTAATAAATAATTATTTCTTATGTCCACAATAAGTAGGTATGGTAATTTGCTTTAAGTATGACTATTTGACATTAAAACTTGTATTTATCTGTTTTCATACCTTCGAAGGGCATATTTTTTTGCAGATTATTTCCCGTTTTTTTGCGATTCATATTTAATATTTAATACAACTTGATCTTTATCTCTATTTTTACTGTTCTTTTTTCTGAGGAGTTAGCGCGTGACTACAATCTCTTGAATCTATTTTGGGGGTAAATGATGAATGATTATGCATTCAAAATAAGAACGCGCTGATTTGGAATAGATCTAGCATTTAATACATGTATAGATATAGACCACAGATGTATAGACATAGATGTATAGGTATAGACCACATATAGTAAGTTATTATATTTACAAGCTGATACCCGCGACTTCGTTCGACTGGATATTTAAATATCCCATGAGAATCGTTTTATTTTTTCTAAGCTCCTTTGAGCTCATACCTTGCTAAAAACTGTTAAAAGTTCACTGGCGGATCATGATTAACCCATTACCGGCTCACTACAGAGCACGGGTCTCCTTTCAGAGTGAGAAGGGTTTTGGCCATAGTCTACCACGCTGGCCAAGCGGATTGACAGACTTCACACACCTTTGAGAACGTTATGGAGAACTCTCAGGCATGCAGGTTTCCTCACGATGTTTTCCTTCACCGTTAAAGCAAGTGATATTTAAATACTTAAAACGCACATAACTCCGAAAAGTTAGAGGTCCGGGATCGAACCCACGACCTCCGATTAGAAGTCGGTCGTCCTAACCCCTAGGCTATCACAGCTTTTAACTTAAATCATGCCAAGCTTCATTTCAATCCATTCAGTAGTTGTTGCGTGATTCGCGCACAAACATACAGACAAACAGATAAACAGATAAACAGGCAAAAATTTCAAAAATATCTTTTTTACGTTCTATTACTTATCCCTAACATCCCCCAGTTATTATTTTGCAAAAATCTTTAATGTACAGATACGGCAAGTCTACGATTTTATTATATGTATACCTAGATTAGTCTCTTCGTAGAATCGGAACCTCAAATCGCTTAGCGGTAAGATTTTGCCATTAGGGTGTTAGCAAGCAAATAATAAGTAAAAGATTTAACTCAAAACCTTCTTGCCCTCTACAATTCGTGCACTTAGGATAATAGCATAGTCATTATGAAAGATAATGTCTTAAGCGACAATAACTTGCGACACGTTGTATGCATCGTGTGTTGAAGACACGCGTGTCCAAATTTTGATTATCTGACATTATAAATATTATTTATTATACTTAAAATACGAAATTCACCAAGAGAATATAATCTTTGGGTTAATAGAATGAAGTTATATTTTTCAATAAAAAGTTGGATTAAATGAAGTGGTTATCTTAACATTATAATTTATAATACACTGTCAATTGCAATTTGGCCTATTTTATATATCTGTGAGTATATAGGAACATAGACCGTTAAATTTTCTCAACTAAAGAACTTTCTCAACTAAAGCTTTGAAAGCTTAATCTGAAATATTTTTTAATATATTTTCTGCTCCTTTACTTCAAAGTGTTGTCTTCGATACAAAATATATAATTTGTATTTGTTATCAGGAGCCTTAATTACATACCTTTACCCATATAGTAAAATGTTTCAGGGCCTGTTTCACCACCTTGTTGAGTGTCGGATAGCTTATTCACAACTTTTGTTTTAGGCACTTGACATAAAGTAAGAAAGTGGCAAAACTTACGTTTACAGCCCCCGCACACTGGGTCACTAGTGGCGATGACTAGTGGCCGCCACAAGTCGCAGTAGAGATTTTCATACATTTTTTTGTGGTTCGAACGCGACCACTCGAACGGTGGTACCAATAACAAATGTATGAACAAGTATAAATTAAAAATTTAAAGAACCCCCGACATTCGCCATTTTGTGGCGGCGGCCATCTTGGATTTGCATAGTGCTATTCTACTAATCAAGCCCTTTCATTTGATACCCATATTAAGGGAGTTGTGAAAAGATATGTAATCCGCCATTTTTTAGCGGCGGCCATCTTGGATCGATTTTCATCAAACATAGCTAAGTAACAACACTCTCGACTAATTCACCTTTCAAACAAAAAAAACCGCATTCAAATCGGTCCACCCGTTTGAGCGCTACAGGGGAACAGACAGACACACACACACACACAGACACGTCAAACTTATAACACCCCGTCGTTTTTGCGTCGGGGATTAAAAATCTCTTCCGCGACTTGTGGCCGGCCACTAGTCGTCGCCACTAGTGGCCCAGTGTGCGGGGACTGTTATAGGCTGTCCGATACTTATCAGAAGGTGGTGAAACAAGCCCTTCGTATTGGAAATCATCTCCTTTCTTTTAATTATTGAAGAAACATGCGATATTTTGCTAGTGATTGACTCGAAGAACTTGAACAACGTATACGCATACCTATACACCAGATTATGCAAAAGGCGATAAATCAAAGTGAAGCTATGCGAGTATTTACATGAGAATTCAGAGTGCTTAGTCTAAGATCGGAGCACTCGAAAACGAACTCGAAAACTATTGATCGATTTCAGAGTAAAATAGTCCTAAAATGGCTTGTATTAAGGTTTGAGTTCGCCAATACATTCAGCTTTCGAACACAACGAGCGCCCCAAGCAGAAATGTTGTAAAATACATATTCGAACTATGGAATTACGACTTTAAAATACGAGTATTTGAGTTCATTTTGCTCTGAATTCACTTGTGATTCGATCAATAGTTTTCGAGTTCGTTTTCGAGTGCTCCGAAATATAACATAAGAATATCTTAGACTAAGCACACAGGTCGGAGCGGTGGCGCAGCAGCTGCGAACAATTGTGCGAGCTAATGTGGAAAATTGTACGGCGTAATGGACGGTCATTACAGGAGAAAGCCGACGTGCAATTGTCAAAAATAACCAACACCGAATTACGTCTAACTTTCGTTGAGATTAGATGGCTTACTTTGAGGAATAGGTACCCTAATTGTATTTGATTCTATGATTTATTTATTTATTGAACGACATGTTATGTAATTCAAAAGAAAATAATATAAGTAAAGTCTTGCTCTATGGTTTTGTTTCTATATATTTCGTTCGACGGTGTACAAAAAAGTGCATTAATTAATTAATTCTAGTCCGAAGTGGATTAAAATGAGTTCGTTCGTTCGTTTCAACCAATGGACGTCCACTGCTGGACATAGGTCTCTTGCAAGGATCGCCACAGCACACGATCTTGTGCCGCCTGATTCCAGCGGCTACCAGCGACTCGCTTGAGATTGTCTGTCCATCGAGTGGGGGGTCTACCTACGCTTCGTTTGCTGGTGCGAGGTCGCCATTCAAGCACCTTGGGACCCCAAAAAATGAGTTGCTGAGCTTGATTTTAAGCTTGATTAATGATTAACTAAACTTGGCGATCAGTTGTAAGTGAAATATATTGGTAACTACCTAGCTGATGCCTGCGACTTTATCCGCGTGGATTCATAATATGAATGTCATACAAACTTCCATCCCCTATTTAACACCCTTAGCGGTTGAATTTTCAAAAACCCTTTCTTAGCGGATGTCTATAACGTCACAATAGCTATCTAAAATTTTAGCTCGATCCGTCCAGTGGTTTGAGCTGTGCCTTGATAGATCAGTCAGTCAGTCACCTTTTCCTTTTATAATTATATTATTTATAGTAGAAATAAGAGCCACGGCTACGGTTTCCCACCAGGTGTTAAAACGATTCTTATTTAAAGCAAATACATATGTGAGAAGGATAGATTTATACACTCCCTGGTTTAGTGCCGTCTACCGAGAAAGAGATAACTCTGTGATGTAAAGTATAAACTAAGTATTATGATTAATTAAAACTTTGAAAATTGGAAACAAAAAAAAAATAAACAAACATTTTGTTCAAAATAAACACAATAAAATTTGAAATACTGTATTTTATTGGTTAAAAGTCCTTAAAATAAAGACAGGTGCTAGTTGCTTGGTTGGCGTGGCGGAAGAGAGAGAAAATGGAGGTCGTGGTGTTGCCAGATCAAAATCGGTGATACCAGCATTGCACTAAAAATACCACTTTTGTTTATGTTTTATGAACATAGTTGGCCCCTCGAATAAGGCCCCCAGACTTAGATAATTACAAAGATACAATTTTACTTATTTAATACTAATAGGTACCCCTAGCAAGTTTACAATTTTGACCAACCAAGCAGCAAAAATAAATTTTGAAAAACAATGTTTGTACTGTATGTACATGTAAACTATGATATGTACATAATACATTTGATAAGAAAAGTAAACAATCAAACTACATTACATTACCACTAGGCTACACATTAAATCTAGATTACAAGAAAACAGTCTTTACAAAGTAAAACAAAGGGAACATTAATTTTAATTTATACATACAGTAGATATATTCTATGTTATAATTTTAAGTTATTATACATGCATAACATTGTATTTATGATATCATAATCATAAATATAGGCAGTAGTGAAATTTAGTTTAATTCGCCTTAGACATAGTACTTATAACTAAAGTTAAAGTTATCCGTTGACACATATGATACTAGGTCTAAATTAACACATTTAGCTAAAAAGCATACAAAAATACAAACATAACCTTTAGTGGTAATTGAACATTGCATACTAGACTGTTTTGCACAACCCTAGGGTAGGGTCACATACTAGGGTCTGTCTTGCACAACCCTATCAGCTGGGGGAGAGGTCATTAGCTGCTGTGACCTTTGAACTTTGGTTATATAAATTATAGGTACTTTTAACTAATGTTATATATTTATAATGTAATAATATATTTGATTGAGCCTTAACAATGCTAACTTTAAACAATCATGTAACAATGCATAGTGCACTTGTCTAATCACAATATTAGTCAAGTTCCCTATCTTTGGCAGAATAATGGGGTATTTTTGGTTATAAGGGATACTTATCATTATGCTTGCATTATCAAGCCTTCCCCCTACTCTGAAGACGCCATCACTGTCCATAAAAGGAGACATCTTTTTTTAAGTTACTATTAATAGCACTGTTTTTTAATAAACAACCTATTTCATCAGCAAAATACCTATTTTGAACTTGCCTTATTATAGCTGTCATAGATAGTTTATATTTTTGCACAGTTAATTGTTTAGAACTGCAACATTTATTTTTTCTGATTTTACAGTGTCTTATAAACCTCAGTAGATAACAGACTATGCGCTGAAGTTTCAAGAAAGATGAGCATTTCTCTATACTCTATAGGCTCATCATTAATTGATATAATTAGCCTCCTGAGAACAGAAGGGTTTTATTGAAATCTTTTCATTTTTGTGCTCCGGGGGTCCTTGCCACCACAGGAGCTTTTTGCTTAACTCTGTAGGCATCAAACCTCGTGACAAGCAGTCTGCTGGGTTACTGGATCCAGCCACATGAGACCAAACACATCCTTTTGTCTGCTCTTTTATCAGCTCTACTCGGTTCTTTACATAATTGTCTTGTGTGGGTGGATTCAACAGCCAGCAGAGTGCTATTTGTGAATCGCTATGTAAATAATGTGCGATTTTGAATTGACAGATTGTTCAGTATGACACACACTCTATTATATAGTTTCGCTAACAGAACACAGGCCACTTAGCTCTAATTTGGGCATTGTAGGCTTAGCCTTTAAAGGTGAAATTCTAGATTTACTACATAATAAGGTGACATGCACATTACTGCCGTGTACAAAAGTATAGATACAAGCTCCATAGCCTGTGTTTGAAGCATCACAATAACCTAACAAACCACTATTGCAGGTTTCTGTTAACATTAAATGTTTGACATCAATTGGATCCAGATTAATTAAATCAGTTACAAAATTGCAAAAGGTACAGAGGAAGTTCAGTACAGTACTCTTAGTCCATTGTTTAGGGAACTGCCCCTATATACTGAACAATAGTCTAAGAGTTTTTACCGTATGTACAGAATTATCAAAATTTGTTGTTTTGTGAATGGTATCTTTCTTGGGATAAACCCACTATATTATATTTGGGTGATTAGCACATCTTTTATGAGATACAAAGCTTCCTAACCCTGCCAAGGCTATCAACTCATCCCGTACCCATATGACTTCTTCGATATATGACCCACCAAAGAAACAATCATCAACATACATGTCATTGCGAATCGCGGAGGCTGCTAAAATATACTGATCATGATACCTATAGGTTACCTCAAATACCCATTTTGTGGCTGAAAAACCTGAGCATGTGAGACCGTAGGTGACTGATAAAAGCTGCAAACATGTTAACGGTTGATCTAAGTGTTCCTTCCACAAAATAAGCTGTAAATGCCACTGTGAAGGTTCTATGAGTATCTGTCTAAACATAGCCTTAATGTCGGTCATTGCTACATACTTGTATGTGTGAAACAGGATGAGAATATCAAAGATATTTTTCTGTACTACTGGACTTGTATGTAAAATGGAATTTGGACTTACATATTGATCTGGACTCTTAAAGCTCCCATCAAGAACGACACGGATTTTAGTGCTAACATTTTCCTCTTTATTTACTGCGTGATGCGCCAATGAGTAACAATACTCTAATTGTTTATTAATTTTGAAGAAGTATATTTTTATCGCATGGCATATGTCCATGTACTTCTGTAAAACTTTCATGTATTTGACCTTTAATTCAGGATTTTTATTGAACTTTATGCACAAAGAATTTAATTGCTGCAATGCTGTGTTAAATGAATTACCTATATGAACTTCTTGAATAGGTAATTTTAATGACAAGCTAACCTGAAACCTGTTGTCTGTCAATTTGACAGATCTCTGAAATTCCGTTTCACCAAACGTTTCACACACTTGTTGGTTTGCTATGCCCTCTTTTTGAATTTCAGGAATGTGTTTTTTGTCCCGAAATTTTTGTAGGAGGGAATTTATGTAACTGTCATTTACAGCATGCAATACTACCCTATACTTATTCGAAACTCTTTGTGTTGACATACAGTCGATGTCTTTTTTTATATTGCCCGAAACAATGTATCCGAATCTAGATGATATTAATGTAATGTCCCTAGTTAGTTGTATTTTGTCTGGCAGCATATTTCTGACCAGAAAATCTATATTGCTAAGAACATTAGAGGAGTCGTCGGCTAATTCGATTGTTCTCGGGATTGCAATGACACGAAGCTGGGTCTTGTTCTGTAGTGGGTAGGTAGTGTTATTGTCTACTACAGAAAATGATGAATTGCAGCTGTGATCGTCGTGCATTGAGTAAAATGATAAATTGATAGCCTTGGCATAGGCTTTTTCTTTTGGCCAAGAGCTAATTATGCGGTCAACATTATGATTGAATGGTAAACCATTCAATTGTTCAACCAATTTTGATGTACATAATGAAGTTTGACTCCCCGAGTCTAACAGACCACGGGCAGTAATGTGTGACCCATCTGCTTCTTTATATTGAGCTTTTGTGGTGGGTGCTATATTTCTAGGGGCTCGGCTTGTATTTGCCAAATTACAGACACTTTCTTCGCATTGCAATAATCTTGAATGGTTTTTGCTCCTGCAATTTGAGCATTTAAACTGATATTGACATTTACAATTATTGAGAGAATTTACACAGGCTATACATAATTTATTTGTTTTAATAAAATTAAGTCTTTCTTGTGCCGCTAGTGTCTTAAACTTTGGACAAGCAAATATTTTACGGCTGGAGTCTCGACAGAATTCGCACACTGCACTGGTATTTTCGATGGTATTCGCAAGGTGAACTGTTCTAGACGAACAAATAACGTACTTGTTTATGACGCTCCTCAGCGCTGCCATTACCTCGTAGTATCGGTCTTCAACTGGATCGTCATCACTGATCACGCCGTCCGACACCAGCGTGAGCTCCAGGGCGTGCCCCTTGTACGCCTCGAAGCTCTTTTGTAGCTCTTCCATGCGGGTTCGCATGCCATCCACGTCCAACAGCACCTGGTTTTCTTGCTCGTTGACATATTTGACGCAACGTGTAAGTTGAGCCTTGAACAGACCGACGCACGCGGTCAGTCGTTTTACCTGCGACGCAGTTCCGGCACCCGGCGTCGTCATCGTGTTTCGGCACCAAAATTGTGTTCAAAATAAACACAATAAAATTTGAAATACTGTATTTTATTGGTTAAAAGTCCTTAAAATAAAGACAGGTGCTAGTTGCTTGGTTGGCGTGGCGGAAGAGAGAGAAAATGGAGGTCGTGGTGTTGCCAGATCAAAATCGGTGATACCAGCATTGCACTAAAAATACCACTTTTGTTTAACGTGGTGTCGCCAGGTATGGACCAGGCACCAGTAGCTGACCACCTTCACCGTTTTTAACAAAAATAAGAGCTAGATTAGAGTTTTACCGCTGGCAACATTTAAACCATGTAGAATAGGGATCTGTTTGTCATATTGACAAATATCATATGAAACGGCCATTTTGTTTTAAAATGGCAAGGCGAACAAAATGTTGTGTGCAAATATCTTTCGATTTCAATAGTTTTCTTAAGCAAATCGCTAAGAAGGTAAATAAACGTTTTGATCGATGGATTCTCGTTTCTGATTAAAATGTAAATTTACATTTTACAATGATTAAATCACTTAGATATAAACTTTAAAACATGCTTGTGAAGGAATAAATGCGACATAGAGTTATTTTCAAGTTTTAGAGGGGATGTCCATTACTGGATCGGAAACACATCAAAAATCCAGTCATGGACCTATCTATTCTTATCATTTAAACACAATTACAAGTCAAAATTAAACTTGTATAGTTTAAACAGATTTGAATGCGGTTTGTTTTGTTTGCAAGGTGAATTAGTCGAGAGTGTTGTTAGCTATGTTTGATGAAAATCAAGATGGCCGCCACCACAAAATGGCGAATGTTGGGGGTTTTTAAAATTTTTAATTTATACTTGTCACAAATCCCAAGGGAGTCGTGGATTTCCGGTTCCCGTTCCCGCTCCCTTATGCAACTTTTATAGCTACTTTCAAGGAGGTTTGCTATAGTAATCTACCTATAACCGTAGCTATATATTTTGGTTTTTTCAAAATTCCATGGGAACTGTGGATTTTTTCAGGATAAAAAGTAGCCTATGTGTTAAGTCATGACATGATCTATCTCCATCAAAATTTCAGCCAAATCGGTTCAGTTCGGTATAGTAGAAGGATTGCATCTTAAAAAAATTTTTCCTTCAAATCTTATCAAGTGGGGTGTCAAATTAAAGGGGTTGAAAAGGTGATTCCGAAAATACAATTTGTTTGACTAAAAAATATTGTGGTCAAAAGTGAAAGAAAAAAAAAATTATCACGCAGTTGATATTTTTTATGTTTTAACAATATTATACTTGTTTTAAAAAAATAATTATGGTTTCCATGCAAAAAAAAAATTATGGGTGGGAAAGGGTTAAAAAATTAATACCTTTTATTGTAGTTCCATTTAGATGCCCCACTTTTAACATTTTTTAGAAATGTAGGTATGAGCTCAAAGGAGCTAAGAAAAAACAAAGAGTTCCCGCGGGATTATAATAAACCTAAATCCACGTGGACGAAGTCACAGGCATCCGCTTGTATGCAATATGGGGCCTAGCTCTATATTAACACAAAATAAAGAAGTGTTAATAGTAAAACGTGTCATACGAGTAGCTATGAATGAGGAACCTTCTTTCACCTAGAAAGAAGATTCTCCATAGCTAAGGATCACCTTTTGCCCTCTTGGACAGTGTCCAAGTGATTATTACGCAAGAAGAAAGGAAACCTTTTACAGGTAACAGGCCTAGAAAAACACTTATTCATCTTTTCAAAAAACAGGCGAAAATTCCTCGCTGCTTATGTGAGCAGTATCGTGCTGCATCAGGATTAAGGAGCTGGGACTCAGAGGTCCGTGATTCAATCTAAGCTTGGTACCAAAAATATGAAGTCATAGTGGACAGTTCCCGAATCCCTTTAGTTTAGGTGGGTAGTACCCTACAGCATCAGGATTAAGAAGTTGAAGCAAATAAAAAATTATGGAACCATTTTGTAAACGTCCTCAAATAGACAAGTGTCAAATTGAAATGTGACGAACCTTGGTTGTTTCTACGTAACTTTGATATTTATATATTATTCGAAATAATCAAGGAGCGGATCAACAATTTCTTTAAAAGCCGGCAACGTATTAGTGGTTCCTTTGGTGATGCAAATGTTCATGGGCAGCGGTAATCACTCAACATCAGGTGACCCGCTTGCTCGTTTGCCCACAATCCATATAAAATAAAACAAGAGATAAAGTTCGTAAACTAAAACCCATCATCATCATCATCATCATGATTAACCCATTACCGGCTCACTACAAAGCACGGGTCTCTTCTCAGAGTGAGAAGGGTTTTGGCCATAGTCTACCACGCTGGCCAAGCGGATTGGCAGACTTCACACACCTTTGAGAACGTTATGGAGAACTCTCACACATGCAGGTTTCCTCAAGATGTTTTCCTTCACCGTTAAAGCAAGTGATATTTAAATATTTAAACTAAAACCCGACTACTCATAATAGTATACAAGTATAAATTAAAAATTTAAAAAACCCCTGACATTTGCCATTTTGTGGCGGCGGCCATCTTGGATTTGCATAGTGCTATTCTACTAGTCAAGTCCTTTCATTTGATACCCATATTAAGGCAGTTGTGATAAAATATGTAATCCGCCATTTTGTAGCGACGGCCATGTTAGTTCGATTTTCATCAAACATAGCTAACAACACTGTCGACTAATTCACCTTTCAAACGAAATAAAACTGCATTCAAAGCGGTTCACCCGTTTGAGCACTACAGCGGAACAGACAGACACACACACACATACACACAGATACGTCAAACTTATAACACCCCTTCGTTTTGCGTCGGGGGTTAAAAATAATAATTTAGAAAAACGTGTATTCAATTGTGTACTAATGGAAGAAAAGGCGGGGCAAGCGGCTAGTGGCGCCATCTGTTATGTCTATCTAAAACTAACTTAATATTCCAATTTAGCTGTGCGAACGTCACTTCTCGATTTTTTCGCATATAAAATGTAGCCTATGTCACCCCCAAACTATAACAACGAATCAATTAACACCTCATTCATCAACATTGGCCCAGTAGTTTAGGTGCTTCGCTAGAACAAAAAATTGGATACAAACATACATACATAGACTACAAAAATCATAACCCTTCCTTTTGGCTTTGCAGTAATCGGATAAAAACGAACTGTCCATCACTGGGTGTCCATAACTGGATTTAGACTGTCCATCATAAAGATTTTTACATATTTCAGTTGATCGTTTTTAGGTTTCCATATTTCAAAACTCGTTCGACTATTTCTAAATTTTAGCAGTTAGTGAGAAGCTCTGTATATCTGAGTATATCATTGTAAAATTATAACACTCTAGATTAAATAATAAAAAAGTTATAGCTCCTCATGTTTGACTCGGCGCTTAACCCTGTCCATAACTGGTGCCACCACGTTATGTTTTATGAACACATTTAACAAAACCTTAGAGCATAAAAGGTAATTTTACTCTTACCTACTCATACCAACCTATAAAGGCTAAAACAAATTACTTATCAAGAATTTAACAGCTTCAGGTCAAAATACACGTTTCAAACGCACATCTGTCTATAGCGATCGTTTGGTGTCACCTCATTACGTGTTGTATACATTGGAGCAATAAAGGCGAGTCCACATTAACGTGCAGCGGCGACGCCTCCGCTTTACCTCGTTATGTGAATTAGCCACGCCTAATGCCGTAGCGCATGCGTTGGAAATGCTTCAGATGATAATAAATAGCGTTTGGTAAGTAATAATATGTTTATGATTGAGACTTGATAACTATCATGCATATTTTCATAATATCGTGTACTTATGTATCCAATCTAATGATAACAATAATTATAGCAGTCAAAAAACTCAAGTTCTAAATGTAACTCTAGGTAAGAAGTTATGCTTATCGAAATCATAAAAGAAAATAAGTTTTTTTATTATTTAAAATAACCGCTTCTGTATTAATATACGTATTTAAACCTTCGTGGTTATTTATTTTTGTTGGTAATGATGTTTTGTAACCTTATTTCGAGGAGAACGTCGAAGCAATAAAGGCGAGTCCACATTAATGCGCCGGGGGCGACGCCTCCG
Organism: Melanargia galathea; assembly: GCA_920104075.1. Taxonomy (NCBI): domain Eukaryota; kingdom Metazoa; phylum Arthropoda; class Insecta; order Lepidoptera; family Nymphalidae; genus Melanargia; species Melanargia galathea. Next base: position 16,274,068 of record OV049871.1, on the reverse strand, counting down.
CTATACCTCGTTATGTGAATTAGCCACGCCTAATCGCACAGCGCATGCGCTGCTAATGCTTTAGAAGTTTAGATAATAATAAATAGCATTGGATTATGATGGCACAGTGGTTTGTAGCATTATACTGAAACATAGCGGGTACACTACTTATAATTGAAATTAATTTTAAATAGGTACATAGTATAAAAAAGTTTATTAAAAATTTATAAAATTTATCATTAAACGGTCCATTAAGTAGGTAAATTAAAAAATATATACCGTAAAACAATACTATTAGAGCGTTTGTCCATCGCCACCGTCACCGGGACGTCACCGGGACGTCACCGACAGCGAGTTGACGGCGCCGATTTAGTGATGCATACATTTACTACGGCCGTGTGTCCACCGCACGCCGGTCACGTCAACTTGTTCTCGACCTGTGGGTCTACCATCAACTATAATCGCGACTCAATTAAAGACCTAAACTGAACTGAATCGCTATTTCGTACCATGAACTCTTTTATCCGTCCAATAGACGTCATGACGTCATGAACGAAACAAAAACCTAGTATAAAAATATAGAAACAAAAAGATACTTCATGGTACGAATTCAATGCGATTTATTTTAAGCGCCGATATTGAATAGCATCGGAATTGGATCGTTCGATTAAAGATTGTAGTAGGCCATCAGAAATAATCTCGTTCTCGGTGACGACCCGGTGACGGTGGCGGTGGACAAACGCTCTTACGGTTTAAAAACAACTGAAATATTGGTATTGAACACGTCATGAACTAGTTGCACTTCAGTTTATTACAAAAAAAAATCCTCATATAAAACTATTTATTGCAGAAACTAACTGATGCTCGCGACTTCGGTTGAATTTCAAAAACCCCTCTTTGTTGCACATTTAAGTAATCAAGGATATTTTTACAATTTTAAAATCTTTGTCCACCGGTTTAAACTGTTTGTCGATTTGTCGATTTGTCTATCAATCAGACACGGTACTGTTTACGGCTATAGATAATGTAACATCGCGTAAGTCTCTATTAGGTTACTCCTGTAAAAACTACTACAGAAAACGGTCAATAAAAAGTAAAGCTCTATCTACAATGGTTTTTGTATACCAACTTATATCGCGTAGTCGCGTGCGTCGCCTAATCGCGCGTGTCTAACAGCTAAGCAAATCGCCACGTTATTTGTTATTTGCGTGCGCTGAGTTTTTGTGTTATGGTAAATAAGGACCATCAAATGGGTTGTGAAGGGAATATAATGATGGTATGATTAACATACTACAGTAAAAAAACGGCGTGTCATAATACTTTCTTTAATGTAAAAGTTAATTGTATTCTTATACTATTATACACATAATGGGGCTAATTTTGTTGTAGATCAATCTGTAAACTAGACTTAAATGACAGGTCTAAATCATAAGGCGGTATGGCTACGCTGGTAATTAACCATGGCTGAAGCTTCCCACAAAAGCTGTGATAGCCTAGTGGTTAGGACGACCGACTTCTAATCGGAGGTCATGGGTTCGATCCCGGGGCACGCACCTCTAACTTTTCGGAGTTATGTGCGTTTTAAGTATTTAAATATCACTCGCTTTAACGGTGAAGGAAAACATCGTGAGGAAACCTGCATGCCTGAGAGTTCTCCATAACGTTCTCAAAGGTGTGTGAAGTCTGCCAATCCGCTTGGCCAGCGTGGTAGACTATGGCCAAAACCCTGCTCACTCTGAGAGGAGACCCGTGCTCTGTAGTGAGCCGATAATGGGTTGATCATGATGATGATGATGATGATGAAGCTTCCCACCAGATCACGGACAATATTAATACCTATTAAAAATTACCAAATTGTCCCTACCGGGAATCGAACCTGGGACCTCTCACTTATAAGACCACAGCGCTCAAAATTGTGCTAGAGAGATTTAAATTCAAATCAAGTCACACGGCCGTGTGTCAAGCCAAGTTTAATAAAAATTTGTAGGTATGGCACACACTTGTGAGACTTCAAACTCTCTTGGTTACGAATTCAACGCGTGCGAGGCAACAGGTCATAAAATATTATGAGTAACGCCTTTTGATATAATTATTTTTGCTGTGTTCTATCTCCGCGTTGATGGTTATTGCATACAAAAGCTAGAAAGTCTTTTTTAATTAAAGTTGCGAAAGCGGCTGTGTTTGTATTTATATATACGAGATATTAATCAATCCGCATGTTTAATTTCCATCGTAAAGTGCACTCGTAATTTTATCCAAACAACTATTTCTATTTAATTGTTCGTATGATTTATGTCTGCAATGCTCTAAGTGAGAAGTTAGTGTCTATTTAACAATGCTATTTAATGAGTTTAAATACAAGAATAAAGAAAACTGAAAAGTTTGAAAAATTCCAAAGCAATGAATGAAAGTTTATGAGTGTGTATTTTTAATTGTTTTTTAGTTCAATCCATCAAATTCTCATGCCCTAGGACTGTAATGGAAGTCATGAGTTTCTGGAACTTGCTATAACTTTGTAATGTAGTAAATTAATATGTTTTCTTTTTCCTTTTCAGGTAAAACAACGCTACTTACATATCCAAAAGTGGAATGTTGAATTAAAGATTCTAGAAGTAGATGCATATCGCCTAATGTAAGTTTTCAAGTTAGCAAATGTGACGCCTGGCTTTAACGTTAATCAGCCGTTTGGAATAATTAAATTTGATTTAACAACGCTATATCAACGTTAGGGCATCCATATAAAATGAAGGATCTACATAAAACATAATATACCTACTTATACTATTACGAGACATATCTAGGGGCCCACTATTTCCACGGTAATATTTATAGAGATATCAGAAATTTAAAAATCTCAGGCCTTATACGCTTATGTACCTACGAAAGGCAGTAAAGTGCTCCCGCGCCTGTTATAAGGATCTTAACAAGAATATTATGTTTAGTACACATTAACCACAGTTTTATGACACCGTAAATCACTGATGTAAATTCACTAATATTTATATTTTAATGTGCGAACGCGTTAAATTGAATATAGTTAACATGAACCGTTACCGTTAATTTGTTAAAGCGAAACTTCTTAACGCATGTTTGCGTATATTTATAGCTGCGTAAAATAAAACTACACTCAATGTAGGCGACTCGTATGATTTCATTTAGGTAATTTCATTTCCACTTACCAAAAGGTATGTAAATATAGTGAGTTTATGAACATGCTAGCTGACAGATTAGGGTGTCAAGTTGTGCTAAGTCAGAAGCCTCTTGTATCGTCCATTTTGTATTCCATATATTTATTGTATTGTATGGTTTGCATATTGTATTCCATTCAGCTTTAATTACTTGACCTTCATTCCGGGTCTCTTTCGCGAGATTCTGGCTACGCTCTTTACAAAAATACTTTAGGGGTAGGGCAGACAGGACTGCGTGGAGTCGGGATAGTCAGATTTCATTGTAGACTAATTTTAATGACTTATTCAAGCAAATAAAATATTCGCTTCATTTATACGAATGATTAGTCGTTAGGTTGCAGATTACTTTGAAAACCAACGGATTAACTTGTTAATCTATGAACTAAAATAAATCGAACCTTAATTAAGTCAGTTAGATAATAATCTGCTGATTGAACATATAACCTGCACTCGAATTCGTTTAAGCGTTAACAAACACACGAACTAAAAAGCGGAGATATTTCAACAACAGTATAAAAGACAAAGTAGGTAGCAAGCATCTGCTAGTTAAATAAATAATGCTAATTAATTGGTGACAAAGTGTGGTGTGGAGTGTAGAATGATTTGCATTTTATCTACGCGCCAATTAATTTTACACCATATTGCTATTAATTGCATCCGTTTTATGCATGACTTGAATTTCCACTTTAACTAGGCTTGTTTTACTATTTTTTGTTAGCACTATGCCACTGTCTCTATTAAAGAAAGTAGGTACATACTAGTTTTCAAATTTATCACTACCTAATTAACGTCTATTAAAATTTAGTACTAATTTTTCAATGAAAGTTTAGACGATATAAATATAATGTATTAATTACAATATTGTTTACAACTTATATTCAGAATGTTACCTATGTGCCCTAAAAAGACATTAAAATTCTTGTCTTAAGAGGGCGCAGTATGCTCGACCGAAGTGGCTGGCGCGCGTGACCATTTGACTGTTTGCTATTTCTTATTATATTATTATTTTATTTATTGTCTGGCCCTTCCTTCCACCACCCGTGCGGAGAGTTCGAATGTTGGGTGAGAGGCACGATTAATTTCACCGAAATTAAGTGCGCGAAACGGTTGAACAGTCGTTTGGGAAAGGTATGTTTGCAAAGTAAAGTTATTTCAAGTAATGGATAAATAAACTATGTCTAATGTTCAATTGTTTTAGAATTTTCACACTCCTAATCTTATTTATTTACGCCCAAAGTAGAGTGTTAAAATAGGAATCTTTAGAGGCTTGTAACTTTAAAATCATTATTTTTATATCAATGTTTCATACATCAATAAGCATAGATATTGACGAGACAAATCGATATAATCCATAGTTTAGAGCGTACAATATCAAATAATGTAGTAATCACTCTCCTACCTTTTTATGAAGAAAGCACCGGAATGCGCCACCTTAATCACAACACATTTTGTTATAATAACTATCCCAATTAATTTTCATCTAGTCTTCCTACAATTAACGTAATATTTTTATGGCTACACATGACCATTAATTTTGTCATCTTACAATTTAATTTCGAGATTACGTTTCGAGATAAGTCTCGCGAGTCACGGGGGTTGCACGGTGAGATACTGCTGTAGTAACTACCCGTTGTATTACCACCTGCTATGATTCGGTCGTAAACGTATGCGTTTATGTGTTATGGAAATAATCTTGTGTTGCGAGAGCCGGTGATCTCGAAGCTCGTGTTGCTCAGGCGAACTTTATTTGAGGAGCGAAAGACAACTTTTCGTCTTTCTCTCAATCCTAAAGCGCATTGGCAAATAATGATTTGCCGTTACCGTTTTGGTCTTTTGTGCAAAAATAGCTTGACCACCGTGAATTAATGTTTCTTTTAATATCCGTCACTCTTTTTTTTTCTCACTATAGATGTACTTTAGATGAAAACTATGTAAAACTGATCTATTTTCTTAAATAAACGTTAAGAATATCCTAAGCAGAACGCAAGCCAAACGTAAGCCTAACCAAAGCCTTATCTGGCCTTACCTATAGCCCTAGCAGATACACCCAAACAGTCCTAGACTTTAATTAGAAATCTTTTAATTTAAAAGGTTTTATAAATTTTTAAATTTTGGAAACTCTGTGGAGTTGCTCAAGTCGACTGCCAGAAACAGATTTTGGCTCTTTGAGAAAACCAGATGGATGCAAAGATAGTCTTAATGCTTTTGATTTTGTCATTAATTGATATTACACAAGGAAAATAATAGATAAAATATAATCCTAACTTAATAAACAAAATAGGTAAGTAATCGTTAACTCTTATACTACAGCAACGGCGAGTATTGTAACCTTTTGTCACATAGTAAAATTAATTTATCTTTAATCTTTTGGTATGGTATGAACGATCCCCGCTAATGGCCTCATAACAGTTTGCACATAGTAACGTATTCAATTAAACGGACTATTTTATTTGTGTGTCAGCACAAACTGCGTTTTATTATAGTTTGCTTAGAAGGCTAGAATGACGACGAATAGCAGAGAAATAATTGTGTTTTATATTTTTTATTGTAAATTTTTCTTTTATCTGGCGTGGAGGTAAGTATTCGCTTCTGGCGTGGAGGTAAGTATTCGCAGGGCCGGGTGAAATCCAGATTTTATAATTCCTTATTTTCCTTAGGTTTGTTATGGTGGGAGGCTTCGACCGTGGCCTAGTTTGTATCCAACCTGCAAAGCTTTTTTTGAAGTAGGCTAAAAAAACCCCGCTAAATTGGAGCTTTATAGACTATTCTTTCACTAGAATGTGTATACAGTTCAACGGAAGGAAAGGTAGTTGTTTCTTGGCGCATAAAACTAAACACTCGGCGGCTATTGCCGGTAATTTCCGTCTCTTGACATAGACTGGTTCAGAGTGCTTAGTCTAAGATCGGAGCACTCGAAAACGAACTCGAAAACTATTGATCGATTTCAGAGTAAAATAGACCTAAAATGGCTTGTATTAAGGTTTGAGTTCGCCAATACATTCAGCATTCGAACACAACGAGCGCCCCAAGCAGAAATGTTGTAAAATACATATTCGAACTATGGAATTACGACTTTAAAATACGAGTATTTGAGTTCATTTTGCTCTGAATTCACTTGTGATTCGATCAATAGTTTTCGAGTTCGTTTTCGAGTGCTCCGATCTTAGACTAAGCACACAGGTCGGAACGGCAGGAAATCATTGAATTGATTGCCTCCTGGCTTTGGTGCCTAGTTTTTGTCTGTGGCATAGATTTTTAAAACCTCCGTTAATGTAATCGTACGATTATGTAGGTATACATGCATATAACGGAATGTTGACTCGGGGAAAACCTAGAAAGATTTATTTGGTAAGTATATGTCTAGCCGAAAAAATAATAATGCAATTTTTATGTGTAAAACTAACACTAAAAAAACTAACAAAAAAAATACAGAGCAAATTAAGAATCTCCTGTTTTTTTTGATTTAGAAGTCGCTCAATGAATATTCATGCATTTGCAAACCAAAAGTTCTCTTAAATCTAAACACAAAAAAATTGGTTAAATTTTCTGAAACAATTTATAAATGGTACTTATAAATATGTATATCAGTTTATACATATGTATGGAAAGATGATCTGGATTCTCTACAGGAGGCCTTCGCCAAGAGGGCTTCTTAAAGTACCTACTACTGACACTGGATTAGGACATACAAACACAATAAGACAGTATAACTGTAAATTTTCAAGATTTTAATAACCCCCGACCTGTGGGAAAACCTGACGTCCCACCATCCTCCTGCTCGAAACGTCAGAACCTTCGATCACTATGACGTGTCTGCCTAGTACTCGTCGAGACAAATCTAACTGTACTTTCTAATCACATTCAAATCTGTTAAACCTTTTAAAATAAGACTCTTTGTGTTCATTTTGCATTACATATTACAGGTTTTCAATAAGTAGTATTTCGTAAAGTTTTGGAGGTGTTCAAACTGAGACTAAGCGTACAGTACACATAATTTATAAACACAGGTTATAAAGCCATCCAACCGACCGATCACCCGCGACAATCCGCGCAACATCCGAGTAGATCACGGGCATTTAACAAGATACCTAAACGCGGCGGAAGGCGCTCGTCGGGACGATCGTTATCACAGCGATACATGCCTCCTGTGTTGCCTGATTGAAATACTGTAGCGGTTAACGGTGACTTAATTACACTATCTTACGTTACGTTTATGTGTCAGGGCGAAGAAGCTATTCTTACTAACTCTTATTCGAATGCTATAGACACAGATCTCTTGTAAGGATTTCCACACCGAGACCTGGGGGGTTATTCTGTAACTTAGTTAGCAACTGAAAATAGTTGCCAACGAATTAGTTTGATATACATTGCTGCTTTACTGTGGGAAATTATAAAGTGTTTTCATAATTTCACACAGTAAAGCAGCAATGTATATCGATATGTTGTATATGTATATGTTGTCTAGCTATCTAGTCGGGGGGGGGGAGGGTATACCAGCACTGCATTTTTTGTCGCCGCTCCAGCACCTTAGGACCACAATTTGTATCAGTTTCTTCGAACTATGTTCTCTGCCCAAATTGCCATAACAATTTTGCGACTTGTTGAGCTGTCGATTATTCTGGTAGGTACTACGGGTCTGGTTTGGTCTTATGATTTGATTTCATCACGTAGTAAAACACGGAGCATTATACTCATAGCTCTTTTCAACGCCTGCTGGATGGCTTATTTGTGCTTTTTTATGAGGCGATAGCGATCATGTCTCGGAGCCCAGCACTATTAACACGCACTTTTTGGAAACTTTGGTCCCAAGCACTCCTATAACAAAGCTATTGCCTATTGCTGAAATTGCGACCCCCATTGAAAGAATCAGTATTGGTAGTTAGATAAAAGATATCAAAAGACGATCGTGGATCGTGTAAATGTCTACAATTGATCTATAACAGAGCACGTCCTTTTAAGAAAAATCAAAGCTTTTGTAGAGCTTTGCATTGCTTTTTTCCTTTGCCGTGATCCAGTGGCGGGCATCTGCCGTCTATAGAGTCCTCTACCTATAGGTATTATGCTTATAATGATGGTTAACCTGTACGGGCAGGGCATCGCACCTGCGGTAGCGGCGGAGTAGCGCCTACCAAACGCGCCGTAACATACAATATTAACGCGGCTTCTTTTATTTTTTAAACCGATCGCCGCGAGCTAAAGGTTACGTCTGGGACGGACTTGGGCACTTGGGGTCGATTTATTTTATGGGATTCATTTAAAATTATTTAGGGTTTTAGAAATTTAGCCTTTGGGCTAGCACTAGCACTATAGCAGGCTTCTTTGTGCTAGCACATTTACTAGGTAGAGGCAAATAAAATATAGAGATAAAAGTTAAGTATTTTTAATGTTGTGTACCTACCAGTTTTACATTCATTACATTATATTAGAATTCCTCAATTCGTAAGTTTTTTATGATTATGGTTGTCGAACTGAGTCGCGCAAATTAATTTAAGGAACGAAAAATTTTCAAATAAAGTATTAAGTGCATTCTTAAATAGCAGGGGTTGCCTCGGAAAACATGTTTTTCGGATCTTACGTGATAGTTTGCTTAAGTTAAGTGCTCTAGAAAAGGATGTTGGTTATTTATAGCAACCCTCTTTAACTTTACGTAGGCGACCTTTGGGACCTTTTATATTTTGGTACGTCAGTCTTAGGACTATTGTCGTATCTTTCTCCTAGGACTTAGTAACAAGCACGCTTATTCGAAATTTATGAGGTACCTACCTAGTTATGGTTCAAATACTGATAATGGCCCGCTGGACCGATGACCTCAAGAAGGCGGCGTGAAGCATGTGGATGAGGAAGGCGGAGGACCGTGTTTGGTTGTGCGCCCTTGAAAAGGTTTTTGTCCAGCAGTGGACATAGGCATTTTCAAGGGCGCGCCACAAAACAGTCCTCCACCGCTGTCTACAGGTGGAATGGAATGGAATGGAAAATGGTATTTTAAAAAGAGAACATCGTTTATTTATCAGTAGTGTCAGACGAAATCCGTGCCTGTCCGACATGTTTCGGCATCTGGCCGGTCGGAGGCTGCGATCTCCGCGACAGCGGGGTCACTGTCCCCACTCACACCACCCCGCCTGAACGGGGCGGGCAGCGGGCTCCGCTTGCGAGCCATCTATCATAATATTAGCTTTTTGGTTTTATTTTGTTTTAATTATTAGTTTATAGTTTAATCACTGTAATTAACTGGTAGAACGTTTTGCGTGAAGTTTGCCTATTAAACATGTTACTTTTTTAAAAATTTTGTTATTAAATGTTTTATAAATAGCAGTTTTAGTACGTAGTTCCGTAGGTACCCAAAGGGTAAACCGGAGCCCTGTTAGTGTCACACGGCTGTCTGTCCGTCCGTATGTCATACACCGCTAGGTCGTAAACGAAATGAGCTGATGTATAATATTTACGAATTATTAAAATGAATCATAGGTATTTTAATTTATTGAAGCGAGTTTATAAACAAAGTTTAAATAAAAAAAATATTAATAATACAAATCGATATAATATGACATAACAAATCGATAAGAAAAAACAATTTGAATATTGGCAGGCCATGCGTGGGAGCACTGTGGCAGTGAGAAAAACCAACTGACAGATTCCAATTCACAAACACAATGTATTACGACGCTAATATTTTAAAAAGAATGAGGCCAGAAGCTATAGCTGTCATAATTTGTGAATATAATCATTTATTTCAAGTATTACAGCTATAGTACTTATATAGCAAAATTATGACGATAGTTCTTTAAATTCAGTTTAAATATTTGATATATTGGAATTCAGTGTATTATAAAGCAATGCCTACCGGACTTTTTGGAGACACCCCACCATGTGAATGGACGATTGCGAGATGGGCACAAACAGCACAAGATCACATTCTCAGCGATTCTCGCAAGAAATGCACCTACATCCAGTAGAGCCTGTCCATTACTTCCTAATATTAGGTACTAGCATCTGCCCGTGTCTTCGCCCGTGTGAATTTTGGTTTTAAACAAATCCCGAGGGAATCGTGGATTTCTTGAACCTTAATACCCACTATCAAGGAAGTTCGCTATAGTAATCTACCTACAGCTCTAGCTATAGATTTCGGGTCGGGAGTCAGGGCATAATCTATCTCCATTCAAAATTTCAGCCAAATTGTTTCAGTAGTTACGGCGTGATTGAGTAACAAACATCCAAACATCTAAACATCCACACTTTCACATTTATAATATTAGTAGGATTAAGAAGTATTTATCTGTTTAGATTAGGTAGGTATTAAGTGGTATTTATCTGTAGCTTTTGAAATTCACAGTGATCCTAGAGTAGTAACACTGCGACTTTAGTTTCCGCTTTGATTTATTTCACCTCCCAGTGACACGGCCGAGGTCGCTCGTGTCAATCACGATTCAACAACACACAATAAAAATACCTCATTATTGTTCAGTGTAGGTACCTACTGACTTACTTACTATACTAATACATTACAATATATTGATATTATACATAGTATTAGTATTATTATACATAGTTTAATATTTATACATAGTGATAATCTAAAAGATTGAAAGTTAAACTGACCTCACCACGCACTTAAAAGTCCATATCTCGAAAACTAGTAAGCCGATTTTGATGAAACTTTCACTGTTTGCCCCCTTTTTGTGCACTAGTTGCCCCTACGATTTTCGGAAGGTCCCCTCGATTTCTCTGGTCTGCCATCATCAAACCCTGATTTCCTTATCATGGGACTACCTTTGAAATATCTTCTTTCCAACAAAAAAAGAATCATCAAAATCGGTTCATAAACGACGAAGTTATCCGCGAACACATAAAAAAAGCATATAAGTATACGGTCGAATTGAGAAACCTCCTTCTTTTTTGAAGTCGGTTAAAAAATAGCAGCTGTACTAGTAATTCGTCTGCCTCCAAGCGAGCTTACCTACACTGGTGACTGTAGAGTGTAGATGGCACCTATCAAAAGAAAAGGTGTTTGTTTAATGCACTGCGCCATTTATAGTCCCACTACCTTCCTGAGTCTACTTTCATCCAGGCGTAGTTTGTTAGTTTAGTGTTGGTTTAGATTAGGTATTCCCTACTCTTGCTGCCGTCTCCAGTCCATCGCGTTGAACGATCCTCATTGTATACCTGTTATAACTTCTATAAGCCATGTCCGAAGGTAGCTACCTTCTAAACACTTTTAACAACTTATTATGCTTTAACGTCCTAATGTCTTGACTGACCTTTGAAATGAGTTATTAATTCCACTGAGCGACGATAACTTCAAAACAAAAATAACTTTATGAAAACAAAAAAAGTTAAATAATTAATTTATTTAAGTACCTACCTATTTATAAATGTTGACCCAACAACTCGGCGTTCTGTTCAATATGATCTCTTTAACCTTTACTTACCCGACGTTTTTTGCATCGCTAAATTTTGAAGATATTTTAATTAAACCAGCTGATGCCCGCAACTTCATCCGCGTGGATTTTGACCGATCGTTTTTTCCGGGATAAAAAGTAGCATATCTATTTCCGGGATAAAGGTCTAGTCTATCTCAATTGTACCAAATTTCGTTAAAATCAGTCCAGCGGTTGCCTAACCGCTGGACTGATTTTAACGAAATTTCACGCCTAAACCGCCTGGTTTAGGCGTGAAAGCGTAATAAACAAACAAACAAAGTCACTTTCGCAATTATAATATTAGTTAGGATGTGACGCGTTGCGGCGTCGCTACGGCGCGTGAAAAGTCCGTGGAGCCACGCGCTGCGGTGCGGCACCGCGACGAGTTGTGATGTCGCTGTTGTGCTTTTACGGAGCTGAATAAATATTAGTCCGAGTCAATCGTAATCTTAGTAGAGTAATACCTATTATGCGGAAGGATATGGAGTCCACCATATTATCATACCTATTTACACAATACTTCCCAAAAACAGCTACCATTATATTGTGATTAATAGAAAGAGTTACTACCTTCAGCAAGGATGAATATGATGCAGAAAGAGAGAGAGAGAGAATGATGTTTTGAAAAAAAAAATTGATAGATTATACCGACGAAGAATATACGGCGTTGAATCAAACTTAAAGTCACTGCGACTCAGCCCTTCTATCGGCCAACGAGGAAGGCTTTTTCTAATTAAATCACGACACGCGGTATGACATTCACGTCGTGTATTTAATCACTAGGACAGGTTTCGATATCCATCACGAGTCAGCCCAGTTCAGGTATGCATTGACGGCCCACACCTTCTCTAATAAATAATTAGTCTTTACGCTTAGTGCAAACGACCGAATACAGTCGGTCCGACAAGTCGGCAAAAATAGAGCATAAGACATGTTACTACCACAGGGTCACATAGGCCGAGTGAAAAATGGTCTTGATTTAAACTGCAAGTGACTGCAAAATTGCGGTTAAGATGCTGTTTTAGTTGCCAAGCCTGACAGTGTCAGTGTGCAGTTCTAGCGCGGGTGTATAGAGCGAACTGCACGCGGACTGCGCTGTTGCGGTGCATTTATTTGAACTGCACTATAACCGAATTTGACTTATTAATTTATTACAATTGGGTTATAAACAAGTGAAACAGGCCCTTAGGGTTTTATTAATTTAATATAAGATTTATTAAATAATGAATGTAACGAAAAAAACAAGATTAATAAAATATTTGCATTATTTATTTTTATTATAATTTACAAAATGTCGTTTCCTACAATTATTATTAAGTTGTCAGTGATTTTCTACATTTCTATCCGTTGCATGCAACTTTTTGGCTCTACTAAAGCACCAAATGATAAATGAACGCGTCAGCACTGCACGGGTAACACAAACAGATAAAAAAAAAAGTCCAAATACGCTCTGCATTTGGGATGCACGACGTGTGTACAGATCGTTAAAGAAGATGTCATACAAAATCACTACATAGTATAAAACAAAGTCGCTTTCTCTGTCCCTATATCCCTATGTCCCTATGTCCCTATGTATGCTTAAATCTTTAAAACTACGCAACGGATTTTGATGCGGTTTTTTTAATAGATAGAGTGATTCAAGAGGAAGGTTTATAAGTAGAAAAATTGGACCCGGTAGGTGGCGCTAATAGCGGGCAGGACGACGTCTGCCGGGTCCGCTAGTAACGTATATATTCTTAACTCTCGCCGACTCGATCCGATTTTTGAAATCATAAAAGCATACAAAGTTGTTGTGTCAAATGCACTGCGTCTGCATTAAACTAAACAAAGCTATTGGTGTATAAAAATATGGTCACGTACTGAAATCGGCACCGTGCGTTAGCTCTAACGTGGCTTAATGTCAAATGTCTTCGTCGCATAAATGTCGACGCTTGATACGATCACTATTCTCTTACTTCCCTGATTATTCTTCCTTGAAATGGAAGATATCATATGTAGGTTGTTCCATTCCTTTGCTACCAACTGAACGAATTGACCTTCTACTACCATTAGATATGATCTCACCTTGCAAGAGTGATAGCATCTTCTAGATTAGCACACATGGTCGATTCCTAGGTTGACGACTAGCAGTAACTAATTGCGACCATTTTAAGAAGCTACTGCAAGAAAACTAACGCAATAAGCGTTTTGTTTCTCCCTTTCACGTGGACTTCGGTTGATGAAAAGTAAGATAATAATATCTACTATTCTTGGGGTTAAAAAAACAATTAGCAGGATGATATCAGTCATGTGGCGACGATCTATATATATCGACGATAAAGATAAACTTGTGTTGCCCACTACTAGGCTGCGAAAAGTTGGAAAATCATTTGTTGGTAATTCTGTACTTTTTTATAATATGTTGCCAGAGAACATTTTGGATATGTCTCTCAATAAGTTCAAAGGTTTTATTAAACGCAAATTAATTGAAAAGTCTTACTATAGCTTAAAAGATTTTTTTAATGACAAAAATCCATGGACATAGGTAGATTGCTCTAAAAGCCAACAGTTCAAATCATTTTTATGGCTATTATACCATATTGTAAGATGGTGATAATAAAAAAAATAAACCCGGCTGAGTTTGTTGTGGGCTCTTCTCAGACCAGGGCGCGTTTGGAATCCTCGTAGTTTTAGTTTTAAGTTTCCGTAAGTAATTATCACCATTGCCTGTTCCTAAATTGACGTTCAAAAAGTGTACAGTGTACCAATTTTGAATAAAGTTTATTTGATTTTGATTTGATCTTTCGGTGATTTCGTGATACACGCCTACCGTGTTTGCACACTTTTAAAGTTACGACAAAAATAGTGATTAGTATTTCCGATGTAACTTTCTTTTCTATACTTCTGCTGGTTAGTCCAAGACTGAGATTAATCAACGCATGCGGGAGCAAAGGGAGCTGACCCCCGTCGCGCATTATAAGTATATCCCATACACTCCAGCCTTATCGCATATTAAGCACAAATTGATTTCAATAAATCGCGAAACACATTATGTCATTCGCATTGAGTAGTTAATCATTAGGACAGGTTTCGATATCCATCAAGAGTCAGCCCAGTCCAGGTAACCTACCTTTGCATTGACAGCCCACACCTACAATAATAAATAATAATTAGATGTATGTATGACCGCTGAATGTCAAATGTCATGCAAATGTCAACAGTTGCTATGGTCGCCTACCTATGTACACTTTTTGCTTCCGCGCTTTTTCTTGCTCAACTACTGAGACTAAAGGAAATAAGTGATAATCTAAAAGGTTAAAAGTTAAACCGACTTCACCACGCACTTAAAAGTCCACATCTCGAAAACCAGTAAGCCGATTTTGGTGAAACTTTCACTGTTCTCTATGTTCGAGTAAATGTAAGCTAATAAAACTTACAACCGCTCTAGTGCCCTCGACTTCTCTGGTCTGCCATCATCAAACCCTGATTTCCTCATCATGGGACCACCTTTGAAATATCTTCGTTCCAACAAAAAAAGAATAATAAAAATCGGTTCATAAACGACGAAGTTATCCGCGAACACTCATAAAAAGGCATTTATACGGTCGAATTGGAAACCTCCTCCTTTTTTGAAGTTGGTTAAAAATAGATGATAAACAAGGCGTTGGACTTAGCGCACATTAGCTTATACCTATCGCCTGAGTGTCTAGCTTAGAAAATAGCTATTTTATTCTCATAATATGTTACCGTTTGGACACACCGAAGCGTTCAATAAAAGCCGAAAATCAGACGCTCAGCTGCTGAAAATAAATGCCACTCAGACGACAGTAAGTAGCCAATAAGAAGCTGGTTCAGTAAAACCGGTTTAATTAAAAACTCTATTACATATTATATTATGATAATGGCGCTACATTTGCTGTTTACCTAAAGCCTACATGTATTACGCATATTATGCGTATCATAAACAGACTCACCTTCTTATTTGCGAGGTTTCTATCTATTTTTCCCTTAATTCTAAGTATGGCTTAAAGGATTAATTGTGATATAAAACCCGATTGTTTTCTTATCTACAAATGATTAATATTAATTATATCACGTACCTATTATTAATGTCTATGATATTGAAATAAAATTGTCTATCTGTCATTTCGAAACAAACCTTTCGTTTTCATATTATTAATAACTAGCTACAGCCCGCAGCTTCGCTCGCGTGGGTTTAGAACCCGTGGGAATTCGTGAGAATTTCGAAAAATCCTGCCTTATTCCTTGTTTACATTATAAAGGGAACTTCTATGCATTTTAGTTTTCTAGGTCCAAGGATTTGGGCTGGGTTGTTGATATATCAGCCTTTAAATTCCTGAATCCTGATTCCTGAAAAGCCCTGATTCCCTATCAGGACTTTTCTTTAATATTTATATGTATATTGTATAGATATCAATAGTAAAAAGTTTTGAAAATTTAAAAATTTTAAATTTAGCAATGCTTTACCTATGTAATTAATTTGCATTTTCGGAATATTCACCGTCAATCTATATTTTATAGCAAACAAATAAAATTATTCGAATGGAAAGAGTCTGGGGAAAAGTGGAAAAGATATCTGTAAATGTAGAGTTCATTCTAAACTTAAGTAGAGAATATATTCTGATTTTAGACAGACGAAGCCACACGGTGTATAGAATAGAATAGAAAAGTTTTTTATTCAAATAAACTTTTACAAGTGCTTTTGAATAGTCAGATGAATCTACCACTGGTTCGAAATGCCATTCCAACCGAGAAGAACCAGCAAGAAACTCGGCGGTTGCTCTTTTCCAAATTTACAATATCAATATAACAATTTTATGTTAAGTACATGATTGAATTGCCGTCTCGCGCATTGCTGGAACGAGTCAAATCCACGCCTTTTTATCATTTATATAAGTAATCATAATTTTATTCAGATAAACTTTCACAAGCGTTTACGAATCGACAAATGAATCTACCACAGGTTCGGAATGGTGCTTACAATTCTACACATGTGAAGAAGGGCAGACAAAAGTAGCCCCATTTCCGACGGTGGCACCCGTTCACGAGCATGACGCATGATCCAGCCATTGCTTCGCTCAACCATATTCGAGGGAACGTAACAACCCGCACCACACGACACCACCACAGAAATGTTTAAAGAGAGCGTGACATACTTAGGCTACCCATGATCAAGGCATCGAATTGAACACCAATAATCAAATACTCATTTTAAGACATGAGTTAAATTTTCTTAGATTGTTTCCAAGCAACCTGTCATTGAGAAATTGCTCCATGCTTTTTTATCATTTATATAATCTTCAATTGTATAATATGCTTTTTTTATGAGCATATTTTTAATAGAGTTCTTAAACTTGTGTAAAGGCAAGTCTAAGATTGCTTGTGGAATTTTATTATAGAACATTACGCCCATTCCCACAAATGACTTTTGGACCCTCTTGAGGCGTAACTGAGGAATCACGAGCCTATTTCTATTTCTTAATTGCCTGTCGTGTAATTCGCACTTTTTAATGTAACTGTGAATGTTTTGCCTAACAAAAATTATATTGTTATAGATATATTGAGAAGCTACCGTAAGAATACCTATTTCTTTAAATTTCTCTCGAAGGGAATCCCGCGGTTTTAAATTATAAATTGCGCGAATTGCCCTTTTTTGTAAAACGAAAATTTTTTCAATATCAGCCGCTTTACCCCATAGTATGAGTCCATACGACATAATACTATGGAAATATGCAAAATAAACAATTTTTGCAGTTTCTATATCTGTTATCTGTCGAATCTTCCTAACAGCGTAAGCAGCAGAGCTGAGCTTGCCAGCAAGTGTTGCTATATGGGTGCCCCATTGAAGCTTTGCATCTAGGGTTATTCCCAAGAACACAGTTGTGTCCTCAGTTTTCAATGGCTCACCACTTATCTTTAAATTTTTGCTAGTAACCCTTGTATTGGGCAATAGAAACTCGACACACTTGGTTTTTTTTGCATTCAAAAGTAGATTGTTTGTAGTAAACCAGTGTGAAACTTAAGATAATGTATTATTTACATCGTCAAAATTGTCCTTAGTCCTATCGACTTTAAAAATCAAAGACGTATCGTCAGCAAATAGTACAATATCGCAAGCATTTTTGACAAAATGTGGTAAATCATTAATATAAACCAGAAACATGAATGGACCCAGAATAGAGCCTTGGGGAACACCCATTACTGAGGCTGATCCGGACGACTTAACATCATTGATACATACTCTCTGTATACGATCACTGAGATAAGATGCAATAAGACTGAGTGCAGTTTCTTTAATACCATAGTGGCTTAATTTTCGTAAGAGAGTCTCATGATCAACGCAATCGAATGCTTTTGACAAATCACAGAAAACACCAATGGCATTCTGTGATTTCTCCCATGCATCGAAAATATGCCGTAACAGCCTTGCGGCCGCATCGGTTGTAGAACGACCCTTAGTAAAACCATACTGCTCAGAGTGAAGTAATTTATTTAAATTAAAGTGCAAAAGCAGTTGGTTGAGCATCATTTTCTCAAATATCTTGCTGAGAGTTGGTAGAATCGAGATCGGCCTGTAGTTATTTGGGTCACTTTTGCTTCCCGATTTAAATAGAGGTATTAATTTACTACATTTCATTAGGTCAGGAAATGATCCCGAGTCTATGGATTTGTTAAAAATAACAGCAAGATATGGTGCAATAACGTCAATAATATTATGGATTATTTTTACTGATATTCCCTATAAGTCTCCTGTTTTTTTGTGTTGTAAAGACTTAAATGTTTTAATAACATCATATGGGGTTACGTATTTAAATCGAAATAATACATTGCACTCAGAAACATTGCCCTTTAAAATACTATAGGCTTCTGTTGGCGAGGAATTTAGGGAACTAGTCGTGGTAACTGGAATATTTTGGAAAAACTTCTCAAAAGTATTTGCAATAGTATAGCTAGTGTAAAATATAAGTAAACATTATATTGTGTATAACACAAATAGAAAATAACCTTGAACAAAGCCAACAGTAATATCAGTCACATAGCCAATACTGATATAGTTCAATTGCACCGAATAAAGGATCATTACAAGGGTATTAATAGGGTTGCCACCATCACACTAATAATAAAATTATATCATACTAAACTTGTTGTTTTTAAATTAAAAATACCCACCCCTATTTCTAGGACCTAGAAAGCTGAAATTTTGCAGAAAGTTTCCGTTTATAATCTAGACAAGAAATAAGGATGGATTTTTCAAAATTATCACGCGGGAAAACCTGGAAGGGAATTCCTAAAACAATGCCGGGGAAGCCGATGGCGGTCTTTAGTACTAAAATATTATAGAAAGGACATAATATTACATTATTATACTCTTACTTCTTATTATACTCCCACGTCACAATACTAGTTTATAAATTCACATGATAATTTTACCCCTGTCGTGACAACCCTACTGGGTTTGGTTTGCTCTCCGCGGCGCGTCCGAGCAGGAAGTGACGCTGGTCGATTTCTCGCAAGCGGGGCGATAAATAACTGCGGGTAGGTCTAATTCCGCCATATTTACGTGCCGGGTCGCGCGGGCGCGTGGGCGGCGCGCGACGCCGTACACCAGGGGTGCTCAAACCCAGGATTTGTAAGAGCCATTTTTCGCAGAAAGTATAGGTAAGTTAAAAGGATCGAGTCATATTACCTTGAAGGATTGGTAAAAGCTAGTCAAATGTGTAGGCTACTTTGATGCCCCTAAAGAGTAACCTATCCAAACGGTGAGAGCAAAAAATGTAGGAGACATTGTCACCAAGGGATATAAAAAATGTAATCTGGCTCATTACTTAGCTAAAAAATGTCTAGCCATTTTATTTAAAAATCACGAGCGATCTTAGCTTTGCTAACGCCGTAAGTCCATTTAATTTTAAGCTTCGCTTACTTTTAGACTCAAATCTGTATTAGAAAAGAGCATAACAAGAAAGGGCTTTTTAAGCCAGCACGTTTTCATATGCTAAATCGCTGAATTAACCTCGATTAAAATATAATTTAAAAGGCCAAAGAAAGCGTGGCTGTGTGCTATTCTCGTCGAGGTAACAAGATCAGCCTCGTTCGAGGTGAGTTGAAGCATACGAACGTCTGACAGATCGACTTGGAGAAGTGTAGTGTCTGCCCCTTGTCCCAAAGGGGGGACATGGGAGTTAAAAAAGTCGCTTGCCTTCTAATATTTTTTTGTAGATCGCCGATGACACAAGTTTGACTACCCCTGACGGCAATCATATAGTAGTTCTAACCCGATATCGCCTATTGAACCCTTTTACTGCCAATCTATATCTTTCCCTTCCGACTTAAGGCCCCGTTCGTGGGACACTATCTCGCAACCGGTCTAAATGACCGCAATCACGCAAGTCTAAATTTTTAATTGCGGCATTTATTAACTTGTTTGTTTAAATATCAAAGTGATTTGATTTAATCTGTAAGGAGACTTTTGTTGGTCAATCAACACTCAGACCAATGTTTAGAAATGTTTTCTTTGCGAAAAAAATATGAGAGACTTTAGTCTTTGCTCGATATTTATACAGTATTGATAACAACTTGCGAAACTATTCAAACAAGATAAATTACGTGCTTAACGAAATTCAGTGTACCAGTTTCATGAACCTCTTATCTTAAATTGTTTTACCAACAAGTATAATTTTAAACTATGTATAAATTATATTTATTTTAAACTTAATTTTGAAGCAAGATTTAAGTGTAATTTTGGATATGATAAACATGATGTTGGTTTTCGACTGCTTTCCTCGGCTCCACACATGACGCGAATACTCACACGTTGTGACTTTTTGAAGCTTACGTGTGTAGTCGGCCTTAAATTTAACTATCCTGTCTTACCTATTACATCCTTCCGACCGGGATATACCTACTCGTACATAGTTTGTACACATCAAGTAAAGTAATGGCAAGTACCCAATAATAAGATAAATTATGCCTTTAATTTCAAGTATTCCACAAATGATAAGGGGTCGATGACATCAGTAGGTAGGCCTATAAATTCATAATCGCCTATTCCTGTGTAATATAATATGTCCAACGTCCCATTCCCGGGATGCCTTTATCTATCAGACAGGACCGGCTGTTGTGGGGCCGGCCGCGGCCGCTAAATTACAATTGAAACGCGTACAGCCGATACGTCAATGGTAATTTGCGTTGTGCGTTCTGTTAAGCCGAGTTCACAACGATTAAAGTTCTGTGCGTTGAAAAAATGATTTTTGAATTTTCATTAGGTATCCAATTATTTAATTACAATTATTATTATTATAGCTGTGATAGCCTAGTGGTTAGGACGACCGACTTCTAATCGGAGGTCGTGGGTTCGATCCCGGGGCACGCACCTCTAACTTTTCGGAGTTTTGTGCGTTTTAAGTATTTAAATATCACTTGCTTTAACTTGGCCAGCATGGTTGACTATGGCCAAAACCCTTCTCACTCTGAGAGGAGACCCGTGCTCTGTAGTGAGCCGGTAATGGGTTGATCATGATGATGATTATGATGATTATTATTATTATTAGATAACTTATTTCATTTGAGTTGTTATAAATAATTTATTTATTAATTGATGGCTGCCACTTCGTCCGCGTGGATTTGGGTTTTTAAGAACCCCTTGGGAACTCTTTGTTTTCCAGGATAAAAATTATCCTATATCTGACTCTAGGATACAAGCTATCTCTGTGACTAGAAATTTCTTGAACGTCCATTCAGCGAATGAATTCAAAAGATAAACTTCAAGAATTTAAACAAAAAAAGTGATGATGCACTCTAAGGTGGACGCGGGCTAACTTAAAAGAGGCATGTATGGAAGAGGTAATATCGGTTTCTACGCGACATTTAGATACTGCAGTTTTTAGTTAATTTCTACAGATATTTTTCGTGTAGACATGCCCTAAGTTTCTGATACGCGGGTCATTTCAAGCTTAACTTTCGAGTTTCATTTGCGCGTAGGGTTCAGATAATAATCTCCCAGAGTATTAATAGTTCTAATGCTCGAATCAGAAATCCGAAATGTCGACGATATTCGCTGAGTGCGAATTATGTTCTCTTGTTATTACCCGCGGGACTCTTTCGAAATTCTATCGATGCGAACTTTCTAAATTGCTATAACAAGTAGCTGTGTGCAATTGGAATACCTACTGGAGTAATTCTATATACCAATAAACCGTGCTTGTAAGTGATACTATTATGAAAGAAGACCTGTTCTACTTAGTTTAATGTGTTGGTGATTATTTAATGCTGGATTTGGAAGTTGTAGCAGCTTTTATACCAAGCATAAATCTACGATATCATTCTTGATATCGTAGATTAATTTAATCCCTTTGATTTTTAATTTCCAAAATTATACAAAGTATCTACCTATTGTGGAACTTGTTGAAATATACTAGAATAATCCTAGCATCGTGAATAAATAAATAACACAGAATGCCTTACCGGCAACCATATGTTTAATCAACTATTTTGCATTAACCTGGTTTCCCTTCAAAACGCATAAATCTTTCGCTTTTGACTAAAGATTTCCTTTAGTTCCAATCCTCTGTGACTTTGATCTAAAAGCTGCATCAAACATTGCTAAAATCTCAATTTATGTTTAAATGATAATAAATCGAACAGATGTTAGATCATATTACGTTTATTTATATTATTACCTTTACACAATATGGACTATGGTTCGGTCTGAAACACTACTTAGTAAGTATGTAGATTGTAGGTAGTGGTTCGCAGTCGGTCGGTAGAACGTGTGTGTAGGCGTATGCTGACAGTCTGATTTATTAGCCGTACAGTACTCAATGAAACGTACTTTAACCACGTAACTCACTTCAGTGTAGAGATCGGTACATTGGAAGATAGAATTCGATTCTTACAAGTATAAATTAAAAATTAAAAAAACCCCGACATTCGATATTTTGTGGTGGCGGCCGTCTTGGATCGATTTTCATCAAACATAGCTAACGACACTCTCGACTAATTCACCTTTCAAACAAAAAAAACCGCATTCAAATCTGAACACTCGTTTGAGCGCTACAGGGAACAGACAGACACACACACATACACAGACACGTCAAACTTATAATACCCCGTCGTTTTTGCGTCGGGGGTTAAAAATTAACTAAGCAATTTTATAAATGCTCGGATAGACATAAAACACGAGGGTGCAGCGACGACACACTAGCCAAGGCGTTCAAACCGATGAACGCATAGCACATACGAATGTGAATTTACCTACGTACCTACTGCAGGGGTACCGTGCCATCAGCGTTGCCGTCGCGCTTTAGATACATTTTACTTTGTTTCATACAGTTCTTTGTATTAAAAACTTCTACCTTCCTGTGCTGTGCTGTATTTTGTTGCAACACGTAACATTCATCTATTCGGGATCAAAATATAAAGGGCTATATACATACATTGACTGTCGTCGGTCAATCGATGACACAAAAACACAATGCTAACATCTCATAGTTAGTTAGTAGTCGAGTCATAACACTAGTTAATAAAATTATAGGCCTACCCTTTTACTGAGACGGTTTCTGAGGTAGCTATACGCTTAGTCTACTTACCTAATTTATCTTTTGAAAAAAATAGTAATTTAATAGCGCCAAAATAATTGCGTAAATATCCTCTGATGTGTGTACAAAATGTTGAATGGAAGCAGGCGTTACTTTGCGGAATTCCATGATATACAATGAATATAAAATCATTTTGCTATAATCCGCTAACAGTGACAAATTTGTAGGCACAACACCACACAATCTTGTAGGCACAACACCACACAATCTTGTAGGCACAACACCACACAATCTTGTAGGCACAACACCACACAAATTCACCACAAAACAAACTCGACGATCGTTTCGCTCCGACACCGGAGCATCTTCAGGAGATGTCGACTTCACAACGGACGATTGCAAAGTGAGTTCGTGTCGAATGAGCGGTCTTATATATACTATCCCCGCTTAGTCATCTACCCTCCTTTCTCTTTCTCTCTGGCCACGCCCCCTAAATATGTTGAGCAACGGTGAAGATGACACATTTATTTGCTCATTCAGCAATTCGACACTTCTACCGCTGTGCCCAACTATTTCCAATTGTTCCAACACGCACAGTCTTAAACTTTTACAGCATGTGTGTAAAATTTCAAATGTATGACCCTCGTCTATCCTATGTCCACTATCCAAAAGATGTTTTCAAAATCCATTCTTCATTCATTCATTCATTCATTTCATTCATTTCAAAATTCAAAATTCTGTTGTATCCAAAAGATCTCATTTCGCAAAACATCTTTTGGATAGTGGACATAGGATAGACGAGGGTCATACATTTGAAATTTTACACACATGCTGTTAAAGTTTAAGACTGTGCGTGTTGGAACAATTGGAAATAGTTGGGCACGGCGGTAGAAGTGTCGAATTGCTGAATGAGCAAATAAATGTGTCATCTTCACCGTTGCTCAACATATTTAGGGGGCGTGGCCAGAGAGAAAGAGAAAGGAGGGTAGATGACTAAGCGGGGATAGTATATATAAGACCGCTCATTCGACACGAACTCACTTTGCAATCGTCCGTTGTGAAGTCGACATCTCCTGAAGATGCTCCGGTGTCGGAGCGAAACGATCGTCGAGTTTGTTTTGTGGTGAATTTGTGTGGTGTTGTGCCTACAAGATTGTGTGGTGTTGTGCCTACAAGATTGTGTGGTGTTGTGCCTACAAATTTGTCACTGTTAGCGGATTATAGCAAAATAATTTTATATTCATTGTGTGTACAAAAATCGATTCCACCCGGCAAGTCGGCAAGTGTTGGCGACTAGGTAGGCTAAGTGGCCATTGAGTACGAGGCTCTTGCAGTTGCTGCCACCCTCCCGCAACCCACACTGCACCGCAGGAGCAGTCTCAGCTATAATTAAATTGTGGCCATTGAGTACGAGGCTCTTGCAGTTGCTGCCACCCTCCCGCAACCTACACCGCACCTCAGGAGCAGTCTCAGCTATAATTAAATTGTGGCCATTGAGTACGAGGCTCTTGCAGTTGCTGCCACCCTCCCGCAATCCACACCGCACCGCAGGAGCAGTCTCAGCTATAATTAAATTGTGGCCATTGAGTACGAGGCTCTTGCAGTTGCTGCCACCCTCCCGCAACCCACACCGCACCGCAGGAGCAGTCTCAGCTATAATTAAATTGTGGCCATTGAGTACGAGGCTCTTGCAGTTGCTGCCACCCTCCCGCAACCCACACCGCACCGCAGGAGCAGTCTCAGCTATAATTAAATTGTGGCCATTGAGTACGAGGCTCTTGCAGTTGCTGCCACCCTCCCGCAACCCACACCGCACCGCAGGAGCAGTCTCAGCTATAATTAAATTATGAATAGTAATGTAATTAACAGCCAAAGATCAAGTCGCGCATTACATAATTATTTAAATTTATAAATTATGAAGACCGCAGGCGCCGTGTGCGCAAGCGTGGGCGCGATGTATTCAAACGGCGTTCCAACACGTGATCACACCTGTGAATGCCCAGGGGTCGTGGAATTAATTATTTGATCTCCCATCGACTTATTCAACGGAAGCATCGCTTTTAAGAACAGTGAAACACTACAAACGCCCGCGGCCGACGTCGTCACGTCCGCGTCGCCACATCGGGTGTAAAGGCCAGGGACGAAAATCTGGAAGAATTCCGCGCGCGTTTTTCAGCTCGCGCAATTCTCAGAATATTCTTCAGTGTTTAGTCCGCGCTGATATGGCGCTCTCCTAACTTCCAATGTGTCATCATCATCATCATCATGATCAACCCATTACCGGCTCACTACAGAGCACGGGTCTCCTCTCAGAGTGAGAAGGGTTTTGGCCATAGTCTACCACGCTGGCCAAGCGGATTGGCAGACTTCACACACCTTTGAGAACGTTATGGAGAACTCTCAGGCATGCAGGTTTCCTCACGATGTTTTCCTTCACCGTTAAAGCAAGTGATATTTAAATACTTAAAACGCACCTAACTCCGAAAAGTTAGAGGTGCGTGCCCCGGGATCGAACCCACGACCTCCGATTAGAAGTCGGTTGTCCTAACCACTAGGCTATCACAGCTTTTTTCAATGTGTCATATTATAGTGCGATTGCGCGTACACAATTCCTCTAAACCTTTGAGCGCATATTTTTATGAAAATCTGAAATCCATCGACAGTACACACACAGTACACAGTACACATCGACAGTACACAGTTATTATACCTATTATTTTTTAGCGCGTGTCTTCTTTCATTAACTATGATTCCAATAAGAACCTTTTTATGGTGCGCGCTCGAAATAAACTATACTCTCTCCAAATACCGACAAAAAATCAAAACATCGATCGATATCCATTGAACTTTATACAGTAGGTAATATTTACGTCGTGTCCGCTGTATACCAGTAAATAAAATCTCTAATTGGTCCGATGCTATCTACGGTTTCATAACCGCCGAAATGTCGTCCCGAAATAAAAATGTCACAGCCACTGACATTTGGATCTTAATCCGCTGTGCGGTGGGAAAGTGATCGGATTTGGTCGAGATACGGGTCGAGACCTTCCCATTGTAGTATGCCGACTTACGTGACACGGGGGCTGGCCACACTTCTCCGGACCGAGCCGAAGCTTACACAGCTTTTGGTCGGTACTCTGCGAAGCTACTGCAACCGGTGCATAGAACAAAATTAGCTAGATACAAATTTATAAGGGGCCTGGCAACACTTTTCCAGGCCGATCCAACGCTAGTACAATCAGTGCATAGTTCAAAATTAGAATGGTATATAGGTATTTAAAAAATAAATATATAAATACTTAATATCCTTTGGCAATTGAATACACCTAGGTGAGTTAATAAATGAGTGGGTAAATCCCGAATTAAAACTTATTTTCATTATTATTTGGACATTACCCAAAAGCCTTGGGTAATACTAAGTAAACCCAGGTAAACCTAAGTTTATTCCAACTTCCAACCTTACCCGTAACACCTCTATAATTTGTAAGTGCAAACATTTGTAACAAGACCCCTAAGTGACACTTTTAGGTTAATCAGACCACTGTGACTGTGTTTACAAGTAGGTCCCTAGGTATGTTCTCTCTCTTTCTCTGAAAGGTTGCTTTAGATTTTAGAAGTAAGAGGAAAATTAATTTCAATTAAGTAGCACGTTCATAAATTATGAATAGTGAAAAACGTTTTAATTAAAAGTCGCAAAATTAATTTTATTCATAATTAGTAGGTATAGTAAGATATGACAGTTTATTGAAACCCTATAACCTTTAATCGATTTCTATGCGGCTTTGTATCGGATCGTAAAGAAGCACTGCGACTTTGTCGGCTTACGAAAGAATATTTGGTTTCCCTAATTAACCGACTTCAAAAAAAGGAAGAGGTTCTTAATTCGACTGTATGTTTGTTACGCGATTTCTCCGCCAATTATAATTTTAATGATTCTTTTTTGTTTGGTACGAGTAAGTCATACTTCAGAGGTGGTCCCATTTCAATTTGGTGAAGATCTGATAAGTATCTTCGGAGATGGAGAACAGAACTCCTCAATGGATAAGAGGAAATAGCTTGCGATGACTATGATTTGTATGAAAAAAAGTTTTGGTTGCCATGACTTATAGATTAACAACTGACTATATATGTACAAGTTGTTGATTGTGAGTTGCCAAAGAAAAATAAAAGTCGGTATTATAAGTTTATTCTCATCTGAAAGTAATCTTAAAACAAACATTTACACTATAAATTGACGTATGTAATGTAATGCACCAATCGACCGTAGTTATATTTGGGACATCGCAAGTAACACCCATGGGCGTTGTTGACCTATTGCGACAACATAATTCGCCGACATCGTTAGCGCATTTCCTCACAAAGACCAGGGTCAGTCGCACCCACGCTCGCTAAGGTCACTAGACCACTCCGCTGATGATTGAAACCGATACAAATGATGCATGGACTGCCGATATCGTGATCGCACTGAGACGGTAATTTATGTTGGACCATTTGCCCGACCGGTCTAAGAACGACGGTCATGTCTGTGGTCATGTTGAGAAGCTGTGCGAGCTGGTACCCCCTTTGTGCTTGACGATGCTTATCGAATTAGCTGGCTTTTACGTATACAGTGGATGTCATTACGTTGTTCAATATCATGCATGTTGGATAGAAGCAGGCGTTACTTTCGGAAATCCCTTATATACAATGAAAAACATGCAGCATGCGCTATGCATCGCCCGCCCTCCCGCTGCTAAACATGGAGGAAAAACAAGTAAACAACATGCATCACCACCTGCACGCAACACCACAAAAATCCACCACCAAAATAAACTCGACGATTGTCTCACTCCGAGACCGGAGCATCCTCAGGAGATATACATTGTTGAAAATCAATTAGAATTTTTAGAAATGGTTTACAGATTATTAATTTCATAATGGAAATAGGTTACAATGAACTGACATTTGATTCATTCAGTGGCGCCGAACCGCCATCTTGAATTATTGGTATAAATACGGGCACTTCGAAGCCATGAATTCTGTCTCCTCCAGAGACTCAACCGACTAGTAGATGCTACAGCGTCTAGGTCGTGATATTTGATTGAGGGTTGCGATAGCAATCACACATTAATCGAATAAATGCTGCCATTTTGGACTTGGCTGAGTGTAATTAATTAATTAGTATAAAATAGATTTGAAAAGAGATCTCAGTTAAACTAATCTGTGATTCAATATTTATTAAGTTTGTGCGAGTGATAAACGCAGATATTTTAATAATAGTTTGACTTAGTTTTAATATTAAATGACATCCTGCTTCTGGAGCGATGTGTCTTACAACATTTATATTCCACAATGCAGGATTGCAAATTTTTGAATTTATTTTAACAAGTTTGTTATGTAGTTTTCATAGTATTTCGATATACTTTAGTTGAGGTTCTGATATCTTAATTTCGTTAAAGAAGAATTGCACTAAAAATAAAAATAACTAGCACACATCTAGCACAAGTATTTTATCTGATTTTATACAATCAGTAAATTCTGGGAATGCCGTACGAACGCATTTCATCGTTAAACCAAACCTACTAACTTCGGTTATAATATTATCTACTTATGCTATGTTAAGCTCAATAGAAATCATAAATAGCTCCAGCTTAACAATATAACCTTACCACTACACATTATCAAGGTACATCAAGTATGCTTGTACTTCAAGCACATACCATTGCGTAAAGTATATCAAACGAATTGAATCGGAGCGTATAAAATACGTCAATCCGACTGATAAGACGAGTGCTCTATCCAGTTCTACATCTCGGAGCTCACTCGACTGGTCCAAACGAGGCACCGGGGATTAGTGGCGTGGGAAGAATAATGAAGACATTTTGTCGTATCCTCTTAGGCTAGGAGTTGGTCATCGATCGAATTGAGCGATCGGAACAATTTTTGAGACAAATGTAATTTATAGCTTTTATTCATGTATTTAACTTTTCAATATTTGAAATAGAAATTTAAATAAAAATTCTTTTCAAAAACCGACTTCAAACGCTACAAAGTATAAAAATAATTTTTGTTTGTGAACCCCATGACCTTCTAAAGGTCATTGTTTGTACACGTATGTTGAAGTTGGGTGAGCGTTGCACGTCGGTTTCGTCGTTTCTTCTTATGCCCGCCCGACTTCAACATACGTATACAAACAATGACCTTTAGAAGGTCATTATGTACAAACAAAAATTATTTTTATACTTTGTAGTGGCGCGGCGTTTGAAATCGGTTTTTTTGAAAAGAATTTTTATTTTAAGCTTTTTAGTGTTTTAGATCCATTTATAATCGACAGTTCCTAAATCCCCATGGCTTAGGAGTACGGTATCCTGCAGCACTAGGATTTGCTTGGTACCTACTGTATGAATTATTCATGCTCTGCTCCTTAATCTCCATAGTTATGTGGGCAGTACTCTCCAGCATCAGGACTGAGGAGATGAGACTCGGAGATATATGATAGTATATCTGTATATAGATATGAGAGTTTAGGTGGACAGTACGTTGCAGCATCAGAGCAGAAGAGCTGGGACCTAGAGTTTAATGATACAGTCTATGCTTGATACCCTTAATATGAATTCATAATTAACATTGCCCCAATTCCCATAGTTTAGGTGGGCAGTACCTTGCAGCATCAGAGCTGAAGAGCTGGGACCTGGAGTTTGATGACACAGTCTATGCTTGATACCCTTAATATGAATTCATAATGAACATTGCCCCAATTCCCATAGTTTAGGTGGGCAGTACCTTGCAGCATCGGAGCTGAAGAGCTGCGACCTGGAGTTCGATGACACAGTCTATGCTTGATACCTTTAATATGAATTCATAATGAACATTGCCTCAATCTTCATAGTTTAGGTGGGCAATACCCCTGCAGCATCAGGATTGAGACGTTGAAGAAAAAAATGTTTATGGGACCACCTCGCGAGCTTCCTCTGTCGATAAAAAAAAATCACGCAAATCGGTTCAGAAATCTCGGAGTAATCGTGTACATACATACAAAAAAATAAAAATACCTACGCGCCGAATTGAGAACCTCCTCCTTTTTGGAAGTCGGTTAAAAATTGTAGAACTGACTCGACATTTTTTGGGAATCGCACCCGTTAACTGCTTACACAGCGTACCACCTCCCCGTCAATGCCGAAATACTGCACGTAGGTATGTATTTCTGAATTCGTTTTTTCAGTTTTAGTGACATTTAATTGTGAAAGAAAAACTATAATATTTTGAAACGATATAACCATATCAATTTTTTGGGTATGAAATGCAGTACAATCAGAATGTAGTCACGATTATTAATATATATAAATAAACAAATATAAGCAGCAGAGATAAAAATCTCTAAAATAATTTAGCTAAGGATATTTTAAAAACAAAATTTTTGAATGACAATATATTTTTGTTAACGTTATTATGTACTTATAGGTATAATAAAAGATAATATAAATGTTAACTTAGAAAGCCACGTGCTCTCAGACTAGGCTAAATTTTATCAGAATACAATACACCATACCTTGTCCTATCCCACATTTAAATCTGTGACGTTAATGGCATTTTTAGACGCGTCAGACGCGTTAATCTAATGTTTATAGATCTTAAGTAACACATTAAAGCAATAAAATATTGTAACTTATGCTTTTACTCTGTCTTAGAATCATTTTATGGGTTCACTTCATATTGCATATAATGTAACCGGTCTCATTCAATAAAGGTAGAATTTCGTCAATTTTCTATATTCAATCTATTTGTAAACTATAGATAGATTTTTCGGCTAATTTTTTTATCAGCGCTTCATAACTATGTGTACTTAGCTGTAATTCGTTAACGCGTGGTCCAATTTCATTCATTCTTTTTTTGTTAGAAAGGAAATACTTTAAAGATTACTGGCTAATCTCTGAAAGGCTGGATCGATTTTGGTGGGACTTTCACTGGCGGATGTTTACATTTTGATCTACCTAAGCATCCGCCAGTGAACTTTTAACAGTTTTTAGCAAGGTATGAATTTAACTTTGACTTTGACTTCTGTCTTCTACAGTTTCGAGTGCCGAGTTCCCAACGATTACCTACTGCTGAACATGTATAAGTCCAACAATATAATATTTTAAGTCATCTAGGCGGGAGAGGATCCAAAATGTTTATCCAACAACAGCTGTTGTCATCCGTTGTTACGTCACTCCATTTTGTTTGTTATCTTACATTGGGTTGAATGTTTTGGCATCTCCTGTACATAGCAGTTATGTCAACATCATCGTCAGACCCAAACAAATGTTTGATTACTCACAAGATTATTCGGATACTAAATTGTTAAGATTGCAGAGTTTAACAACAAAGCAATACAATTTCTGGAATACACTATAAATGACGTGATATCGTCTGAAGAAGACGCTATGTTTATCAGCTTGTATTCGGTATGGTTATTAGGACTCTAGATCAAATCTTAACTTACTCAAATTGTAATTTAAATCATAGATACAAAAAAAACAATTGAAAGGGACTTATCGGTGTAATTTTAATACGTGAGGTAATTATTGGGTTTATGTCCTCTTTCGTCTTATTAAATAGGGTAGCATAAATCTAAATAGTATGGTCCTTTGTGTCATGTAATTGAATAGGCAAGCGCACTTTAACTTTGACCAGATCTTTACTATCTATTCACTAAACTTATAAGTTCTACCCATTTATATAAAACAAACATTGATGTATTTTCAATCTCCTTTACATTATTTATATACAAAATATATAGGGTTAAATAACGTGAAAAAGATTTCCCGTTTTGAAAATTTTTTTTCTTCTCTTTTTGGTCGTTCTCTACATTACTGAAAGTCTTGTTTTTAAAAGTCCTGCGTTGCATTGGTGGTTAAGTCTTTCCCTACACTTACTTAAAATTTAATTAGAAATTCACTTTCTTCTACACTTACCATCAAAATCAAGGTATGTGTTTTTAAAGTGAATTTCTAAACTTATCCTATTTTTTATCACACTACTGGTTCATCTACAGGAGCTTAGCGTTGAATCCTGCAGGCATTGCACTCTACCGCCTGTTATGCAGAGAGACTGATTTATTGCAGGGTTATTGAATACACGTGTTCATAATAGATAATGCATCATTGGAAATGTAGTACAGATTTCTATAGCGCGTTATGAGGTGTCTTGTAACTTGGTGATATTATATCAAGATTAAAAAAGGATTAATAAGGATTGAATAATAATAATAATAATAACCGCCCGGTACAATATGTATTTATGTAATGTGTATGTAAGTTTATATATTTTTGTGTATATATGTATGTTATATTATTTCTCTTTGGCTTTTATATGTATTTATTTTGTACACGGACGTGAGAGAAAGATATTTAGACATAACAAGTGTAAATTGAAAATTTAAAAAACCCCCGACATTCGCCATTTAGTGGCGGCGGCCATCTTGAATTTGCAATAGTGCTATTCTACTAGTCAAGCCCTTTCATTTGATACCCATATCAAGGGAGTTGTGAAAAAATATATCATCCGCCATTTTATAGCGGCGGCCATCTTGGACCGATTTTCATCAAACATAGCTAAGAACACTCTCGACTAATTCACCTTTCAAACAAAAAAAACCGCATTCAAATCGGTCCACCCGTTTGAGCGCCACAGGGGAACAGACAGACACACACACACACACACACACAGACACGTCAAACTTATAACACCCCGTCGTTTTTGCGTCGGGGGTTAATAATAATATACATACATACTAAGCAGATTATTGCACTTTACTACTCTTCATTGGTCAGCATCTAGTAATGCTGCAGTTTGTGTAGAAGACTCTTAGTATTTGTTTTGAATAAAATTAATGCATTACATAGTATAACTACTATACGAGTCATCTGCATTGCATTAATTGGTCGTTGACCTTACTATATTACTAATCATGATTATCATAATTTATAATTATGTTTATTAATAACAAATTATTATTGTCGTTATTAATATTATGAACTTATTAATATTAATATATCAGTGTCAGATTTCATCTAACTTGTTATAATTGATTTTTGTTACTGAAAATTTAACTATTTTAGTTTATATGTGTATCCTGTTATTAGTACCGAAATAGTAGTTGTTTAATTTCTGAGTACATGTACTTAATGTGTAAAATGGTTTAGCATATATTTTGATAAACTGCCAAACGTAGGTTGTTTTCATGAAAAAAATTAATGTATCCTAAAGAGCGCCATACATTTAGCCACAAATATAGAGATAAAAGCTGTGATAGCCTAGTGGTTAGGATGACCGACTTCTAATCGGAGGTCGTGGGTTCGATCCCGGGCACGCACCTCTAACTTTTCGGAGTTATGTGCGTTTTAAGTATTTAAATATCACTTGCTTTAACGGTGAAGGAAAACATCGTGAGGAAACCTGCATGCCTGAGAGTTCTCCATAACGTTCTCAAAGGTGTGTGAAGTCTGCTAATCTGCTTGGCCCAGCGTGGTAGACTATGGCCAAACCCCTTCTCACTCTGAGAGGAGACCCGTGCTCTGTAGTGAGCCGGCAATGGGTTGATCATGATGATGATGATGATGATGATGATGATGATGATGATGATAGAGATATTCGTAATAATAGCATTCATATCACACACACACACACACGCATGCGCACTTTCTTTGTAGCATAGTTGTTTTAGCTTATATTACTATAATTATTGTAATCTATGTGGCCCTATTAGAGGTACAATCTAAAGTAAGCGTACTTAATTGTAACTTAAACGCTGTTCATTACAAATAAATAAATAAAAGTAAAGATACTCTTACAAATATATCTAATTCCTAAAAGTACATACTTAATATAAACTATATCAAACTCAAGAATCGCAAAATAAGACATGTTGTAGACGTAATAAACTGAGCAATTAGCATGTTTTATGTGTCTCCTTGCCCTATATCAAACTGATCATTATAATTATATTTGTGTGTATACATGTGTAGTACAAGTCGCGAACAGCCTCCCCGTTATCGCAACGTTGGTTAATATTCAAATTGTAATGACGGTGATAAACTAAAAACTGGTTCACCTTTATGTATTACAACCAAAGTTCATTGCGTTATAATTATTTCCTAAATGTGTTTAATGGCAATTTATTATCGAGTACTTACATATATTACACATAAATTATCGGTATCTAATGCGTCTTAGTGTGTAAAGGCCGCTATACGCTCGTACGCGAATCGCGGCAGTGAAATGTGCTCGCAATTCGCGTGCGATCGCTGTGCGACAAATCTTTCTCTACACTCGGAAACTTTTCGCAATCTACAAATACGTATAGCAACCTCTTTGCCGTAGACACCAAAACCGCAACAGGTCGGGGTGCGCCACAAACACGAAGCCGTGAAAATATTCTACTATTGTTGTTTCAACTTTTTAATGCGTTAGCCGACTCGCCGAGTCGCCGCGCGAATGTAGAGCGGGCTCAATAAAATTGGTCTATTCTGAATGTTTCCTCGGGCTACCAATATGGAAAACCACATTTTAATAGATTTTGTTATTTAGTTTTGGTAACCTTCAATTGTTTAAAACTTAATTGTTTAAATTGCATCTACCCGCATACACAGTCATAATATACAAAGATTTATTAATTTGATCAAGAAAAATTGATTAATTTGTATAAAGCGACCACTGGATAGACAATAACAAAATTAACTTGCATAAACGTTGCTTATATAAATAACAGCTTCATCCACTAAAGAGATTAGAAGAATAATAAATTAACCCTCGCACTGATACATTTTTCCGAGTAAAGATGACAATATGACGGTCAAAGTCCAAGGAGAGCAAGAAGGTAAAAAGTTACCTAAGCAATGTATTTTCCTCAGTTATGGATGACTTTATGTATGTTTATTGTATGTACTTATGTATATACTACATACTTAACCAGATATGGATCACAGAAAAAAACCAAGGATCCATAGCATTCATTATCTATGTGCTGCTATCAATATTTGTACCGGTCTTTCCATTTCGAAAGTTGTTCCAAGCCCCGATTGAGTGACCAAAACAAAAACCCGACCACTATCGCGCCGGGGTCGGTGACCAGGTGACATTTGACATGCGAATGTCAAGGCGCATGTCTGTCCGTACGCGTCATCTCACGAACACATTGAGAATTCCACGCATCTTCGCTTAGGTCGGTTGCATACATCAAGCTTTTCGATTCAATACTTGCTATAACGCAGAGCCAACTAAAATTGAGTCAGCTAAGAGGATGCAATATATTTTTTTAATATATTTTAATTTTTTTTTCTGTCAAGTTGTGAACTACGAATAACTTCAAAATAAGCTTGTGGAAAACATGATAGTTTTATTGTCTACTGTAATAACATTTTAGTAGCTGAAAACGGTGCAATTAATGTCAAAAATTCTTGATAATATATTATTTTTCTGTATCAAAATATTTACTTAAAAATAAAGGAGGAAAAGATAAAAGGGTACAGGTAAAGATAATATGAAATTAATTTATAAAAAAAACAGTGTGAAGTAAACAGGTATGTATATTTGTATTTCGTAGCTTTAGCGGAGCTTGTTTTGTAGAGCTTAACCTTTAACATAGTGAGTCAAAATGTACCTTTGCAATAACATTAATTCATCATCGACATAAAATAAACCGTACCGCGTTCGCGTACATAATAAAGGCATACTACCTACTTTATGTACTAGCGAGTGGTTGTACTTGTAAATCACGTATGTATATAATGTATGTAGCTGTCGAACTGCAAATGTCACAGCGATTTCCGGGTTTACGTTTACGCCCGTAGGCCGAAGATATGCAAGGGCAAAAACAAGAGCAAAACAACAAAAAAGGTCATAATCTACTATATAAAAATAAGTCGGGTTTTCCTTCCTGACGCTATAACCCCAGAACGCACGAACCGATTTCCACGGTTTTGCATTCGTTGGAAAGGTCTCGGGCTCCGTGAGGTTTATAGCAAATAAAAATACGCGAACGAAGTCGCGGGGGTCAGCTAGTGTTTATTAAACATCATTCTCGTCACAATTTTTCCGTCTCTTTAATACAGATACATTTACCGCCATTTTAGTAAGTTGTATCGTAATTCTTACCTCTTTTTATTCATACCAATATTGCACTGCATTACCCGTTTCCCGTATTTTTTTTGGGTATTTCGTTCGTTTCAACCAATGGACGTCCACTGCTGGACATAGGTCTCTTGCAAGGATCGCCACAGCACACGATCTTGTGCCGCCTGATTCCAGCGGCTGCCAGCGACTCGCTTGAGATCGTCTGTCCAACGAGTGGGGGGTCTACCTGCGCTTCGTTTACTGGTGCGAGGTCGCCATTCAAGCACCTTGGGACCCCAACGTCCATCGGTTCTTCGAGCAATGTGCCCCGCCCATTGCCACTTCAGCTTCGCGACTCGATGAGCTATGTCGGTAACTCTGGTTCTCCTGCGGATCTCCTCATTTCTGATTTGATCCCGCAGGGATACTCCGAGCATAGCTCTCTCCATCGCCCGCTGAGTGACCCTGAGCCTTCTTATGAGGCCCATTGTCAGCGACCATGTCTCAGATCCATAAGTCATCACTGGCAACACGCACTGTTCGAATACTTTCGTCTTCAGACACTGAGGGATATTGGACGAAAAGACATCTCGAAGTTTCCCGAACGCTGCCCAGCCGAGTTGGATTCGGCGATTGATCTCTTTCTCAAAATTGGACCTACCTAGCTGGATCGTGTGTCCTAGGTATATGTACTCGTCTACAATTTCGAGTGCAGAGTTCTCAACGATTACCGGGTGGAGCGGAACATGAGCGTTAGACATGATCTTCGTCTTACTCATGTTCATTTTTAGGCCCACCTGTTGAGAAACTCTGCTGAGATCGTTGAGCATTGTATTGAGGTCTCCCAGAGTCTCTGCCATCACGACTATATCATCGGCAAACCGTAGGTGAGTGATGTACTCGCCGTTTATGTTGATGCCAAGTCCGTTCCAGTCCAGAAGCTTAAAGACGTCTTCCAATGCAGCGGTAAATAGCTTCGGGGAGATAACATCTCCCTGACGCACTCCTCGCTGTAATTGGATTGGCCTTGTATTCTGGTCCTGTATACGGACTGACATAGTGGCGTTTTCGTACAAACACTTCAGCGCTTGGATGTACCGATAGTCGATCCGGCATCTCTGTAGTGATCTCAATACAGCCCAAGTTTCCACCGAATCAAAGGCTTTCTCATAGTCCACAAACGCTAAGCAAAGTGGCCGGTTATACTCTTCGGTCTTCTGTATAACCTGCCGCAGCGTATGGATGTGGTCTATGGTGCTGAAGCCTTTTCGGAACCCGGCCTGTTCGGGAGGCTGGAAGTCGTCGAACCTACGAGCGAGACGATTCGTAATGACTCTCGAGAACAACTTATAGACATGGCTCAGCAGCGAGATGGATCTATAATTCTTCAGCAGGGTATTATCGCCCTTTTTGAAGAAAAGAACCACCACGCCTCTGTGCCATGCCTCTGGCGTTATGCCCTGGTCGATGACGGAATTGAACAGTCGCTGAAAGACTTTAAGGACCGGTTTTCCACCTGCTTTCAGGAGTTCTGCTGTGATTCCGTCATCACCTGGCGCCTTGTTGTCCTTAAGTTGTTTGAGAGCCATACTAATCTCGTATAGGCTGACGTCCGGGATATCTTCGGTATAGTGTCGGGTCAATTTGGCTCTGGGATCTTTAGCCAAATCTTCAACAGGCTTCTGTGTTGACGTGTACAGCTGTCCGTAGAACTTCTCAACCTCTCTCAAAATCTCAGGTTTAGACGAAATGAGACTACCGCTGTCGGTCTTCAGTCGCGTCAGCTGGCTTTGACCGATAGACAGATCTCTCGCGAACACCTTTGAGCCTTTGTTCCGCTCAATGGTTTCTTTGATACGCTCGGTGTTAAAATATCGCAGATCGCGTTTCTGTGATTTAGAGATCTGTCTATTAATCCGCCGATAAGCAAAGGCGTCTCCTGAAGACTGCAGTCTCATTTCATCTCTCTGTTCCATGAGATTGAGAGTATGGTCTGAGAATTTTTAAAGAACCTAGACCCGACCGAATGGACAGTTTCCACCAGCCTGTTGTTCAGTTCGTCCACAGAATCGCAATCTGCCAGGCAAGCGAATCGGTTTTGCAATTCGAGTTGGAAGCTCTCGGGGTTCTGGATATGGGCGCGAGAAGGTCGGAGCGTTGACTTCATCAGTCTGGCCCTTTCGAGCTTTATGTTCAGATTCAATGTGCCTCGTACCATACGGTGATCGCTGCCGGTTTTTACCCTATTGATCACAGAGACATCATTGAATACATGCCGCTTGGTAGACATGATGAAGTCGATCTCATTTCTCGTAGAACCGTCGGGGCTCATCCAGGTCCACTTCCTGTGTGGCCGCTTTTCGAAGAAAGAGTTCATCATAAAGAGGCCCTCTTTCTCCATGAAGTCGGCCAACATTTGGCCCCTATGGTTCCGTCGCCCATAGCCAAATTGTCCCACTTTCAACTCTACACCGCTTCGCTTACCCAGCCTTGCGTTGAAATCCCCCATCACAACACTGTAGTAGGTATTAGAGGCATGCATGGCTTTTGATATGTCCTCATACATGACCTCTACTTCCTCGTCGGTATGTGTCGATGTCGGTGCGTAGACCTGTATGACCTTCAGCGAATACCGTTTGGTTATTCTGAGTATAAGGTACGCTACCCTGCTCGACACACTCTCGACTTGCACAATGTTGTTAACGAGGGACCTGTGGACGAGAAACCCGACACCACCCTGGGATTTTTGATCGCCCTCCCGGTAGTAAAGCAAGTTGCCGGATTTAAGGGTTATCGAGTCCTCCCCCTCTCTTCGGACTTCAGATAACCCTATGACACCCCAATTCAACTTGCTCACTGCTTCTTCCAGCTCGATGATCTTTTCGTCGGTCCTCAAAGTGCGTGCGTTATATGTTGCCAGGTCCAGTCGTCGGGGTTGGCAGCGGAATCTCTTCCGGAGATTCTTGACACCCCCTGCCCCGCCGTTACCGTAACCGCTGCCAGAGCTAGGAATAGCGGGGCCGCCGGGGACTAGGGGCTGTGGCTTTATTGTACAATCCATACAAAGGGTTATGCCCTTAATCGCCACGCTGGGCAGGCGGGTTGGCGATCGCAGGGCTAGACTATTGTACCGATGTCGCTGCTGCCCGACATCGGCCCTTGCCATTTTGTAGTCTAGCCGATATGAAATGGTTATACCGCCATTTGTCGGTCGTCAGAGCCTCGTCTGTTGATTAGCAGGGGGCACCACGTGCAGGTGAGGTTGACAATTGGAGTGCTGAGATGGAGGTGCACTCCCTTACCCCCCTATTACAGTATAATAAATACCTTTGGGTATTTATTATACTGTAATATTAAACGCACCACGGACCCTTAGCGCTATTTGCGTCACATGTACGTAGTAAATATAATTTTTCACCATTTTTCAAAGTTCCACCCCTATAATAATACTTATATTATCGTAGTATGAAGTTAGATAAAAATCGCACTTCTGTAGCAGATAAAACTTCTACTAATTTTCATACTACTTTTATCGGGACAGATCCTTTTCTATGATCTGATCAAACTGTATATAATATTATGACGTTAGTAAATATTTCTTGTTTATATATTTCTGCTCTCAGTTGCTTGACTCGAGTAAATTATTATCATTTATTGATTCTTATTAATACATTGTTGCTATCGTTTATTATTTCTACGTGAAACACGCTCACCTTGGTTTTTCTCGGCCTTTGACATTATTTTCTTTTTTATATCTATTGAATAGTAAATATTTTTCCTTAAAAACGATTACTTATAGAATCGAAGGTAAGATTTTATTTCAATTAAATTCATGCTACTAAACAGATTTAATGGAAAGAATATAAGGTTTTCTATTTGTTTTGGTACCTTAATTGTCGTGATTTTATGAATTCTTTATACAAAGATGTAATATGTAAATTGTAATTTATTATCTAATATCTTACTATTCTTTATTAGTATCATTACTTTTATAAAACATGAATATAATATCATTAATCTATAGTAGTTAATACATACAAAAATCGCAGCGTTGTATGGTTAGTAATTTAGCATAGTTTTATGACAAGGATGGTGACAAGGATAGGTACGATAGGTAGGACAGTAAAAAAAAGACCTACATAATTACGTTATTTTGAGTAGGAGGCAAGTAGGAGGTAAAAAAATAAGCTGTGGTGACAAAAGGACAGACACATAATAATTATATCTGATGTTATAAAAGTTCAGGTTTTTTCCTTTAGTCATAATATTTATATTATGTATATTAGTAGGGACGTAATCAGCTCTACTTATATTATATGTACATATAACATGTACATATAATATACTCATATTATATGTACATGCGAAAGGTGTTGGTTTGTTCTTCAAATACACCGCAACAGGGCTGCGGATCAACGTGACTCTTTGATGGGTATAGTTGGGAACCCGGACATAAGTTACTTTTTATCCCGGAAAAATAAAAATGTCCCGCGTGGTAGCGTGCTATTTTTCATACTTCTATCCTTTAATCAGGCCGCAACAGAGCTAAATATCGACATGAATTTTTACGTGGCTACCCATACTCTATTCCACATAGGTACTGTTTATTCCGGGATAAAATATAATAAAATATCCCGGTTCACGTGGGATTTTAATCTTTACTCGGACGGGATTTTAAAATCTTACTTAACCAGACGGAGTCACTGTACTATAGTAAAAAATAAAGTTAAAAACATTTTCTGTACAATGTTTACCTACACATAATTAAGTGACACATGTTTTCTTGCGAGGGTCAATAAGCCGGGTCACGAAAATCCATTGAGTCATGAGAAACGAATGCTGTTAAGTGCTAACTTTGACTAAAAGGGTAAATCAACAATTTTTATTTTTCTGCGCGGTTGGAATTATCACGAAAGGTGTTCCGTAGATAACGCACTCTACTACAATTTTTTTAAATTTCCATCTTACCTGAAGGGGTTGCCATTCTGTCGTGTCCATTTCTTTTAGATTGTACCATATTCGAGCAAATAAAAACTTATTGTATACAGCTCGAGCCACAAGAAGTCACTGGACACAAGCGGCACAAGAATGTGTTGTGTGGAAATTCCTACAGGAGATCTATTTATTATTATAAGCACAATTATACGAGTATGTTGACAAGTGTAGGTCTAACAATAGAAACGAAGACAACCGTATACCGTCCTCAGAGATTCTTGCTATTGCTTCTAGCCTGGAAGCATTTTCCAAATAGACACAAAATAGTTTTCTTATTAACATTCAATAAACAGGCCTCTTGATTAAAAGACTAATCGTCGTTCAGACAACGACGATTAGTTTAGACGTTTCCCGATGCGAGGTCGCCACTCGAGCACCTCGGGACCCCAACGTCTATTATTAGGTCCTTCGCGCCGGATCTGCTGCATACCTTAAGGATCACATCACGCGAAACCCTAAAGTAGAAACCGAAATCGCCATGTTGAAATCCTACACGCTGTTCGTATTTGGAACGTTAGTTGGCGCGTGTCATGCGCACGTGGGACGCGACATTTGCCCTGCGCGCCGTGACGTCACACTGTGAATCACTGAGCTCATTCGCCGTGGGTTCAGAGTTAACTCACTGAAATTTTAAGGGGCAGCGTCAAGTCACGCGTGAGGTAGTTTAAGTACGTTAACGATAAATAAATTGATCACCCAAAACAAGCGATAATCTTCCGAATTCAACATATGTACGCTTAACAGTCCATATCTTGAAAACTACTGAATCGATTTTGATGAAACTTGCACTGTTCCCTAAGTTGTAGTAATTGTACCTATGTCAGTAAATATGAATGGTCACAATCAGATTGATAGTTTCGGAGAAATTCTTGGACAAACATAACACACCTATAAAGTTTTGTATATTTGTTTGGAAGCGCTTATAGATTATCATATGTGAATATTTTGCAGATTCAATAATATTACATACATACTGTCGAACTCATAACCTCCTTATTTTGAAGTCGGTTAAAAAAGCCACTTTGCGTTACACAAGTCTTCAACTTTAAAACATTAAACACTTTGTGTTATACATTCAAGTTCCTTAACTTTTAAACCTTTGACCTCCTTATCCACAGAGATACGAATATCAATATGTGGGTTCATCATCATGATCAACCCATTACCGGCTCACCACAGAGCACGGGTCTCCTCTCAGAGTTAGAAGGGTTTTGGCCATAGTCCACCGCGCTGGCCAAGCGGATTGGCAGACTTCACACACCTTTGAGAACGTTATGGAGAACTCTCAGGCATGCAGGTTTCCTCACGATGTTTTCCTTCACCGTTAAAGCAAGTGATATTTAAATACTTAAAACGCACATAACTCTGAAAAGTTAGAGGTGCGTGCCCCGGGATCGAACCCACGACCTCCGATTAGAAATCGGTCGTCCTAACCACTAGGCTATCACAGCTTACTTATATGTGGGTTACTTTATACTTAAACCACCAGATATAGGTATATGGAGGAATAACATGTATCGCTTCACTATTGTGCGAGTATATTGTCAAAGTTAGGTTACTCATGGTTTTTGCCAAGTTCTTGTAGTGTCAATTCGAATGCAAGGCATATCGAATGCATCGTGAAGGCGACGGTAAGGTAACCGTGTGACAGCGACTCGAGTCCGATGCGTGGGCGCCCTAAGCTCATTACGACAGACATGGACCCAGCCTAGACATGACGTAAAGAGGCGGTGATAGCGGGGATCGAACTTCGTCCTCCATTTCAGGGGGACCAAGTTCGATCCCCGGCACACACCTCATCTTTTCGGAGTTAAGTTCGTTTCAAGCTATTAAAATATATCATTTGCTTTACGTGAAGGAAAACATCGTGAGAAAACCTGCACACCTGATAGTTCTCCATATTGTTCACAAAGGCATGTGAAGTCTACTAATTTGTATCTGGCAAGCGTGGTGGAACTACGGCCTAAACCCTTCTTATTTTGACAGCAGACCTGCGCCCTGTAGTGGGCTGGTAATGAGTTGATAATGATGATGATGAGACATGACGCTAGCTCTATGACGCGTAGGTATACCGGGGCATTTCTCTAACTATACT
This sequence comes from Melanargia galathea, assembly GCA_920104075.1. Lineage (NCBI taxonomy): Eukaryota > Metazoa > Arthropoda > Insecta > Lepidoptera > Nymphalidae > Melanargia > Melanargia galathea. The sequence continues at coordinate 16,230,789 of OV049871.1, read as the reverse complement.
ATATTGTTATACATTGCTTAGTATAAAGTAAAATAAAATACGCGAACGAAAGTTAGTTTCTTGTATGTGTATATTTATAGTTTTAAATTAAAAATGTTAAAAGTTAAACTTTCGATATCTGTCCCTTTCCCATTAACCCGGCCGTGACCTTGTCAAAACGTGAAAGCATAACCAGATTCAGCCTCATAAATACGTAATCGTTACAATTTTACATCTTATACATATGTAAGTGTTAGATTTTAAGAAAAGTAGGATACGGGATTTTAAAAATCCCTCCTTAGTTTCTAGGGCTCTCAAGGAAAAGTTATAACATATATATTTCTTCCAAATTTCAAACCCGTGGGTACACTGGATAAGTCTGTGCATTGTCTGTCAAGTAATATTTCAGGTCAGTCAAGTAATATTTTTAGATATAGATGGAAATGTGACGAAGATCAACTAAGTTAGAAGATATAATTCAGATTTCACTAAAAGGTTCTTCTTCTTTTTTGTTACACTCTTTCTTGGCAAAGCGGTCGTGGTCATCCAGAAGTTACGTCTTTAAGGGCAGATGTTATTTGCCTCACGAGTGTTCACCAAAATGTTATTTAATTTATTCAAAGCTCCATTAACCGAGTTAAACCCACAAATGCGCAAATCGCAAACAGCACTTTAGTCGTAATAATCCATAGGATATATGGCAGCAGCGTTAGTTTGCAGCCTGCAGGCGCCCGTGAGCGTAAGTTTACGGTTTAATAAAACGTCTAAGAGATGGTGCTGTCTCGGCTGAATGCTAAATAGCTAATGAGGATGAGTTAAAGCCAGATGTAGATCGCCATTTCCTTGCCTCATTAAAGTGTTCTGTTAATCTTTAGAAAGTAAAACATTATTTCTCTGAATGATTGAGTAATCGTAATGTTAAAGTTACATCTAACGAAACAAGACGAGACATATTTATTGACCTAAAGGGAATAGATAGCTATTTATGAATGAGAGTGTTGGAATTTCACTATTTTCACTAAGGTGAAATAATATTAGCCGCAGACTATTTAGAACTGGGTTTGTGAACGTGAAGTGGGTTTTTTCCCTTTTCTCAAAAATGTAAGTGTATGTGTAATGTATGTATGTTACATACATACATTATACATACATAGGCAGCTATTTTGGTAATGCTCGCGCTGCAACAAAAGAAAAAAATCGCCGATGAAAATGTAAAAATTCAAACAAAATATAGATAAATAAATAATCTTTGGTTTTAAGCATCCGCTCAACGTTCGTGTCGCTCTTTATTTAGAGACTTTTGATATCTCTATATCTGGCTGTAGGTATAAGACGTGGCTAACAACAGAAGCACTTAACCGCGAGCTAAAGGTCGCATACCACTGACCGTCGGTCTCCAAACCTGACCTTTGATTATCTCGCCGCTAATGGACCCCGCTGCGCGCAGCATCCCACTGGCAAAAGCACAGATACCACTTCAAGTAATTTGTATGCTTGTAATGACTCGGCAGTAATTGTGTAGGTACTGCAGGGCTATGGGTAAAGTTCGCAGTTAGCGTTTTCCGGAAAGACAAGACTGTGCAACAGTTTCATTTTGTTACTACTAATAGTTAATACATCAATTTTAAAGAGCTGTGACAACCCTGATAATAAATAATATTATTAGGTATGGTGGAAAAACATTCGAGCATAATACCTAAATGTTTTGTTTGAAACTAGCTGACCCGACTATCCAAATATGGTCTTGGGCTCATTAAAAAATCCTTCAATTTTCAGTTTTTCCTTCGATTTTTTTTATTTTTATTTGATCCTTTTAAAATATCGATGTACATAATATTATACAAATCTACTGAAAGGAGTTATTTATAGTTGATTTCGCGTGGGCATTGTTTTTGTTAAATAAGTTTTATTAAGTACATACTGTGCATTAGATCTCTCCCAATGCCCTATTGACGTCATTAATTTTATTTTGTTGGGCAATTTGATTTACTATATATTTTTATATATTTATTGTATACGTCAGTTCCTATAGATTGACATTAAAGTTTATATTACAAGCTTAGGATATCCTTATTATATGGTCTCCGATTGAACGTGAGACATAGATATTCTTAAGATATCCGGACTTACAAAATATGGCGTACTTATTTATTTACTTATTTTATTTATATAACTTGCCTTGTGACAACCTTCTTAGATATATTTAACATCCCCTAGCAAGAAGTTGCGATACTGACCGGTGAAACAGAGGTCGACTTTGCCTCATACTCGTATTGGAGGCTTTGATACGTCGTTAACATTCCTAAAATATAATAAAATAATTAATTAACACAAGGTACATATTTATTGATTCGAGAGTGTACCAAATAATCTTTCGATTTAACGTAGAAGTTTAAGGTAGGTAGACATATTATTCAAAAAATATTTTGCAAATTTTTTAAGATACGAGTAGATCTGGAATGCCTAACGCACTTTGACCATTAGGTCAAAGTGCGTTAGGCATTCCTGCACATATTAATGTGCAGGCAAAATCACTGAGCCAACATGTATAGCAACTTTGCGTATATATTTGCCGTTGGTGAACAAATGTAGAGTGAACAATACGGTATCATTTTTTTCTTTCTTTTTTCTCTCTGAGCAGGTTTTTGTGCTTAGACATTTTCGTCTATTTTGCGTTAAATACCTCTCGCCGCCATAGTCAAGCAAAACCTAGACCCAGGTCACCTAAGACTATCTGGAGTGAAACTTGGATTCGCTGGTAGATCTCACAAATTAGCCCTTCACTTCAATCTCACTTGATGGTAAGTGATGATGCAGTCTAAGATGGAAGCGGGCTAACTTGGAAGAGGTATGCATACCCCGGATCAGTTTCTACACGGTATCGTACCGGAACGCTAAATCGCTTGGTGCCTTTTGCACGGCTTTGCCGGTAGGGTGGTAACCAGCCACGGCTGAAGCCTCCCACCAGACCAGACTAGAGACAATTTAGGAATTATAAAATCTCAAATTGCCCTTGCCGGCATCGAACCCGGGACCTCCCACTTATAAGACAGCACAGCACTCACTACTGCGCCAGGGAGGTCGTCAAGAAGTTTGCGCAGAGGACTGTTGGTGTGGTAACACTTATACCTATATTGAACTGGCGAACAGTGCCCTGTTACTTCCCACCTTCCTGAGTTTACTTCTGCACAAGCGCAGCAGTTAGAATGTTTGTCATTCAGATCAGGGAAAGTTTGCTTAGTCGTCTGCCTTTGATTACTAAATATTCCATATCCTATACCTAAACGGTAACTTATTTTCGCCTGACTCACTATCCATAGAGGGCTATACCATATTATTATTGCGAACACTTTTATTTTGGTATTTTGTTTTATATGTTCATTAACCTTTAAAACTATTGCGTATTTTATCCGTATAAAAAAGTTTAGGCACATTCTATAAAAGTGATCTCGTAAGTACCCCAAATTAGCATGTTTTAATTGCATAAACGTAATATTAGTATATCGCTTATAGTTCAGGAAACGGTCGACTGCGACCGGATTCTTAACCTTTATAATAATTTAATTATCAAATTGAATCTATCAAAGGAAACGAATAATTACAGGCGTTTCTAATAGACCGACGATGTAACGAATCGATAAATGTGGACTCATACATATGGTGTGGCATTTGTTTTAAGGTACTTAAGTAAATAAAAACATATTGTATAGACGGTTTGGCAGCTATTTAGCTGTGTCTACGCCTGGCGAGCCAAACACGAGCGTGTGGACTTACAAAGAGCCTTCAACAAACACTGTTCTCGAACATCCCTCGATCGTAGGTCCCCAGTACACTCGCCACTTGCAACGAGCGACTGCTACACAATACCCGCAACAGCTATTTATTCATCGCCTTATTTTTTTATAGTCCATATTTTTTCGATCCATCATCTGATGATTTTAATTTTTAACCGACTTCAAAAAAAGGAGGTTCTGTATTCGACCCGTATGTATGTATGTATGTATGTATGTATGTAAGTATGTTCGCGATTATCTCCGCAACTAATGAACCGATTTTGATGATTGTTTCACTATCGTTATCTACAGACTTTCAAGAAGGTTTCAAGAAGGTTTTAGTATATAACACATCGAGTTATCATTCTTACGTACGAAGTTAGGTATAAGCATAAATGTACACATATGTCACTAATATGTTCTCTGAGATTGCCAGACCTATTGCTGAAGTCTGATATAGCTATTCTGTCCAAAGACTTCACTCTGCTACGCCTACGTAACATTGACCTTTTGCAAAAAGTTTTGGGCCGAAGTCAGTACAGTTGCATATAGAGTGATTCCTTGGAGTTTGTGCATGGTTACGTGTATTTCCATTCTATACAAAGCCAAACCGCAAGGGTGTGAAACTAGTCGCGTATAGATTGTAAATTACGGTCGATCCAAATTATACAAGAGTTTTACGCATACAAACTAATCTTGTATAGATCAGAAGTTAGGTTAGGTTGGGTTAGAACATAATAAAACCACTCACCTATAGTATGACACATAAAATGTATATGTCACAGGATATTTAATAATAATTAATAATATATAGGTCATAATCTATTTTACATAGTTCTCATTTATATTATTATTATTATTACCTAATATAAAGAAAACAAATCACTAAAAAGCATAAAATAATTTTTTTCAAAGAAAAATGAACCGACTTCAAACGAATCGAACTAAAAAGTTTAAAATAATTTTTTATTCATTTATATTGACGATTAAACTACCTAACTCAAATGATATATAATTTTTTGAAGTCGGCGCCAAACCACATTCAATTCGTGTAAGTAAAATCAGAATATCCACTTTTGAATGCGAGCGCGGTGAACCTAGTCGTGGAGGGTGAGTCTGGGACCCGGGGGGCACATTTTCGACTTGAAGTGAACTTGAAGTCATTTGGCGCCGACTTCAAAAAATTATATATCATTTGAGTTAGGTAGTTTAATCGTCAATCTAAATGAATAAAAAATTATTTTAAACTTTTTAGCTCGATTCGTTTGAAGTCGGTTCATTTTTCTTTGAAAAAAATTATTCAATCCTTTGGTCCTCTTCCATGATGATCGTGATAATGTCCTAAAAGACATCTACAAGCATAGGTAGGGTAGAGCGGGGCTAGTTGAGCATAGGGGCAAGTTGGGCAGTCGAAATATCTCAGAAACTAAACACTGCACACTAAAACATCAAATTATGGAAAGGAGCAGTCGCGAGAGGGGAAGTCATTGCGCGACCGCTCGTGACGACCTGTCATTCGAGTGAAGTACATGCACACTTTGATTATTTTGCGACCAAAAAGTAAAAAAAATGTATATAGGAATATTTCTTCTGTACGAGTCAAATATTATCCGTTTTCAATTAAGTAAGAGTTAAATTTTCATAAATTTAGTATACTTTTGGTATCTATAAAGTTATTGGAATATAATTTAATAGTTTTTTGACAACCTCACTTTTGTTTCAAATTTTTGGGTTGGGGTTAGTTGAGCAATAGTTGATTACTTTGAATTTGACTCTATGATTTAGAAGAAAAGTACTTAATATATTTATTTTATTTTATTTTAGGATGCGGATTTATAAAAAAAAAACTTTTAGAGGTTCTTACACCACTCAACAGTTCAATGATGCGCAAATGCTGTTAATGAAAGAAAAATATGTGTTGAGTTTTTGTCGATTCTTTTTTTTACGTTTAATTATTAAAATAAAAGAACTTTAATTTCACTGTCATGTCACTAAAAGAGTATAAATAAAAAGTTGACTGTCAAGTAGAAATTTTATTTCATGTCTAGTAAACATTTAAGCCATGGTTTGCCTATGATTTCTAACTGCTCAACTTACCTCACCTATGGGGTACGTTGAGCACCTCTGACTTTCTTCACTTAAACAGCTTTAGCTCTTAAACTCGAAATGTTAGAAATAAAGTTTTAGGGTTACTTTTGGAAAGGGATAAATTATTTACCCATCAATATGCATAACAAGCAATTTGGACTTATAGTTGAGGAGCTATGACCGATATAGTGAAAAATTGCTCAACTAGCCCCGCTCTACCCTACTACTCGGTAGATTCGGTACGAACGCGACGCGACGAAGACCGACATTTGCTAAAATGCGTCGGGCGCATGTCACGCGAGTTTTGTTCGCTACAAACTCTGGTTCGTACTTGGTTCGCCAAATGTAGACGCAGCTTAATAAACTAATCGATTTGCCCTAGCTTCACACCTCAGGTCGTTCCTAGTCGTTTCTATAGATTTAATGAAAATGTGTCAAGTGAGGTACCTGATATGTTACATGATTTTATTTTATTTGACCTTCTCGAGAAATCGGCAAAGAAACCCACTTATTTTGAAAGTTACTTTATACTATTTACAGCGTACTTATTTCCCCTTCTTTAGATATAATAATATACATATAATAGAGCAATGCAATTGATAAAAAAAATACGAGCACCTTAATTTTTTAATTTGTATATTAACACCTAACTAATACTGAATATTTTTGTTGTTTCAGGTAAAACTAAAACAGGACATAATACCATTCTCTACGGTAACTATTATTCTAAAATATATTTGTGGTTTTATCGTCGAAACCCATTTTTTGGCTTCACCATGAGTGGGACCCACGCCCAAAGCAAATGCCAATTTAGAAAACGAAAGAATCGAATCCATGAGTTTTTAGTGGTCAATCATATTAACCGATAAGGCGTACATTCACTTAATCGGAAATCAAGCAGCTATGTCAGAAAGGTCTATAATAGAGGAAAGAGGTTTTGTAATAATTAGAGAAAGTATGTACATAGGTATACTTATCTAAATAGAGGGAAAAGAGTGGCATTATCTACAGAAACGGATATTAATAAGCCAATCGTCACACACACCTAAATGAGTTATATGACCTTTACTTCTAAATTTGATATCGAAACAATAACTTCTCTCAAGGCAGTCATATTCACCTCTGTATCTAATTGATCTGGCAAAAACAAGATACATAAACTATATCCTAATAGGGTCTAATAAATGAGTGCGTAGCCTGAAACGAGTGTTGATGAGCACCGACTCACATACCTATATGAGTTACGAGGTGGGTCAGGTCCACTTTTCTTCCGCCATGCAATCAAGAGGAAGCCGGACTCCAGTTTGACGGGTTTAGTTGCCACTTATATAGAGTACAACTCAGCTCTATATAGCTTCGAATTCCTCTAATTTGTAATAATGACATTCGCTAAGCACGACTCTATAACGCCACAAAGGTTCCGCACCATCTGTTTCACCAAGTAAATTATATCTATAATATAATAAAACTGTAACAGATCCAATTCTGTACATTGAAGATATTTTGAAAATTTTTTTTGGAGGGCACTCTATAATCGATACTGAAGCCAAAACTGCAATTTGTTTCATTTTTGTCTGTCTGTCTGTCTGTCTGTCTGTCTGTCTGTATCTTGGCCGCGCATCACGCCGAAACTACTGAATGGATTCAAATGAAACTTGGTACGATTTGAGTATATACTCCGAGGTAGGTTATAGGATACTTTTTATCCCGAAATTCAGCACGGTTCCCTTGGGAGAGGGGATGAAAGTTAAAACGTGTATTTAGCTGTAATTCATTAACGCGTAGTTCGATTTCACTCATTCTTTTTTTGTTATAAAGGTAGTACTTTATATATTATACTGTAAATATTTCAAGGTCATAGGTTTTTTAGTTGAGAAATGACAGACATTACAACCGTCAGTATTGGGTTCAAATAACTTGGGACCCGGATCTTTGAACGTACGGCTTATTTTAAACTGGTGTGCGTTTAAATTTATGTTTATCGGTCTGTCTATTTGTTCCAACTAATCTCTGAAACGGCTGGATCGATTTCAATGGAACTTTCAATGGCAGATAGGTGATGTTATAGGGAGTAACTTAGACTACATTTTGTTTAGGTACATAAAAGAATTATGGGATCCGATCATCCTATATAAAACCTATAAACACGCGAACGAAGTCGCGGGGGTCAGCTAGTATTTTATATTTGCATGCAAAAATATGCAATTATATAGTAATTGTATATTTTTATATTTGCTGCTAACTATGGGCCTCATAAGAAAGCTCAGAGTCGCTCAGAGAGCGATGGAGAGAGCTATGCTCGGAGTGTCTCTACGCGATCAAATCAGAAATGAGGAGATCCGTAGAAGAACCAAAGTCACCGACATAGCTCAACGGGTTGCGAAACTGAAGTGGCAATGGGCGGGGCACATAGTTCGGAGAACCGATGGACGTTGGGGTCCCAAGGTGCTGGAGTGGCGACCTCGCACCGGGAAGCGCAGTGTTGGTAGACCCCCCACTAGGTGGACCGACGACATCAAACGAGTCGCAGGGAGCCGCTGGATACAAGCGGCACAAGACCGTGGCAAGTGGAAGTCCCTTCAAGAGACCTATGTCCAGCAGTGGACGTCAATCGGTTGACAACGACGACGACGATATTTGCTGCTTCCTTATGTTTATGCTTATGTTTATTTCTTTTTACACGCTTTATTATTTGATATACTTAAATTACTAGATGATAGTTAATTTCTATTTGGCTGTGACGTCACCCGGGTCACAGCTGAAAATCAGCGCCCTGCATTGTCCGCGCACGCGCACACTGTGGGGCATACGCTGAGCTGTACACCCATTCTGGGTGGTGTCACAGACAAACATTAGATACTTATAACACTGAATATCTAAGTATAATTGTTTGTTTGTGATACTTAAGCCCAGAATAAATTATTTTTCTTTCTTTCTTTCTTTCTAAATATTGCACTGCACTATTCATCCTAATCACTATGGAATGGAAAGCCTAAGGCTAAGCCGTACGTCCCTCAAAGAAACTTAACTTCAATAATTATAAGGTAGATACCTACACCAAAATTGTCTTCTTACAAAAAATATTCTTAAAAATTTTCTCGGTCAAGAATTGGGTGCCCGCAGCGAAACGAAATAAAATTAAAACTATTATTAATTGAATAGTCGCCCTTTGCCCTACAGTGGGCACAAATATACATCGTATGCTAACTAAATTAACACTGCTCAGTTACTTTTAACTAAAATGTTATTGTGCCCACTGATTTTCGAATTCTCCACAACATATTTTGAAGATCGTTAAATGCCAGCACGTTATTTATTAAATTACTCCCTAACTTAAAAACGAGCACAAAAAAAGTGTCTATTGACGTGTAGATAGGTTCCGTATTGTAGCTTACTAGCCCACGACTTTGTCTGCATGGAATTCGTCTTTTTAAAATTTCTTTTCTCGCTTATATTTTCTTTTTCTTTCTTTTCTCTTATATGTTCCGGGATATAAAGTAGCCTGTGTCGGCGACTTTACGATGCAAGCTATAACTGTGCCTTTTTATTAAGATCGTTTCAACGGTTGAGTCGTGCTAAAATTACCGACACTCACTTTTTCGCATCATTATGATTAATAGTAGAATGGTATGGAGAATGGATTCAAACAAACATTTACAAGGGGCAAAGGTTTTTAAATTTTCTATAGCCTACCAGGTCATAACAATAAGAACCAGTAAATAGTTTTTCACACATTCCGATTTGATGGTGGTTACCCGGAGGCAAAGCGTATGGATATTAGCCAGGTGAATTACGCCACTATACACTTTGCCACAGGGTACCCGATCGATGTACATTGAATACATGGTTAATAAGTAAACCTTCTATTTCAATTATTATGATGCTTTGACTACGGCATATTATCAACATAAACGGTAAACCGGAAAGCTTAGCCGGAAGCTTATAGAAGCTTAGCTTGGGCTCCAATCAATTATTTTAGATGCTGTCAATGACATATTAAGACAGTGTTTAATCGTTTGATTAATGATAATTGTATTCTTATATCTCCTACCCTGTACCTACGCTTACTTAAGCTAGGGACAAATCTGGCTGAATGCCTTACAAAATTTAACTTTGTCATAAATTCTGCGCAGATAAAAATGTCACATTGCAGTGAATTTCTGTAATGCCTATTTGTCTGTCTTATTTTTGGAAACGATTTTGATGGAATTTTCACGGGCAGCATAGAAATAAACAAGGTCATAAATAACGTAAGAGAGAGATATTGATACGCATTACTCATATTTTAAAGTTGAAAAGCGCAAATAGAAAGGATATTATAATTTCCTCTATTCCACCACGGGACCCTAAAACATCATGACGTCTCTAACTATTACCTTCAACATCGCAGTTTCGCCGACAACACTCTTCGACCACCAGGTGGTCGCGTGAAAAATAAAATTTATTATTCAAAATATCACGTGAAATATTTCAAGGTATAAAGCTGAGACTACAGGATTCTATAAAAAGTTTCAATAGCTCGATACGCACAAAAATCAACCCCCATGGGAATGAAATATTAATGTATAGATACTTACGGCCTGTTTCACCACCTTCTGATAAGTGTTGGATAACCTAAACGGAAGTTTTGTTACTACTTAGCCCAAATGTCTTACTTTAGTCTTACTTTATGTCAAGTGACAAAAGATGTAGATAGCTATTCGATACTATTAGAAGGTGGTGAAACAGGCCCTTAAACTTTTAAAATAACAATAAAATTATTATTGTTTATACCACATCCTTATAGCCTAGTGGTTAAAACTTTGGCTTCCCTTTCGGGGGACCAAGTTCGATCCCCGGCACGCACTTCTAACTTTTCGAATTTATTAATTGCGTTTTAAGCAATTAAATATCACTTGCTTTAGCGGTGAAGGAAAATGTTGCGAAAAAGCAGCCGAAATATATGAGAGTTCTCCATAATATTCCCGAAATAAGTCTACCGATCCGCACTGGGCTAGCGTGGTGGGCCTTATACCCTTCTCATTCTGAGAGGAGACTCGTGCCTTGTTATAATAAGCCGGCAGTGGAATGATAATGATACCACATCCTTTGTGGTTCAATTCAGGACGTTTTGCAAGAGGATGTAAAGGATTTCCTAGCACATGGTGGATCAAGTTTTAGAAATAACCGACTTAAATGGTGTTCAACCTCGTTGGTGTAAACTTCTCCTTACACCGAGTGACCTCAGTTACCCCGTCGCGTGATAATTGATTGGAAACGACAACATCCAGCCACAATGGTGATAATAATTATTGACATGCAATAATCATTGAATATTTTAATTTAATTCCAACGAGCGCTCAATTGGGCCGTTATAACTGTTTAGAACGTCGCATGAATATTGACCGGCGGTTCATGTTAATTAGATTTTCTTTAATCAACCATTAGGAAAGGGCAACACGTAATCATAATTAGGATTTGTTTTTTTTTTTTTTGAGAATAACTTTGCTATACAAAATTTGCGTTATACAAACTTCAAATAGACTTTTACGTAGAAGTTGTCGTTGTCATCATTAACCGATACATACGGGTCCACTGCTGGACATAAGTTCCTTGTAGGGACTTCCAGACGCCGCAATATAGCGCTGATTGTAATGAGCGGCTCCGTGTGACACGTCTGATGCGGTCCACCTGAGGTGCCAACACTGCGTTTTGATGCGATCGATGATTTTGATTCGATGCGAGTTCCCCATTGTAATACCTTGGGAAGTTGGGACTCCAAAATTAACGGAAATAACTAGCTCACTAATTGTAAGTAGGTCCCATTAGCTGTAGAGCACCGTAGAATCTATGTTACGTTACAGGTTTCACTTCATTACTTTGTATTGATTAAATTACGCACATTGTGTCCTTTCCTTTATCAATTAATCAAATAATCAAATCCAAATCCTCACAAGAGCTTTCAAAACCTGCGTACAGGTCTCGCGCCCTTTAAATCATAATCAACCTCTAAATTCCTAACTGTGATCACGCAATCTTGTTCTCGATCATTTAACATACATGCTCGAAGCTCACACAATATCACGCGTCGATTCAATAAAATAATAAACAAAAAACGTCCACAATGACACCTCAAAGGACCCAAACAGTCCCAAACAAAATGAAAATCAATTCGCTGGGAGGCAGCGCTCAGTCGCTCACTACCTGAAGTTTTTGTACTCCTTGATAACTCGGGTCGGCAGTGCGCTAGCGCAGTTTGCCGCGGCCGCGCGTCTTTACCGCGTGGATTGTTACACCATACGGACTATGTACCATGTGTATTGAGTGTTTTACACTTTGAACCCGCGCGTTCGTCACTTTGTCGTGTCCTTTGACACTCGGTATTCTTCTCGCACTGTCACGTGTTAGTGTTTTGGTTAACGGAACTAAATATAGAACTGCTTTTCATTTATGTCTGCCTAGTACTCGAAAAAAAGTGTGTGTGACTCTGAAGCTTTTGTTGAAAATTGTGAAAAATGACTTTTCAGTTTTCCGAACTCTGAAGCTTTATTTGAAAAGTGACTTTCCCGTTTTTTTTTTTTTCGAAAATGAAATCCGTAATTTGCTTCTAGTGTTTTGGACGGGTAATTAAAGTCTTAAAATTAAAAAGGTTTTAAATGTGGACTGCTTCAAGTTATTAATGTTTCTACAATTACTGAATTTATGCCCTTTACGACTATAAACAAATATACCTAGTTACTTTAGAACTTAATGAATTCAACATTGAATTGATTGATTAAATTTTACAATTCTGAAACTCTAAGTGACATTTTTGAGAGTAGATCTACGCGAAAGCGTATGTTGAACAGTTTTTCTGAAAGTTCTGTGAAGTATTAGTACATAGTAATGTACTTGAAGATGTACATAAAATCGGAGCGATTCTACCAGCAACCGGACAACCAGCCTATTAAGGAGGAGGACAGGTGTTTCTCGGATTACGACGAAGAGTTAGAGGACCGTAAGTTAATGTAGAAATATTTATAATTATATCTACTGTTAATTGTATGAAATAGAATAGATAAGTGTATATATTTTATAGGGACACAATTAAGTAGTCCCATCTCCAACTTGATTAGTTACCTGCAATATATATAATTAAGGTGATTGAAAGATTCCGTAAGAAAGTATTTATTTATACAAATAAACTGTGTATTTATCAAAATATACATAAATACGTGTAGATAGTTAGTATGTCTAACTGGGGAAACGGCTAGCTCAATGCCATATGCTATTTATGCCAGTATTTTAGACAATGAAAAAAGATGACGTAATTGCCACGATTTTCTTTTAATTCATAAATACATATATTTGCAATGAATATTATATGTACATATTGTATATATCATTTATTAGAGCCTATATAAGTATTCTAATAAACAAAATTATATAAATTATGTATATAAATATACGGTTAAATTATCCGGCTCGAAGGACCACTTTATGGGGACGCCAAGAATTTACGTTATTTTATTTATCGATAAAAAGTGGACTGTATTTTGAATTCGAAGCAATGACTATAAGATAGGTGTATAGTGAATTCGTCAAGGGAATAAGGAATATATAGGAAACACAGCACTCACTTGTTTGTCTGGAACGCGTTGTCTCCCGAACTTTCTTCCCCGTGCACGGGTCACGATCCACCACAGTCTATTCTTCACTATGTAGGCGTCTACCATAAGAGTTATGGAAAAAGGGGTCCTGAAATGGCACACTTGTCACTATACGGGAGTTTAACTTTTTAATTAAAATTGTCCATTTGCACCATTGCATTTGCATACGCGCGGACAGTGACTTTCAAGCAAGAAGCGTAAGGTAAAAGAGATTTTTTAAGTTATGTTCGTAACATCGTAATTCTTCGGCTCTGGTCGCTGGTCTTCGTGTTCGCAGCGATTCGCTCCACAATAATATTTTGCTGTGTTCAGGTGGATAGGGATATATGGGTAGGTTAAGGATTACGATTTTAATTCGAATTTGCATAAAAATAAATAACTAAATTTAATATAAATTTCTGGCGTAACCAGATACTTTTGCCTTAATTGGGAGCTTACTGCAGTAGCTATTATTTTTTATGTCACTCTACATAATATTATTTAAGAAATTACTTAAAATCCTATGAAAAATCCGGGCACCAGTTGCGTTACATTTTACAAAATATGATTTTTTGTGAGCGTATTTCACTATATTTTAAGTTTATTGTTATGTTAACTTATTTTTCAGTTTAAATCTAAGCTTCAAAATTTTAAATATCAAGTAGGTAATTTAATGAACATAGAATGTTAAAATGTTGTAAATTTAATAAAAATTCTATATTATTTAGTAATTTTCTTTTCAAGGGACACCCAAACCGACTTCCCATATGTTTTTTGTTAATTCTATTTATTAATTAAAATTTCAAACAAAATAGATATTAATCAGTATGTATTTCAATCAATTGAATTGTTTCATGAAATGCTATGCATGTTTAATTATAGTTAGAACTGCATTTATAATTAGAACTCTAAGCGCGTTGATGTCTTTGGTATGGAGCGAGCTATGAATATCTAAAACTCGAGCCGTTTTTCCTCTGTGACTCGAGTACCATATTTACGTAACCTTACTTAGTAAATATACTTACTTAGTTCTTACTGAATTTTAATTAAAGCAAGTTGTGGAGGTCAAATGGCAGTCGCTTCGTATGGTGAAACGGTAGCAACCCGTCAAAAACGGGTTTAGATTGAATCGTAGGTGAACATCGTGGACTGACGCGATCCTTCTACAGAATATGGTTTAACTGTAACAGTTGACTCTGCAGGGAAAACATTTCAAGTGATTGATCACTTGAATAGTATGCGAAAATAAATCGATATACGTAGGTATGCTAATTTTTAGTGTTGTTATGTATTATACTACGTCGAGACGACATGTTATCCCCGACGCAAAAACGACGGGGTGTAATAAGTTTGACGTATTTGTGTGTGTGTGTATGTGTGTGTGTGTGTGTGTGTGTGTGTGTGTGTGTCTGTCTGTTCCCCCGTAGCGCTCATACGGGTGGACCGATTTGAATGCGGTTTTTTGTTTGAAAGGTGAATTTGTCGGGAGTGTTGTTAGCTATGTTTGATGAAAATTGGTCCAATATGGCCGCCACCACAAAATGGCGGATAACATATTTTTTCACAACCCCCTCAATATGGGTATCAAATGAAAGGGCTTGACTAGTGAATAGCACTATGCAAATTCAATATGGCCGCCACCACAAAATGCCGAATGTCGGGGTTTTTTAAAATTTTAAATTTATACTTGTTTCTGTCAGTGTACATGTGGACCTGCGGGGAGATCTCTAATCTTAGATTAAGGATTGATCTTCTCTAAAGTCTCTAATGTTAGAATTTTGTGTCCCTACATCATGAGCGCACGATGGCCACTCCAAGTGGCTTGAGCCCGCCGTTAAAGGTAAATATCAACTAGCAAGTTGCTTATAGGTCGAAGAAGAAGTGAAATCTGTTTCGATCAAGTGATCACTTGGGTGTATAAAATGCAGGAAAACTGTGTTTTACTGCATGCAAGCTTAGCACGCGACGCGTCGATGTCTCACACCCGGTGCGACGGACGATATGCGGCGCGCTACGCTTTCTTTATTACATTTACATTTTGATATATTATTGCTAAAGTTATTGCTTTGTTGTAAGTAGCTAGTGTTATAATAATTCATTAGTTACTTCTAGTTGTTACCCCTAAAACAGTAATAATAACAAATCACTAGTTTACAGGACATTAAATTGAAAAAACCCCACCACGATCTACAGCGCTCCCTGGTAGCTTATTACATTAGAACTTACAACAATATCTATACATTTGGCAGATGCATAGTCTTTACAGTTTTTTAGAGCGGCACCACTGTATCACACATGTCAGATTAAGGAGTTGGGTTATAGTGACAAAATCCAATCCTGGCTGTTAGCCACAATATCTATTCACTAGTAAGCAGGCTCAGTGCTCATGATTTAGATGATTTAGGTGGGGCAATAGCGCTGCAGAATCAGGTGGAGAAGGTGAAACCTAGGTTAACGGCATATAGTTCCTATCCCTGGTCTGTCCCTGATAGCCACAAATTGCAATATCTATTCACAATCAGCAGATCCTTAGTCGATGGGGCAGTAGCTCTGCAGCATCAGGTTTAGGGTGATGGAAACGAAATCCATCAGCAACTCCATGGGAACCAACAATAATGGGAACAAACAATAGAAGTAATCGAACATGTTAAAAATTAAAAAAAAAAAATTAGCCTAGAATTAATAATGACAATGTTATTTTGCCCATCACTCATTTTTTCCGTTATTTTACATACTACCGTATTATTCTTATAACACAACATACTAAACAACATTCATTATAACAAGACGAGGCACTAAAACTGGTACATAAAAAAAATGTTACATTTTACTTCAGTCACAGAACAAGAACATAAAAAATAAAATAAAAGAAAAGGTAACACTAAGCTTCACAAAATTAAACATTGTCCGTGCCCATGCTTTCACATTTTACCCGTACCCAGGTAACCTTAAGACCTTCAACAATGGGTAACCCTCGACGGCAAAAAGGTATACTTAACGGTGCCAATAATTAAATGCAAACAAAAACCTCTCGGTTAGATCTAAGACTGGTTATTATGGGGAAAAGTCTGTCAGCATGTCAGCTTAGATTGAGGCGAGCCATATTAAGCGTTAGATATTATCCCGTTTTCAACCCCCGACGCAAAAACGGCGGGGTGTTATAAGTTTGACGTGTCTGTGTGTATGTGTGTGTGTCTGTCTGTTCCCCTGTAGCGCTCAAACGGGTGGACCGATTTGAATGCGGTTTTTTTGTTTGAAAGGTGAATTAGTCGAGAGTGTTGTTAGCTATGTTTGATGAAAATCGGTCCAAGATGGCCGCCGCTACAAAATGGCGGATCACGTATTTTTTCACAACGCATTTATTTTTGAATGTAATAATTTTGTTGATCTCGTAACAAAATTATTATAATACCTACTCAAAGGCATTAACAAATTTATCTTAAGCGTTTTGTAAAAAAGTTGCTGTATATTGTAAGTACAAAAACGTCTTTTTTCAGAACTTAAATCTGCTTTAAATATATATTTAATTTTGATCTATCCGTCTGTATTTATAGTAACCACTGCTTCACACTTTATCCAATTTGTTAGTAACTATTTTTTATTTATAGTATTTAGTCTAGACTAAATATTTTATTTAAACAAAACTTAAATAAACAAATAAAAATAAATCTTTTGTTAATTGAATAAGGCAATTACACTTTCACCTAATTTTCTTTCCTATCAAATCATCTCGACACTGCGAGCACCATAGTGCTCTTATATAAAACTCTTACGTGATGCAACTCAATTGTATGTATGTTAATCTAACAATTATGTTACATTATTACATTTCTATAGATACGAAAACTACATAATTACATCCAATTTTAATGTAATAAGTAACACTCATTTTTTGAAGCTCGTTATTATGTATTGTTGTAAAACGTTATAGTCGGGCAGCCCTGGAACAAAATTTTTAGTGATTAATAACAAGCTGAATTTTCGTGAGCAGGTTCGTTTCGACGAGACGAACAACTTTTTTATCTATGAAAATTCTCGATGGAGGTAGCTAATCGAGTGGGGAGGTGTTAAAAATTTCGATTCGCTCGGGTGGGAAATCGTTCCACTAAATTTGTAGGACTATGTAGCCATTTCATTATACAAGTAATTACTAAGCGGCATACAAAAAATCAGCTAGTTATTAATAATGTTTAATCATTTTTATAACCTCATTTTTTGGAAATATTCGGAGTGGAGGACACTGTAGAATATTATTAATAACCAGCAGATTTTTTGTATGCAGCTTAGTAAATACTTGTATAATGAAATGGTCATATAGTCCTACAAATTTAGTGGAACAATTTCCCACCCGAGTGAATCGAAATTTTTAACCCCTCCCCACTCGATTAGCTACCTCCATCGAGAATTTTCATAGATAAAAAAGTTGTTCGTCTCGTCGAAACGAACCTGCTCACGAAAATTCAGCTTGTTATTAATCACTAAAAATTTTGTTCCAGGGCTGCCCGACTATTACCTTCTTTTATCACAAGTATAAATTAAAAATTTAAAAACCCCAACATTCGCCATTTTGTGGTGGCGGCCATTTTGAATTTGCATAGTGCTATTCTACTAGTCAAGCCGTTTCATTTGATACCCATATTGAGGGAGTAAAAAGCTGTGATAGCCTAGTGGTTAGGACGAGCGACTTCTAATCGGAGGTCGTGGGTTCGATCCCGGGCACGCACCTCTAACTTTTCGGAGTTATATGTGCGTTTTAAGTATTTAAATATCACTTGCTTTAACGGTGAAGGAAAACATCGTGAGGAAACCTGCATGCCTGAGAGTTCTCCATAACGTTCTCAAAAAGGTGTGTGAAGTCTGCCAATCCGCTTGGCCAGCGTGGTAGACTATGGCCAAACCCCTTCTCACTCTGAAAGGAGACCCGTGCTCTGTGGTGAGCCGGTAATGGGTTGATCATGATGATTGAGGGAGTTGTGAAATAATATGTAATTCGCCATTTTGTGGCGGCGGCTATCTTGGACTGATTTTTATCACACACACACACACACAAACACGTACAACTTATAACACCCCGTCGTTTTTGCTTCGGGGGTAATTAAATAGCAAGGTTCACACACAGCACAGCCGCTTTGCGATGATTTTCTTTGTGCGGCACAAAAAGAAAATCACTTGTGACATCGCGGTGACTTGACCGAGGCAAACACCGTCTGAAATGCTGATGTCGGAAAAAGCAAAACCTGTGAGGCTGCCGCGCTGAGTGTGGACAGTTTTCTATTGACATATCAGCACATAGAAAATGTCCCCACTCCCACTGCCAAACAAAGTTCTCTACGGTTCACATTATATCTATTGAAGTTTCCTATTTCATAAATGAAGATGCTTACGCGCCAAATCTTATTCCGGCATCAATTCGGTTTTGTATTTAAAATGCTTACAAGTGTAATTCATGAATTAATATACATGTTAACGAACGCTTACGCACGTCAACGTAAGTAAAAGCACGATGCGCATAACAGCTGTAACTACTACTAAAACTACCCAGCTAAATGTGAATCGATACTGATAAATGTGATTTCAGTGTTAGAATAACAAACAGTAATATCATAGATACGTAATATGTAAGTATACTACTTACTAGGGTGTAACTCCAGTCGAGGCTTGCAAAACAAATAATTATGATATCACATTCTAAACTGAATAACGAGGCGAGGTGAGACTAGGTAGAATTTTTTATAAATGTAAAGATGTAGGTACCTCACTGTCTATGTTACAAATCGTAGCTGGTACTGATCCTTTATTTAAGTACTGGAAAGTTAGGAAATATTAAATTAATTTATTTTTAACATACTCGTAACGGTTAAGATGTTTTCTAGTTTAGAAACGGTCTGTGATTTTGTTTTGTAGTATTTTTTCCTTCTAAACTTACGGAGAGCGCTCACGGAGCGGTTTGGAATCGCGCCCGCCGCGGCTGCGGGAGAGAGGTTAGAGAGAGCGCGCTCACGAGCCCGCTTGTTTTTGCGGGAACCGCAGCCGCCGCGGCTGCGGGCGTCGCCCGCCGAGTTGGCGGGCGACGCCCGCAAGACCGGCGGTTATATTTATATATAAAGAGCTGGCGAACAAAATGTTATATTTTTTAATCCGATGGTCTTTGGCTTGCTGAATAAGAATATCAACTTAATTTTACTTAAAACGGCCCGCAACTGTATCAAAATTGCATCCATAGGTCGTGGTTTCGATCATAACGGCATAATTACGATAAAGTTTCGAAAGATTTGAATAATCGAGCACGTTTTCGTTCAAAATGGATTAATTTCCATACTTTGTAAGATGTCAATCAAAATGATTATTTCTTTTTCAGAAGAAAAATTTGTTTTTTTTACTAAGAATTTTTTTTTTAATTAAAAAGTTTATCATTTAAAAACTTTATTCACTAATAAAGTTTTTAAACTAATAAAGTTTTTATGTTGAAATTGGCCTAAACTAACTTACAAATGTCAGACTGACTTACAAATGATAAATTATTGTTGAAAATTAATTAGAATTTTTAGAAATGGTTTACGAATTATTAATTTCATAATTGAAATAGGTTAGAATTAACTGACATTTGATTCATTCAGTGGCGCCGAACCGCCATCTTGAATTATTGGTATAAATACGGGTACTTCGAAGCCATGAATTGAGTCTCCTCCAAAGACTCAACCGACTATTAGATGCTTCAGCGTCTAGGTCGTGATATTTGATTGAGGGCTGCGATAGCAATCACACCCTCATCGAATAAATGCTGCCATTTTGGACTTGGCTGAGTGTAATTAATTAATTAGTATAAAATATATTTGAAAATAGATCTCAGTTAAACTAATCTCTGAGTTGATATAAATTGAGTTATGTGCGGGTGATAAACGCAGATATTTTAATAATAGTTTGATTTAGTTTTAATATTAATTGATAGTCTGCTTCTGGAGTTATGTGTTTACACAAACAAGTTATTGCTTGGAATATTAATTAATGATTGCTTCCGTTAACTTATATGAGATAGCAAACTGAATTTAACATATTATTATGTTCAATAAAGTCACAAACTACATATGGGTAAATAAAAATCCACGCCAAAAGCTCACTGTAAGTATGTCATTCAGTTTAATATTAATATTTAATAATTAATATTTAATAGGTTACCTGAATCAATACAGGCCATGCCTCTCCAAACTTTTAAAGTAAAACTAAAGAACTGGCTCATGGAGAAATGTTTTTACAATTTAAAAGAATATATGACATAAATTCTATTTATTGCAATTAATTTTATATTTATATCTTTAGAACGGTGACATGTATGCTACTTACGTCATTTTGTTTAGTCTTAAAATCAATAATTCAATTTGCACACTAATTTATTAGTTAAATGTGTTGGAAGACAATAAGCTTTAAGATCCATAATATTTGTACCATATTTTTGCAAATAAAGACTCTTACTCTTTAGTTTGATGCAACTATACCGTTTTGTTCGCCAGCTCCTCCTATAAGAAAAATGCGATCGCGCCCGCCAAAAAACCGCAGAGCTTGCGGGCGACGCCCGCAAAGCTCGCGGGCGCCCGCCGCCCGCCTTCTGCGGGAGCCGCGAGCAACCGCCAACTCTGCGGGAGTAAATCGCGTCGTGAGTTTTGCACTCGACATTTGTATGAATTTCGAGTATTGCGGGCCCGCAACCGCGGCGGGCGCGGGTGCGAACCGCTCCGTGAGCGCTCTCTCTTATTAATCTGATTTATTATAATGTTATCGTTGACCACGATCACGGCATTTAAAAGTCAAATGAAGTATAATGATACAATCCGAAATTAAGTCATAGTCTTTGTCATGCCCTTTTTGACGTCGAGGCTTAAGATAACGCAAAATCATTGTGGGTACAAAACATAGTGTTTGTAAATGAGACTTGTAAAACTGACATACCAATATAAACCAGATAATTGTAGATTTTTGTTACCTGGATACTAATATAATAACTAATATATACCTCGTAAGTATTTAAAAATTACTAAAACCAATATGTGTGAACAAAAAGTTAATTTAAACTACGTTTTATGAAAAAACTGTAATCAAAAAGCTAAGTGAAAAATAATTTAGGTAGGTACCTACCCTATTATATCCTAATATTGTAAAAATCTTCTCAAAAATTTCTAAACTAGAAACGAGCCTATACCTACTGAGATTTGGAACGATTTTAAAAAAGGTGTTTACAACTCATTGAACATTAAAAAATCCCCGAAACCAAATACCTACACTTCCCACAGAATTGCAACAATAAGTTTTTTTTTTCTTCTAAAATCTTCACCCTTATTTCTCTCATTTCGCCCGTTTCACCCCCGTACATGTCCCGACTTGACAGTACTGAGTTTCTATTACAAAAACCAAATTACAACTGACCAAAAGTACAACTAAAGTACACGTAATATTCAACCTTACGTGTACGAAATAGGAGAGTTTTAACTATTTTATTGTCATGCAGTTTAATTTTGCAATAGGTTACAAGCATCCCTCAATTCTCGGAAAGGACAATCGCCCCCATTATACCTACCTGACCGTTAGAAGTGGAAAAAAACGTGCAGGTAAAATTGACCTGTAGTTTTTCTTAATTTTTTCAAAGGGCAGGAAATTACGACAAAGGCCCTTCGGCTACGGTGCAGGGTGTCCTCAGGTACGGAGCAAATAGGCTTTGCATGCACACAATGTGAAGTAAGTAAGACGGCTTATTGTTATTTGTACCGAGGATTAAATTGTCTTAAAGGCAAGCGTTTTTATTACGAGTATTTCTCGAAAATTCTACTGGACTTCATCGCTTTTTTCCATAAGCTCATTGGTATCATCCGCGTTGCATTAGTATGTATGCCATGCCTCGACCAAAATGTCAAGGTACGTTAAACCTACAGTAAACATTGAAATTTCAACTTATTTATAACACTTTACTAGATTTTGCCCCCGACATCGTCCACGTAGATTTCTAAACTCTACCTTTGTTTTGCCAGGCTGAAAAGTATTCTTCTCCAGCTATGTGTCAATTTTTTTTTGCAAAAGTAACAAATATTTTTCTAAAATACCAAGAGCCCTTTTCACCACCTTCTGATAAGTGTCTGATAGCTTATTCACAAGTTTTGTCTTTGTCACTTGACATAAAATAAGAAAGTGATAAAACTTACGTTTACGCTATCCAACACTTATCAGAAGTTGGTGAAACTGTATATTTAAGTATGGATATTCATTAAATGCACAAAACCTATAAAAAAAATACATGCATTTTTCGCAATAAAATCGTTTCATCTTGGACTTTTCTGAGTGAGTGAACAGTTCTGTACCACTTTCCGAAGCAGATAAGCGCTTAGGATCCACAACATGGATTAAAATATGAAAGAAAAACCGGTGTTGCACGATTTGCATGAAGCGCCGATAATATCCCCCGCTCATTATGACTAATTTGTGATTCCGTTGATATGCGAGTGCATTATCGAATAAATTTCGTCGGGCAAGGTCGAGGTCGGGGCCTAGGTCGGGGTCGGCGGGTGAGAGAGGTCACGCGGATCGTGGGAGGGGCGGCGCTGATGTTGACTCATCGGAGGTTCGATACCTCTGACATTTGAGCCTTGAGCTCGACCGGATCGCGGGCGCGTTGCTTTTTATCTTCGCATATCTTTTTATATAGAACAACTAGCTTCTGCCCGCGGCTTCGCCCGCGTGAATTTCGGTTTTTCACATATCCCGAGGGAATCGTGGCTTGGTATCCAAGATAAAAAGTAGCCTATGTGTTAAGTCAGGGCATAATCTATTTCCATTCTAAACAGCCAAATTGGTTCATTAGTTGCGGCGTTAAAGAATAACAAACATTAAACATACATACATAAACACATACACACACACAGACATACATACACACAAACTTTCGCCTTTATAATATTAGTGTGATTAGCGACCTGCCCCGGCTTCACATGGGTAGTAGATCTATCTCACCATACATTATTTTGATATATCTCAAAGGGATTAGGGCATTGTTTTCGATGAAAGCTCCCAGGCGGCATGACTTTTTTCGGACTTTTCAACAGTTATCGTCATAGGTCAACCAATTTACATAAAACCTTAACAAATTATACACTTAAACCTTTTTTATGAATCACTCTATCTATTGATGAAAACCGCCTGAAAGGATTGTTCAGTAGTTTCATACACTCAAATATTGCTACTGACGTTACTACTACGTTACTACTGACGTTCTACTTTTTGATTGATAAAAGTACTAAAAACAAAAAGGTACAAAATTTACTTAACCATCCAAAGGTGCAAAATCGCTTCTACGCATACTTTCTCTAAACAAAATTAAATTGACATGATTAAAATTATTGCCACTCTTTTCATAATACTTCCAGCAAAAAAAGGATAGCACAATTTTTAGATCCATCAATTTAATTGAAAACCGAATTAGCACCGAAAAAAGAAATCTAGAACTGTGATACCTGCAACTAAAATTTTAAATAGGTATTTTATTTATACAAACACATTCGGACCTTTGGCCTCACACAAGATTTTAATGGCCACATTACACTATTATTATACCTCATAACTCAGCTTTTATTATGAGCTTGTTGCTAGAAAGTTCAATAAAATGTCACCAGCGCGATTCCCGTGTTAGTGGTGTTTATGTCTATATTATTCCTTCTTATCTCAAACTAACATATTTTTAAAGCTAGTCGCACACTGTTGCTAAAGATGCGAGAGCCGCAAGAGTCACAAGAGTTGGACGCAGCACATGTTTCAATAATAAAAATGTTAATACCGTCAGTAACAGGCGACGAGCATCGGACGCGTCAATGAAATATGCTCAGAAATGTGCTGCGTTCGGCTTGTCCGTCTCTTGTGGCAGTGTGCGATTACCTTTATCTCGAACCTCCATACTTTCTTAAGCATATAATGAACGTCTCTTAGTACCCATACGAACGTAAAGTTGTCCACAAAAGTTTTTATGGTCTTTAAATCTGTCGATATCTTTATCATTTGTTATCTGGGTTGTAAACATATAAAGTTATATATTTAAGGTTTTAAGGGAGCTTTAAGCTTAATCCAAATTCTCCAAGCTACGTGTTACCAGATTGGTCATTTTTTCCCTGTTTTAATGGATGCAGAAATAGGTATCTAACAATTCCTATAAGTCTATGTTATGAATGTGATGAGTTTTTTATAAATGTAATATACGTATGTAATATATTTTTTATTGTACACCACAGAAAAAAACATATATGACAGATTTGTATGTAAATCTTTGAGCCCAATATCTGACAAGCCATAGACACAGTATTATAGCGTATCTACAAAACTTTGATTGGTTGATATTCAAATAAGAACCAAACGTCATTTTGAAGCGCACTTGGGATTAACTCCTTCAATTTTAAGGTGATTTTGTGCTGTTTCACTAATAAAGTTAAGTCATAGTCGCGTTCTGAGGAAAACTAATAAAAGATACGTAGTAGGTACTCTTACGATATTATACATATAGGTAGAAAAATTGTTATTTTTAATTAAAAATTATTATTTATTGCCTCATATTGTAAATATTTTTTTATGCTCTTCGACGTAGTTAAACGTTTATTAAGGTATATCGGGTTAACTCCGCTCTCGTTTTATACAATGTTGGACATTAAAACTGTATTATAAAGCTTTTTGCTTCAATTTGTGAGCCGGTGTCTTTGACAAACTATTAAAATGCACTTAAAATAAAAACATCTATAAAAATGTTTACGCAGTGTCTTTTTTACAAGTTAATTTTTTTTATATAATTTCAATACTTCATATAAATTATAATGTTTAATGTGGATCGTTTTGATTTTATTATATTCTGGCGACTAATAATTAATTTAAAACGAGGTCATTGGGTCAGTAACAGCAACCCACACGATTTAAAAATTTTATACTTACTGCATTCAAAATTACAATAAATTGATGTGTTTCAATTTGTTTTTAACTAGAAAGGAAAACAGGAAAAAATAGTGAGATTTTTGAAACTGCGGTTCAAGGAGTAAAAACTCTACAAGGTAATCAGCAAGTTGTAGAGTCTTAAAACGACCATTACCTACTGGTAAAAGGCGGGTCAAATAGCCAGACGGGTCACAGCTTAATGTTGACGCCGTTAAGGTGACTGATTCAGACAGCTATAATATCAGAAAATATAACGACTAAAGACATAAAATTAAAATCGTACTTTAAATAAAGACTTTACAACTAACTATAAATTTGGAAAACAGAATGAAAATAGTGAAATTTTATAAACTACGGTTCAAAGAATAAGAACTCTACAAGGTAATCAGCAAGTTGTAGGGTCGTAAGACGACCATTACTGGTAAAAGGCGGGTCAAATAGCCCACCGGGTCATTGCATGTTGATGCCGTTAAGGTGACTGATTCAGACAGACAACTATATTTATCATATCATAAAATTAAAATCTCACTACGGAAACAACGTTCCGCTTCCGCAAGAACACTGGATGGACAGAAAAATACATCTAAAGACTTTCTCTGATGTGTTACCTACGAGTATGTACTATGTAATGCAAAACACCGCATCAAAATCAGCCTAAACGGAGTATTATAATAGTGCTTGTGCTACTTAACTGGGTCACACAAACATTGTACGACAGTATAAACTCAGGACTGCAGTTATCGGGATTTAATCATAATAATTATGTGGAATTTTTAAAAAGTGATGTTGGAACACGTGCAGTATCGCAGATAAATTAAATAGATATTATAGTGCTTATATACCACACCTACATAAAACATATTTAAAATATTGATGAACCAGAATTGGTAACTTTTACATCGTATTTATAACATAAAATTGATTTTAAACAATTTTTGCTATGGATATTTTCCAATCAAACCCGGCTAGTCGTATTATGTTAATTGGAAAAAAGGTCGCGGAGATCTTTTAATTTACGATTCAAAAGTCAATTAAAGAGCATCGAACTCGAATAAATGTTGACATTAAACGATATTTCCAAAATACCCCGACAGGTTCTCCGATCTCACCTGTCCGTATTGACTATGCCGGGCGGTCCACCGCGCCGCGGCCGGTCGCTACGCAAACACGGCATGTTTATGTTTGCCCACCAACCACCTGCGACGGGATAAAGCTGCGCATTCACGGGATAGATCCCCATCCTCCTTTGATCAATTTGAGTGCCTTAACCGCATCATGTCTTACGGTCTCATAATAATCTCCCAATCAATGGGTAAATGGAGACATATACATACACTGTGTTTCTCTACGTCAGCCTGAAAAAATCCAGAGTCAGCAACAAAGCTCAATGGGTTATGAAGTTGCATGGGCATGGCACTTAGTTCGATGAAGCTCGCATCTGAAAACGCAGATTTTATTAAACCCCCTAATTAGACGACATAAAGCCAGTCGCAGGCTACCAAATACAAGTGGCACAAATACAAGTGGCACAAATACAAGTGGCACAAATACAAGTGGCACAAATACAAGTGGCACAAATACAAGTGGCACAAATACAAATGGCACAAAGATAGAGATGTGTAGAATATTCTGTACACCGTCGTTCTATCTGCATCTGCATCCATTATTTTCAATCAAGCATAAATGTAGTCAAGCGCAAACTTTATTATACTTGTAAAATATTTTTTTCATCTACAATTACTACTCCCAATCTATTATTACTACCCTTGGCTGAAGCCTCCCGCCACACAAGACCACAGATAATTTAGAAATTATAAATTCCCAAATGGTCCCCACCGGAAATCCTGTCCTGGACCTGTCACTTATAAGACGACAGCGTTCACCACTACGCCAGAGAGATCGTCATGAACACATATTTTGTTTTCGACTGTTAAAAATTATTTATCTGTATTATAAAATCACCATGTAAATAATAGCTGTATGGTTATACGGACACCAACGAAATATTCTATTGTCCTATTATTGTCAGTCAAAATGAAAATAAGGCTTCCACGCGTCCAACGTCCACTTAAATCAATTTAGTATGTATGCCCTCAACTCAAACCGGAAAGCCGATAGTCATCGTTGTCGTCCGGTCGAGAGGTCGTCAGCGGGTCACCTCCACCAAAACCAAAACCAATATTTGCCCCGAGAGTACACAGTTTTGTTTAAATCCACCTGAACCAGTCGTCGGACCCCTCATTTACGTGTTGTTAACGGTTAACTTTTAAGCAGGTGTAATGTTTGGTGTATGTAAGTAGGTATCAATATTTATGAGATAGATAGACTATACCATGTTCGAAACGTATGAGGTTATGTTACATTAAATGTAGATGGGACACGTTAAAGCTTTAAATACCTTGATTTAATATTTTTCTGTTTTTAATGACTATTGAGTACAGAGTGCTTAGTCTAAGATCGGAGCACTCGAAAACGAACTCGAAAACTATTGATCGATTTCAGAGTAAAATAGACCTAAAATGGCTTGTATTAAGGTTTGAGTTCGCCAATACATTCAGCATTCGAACACAACGAGCGCCCCAAGCAGAAATGTTGTAAAATACATATTCGAACTATGGAATTACGACTTTAAAATACGAGAATTTGAGTTCATTTTGCTCTGAATTCACTTGTGATTCGATCAATAGCTTTCGAGTTCGTTTTCGAGTGCTCCGATCTTAGACTACTCTAGCGGCACGCTATGATGGCCGGTTTGACGTTTGTCCGCTCATGAAGTTCCGTATTAATTGATAACGACTTTGAAGGAAATAATTGTATTACTTTATTGACGATAGTGATGTGCAGAGATTCATGAATTTTATCGAATGTAGTTTCTCATGAAGTTCCGTATTAATTGATAACGACTTTGAAGGAAATAATTGTATTACTTTATTGACGATAGTGATGTGCAGAGATTCATAAATTTTATCGAATGTAGTTTTAGGTTTAGGACTCAAAATTTATTTATTAAATTGATTTCTTAAATGTATACAAGTGTAGAAAAATCAGTTTGCACCATTTAAGGGGTGAATGTACTTGTGAATATGAACAATTTTCACTATGTGGACAAACCTCTGAAATCGCAAAAAAATATCAATAAATTTTTAAAAATGGAATCTAATACGATCGTCACATATGATCGCTGGCTAGCACAACTACTACCTCCGGCAAACTCGCGTCAATGCTCAATGCAAAACAAAGCAGTTTCGAATTGACGTTGCTTCGAAAAGTATAAACTGTCAGTGCAATGCGATTGTGATATAGTTTTGACCTGGCTTTGGATTTCAAATATTGATACTGCATTACTGTTGACCCTTGCTCGTTAATTTGGACTCTGTTCAAGCCCTTTGTTGTGGATTTCGTCGATATGACCGAACGTACGCAGAGAACTGTTCTAAATAGTCAGACACGTGAGTTCGTAATACGCCTTCGTAACTATTTCGATCGTGAAGCTCAAAATGGAGGGCCAATTTTACCTATAACGTCAGTGGTTGAACGCGTAGCTGATGCGCTTAATATTGGACAACGAACTGTTAGACGGATAACTAAAAAAAAATATGGCGAGACTGGCACAGAAGAAAATAAACTTCACACACCAAAAAAGAGAAAACGAGCAAAACCAGTCGTAGGCATCGATAGCTTTGATGCCGATGCTATCCGAAGACATGTTTACGGCTACTATTTACAGAAGGAGTATCCAACAAGAAAAAAGTTGGTGCATTCACTGAAGGAAGCTGGATTATTCTTCGGTGGGGAAAGTTCTTTAACGAAGATTTTGAAGACCATTGGATTTCGATACAAAAAATGTAACAAACGCAAAATATTGATGGAAAGATTTGATATAGCGATGGCAAGGTATACTTTTTTACGGCAAGTGAAAGAAATCAAAAATTGGCAAAATGTTGTGTTCTTGGATGAAACATGGCTTAATGCTAACCATACTGTAGGCCGTTCTTGGAACGATGACACAGCAGCATCTACTTCCAAAGTTCCTGTAGGAAAAGGATCGCGACTTATAATTTGTCACGCCGGAACCATCAACGGGTTTGTCGAAGGTTCTCTCATGGCTTTTGCGTCAAAAACCACTGGAGACTATCATGAAGACATGAATGGAGAAAAGTTTACTGAATGGTTTACCTCAATGTTGTGTAGCCTCCCTGAACCATCTATTATAATTATGGACAACGCCCCATACCACTCGATGCAAATTGACAAGCCACCTGCTCAATCCCAAAAGAAAGCTGATATCGTCGCATGGCTTCGTAAAAATGGCGTAGATGCAAACATGAATATGTTAAAAGCGGAATTAGTACGTCTTTTAAAAGAAAACAAACCAACCAAGATCCGATACGTCATTGACGAAATAGCATTAGAACATGGGCACAGAGTTATACGGTT
Organism: Melanargia galathea; assembly: GCA_920104075.1. NCBI lineage: Eukaryota > Metazoa > Arthropoda > Insecta > Lepidoptera > Nymphalidae > Melanargia > Melanargia galathea. The sequence goes on along the minus strand of OV049871.1, from coordinate 16,200,956 downwards.
ACCGCCTTACCATTGTGAGTATAATGCGATTGAGTTGGTGTGGGCTCAAATTAAGGGATATGCTGCAAGACACAATACAGAACCCCCATTTACCACAAAAAAAATGCTAAAATTATTAGAAGAAGCTTGTGAACATGTGACTAAAGGAGACTGGGAAAAGGTTGTGAATAGAACTGTTAAATTAATAAGGGAAGATTATGAAAGAGATGTGAAAATAGATAATATTATAGAAAACGAACATATAATTATTAATGTATGTGATGATAGCAGTGACGACAGTGAAAATAGTAGTATGGACGAATCTGATTAATTATGGCCTTTTGTGGCACCTTTTTTGGTATCTTTTGTATTCATATGTTTCTTGTGTGCATATAAAGTATGTATATTCATTTTCGTTCAAATATTCAGTTCGTTCAAATAAATTAAATAAACATATACATTTTTGTTTTATTAAACCTATTTAATCAGGTACAAAAACAAAACTTAATTGTTTTTTGTTCGAGAATAAATTGACATTCCACATCACTATTGTAATGTGTCAAACCGGCCATCATAGCGTGCCGCTAGTATAAGCACACTGTACTCATTCCCAATATTATGTTCAAAAATCTTATAATAGGTAGGGAGTTGGTGGTAGGAAAAATTAATACATTGTAGCCCGCGTGCCAGGTATTAGTGAAACTTTGATTATGAAGATGCCTAAAATCAATTTCTGTCATATTTACAAATATATACAAATTTATAACACCCCATCGTTTTTGCGTCGAGGGTTAAAAAAGCACGAATAATGAAATTGTGCAGGACAAATCCACGTTAATATTACGCATGTTCTACTCGGCAAAGCGACAGGTAAAAGGTAATTTTTAAACACGTTTGTGTCGATCCGTGCCCCCGTTGTCCTTGATCTCGAGGGAGGTCAGATGCTGACCGCTTACGCAACCTGTGTACTGATCAACCGAGAATACAATTTCATCTTGTGTTGTTTTTTTCTTGCATTTTTGGGCATTAATATTTATGGGCATAGCTACCAACCATTCCATCGCGGGGATCCCAAACCTGAATCCATTAGGACATAGATATTTATACCTACTTACGTATAGAAAATAGCAATCAGCAGTGAGTTTAATTTTTAACCGACTTTACATTGTGAGATGGTAATAATAAAAAAAAACCCGTCTAAGTTTGCTGTGGGCTCTTCTAAGACCAGTGCGCGTTTGGAACCTTCGTAGTTTTAGTTGAAGCTTTAACCCGGCGTGAGTGAGGTCGGGTATGTCATACCCGAGAAGTTTTTAAACGCGGATTATTTAATGTTACTGTTGCCATGCGAGTCCTGTCGTTTCAGTAGCTGGAGGTAAGGGTGCGAGGGTCGAGGTACAGTATCGAGGTTAATGTTGCGCCGGCGGTGACGGTAGGTACACGTACGTACATGTGGCTGTGGTACGTCACATCGTGCTCTGCAACATGATCTCATAAGACTTTTCAGTTCCTTTTTGATTTATAATAATTAGAAGACACTATTGTTATATTAATTTACCAAAGAAATTGAAATTTTGTTAGATTTTATGGGAAAAGAAGTTAATTACCAAAACTTGTATTTTTTCAAAGAAAATTTAGATACTTTTTATTTCAATAAAAAATAACGCTTTTTGTACTTAATGCTGGTATTTTATTTAGTAATCTTGTTGAATGGATACTATTATTTATATAGTTCAAGCATAAATGCTAATTACACAATCATAGTATTAAAAATTGAATACCAAAATTTTGGGTATCTCATACCCACCTCATAGCTGGTGTAACAATTTCTTACCTCATTCACGCCGGGTTAAGCTTAATCCAAATTCTCCAAGCTACGTGTTACCAGATTGGTCATTTTTTCCCTGTTTTAATGGATATAGAAATAGGTGTCTAACAATTCCTATAAGTCTATGTTATGAATGTGATGAGTTTTTTATAAATGTAATATACGTATGTAATATATTTTTTATTGTACACCACAGAAAAAAAACATATGACAGATTTGTATGTAAATCTTTGAGCCCAATATCTGACAAGCCACAGACACAGTATTATAGCGTATCTACAAAACTTTGATTGGTTGATATTCAAATAAGAACCAAATGTCATTTTGAAGCGCACTTGCGATTAACTCCTTCAATTTTAAGGTGATTTTGTGCTGTTTCACTAATAAAGTTAAGTCATAGTCGTGTTCTGAGGAAAACTAATAAAAAATACGTAGTAGGTACTCTTACGATATTAGATAGGTAAAAAATTGTTATTTTTAATTAAAAATTATTATTTACGAGCGGATACCCGCGACTTCGTTCGCGTGGATATTGATTTTAATAATCCCGTGGGAATCATTTTGTTTTTCCTAAGCTCTTTTGAGCTTATACCTTGCTAAAAACTGTAAAAATTTCACTGGCGGATGTTTAGGTACATCAAAATATAAACATCCACCAGTGAAAGTTCCATCAAAATCGGTCCAGCCTTTCAGAGATTAGCCAGTAGTCTTTAAAGTATCTACTTTCTAACAAAAAAAGAATGAATGAAATCGGACCACCCGTTAACGAATTACAGCTAAGTACACATTTTGCCTTTCATCCCCTCTCCCAAGGGAACCGTGCTGAATTTCGGGATAAAAAGTATCCTATATGTTACTCCATAGTATGAACTTAAATCATGCTGAGTGTCATTTCAATCCATTCAGTAGTTTTTACGTGATGCGCGCACAAACATACAGACAAACAGACAAACAGATAAACAGACAAACAGATAAACAGACAAACAGACAAACAGACAAAAATTTCAAAAATAGCTTTTTTACGTTCTATTACTTATCCCTAACATCCCCCAGTTATTATTTTGCAAAAATCTTCAATGTACAGATACGGCAATTCTACGATTTTATTATATGTATAGATGTATAGATTGCCTCATATTGTAAATAATAGTTTTAAGTAAATATTAGTTTTAAGTTTTCGTAAGTAATTATCACCATTACCACACTTTGATGTTCTTAAATTGACGTTCAAAAAGTGTACAGTGTACCAATTTTGAATTTTACTTTGACTTTGAGTGTTAAGACCTGCAAGCCCTCAGAAAATCCCATTAAATGCGAAGTGGCGTAGCACAGACATGATTGGCAGCTTGAAGTGTCGGAACACAAGATACCTACTCTTTGTTATGCTGGGACATTAAAGAAACTAATTAATATCTACAATCGTTTCTTAATTTTCGCTACCAGTTTATCACGGCCATCGTGTTCCAAATTTGATCCCAATACATTCTGGCAATTGGATTCTGTGTTGATAGAGTATTCAATTCAATGAAGCATTTTAATGAAGCATTTTACATAAGTATAGGCTACTTTTTATTCCGGAAATATCCACAATTCCTGCGGGATTTTGAAAAACCCGAAATTCACGCGGGCAAACGCCGCTTGCAAAACCTAGTTACTTTTATACGGTTGTTCCTCTCTTCGTTTTCTTTCTTCCAATAGACGTTATGAATAATAATAAAAAATAATAACGGGAAATGTCAATGACTGACTTTAGCTCACAACCGATAGCCAGCCTCACCACATCTGTTATACCCTCGAGCACACGGGAGGTTGAATGGTGCCGCCTACGCGCGGTCGCGTGGCGGACGGCGGTAAACATTTCGATGGTGTTGATTTTTCTATTAAATCCCTTGCGTCATCCCTTACTTAATAATATAGACACGGTAGCATCTGGTGCAGGTGTCTACGTCATGCGACAATGCACGTGTTATCCTTTCATCGGAATGGGTCAGTTTTTAATTTTGGGTCTTTATCACCATGCCATGGAAACCACTTACGAGGTCTCATAAGAAGGCTCAGGGTCACTCAGCGGGCGATGGAGAGAGCTATGCTCGGAGTATCCCTGCGCGATCATATCAGTAATGATGAGATCTGCAGGAGAACCAGAGTTACCGATATAGCTCATCGAGTCGAGAAACTGAAGTGTCAATGGGCGGGGCACATTGTTCGAAGAACTGATGGACGTTGGGGTCCCAAGATGCTTGAGTGGCAACATTGCACCAGTAAATGAAGCGTAAGGAGACCCCCCCTAGATGGACGGACGATCTTAAGCGAGTCGCTGGCGGCCGCTAGAAACAGGCGCCACAAGATCATGTTCTGTGGCGATCCTTGCAAGAGACCTATGTCCAGCAGTGGACGTCTATTGGTTGAAACGACATGAAAATCACGGAAAAATGTTCTACTATGAAACTTTGAACATTTAGAATTTCTTAGCAGCTTTTCTAACATGATGTGTATAAAACACTGTCTCATGTCTTTAATTAACACAATCGACAACATTTCAGGATACGGTATCAGGATAGGGTACGGGATCGGTTAGCTCTGAAATAAATCGAAAAACTCGTTTCTTCACTATAAGATACGGTCGACCAGTCGTTAAATCCCTGGTGTTTTTGTTTTATCAACTTTGAAAATTTTGAAATATCCTAAGCACTTTATTGTTAACACTCGACACGTACTCGACTTCCGCCACGGCGCGCACTCGAGATCGCGCAATCACGTCGACCACCGCAAAGTGTCCCCATCCAATGTCACTTGAGGTTTAATAGAAAAATCAACACATTACCGGTGTTTGCCCGCTGCCACGCGACGCGTGGGCCGGCCAACCTCCCGCGCGCCGGTAAACCACACATGTTCATAGTGTTGTTCAACTAGCGACCCGCCCGGGCTTCGCACGAGTATAGTAATTACCCGCCACTATCCCACCATACATTGTTTTGTTGTATATCTCAAAGGCAGCGTTTTCGATGAAAGCTCCCAGGCGGCTTGACTTTTCCGACATTTTCAACAATAATTATCCTCATATTTCAGATAATTTACACAAAACCTTAACACAAATTATACACCTAAACCTTTCTCATGAATTACTCTATGTATTAGTGATAACCGCATGAAAATCCGTTCATTAGTTTTTGAGTTTGTCGCGAACAGACAGACAGACGGACATGGCGGGGGACTTTGTTTTATAATATGTAGTGATATTCCGTACTAGCCGTTCCCGTATTGACTTTAGCACATTTATATTGTTGGTTATTTCGCTATCAAATTGCTTTTTCGTTTAACGTAAACTTTTGTAGGGACCATCTTCGTCAAGTGTCGCTCGACCTATCAATTTTCAACAATCGTTGACCGTGCCTCGAATATATTTACACTTAGTACAGTATAATGAGTTGTATTAAAAGTGAGAGAATGAATTATTCTTATTAGTTATTAGAACGGCGTCTTGAGTACGAATTTCACTACAGTATTTGACCCCAAAATTAACACCAAACAACACAATAATCACAGTTGTATCATATTTATAACCTGCTATATTTCAGTGATTCAATAACCACAGTCAATAACCAAAGTTACATAATTTAATAGCTGCTCAAGTCCACATTAATAAATAACATTGACTTAAACATGAACACCAGCGATTTCAACCGTGTCTGAATTCAATAGGTACTGAGCGAGTAATTTATATATTTTAGTGGGCGCCTAATACTCGGTATTTGGTATTTAATTGTTCAAAATATCAACACGCACGTTCAGTGTTCACCACATTGATACTTATTGCGTTAGTTTAAAATTGATGTGAGATTTGTAATGTTTGGCATGATTACCGGATTAATATTTCAATATCAACCAAATATGAACAGGTAATTTGGTTTTAATTGTTACATACTTCAACGATTCAACAGTTTTAAATAATAACTCTTAAATATTCGTTTCATCTAAACCTATTATTTCGCAGGCCAACGAGTACTTATTCAAACATTAGGAAAGCAACCTTGCGAAAAGTTATCGAGCCTTTTTATGAGAAACTTTAAACTGATTAGACGAACTACGAAGAAAATATATATGAACAGAGCCTTTCAATTGACACGAGTACCAAACTCGATGTATACTTTTATATCTCAGTTATAAGTATTTTGTTTGTCATATCCACCTTAAGTATTATTATTATGTACTATGATGTATAGCATCATTATTATGTTATACAACTTATGACACTCGAAAGGCTTTTAAACGAATACAAAGACACCTCGAAATCGAAATCTAATTCATAGTTTGGCTATAATGAGGGAACCTGAAAATATATTATGTACATTCATAAAGCAGATGCCGTATCCATTACTGCTTGCTCACAAAAGTCACGTAACAACTCGGAGCTCGTAGGTACGTAGGTACGTTGTTTGTAAACGGTACCAATCACTTAGGCAGTCTGTTTGGCGTGCGCCGCCATTCGGGTCAGGTGTTGCCAACGGTACCTTGTTTGACGACGCTGCTGACCCTACCACGTGCGGTCAATGTCAACCTTACAAGCGAAACGGAATCCTACGCTAGAATGGTTGCCAGTGGAAGAGTAAGTCAAATAGCTTTTTGTTGTTATATCATTGTTAAGTATACGTAACTATGCTAAATAAACTTTGAATTTACAAGTATTATTTTTGTACAAAAAAAAATATGGCTAATTTCATTATCGTGATAGCAAAAAGTGTTGTTACGAACACAGAATTCAGAATAGGTGTAGAGGTGGTGGTGACAAGGAGAGCAAGCTTGTCGCTGCTGAGACGATAAAACATCAGTTCACGTTATTCTAAAAAAAAAACCGGCCAAGTGCGTGGCGGGCCACGCGCAGTGTAGGGTTCCGTAGTCACAATCCTCGAAAAACAGATATAACTCCTTAACCTGTGAACCCTACTTAGCCATGATAGTTTTCCTTTAAAATTGATTATATATACTACTGCTGTGAATTTTTTCAAGTTCCTATATACTGCCATTTGGCTGATAGAGGAGGGGGACACTTGACTCTAATAAAAATTAACACTTTAAAACATCATATTTTACAAACGGATCTAGAAATCGAAAAATGATGTTCCCACACCCACAGTATTTTTAAAAGACCTATTCAACGATACTCCATACTATGGGGTAGATGAGAAAAAAAATATTCATCCCCACTTTACATGTAGGAGAGCTACCCTAAAAAAAATATTTATCAAAATTTTATTTCACCACTTTGTCGGCGTGATTAATATTTGTACCCATGCCAAATTACAGATTTCTAGCACTAATAGTCTCTGAGATTAACCGAGGACGGACGGACGGACGGACAGACATACAGACAGACGGACGGACATGGCGAATCTATAAGGGTTCCTTGTTTACTACGGAACCCTAAAAAACGTGTTTGCATATCGCTACAGCTTCATTTACGTTGTATTCGATGCAACTTTGCTTTTGCACTATGTACATGTATTTAGGGTATGATAGAGTTGCAAAATTAGCCCTTCCAACCCGCATTTATAGGCAGCGAGAGCTGTCGGATTGTTTTTCTATGTCAGGCTGTCTCTATATTAATACCGCAGATACCATAGAATTCTGTGAGTTCGTACTCACGTTCGTATACACATTGACAACAATTTACATTGACAATCAAGACGCTCATATAGTCTTCATTTTTAACCCCCGACGCAAAAACGACGGGGTGTTATAAGTTTGACGTGTCTGTGTGTGTGTGTGTGTGTGTGTGTGTGTGTGTGTGTGTGTGTGTGTGTGTGTGTGTGTGTGTGTGTGTGTCTGTCTGTTCCCTTGTAGCGCTCGAACGGCTGAACCGATTTGAATGCGGTTTTTTTCGTTTGAAAGAAGAATTAGTCGAGAGTGTTGTTAGCTATGTTTGGTAAAAATCGATCCAAGATGGCTGCCGCTACAAAATGGCGGATTACATATTTTTTCACAACTCCCTTAATATGGGTATCAAATGAAAGGGCTTGACTAGTAGAATAGCACTATGCAAATCAAGACGGCCGCCGCCACAAAATGGCGAATGTCGGGGGTTTTTTAAATTTTCAATTTATACTTGTGTACTGGAGCATAGGGTCCATCGGTGTCGAGTAAGCCACCCAGCACCTAAACAATGTGGACATGCGCAATGCTGTCTGTTGAACCACAGGTTAATTGAGATCCTGCTAGGTGTAAAACGCTTTATTGCAGCCACAAAGGTCAGTCACTTTAACCCGTCATCTGTCTGTACAAGTGCCCGTGTCTCTTTGTCACTATGTGATTGACAGCTACAATAAAATATAATGCTAGGAAACTTATAAACCTTACTTCTTATATCAGTATGGTTAGTCTAAGATTTTACACATATAAATAGTTTTGCGACTCGTTTGCTCACTCGTTTTAAGAAACTGAACCCAAACACTCTTATTTTAAAGTCGTAATTCCATAGTTCGAATATGTATTTTACAACATTTCTGCTTGGGGCGCTCGCTGTGTTCGAATGCTGAATGTATTGGCGAACTCAAACCTTAATACAATCCATTTTAGGTCCATTTTACTCTGAAATCGATCAATAGTATACTACAAAGTTTTGGAGTGCTCCAAACTTAGACTAAGCACTCTGCTGTGCTAATGATTAACGCTTAAGCGACTAGACAGAATGACTGCATTTGAACTGCAAGCCGACAGCAAAATTGCAGTTTACATGTGGGTTCTATTGCAATTGACATAACTGTTGCGGCTATTTCGTTGCAGCTATGTCAACTGGATGGCAGCTGATTATGTTCTCGTAGTAGAATAGAATATGAAATACGACGACATAGCTCAACGAGTTGCGGTGCTGTTAGTAAGCGCCCACTTATGGATACAGAAGACATCGAACTAGTCACAGAAAGACGCTGGTACAAGATTGTGAACGTGGAAATCCTTACAAAAAACCAATATCCAGCAGCGATCGTCTGTCACTTGAGAGGAGAATTACGTACCCACTAACGATGTAGGTCTCCCACCAGAACATATTATTAGTATTAAATAAATAAATCTATCTTTCATTCATAAATGTGTATATTAATGAAGTTGGATATTGGCCCATTCATAAAATTTATATTTTGACCTGGCCGGAAATCGAATAGACGACCTTCTTGCATCACATGCGAACCGAAGCACCGGAGATTTTGTAATGCAATCCTTGATCTGACCAACTACGCTTATAATCAACATGTAATATCTAACGAGAACAAGTAGGTAGGTATGTTGTAGTCAGAGTTGGCGGACATTTTCAACATTCAAAATGCTTTAATACTGGCTATATTTAATTTTTTTTTTATTTGAACTGTTAGCTTAGAAAGCGGGGATATATAAACGATAAACATTGTGTATAATATTATGATTTTAATGTACATTATGACTATTTTATTCTATTTAACAAAAAAAGCGCCAAGTTTTTTTTAGTTACTAAAACATGCACGACATTAGCTCATCGAGTTGATTGAGTAAACTTTTAAGATTTCAAACCACCCCTAGACCACATAACATTTTATGCAAATGGTTTGGGAATGTTCGATATGTTATTGTCAAAAACCGAAACAGCGCCGCTATTAGATTTGCCCCAGATCTGGCAAGAGATCTTACGCAAAATCCAAACTTTCGATCTTGGTCTATTAAATAAATTACAATTAGGTACTTACATAAAAATAAAATTATGACTAACACCCTACGAGTTACAAATAAAAAATGAGTACATAAACGAAAAATAAACGAAAAATAATATCACGAAAAACCAATGTTAAAGCTGAAACAGCTGAACAGCCTGAGCATGATGAGTATTTAGATTTGATAGTATATTTCTATGATTTAGATGTTTCAGCGATAATTTCCAGATAAATCTTTAACAAGTTTTGGTCAATCGTAGTGTTCCTAAAGTTGTGGCCAAATGTCTTCAGGCAGCACGACCCGAGCTCTGGCTCTTAGATCGCTGTCGTTGCAACATAACGGTGACCGCTTCCGTCACCACAATGCCAGTTGACGGCTGACCTGACAAGTTTGGCGGCGGAAAACATCGCTCATCGGACGCCACGACACTTCTCAATCACTTCCTGTCGATAGATATTTCTCACAAGCCTCAAAGGAAACTGCAGATTAAAATCACCTTAGGAAACCGACATACATAAACCTTTATCGCTCTATTAGTAACCAAATTCATTTGGAATTTTTAAATGCCTTATCCGTTTTTGTTTAATGAGTGCTTACCTCTTACGACCTTTTTCCATGAATGTCTTGTGAAAGTCAACAACAAGATCGCTTCATTTTCATGTCTTCTTAGCTCAGCTCCACTCTTTTAGAGAAGGTTGCAATGAGTTATAAGTTGGAGAATACCACATACATACATCCCTCGCTATATCAACGTAAAGGCAACTATAAACTTACCTAGGCTGAAGGCTTTTACTAATAAGTAATATTAGCTAAGTAACTAAATAAGGTTAAATAACTAATAAGAACTCCCTAAATAATTTTTAAAGTGGCTCATTTCAGAACAATTTGTTACACAAGTTAAAGCAAACAGGAAAAATTCTACAAAAGGAGCTTAATACTTTTAAAAAAATAGCTTGAAAAATACGCAAGTAAGATTTTAGTTATATACCTTCTTTTGTACTAATATCATTTATTTTCTTTGCTATACTGAGATTGCATCCATATTACTACAAAATAAACCTGTCCAAAAGATGCGGGGGAGTCATTTGATTTAAATTTGGAGCAAGTCTACGTCTGTGGCCCTCCATATTGTTACATCTACGCAACGGTTTGTTACAATTACTTACCTAATATAGACGTTATTATGCTTTCATAAGAAAAGATAAAAATAGATAAAACCGTTCAACGCCAACACAAAATATGTGGACAATGTACACACCGGAATATCCTCCATTGTAATAAGAGATGTAATATCTCCACAGAGCGCGTCAATTTGAAATAATTTTCCCATAACACGAAGTAGATTATGGTATTGGCTTCCCCGAGCCCATTGTGGGCCATATCGGTCGATATGAATAGAAATTATTAATAGATGGAGTCGTCCGAGGAATTAATGATTGCCGCGTGTTATTTCTAGATAGCACAGAGTTTAGAGTTTAGAGTAGTCTCGATTCTAAGCCACTGTTTGTTTTCTTCTTCGTTCTTTAAAAAAATGTACTCGCATACCGATGTAAAAGATATTACTGTTACTATTTTATAGTCATCTTTAAAGATGCTCCGATTTGGAACATTGAAAAAAAAAATCTTTATTCAAAACTAGCCTAGTGGTTAGGACGACCGACTTCTAATCGGAGGTCGTGGGTTCGATCCCGGGGCACGCACCTCTAACTTTTCGGAGTTATGTGCGTTTTAAGTATTTAAATATCACTTGCTTTAACGGTGAAGGAAAACATCGTGAGGAAACCTGCATGCCTGAGAGTTCTCCATAATGTTCTCAAAGGTGTGTAAAGTCTGCCAATCCGCTTGGCCAGCGTGGTAGACTATGGCCAAAACCCTTCTCACTCTGAGAAGGAGACCCGTGCTCTGTAGTGAGCCGGTAATGGGTTGATCATGATGATGATGATGATGATTCAAATAATTTGGGAAGCTTACACCGCGGTTGTACCTCTGTACCTGTACTACCTGTACCTCTCGAGATCAAAAAAACGTGTCCAAACTAAATAAATGACAGATTTACGGTAACGCACACGTCACGTTTGTTTACTCGAAAAGTTAATTAGATACTTAAAGGTAATCTTTCTCATCACATACAGAATTTATCTACGTAACAGGATAACTATAATATTATAAGCTGTGCTACGTTTAGCAAATGAACTTTAAGTAAAACTATACAATAGCTACTATACTATAAGTAGCTATTATACTACACTAGGTAACTTCAATCTTCATCTTGAACCAGTATCACCGTAGTAAGAATTTAATTCATTATCTTTCTGTTCTAGTTTCTTAATTAAGTGTTAAGTAGCCGCAGTTCGCCGCTAACACGCCGCTAACGTTTGCACTAAAACGATTTAATCGTAGAGATAAATCACCCGATTTAGGCTTGACGAGCGACAACAAAGTTTCGCACTATACATCACATATGATTTATATGAGAACACGGTGTTATGGCGACAGGTGACGATTGCGTAAGGCGACGCGCGTTTTGTCCGACGAAAAGAGATCTCGAAAAGTAGGCCTCGTGAAGAAATTTCGGGCAATTTGTTTGTGTTAGCGGTCAGATCATACACAAGTGTGTGTAGAGGTTAGCGGAATGTAAATGAGCGTTATCCACATATAAGCGTTAACTTTTTTTTACGGCATGATTATCTATTTAAATAAGTTCGGTTTATATTATGTACTTTGAGTACCTAAACGTTTGAAGGAAAACACCGTCAATAACGAGAAGCTTATCTCGCAAATAATTTGTTAAATCTCTTATACTCTTCTTAAACTGCAGTCTCGGAGATTCAAGGCCCAAGACAAAGAGATCTACAATAAGATACAAAAATCATAACAGTGAAATAAAGTTTAATATTTATCTTTGTGCACACGGATAACTTAAACTTTAGTATTAACTTGAAAGTTAATTAAAAAACTAATTTTGTACTTAGTTTGCGAGATAATAGATGATTATTGAGATGTAGAAGTAGTAAAAACAAGTTTAGAATTAAGTTATGAAACTATTTAAAAAACTATCGCACCAGTTTCATGTTACACTTGGGCACCATCATCACTTAAGATGCGACATGACATCGATGTACTTATTAAAAAAAAAGAAAACACGTACACGGCCTAATCATAGCTTACGAGGCATTCTGCTCAATCATGTCACCATCATTTCACCTGACATTGGTACTTCTACATACTGATAACTTAAACTTTAGTATTAATTTGAAATTTAATTTAAAAACTAATTTTGTAGTTTGCGAGATAATAGATGATTATTGAGATGTAGAAGTATAGTAAGAATACGATTAAGTTAAAACTATTTAAAAAACTATCGCACCAGTTTCATGTTACACTTGGGCATCATCATCACTTACGATGCGACATGACATCGATGTATTTATTAAAAAAAAAGAAAACACGTACACGGCCTAATCATAGCTTACGAGGCATTCTGCTCAATCATGTCACCATCATTCCACCTGACACTGGTACTTGTACGCTCATTAATTCCCCGAGATCGCACGCACAGATACGTAGAAAGTGTATCGCGTCCAGTCGACCCGCGATGCGACTTCAAACGGGCCGAGATGTGTATCAGGGACTGCCAAGATTCCGCGGAGGTCACCGAGAATTTGCTGCGGTAGTTTTTTTTTTTACTTAATCCCGTTTCGCGTAACGCGGCGACCAGTTTTCTCGCAACAATTTTCGGGCATATTCAAGTTTACAAGACAATTTTAACAGAGTGTTTGCAAAGAACTGTGAAGTGATTGGAGGGAGAGAATGAAATTCTCTATCTAATCTATCTATCTTCGTCTAACGTGAGATGGCTTCGAAAAGACCGAGATCAGAGATGTGTATCAAGGACTGCCAAGATTCCGCGGAGGTCACCGAGAATTTGCTGCGGTAGTTTTTTTTACTTAGGTAATCCCGTTTCGCGTAACGCGGCGACCGGTTTCTCGTAACTATTTTCGGGCATATTCAAGTTTACAAGACAATTTTAACAGATACTGTGTTTATAAAGAATTGTTAAGTATAAGATTTTCATGTACCTATCGACCTAGAGATCTAGAGATTTATCTATCTTCGTCTGACCTGAGATTGCTGCTTCAAAAAAGACCGAGATGGGTATCGGAGACTTTCGAGATTCCGCAGAGGTCATCAAGGGTTTGCCGCGGTGTTTTTTTTTTACTTAGTCCCGTTTGCGTAACGCGGCGACCCGTTTCTGGTACCTATGTATATTTTCGGGCTTATCACATTTTTTGCGCTATAAACTCCGTCAAACTTGGACAAGCAGGCCTCTTGTAAATAAGAGGTTACTTTCTGAAATATAAATGACCAAAATATAACCGACCATCCGCCGTAATTAATGCAAATGTAAAGTTATCTTAATTTTGGCATCCGTTGCTTAATTTTGATGCACTCTGAATTTGGCACATAAATGCAAAAGAACTTCAGTATTCAGCTCCTCTCTAATTTTTTGCAAAAAAGAGCATACTTGTTACATACAAGTTACATATAAGTTGTTACATACAAGAGCATACTAAGGTTATATAATATAAGGTATAAGGTTTGGCGCCCGGTGGGTATTTTTACTTATGTGTATGTACCTTATCTAGTTTAAACTATTCCAAAATGCAATAAATGAACGGATCATACTATATATACTGTAAAATTTCATAAAAGCCTCATGCTGGTATACAATGAAAGTCCAGTCGTCGAGTACAACTATTATGTAAAAACTCACCAAATATTGCGTTAAGGAACAATGCGCGTTGTTATGACCTTAATGATATTAACTGAATTCACAAGCTTTAGGCTTGTGAATAACGTAACTTACTACTGCGTAACGCTACTTACTACTCTTTTTCGCAGGGACCATTTAAAAGGATGGCACTATTTTTAGAGCTGTCAATTCAGTTTACTGCAGTTTAGACATTTTATACAGCCGCATTAGCAGCAATGTGCACCCAGTTTAAGTGTAGCAAAATAAAGAGAGACTTTTGAAAAATTGTACTCCGTAACTAAATAAAGATGTTAATTTAGAAATTAATGTAAACTTCAAATAATTAGTTTCGCTTTGATAAAGTTGTGGGCTACATTATAAATGTTAGAATTGTTCATGAAATTGGATAGGTAATTAATTACTCGCATAATAGTAAAGTTAACACCCGTTATCACGCGCACGAAAACTTTCATTGAGCACTTGAGCAGTGACTGAATACTAAGGTCAACGACCTCTTATTGCTGTAAAAATTTCAAGTTACGAATTTAACTCAAGAAAAAGTTACAGCTTCTCAAAGCGTATATTTATTTTTCTATACTAAAATCCCACTCATTGACCATCACAAAACCCTCTTGCGCACTTTTCCACAAATAAAGGGAAAAATCTGATAACCACTAATTTTAAATGCTGTGTAATGCGAAATATTACGCGAAATTTTCGTACTGTAATTGAATTTGTTAGGGTGTTTTGTATTACCTGTATTGATGTGTGATCGAGTGGCTTGATATTAATGTAGTTGTCTGCGTGTGTGTCGCAGGTGAAGGCGGGGCAGGCGCGCGGCGGTGCGCGCGCGATGCGGCGTCGCCCGCGCAAGCGCACGCGCCGGCGTCCGCGCCGCCCGCGCCGCCCGCCGTGCACGCCGGCGTCAAGAGCGAGCGCCTCAGCCCGCACGACTCCACCGCTTCCAGGTATACCTCTATGCTTTACATATTTTGTGCCAGCAAGTTAACTACACTCTTAGGATTCCGTAACAAAATGGTACAGAAGGAACCCCTAAATAGTGCGTTTTCGTCCGTCTGTCATAGCTTCTAATTTCAATAAGAGTGACACTGTACTGACAGCACTCTTTCGACCACCCTGCATGCACAATTACCAACTGAATACCTATCCTGACTTATTTTCGCTAGAAAACTGCCAAATGCGTTCGTTCGCGTATGGCAAAAGATTTTTTTTAAGATATTAGCCATGATGAACATGACTCATATTCCCTTGTTCCCTCAAAATAAGTGAATACTTGTGTTAGGAATGGATACGATAACAGTGTAACGGGTGGGGTTTGAACCGTCGACTTTTCAGTTTTCGATCCACCGATTGACCGTTGCGCTATTGAGGCTAAGTGAAACGCGTACGTGTTTGTGTTACGTTTAGATCTCGCAGCGTGACGCCGTCGACCTCGTCGTACCCGGGCACGCCGCCGGAGCGCGGCAGCCCGCACGCGCCGCACGCGCCGCCCGCGCCCGTGCACCCGCCCCGCAACTACTCGGACATCATGCGCTCGCTCGCCGCCCGCTACAACACGCACCCCACTAACGAGTGAGTACCGCGATGTTCCGTCCTTGCTCTGGCCTGTAACTTGTTATGTACCAGCCCTAGGTCTAATCGACAGCCCTAGAAGATTTGTCATCGCAGCATTCTGCAAGCTTGAGCACCGTCGATGGAACCCCGTGAAAAATGTTAGTGAAAAATGAGCTCTCACCCTTTTGAGCGCTTGTGTGCTTTTATAAGCTGTAAAAGTGCAAACACAACAAGCGTATACATTTTTAGAGAAGTTTGCTTATTTCTCATATTATGTGTCAATTTTATGATTTTATTATTTTACAAGCGGACACCCGCGACTTCGTTCGCGTGGATATTAGTTTTGACTGGCCCGTTGGCGCGGTTGGCAGTGATCCTGCCTACCTCTCCCGGGTCGCGGGTTCGATTCCCGTCCCGAGTCTGGGTGTATTTATGTAAGTATATAAGTATGTATTATGTATTTATACATTTATTAAATATTTATATGTGTAATATATGTAAATATGTATACCTATCAGTCGGTTGTTACCTATAACACAGGCATTAAGTTGCCTACTTTAGGAACAGCCGACCGTGTGTGTATGTGTGTATATTTATATTTATATTTATTTATATTTATATTAGTTTTTAAAAATCTCGTGGGAATCATTTTGTCTTTCCTAAGCTCCTTTGAGCTCATACCTTGCTAAAAACTGTTAAAAGTTCACTGGCGGATGTTTAGATAGATCAAAATGTAAACATCCGCCAGTGAAAGTCCCATCAAAATCAATCCAGCCTTTTGAGAGATTAGCCAGTAATCTTTAAAGTATTTCCTTTCTAACAAAAAAAGAATGAATGAAATCGGACCACGCGTTAATGAATTACAGCAGCTACACATTTTGAATTTCATCCCCTCTCCCAAGGGAACCGTGCTGAATTTCGGAATAAAAAGTATCCTATATGTTACTCCGTAGTATGAACTGAAATCTTGCCAAGTTTAATTTCAATCCGTCCAGTAGTTTTTGCGTGATGCGCGCACAAACATACAGACAAACAGACAAACAGATAAACAGACAAACAGACAAACAGATAAACAGACAAACTGACAAACAGACAAAAATTTCAAAAATAGCTTTTTTACTTTCTATTACTTATCCCTAACATCCCCCAGTTATTATTTTGCAAAAATCTTTAATGTACAGATACGGCAAGTCTACGATTTTATTATATGTATAGATAGAAGATATAGATAGATAGATTTATATATATGATTTGATTATATTAGGCTTTTTCACATATCTAATACATAATTGATTGAAGCTAAATATAAATTCAATTGTAAAGACTTATTCGCAATTCCATGAACACTTGTAGGCTAAAGCTAAAATACCTACCACATTATTTTCATGTAATGTGTAAGATGTTGATTAACCTTATGAGGTTTCTTGATAAGTTCCCGTACGGCGCAGACGTTATTACTGAGCCCATACCCATAAAGAACTACAAAATTATAAACTCTTTCTTTGTGCACAGCTCATTAGCGATTGGCTGCTAATAATTACTCGTAGCGCCATCTCACTGGTGGTAATGAGTTTCAGTACTGTAGGGTTATGCCGAGTTTGAACATTTTGACAACGTTACTAGATTTCGAATATCGATACACGGTGCTAAACTAAACTACGGTGTGACAGAAAGACAGACACTCACACATAGCGGTCAAACTTATAATATCCTTCTTTTTGCGTCGGCCGGTTTAAAAAACCGTCCAATACGTCTACCGCAATAACAAAAGAGCTGATAACTTTGAAACAGATGAACCGATTTTAATAAATCATATCTAAAATCTATCCCCAGAAAACCTGCTTTCAAATAAAAAAACCGCTTTCAAATCAGTTCATTCGTCAAGAGCTACGGTGCAACAGATAGACACACATGGCGGTTAAACTTAAAACTCTTTTTTTGCGTCGGGGCTTAACAAGGTATTTTAGATCTATTTAACTTTAAAGTTATTGTGTTTCGACACTCGAAATCGATCAACGTTGTCGCAATGTGCAAACTTGGCATAACCCTACTGAGGCTTAAACAAACTCTCGATGTCCGTACACAAAATAATAATTACTTTTACGCTTTCAAATAAACACCTATTAAGAACTTCGCACATGACGTGTAAGTTTTAAACTGCGAATAAGACATGTTTAATAGAGATTGTAGTGTAACTTTTCATTTAGTAGGTATAGAGGTATTTAGTTTTCCCTAAGTTAATTTCCATACTTAATGACAGTTTTACGCAAGGCTTTGAGTGTAACTTTCGGGATAACGTCATAATTTTAAATTTCCATAGTAAAAGTAAATGACAGTTACATTACATTAACGGTAACATAAAAGTTACACTTGAGCCTCCGGCCTCAGTTTATTTATTAGGTAGATATTTGAGTTTCCAGTTAAACAAAACCATCCCCAGATGGGTCAAAAAAGTAATGAAAGTTTGTTTACAATATTTAAAAAAATTATAGTTAAATATCTTCCACTTCAATAGAAATTAAATTCCTTCAATGTCCCTTTATAAGGCGACTGACTGACTGACTGATCTATCAATACACATCTCAAACCACTGGTCGGATCGGGCTGTTTAGCATGCAGATAGCGACTACGACGACGTAGGCATCTGGTAAGAAAGGATTTTTGAAAATTCGACCCCTAAGGGGTTGAAAGTTTGTATGAGACTTACATGAATCCACGCGGACGAAGTCGCGGGCATTAGCTAGTAAATAAATGAAGTAGTAATGTCGTAATTCCTCAAACCAATAAAATACACTATGAAATTGTCTTAACATGGCGCGCAATCGTAACTCGTTAGTATGTACCCGTATCTAGGAATCGTTAACCCAACGATTTGCAATAGCGCTAATGTATCGACCGACCTGTATAAGTTATTCTGAGTTTGCGCACCTCCAAAACTTTACCACATACTACGTATCGAAAAACTGTAATATGTAATGCAAAATGAACCCAAAGAAAATTTTAAAGTCGTAATTCAATACAGATACTTCGAATATGTATTTATTTTACAACATTCTTCTTGGGGAGCTGGCTGTAAACGAATGCTGAATGTATTGGCGAACTCATACCTTAAAATAAGCCAGTTCAAGTCCATTTTACTCTGAAGTCATTGTGTTTCGATCAGTAGTATTGAGTAAAGTTTTCGAGCTGTGCAAAATGAGACTAAGCATACTGTTCGCAATACGACCAGCGATCATCCTTGCACAACGCTCTGATATAATTACAGCGCGGATAATGGACTTGATTAGTGCTCTCGGCTATGTTATTTTTTTTTTTAAATGTCAACAGGTTGGTAATCAATTTGCCAACGTAATACAAACTGTACCAAATACTTTTTTCTGCTTGTTAGAACTTAACCCTTTTGCAACTGATGAGGGTTATTCTTTTGATCATTTTTTACGTGATAGTAAAAGATGAAGTCTAAGGTGTGCTGGGGGGTTATTCTGTAACTTAGTTAGCAACTGAAAATAGTTGCCAACGAATTTGTTCGATATACATTGCTGCTTTACTGTGTAAAATTATGAAAACAGTTTATATTTCCCACAGTAAAGCAGCAATGTATATCAAACTAATTCGTTGGCAACTATTTTCAGTTGCTAACTAAGTTACAGAATAATAAAAGATCCGACCTGACGACCTCCCTGGCGCAGTGGTGAGCGCTGTGGTCTTATAAGCGGGAGGTCCCGGGTTCGATTCCCGGCAGGGGCAATTTGGGATTTTATAACTTCTAAATTGTCTCTGGTCTGCTGGTGATAACCGAAAAGAGCCCGATCTTAGCCGCTTATCAATGAAAATAATATGGATTCGATTATTGATTAGTCTAATCAATAATAATATTTTCACTGGCTTATTGAAAATGAAGTTTATTTAATTAGAAAAGTAAGTCTAAATAAGTATCTTAAATACATTTCATCAATTGCTTCATTTCGCTTATCTGACCAGGCGAATGATAAACTTGATGTATACTTCCCCCATTAAAAATGCAAGCCAACACTACGAATGCATATTATTAAAAAGGTATTAAGCTCTTGTCTATGCTCGGCCGATAGCACCGCGGTGTCTAGCGCGACGGCAATTGGAGAATCGATAATTATTGACAGAGCCGAGGTCACCGACCGGTCCCCGTGAGATGAGCAATTCATTAATACAACATAAGTTCACGCGGACGGCCGCGGTTCTCACGAATCATGTAAATTCGTCGACTTAACGTAAGTTATCGAATCGATTAATATGCAAATCTATTCGGGCATCACTAGGCGGTCGGTGAACTGCGACTCGCGTGATATTGTGAACGCTGTGACACCGCGACGCACCGGCCGGGCCGCGGCCGTGTGAAAAATGTTTGTTGTGATTCCAAATTTGAATATCGATTATAATTAATTAAGCCCTGAGCTGACTTACGGAGAGCGCTCACGGAGCGGTTTGGAATCGCGCCCGCCGCGGCTGCGGGAGAGAGGTTCTGAGAGCGCGCTCACGAGCCCGCTTGTTTTTGCGGGACCGCAGCCGCCGCGGCTGCGGGCGTCGCCCGCCGAGTTGGCGGGCGACGCCCGCAAGACCGGCGGTTATATTTATATATGAAGAGCTGGCGAACAAAATGTTATATTTTTTAATCCGATGGTCTTTGGCTTGCTGAATAAGAATATTAACTTAATTTTACTTAAAACGGCCCGCAACTGTATCAAAATTGCATCCATAGGTCATGGTTTCGATCATAACGGCATAATTACAATAAAGTTTCGAAAGATTTGAATAATCGAGCACGTTTTCGTTCAAAATGGATTAATTTCCATACTTTGTAAGATGTCAATCAAAATGATTATTTCTTTTTCAGAAGAAAAATTTGTTTTTTTTACTAAGAATTTTTTTTTTAATTAAAAAGTTTATCATTTAAAAACTTTATTCACTAATAAAGTTTTTAAACAATTTATGTTGAAATTGGCCTAAACTAACTTACAAATGTCAGACTGACTTACAAATAATAAATTATTGTTGAAAATTAATTAGAATTTTTAGAAATGGTTTACGAATTATTAATTTCATAATTGAAATAGGTTAAAATTAACTGACATTTGATTCATTCAGTGGCGCCGAACCGCCATCTTGAATTATTGGTATAAATACGGGTACTTCGAAGCCATGAATTGAGTCTCCTCCAAAGACTCAACCGACTATTAGATGCTTCAGCGTCTAGGTCGTGATATTTGATTGAGGGCTGCGATAGCAATCAGCAATCACACCCTCATCGAATAAATGCTGCCATTTTGGACTTGGCTGAGTGTAATTAATTAATTAGTATAAAATATATTTGAAAATAGATCTCAGTTAAACTAATCTCTGAGTTGATATAAATTGAGTTATGTGCGGGTGATAAACGCAGATATTTTAATAATAGTTTGATTTAGTTTTAATATTAATTGATAGTCTGCTTCTGGAGTTGTGTTTACACAAACAAGTTATTGCTTGGAATATTAATTAATGATTGCTTCCGTTAACTTATATGAGATAGCAAACTGAATTTAACATATTATTATGTTCAATAAAGTCACAAACTACATATGGGTAAATAAAAATCCACGCCAAAAGCTCACTGTAAGTATGTCATTCAGTTTAATATTAATATTTAATAACAAGCGGACACCCGCGACTTCGTTCGCGTGGATATTGGTTTTTAAAAATCCCGTGAGAATCATTTTGTTTTTCCTAAGCTCCTTTGAGCTCATACCTTGCTAAAAACTGTTAAAAGTTCACTGGCGGATGTTTAGGTAGATCAAAATGTAAACATCCGCCAGTGAAAGTCCCATCAAAATCAGTCCAACCTTTCAGAGGATAGCCAGTAGCTTTAAAGTATTTCCTTTCTAACAAAAAAAGAATGAATGAAATCGGACTACCCGTTAACGAATTACAGCTAAGTACACATTTTGACTTTCATCCCCTCTCCCAAGGGAACCGTGCTGAATTTCGGGATAAAAAGTATCCTATATGTTACTCCATAGTATGAACTTAAATCATGCCGAGTTTCATTTCAATCCATTCAGTAGTTTTTACGTGATGCGCGCACAAACATACAGACAAACAGACAAACAGATAAACAGACAAACAGACAAACGGACAAACAGACAAACAGACAAACAGACAAACAGACAAACAGACAAAAATTTCAAAAATAGCTTAGTTACGTTCTATTACTTATCCCTAACATCCCCCAGTTATTGTTTTGCAAAAATCTTCAATGTACAGATACGGCAATTCTACGATTTTATTATATGTATAGATTAATATTTAATAGGTTACCTGAATCAATACAGGCCATGCCTCTCCAAACTTTTAAAGTAAAACTAAAGAACTGGCTCATGGAGAAATGTTTGTACAATTTAAAAGAATATATGACATAAATTCTATTTATTGCAATTAATTTTATATTTATATCTTTAGAACGGTGACATGTATGCTACTTACGTCATTTTGTTTAGTCTTAAAATCAATAATTCAATTTGCACACTAATTTATTAGTTAAATGTGTTGGAAGACAATAAGCTTTAAGATCCATAATATTTGTACCACATTTTTGCAAATAAAGACTCTTACTCTTTAGTTTGATGCAACTATACCGTTTTGTTCGCCAGCTCCTCCTATAAGAAAAATGTGATCGCGCCCGCCGACAAACCGCAGAGCTTGCGGGCGACGCCCGCAAAGCTTGCGGGCGCCCGCTGCCCGCCGGTTCTGCGGGAGCCGCGAGCAACCGCCAACTCTGCGGGAGTAAATCGCGTCGTGAGTTTTGCACTCGACATTTGTATGAATTTCGAGTATTGCGGGCCCGCAACCGCGGCGGGCGCGGGTGCGAACCGCTCCGTGAGCGCTCTCTCTTACTCGTAGCTCAATTTTTTTAGGGGTGATAGTACCTGTTCTTTTTTTGTTAAAAGAATATTAGCCAATAAAATATGACTAATGTTTCCCCTTTCGCCTCAAAATAAAGAGTTTTGTTTTAGGAGTGGGCACGACTATAGTGCGGCTGATGTGGTTTGAACCTTTCGGATTTCAGTCCGTTTCTTTTCTGTGCATTAGCGAACAGAGCGTTAGGAGACCCGCCACTAAACAGACGGATTATAGTACGGCAGCCCTGGAACAAATTTTTTAGCAATTAATAACAAGCTGAATTTTCGTGAGTAGGTTCGTTTCGACGAGACGAACAATTTTTTTATTTATGAAAATTCTCGACGGAGGTAGCGAGTGGGGAGATTTTAAAAATTTCGATTCGCTCGGGTGGGAAATCGTTCCACTAAATTTGAAGGAATATATGGCCATTTTATTATACAAGTATTTACTAGGCTGCATACAAAAAATCTGCTGGTTATTAATGATATTTTACAGCGTCCTCCACTCCGAATATTTCCAAATAATGAAGTTATAAAAATGACTAAAAATTCAGCTTGGTATTAATCACGAAAAAATTTGTTCCAGGGCTGCCGTACTATTATCTCAAACAACTTGCTGCCGCTGGGCAAGCGGCATAAGAGATTTCCTTACAAATCCATGCGGAACAAGCTATATCCAGCTGTATACATCTATCAGTGGAAATGATGGCAACGACCGAATTTAAATAAATTAAAGTGTGCTCGAATCATATTAGGTACTTACAGCTTTTAAAATGACCATTGACCACATTATTGAATAGCTGCAATCGCTACTGAATGGGATATCAATGGTCGAAACACGTTTGAAATACAAGGGAAAAGGCGCACGGAAATGAATCTAGGTCCATTTAAACTCGTTGTCAACTGTTAAAGTGTTAATGGCAAGGTGCATAATGCTCGCCCGCTGTGCGGATTCGAATGCGAATCTTTAAGGAAATGTGCCGTATATATTATTCCGTTTATGTCCCTTAAGCACATAGCTTGGTCTTTAATGTCGTTTAACATACGTACGGACGTCGTGTGCGTGCTAATTACTTGTTGTCTGTCTTGTATGAATCCAAGTTATTTTCGTCAGGATTTTTCAAGGTCCGTGTAACTATCATAATATATACCCCTTAAGCCCTATAAAGCCATTTCAGTACCCCAGAAACATCAGTCTTATATTGTTTAAAAAAATTGGTTGTCTGTAATGTTACTTTACGGACGATAATTTTACGTGATAATGTCAAAATAAAACAAAGAGAGATATATGTGTCACAAGCCGAACGCTTAGTTCTGCGCTCTCGCTTGCACGGGGAACGTGATGGATGAGTCATCCTTTTCCATGCGTGTAGCCGGCGTTCATCGATTATCACGTCAAAAATTATAGCATCAGATACTTACATAGTTAAAATAAACCAATAAAGTCCTGCCGTGAAGTTTCCAACGTGCGTTATACTTATATTTCAGTTTTAAAGCCGATACACACTCTGAGAAAGGTTGCTTGTTAGATAAGTAATTCGTAAGAACACAATCTTAGGCCTTTTTAAATTGATGGACCTTAAAATTAATGGTATTATCCTTATCATGGTGCATGTTCTCAATGTAAACAGACATCATTCTGTCTTAAAAAATAGATTGTGAGCACCGATTTGCTTCTAAAACAACACTTCGCCGAATGCGTTTCAAACTTTAATTAGCGTCTACATTTAAAGTGAGAATTTTCACATAAATATTTTTGACATTGATCTCTTTATAATTATCTGTTAAAAGTCATAGCAAACAAAACGTTAGCAAAATTTACATTGTTTTACATGCATTTATAACAAATTCATTAAAATTCATTGTAATAATAGTAAAACGTTTTAAACCGTGCATTATTTTTTTTGCATGTCATGAAGCAGATTGTACACTGAACTAATATTTGTAACATTCTACCTTGTTCGTACAATCTTACAATAAAAATGATTTCCTTCTTCCTTTTTTCTCTTTATTTCTTACTCTCTACTCGTTCTAAAAATCTACGCTTGTTTCAGCTATTTTCACCGAGTCAACGGCTTCACCGTAGAGCAGAGGCCTCCAACACAAACACAAGTAGACGCCAACGACGTGCCAGTCGGTGGACTATTCGCAAAGCTGGCCAAGCAACAAGGCGGCCCGCCACGGCTGCCGGCCTTCCCTGTCATGCTTGACATGAGCTCGACTAAGGTAAGATATCTTTATCATCACGTTAGACACACAACTAGGAGAGTTATTGAGAAATGAGTAGCTATAATTAGTTGGTGGACTATTCGCAAAACTGACCAAGCAACAAGGCGGCCCTCCACGACTGCCGGCATTCCCTGTCATGCTTGACACGAGCTCGACTAAGGTAAGACATCTTTAACATGAAGTTGACGCAAAACCATGGACAGTTATTGAGGAATGGGTAACTATAATTAGTTGGTGGACTATTCGCAAAGCTAGCCAAGCAACAAAACGGCCCGCCACGGCTGTCAGCCTTCCCTGTCATGCTTGACATGAACTCGACTAAGGTAAGACATCTTTAACATGAAGTTAAACGCAAAACTATGGGGAGTTATTCGTTAGCTGTATTAAAATTTTATGGTGGACTATTCGCAAAGCTGGCCACTGGGAACAAGGCGGCTTGCCACGGCTGCGGCCTTCCGCAAAAAATCCAAAAACAATGCTTGTAACGTGATTTACTTGTATAAATGATGAAACCTTATTACTCGGAGCCTCATAAACAATATCCGTTCAGTACACGTCATGTACATTACTTACTTAAAACAGGTGCACGCAACATTTTCAGAGTCACCAAAATATACACGAGTTTAAATTGAAAAGTTTACAAACGAGGACTTGTAAGAAATAGGAAATAACGTACTCGGGAGAGAAAAAAAAACTCTAGCATGAATCGTGATCACTGCGGCTCTTCTGATCACTCCAAAGCCTTCTTACAGTTCCATCTGCTAGGAGCCGCGTTGGATGTGTTTCCGTCATGAAAAACATACGCACATAAAAAAAACTGTTGCGTACCGCTGACTCCAAGCAATGCCACTGCCCCTATGAAATAATTCACGCTCGGCTGCCTCCTTATTTCATAAGCTCGCCGTTTAAAATTCATTAATATAATTTTTAAATGCATTATTTATTCTGCGCTCACTGACCTTCCCGCTTTAATTACACACCGGTGGCCCGATTCATAGTTCACGGCTGTGATTAAAATGTCTCGGGCATCGTAAAAATCTAGCGCGCTATCGCGGGCGGGGATCTTCAGGCTGTGCGTCTGTTAGGGTACCGCGTGAACTATTTGTGTAGTTCAACTTTTATGGTAGGATTTTGATCGCCTTATTGGTCTAGCGTTTAGCATGTTTGACTACGAATCATGAGGTCCTGGGGTCGATTCCCGGGTTGGGCGAAAAATTGTTAAATATTGGGATTTTCTCTTTCTTATATGGCAAGAGGCGTGCGCCCAGTAGTGGGACGTTAAAAGGCTCTAGGGATACAATCTTCTGACTTCGTATATTTTCTCAAAAAATTCTAGTTAGTTACTTAGATCACAGACTAATGTGCTAATATAGTGAGGTTCAGCAAGTGAGAAAATCCTAATTTTGTTTAGGTTTACAACCTCTGACCGCCTTAAGATATCATACCCTGTTTACGTCTTAAAAAAATAGAATGCTCAGAAACAGCAAAAAAAAAATTAAACTGTATAACAAAATAATCATTAATCATTTTTTTTGTACTTTTATTTCGGCGCAAAAGTTCCCACTCGCACTTGACCGCTTTTGAAACATTTATTGCGCTCTTAATATCATAACGCGCGATGAGCACGCTTCCTCCTCAACAGTATAATTGCGGCAATTTAATCTGATAACCGCACGCGACCTTTACACTTCCCCCGCTGTAGCGCGGATAAGACGGGGAGAGTGTTAATTGGTGCGCGGTCGTTACCGGCGGCGCGCGCGCGCAATCGGCAGGGTAATAGTGGTGCGACCAGCCAACCGTCTCCGCCAGTGCTACCAAGTGTAACGCTCCTCTAGAGACTTCCCCAACCCATGTACAACACTAGGCTCCACTGTAATGTATCTCTAGAGACTTCCCGAACTCATGTCCATATAACACTAGGCTCCACTGTACTGTATCTCTAGAGACTTCCCGAACTTATGTACAAGTTACAACACTAGGCTCCACTGTTTTGTATCTCTAGAGACTTCCCGAACTTATGTACAAATTACAACACTAGGCTCCACTGTACTATATCTCTAGAGACTTCCTGAACTCATGTACAAGTTACAACACTAGGCTTCACTGTACTGTATCTCTAGAGACTTCCCGAACTCATTTACAAGTTATAACACTAGACTCCACTGTACTGTATTGTACAGTTGGTAGATTGACTGATCAATGATCATCGCAGATAAAAAGTTCTCGGGCTATGCAACCTTTCATCATCATCATCATTATCAACCCATTACCGGCCCACTACAGGACATGGGTCTCCTCTCAGAATGAGAAGGGTTTAGGCCGTAGTCCACCACGCTGGCCTAGTGCGAATTGGTAGACTTCTACGCTAGACTTCACTTTTGAGAATATTATGGAGAACTCTCAGGCATGCAGGTTTCCTCGCGATGTTTTCCTTCACTGTTAAAGCAAGTGATATTTAATTGCTTAAAATGCACATAACTCAAAAAAGGTTAGAGGTGCGTGCCGGGGTCGAGTAGAACTCGGTCCCTTCGAAAAGGAAGAATAGAATAGAATAGAAAAGTTTTTTATTCAAATAAACTTTTACAAGTACTTTTGAATCGTCAATTGAAGTCGATGTTTAACCACTAGGCTCTCATATGCAACCTTTAATTGCCTATATCATAATTTCAGTCTGTAGACATCCACTTCTGGTCATTCACTTTCCCCAATGAGCGCCATCATCAGCCTTACTCATCGTGCTACTTCCCATCATTCTCCTTACGTCGTCGGCCCATCTTGCGGCGTCCTATGCGGTCCAAGCTATGCTCACTCGTTTGCGGTTTCTGGCTCCAACGGTTTATGCACAATAAATGACAATAATAGTCCGGACTCTTCACTGAACAAACTGGAGCTGCTTTGACTAGCAGAGGCACGCAAGAGATTATATAATCTGTGTTATTCCAAACAACTGTCAGAACTAGAGTTCTCTATTCAAATATCCCACGTTGAACTACAAACCTGGCAACACTAGTCCGTACTCTCCACTAAGCGAACTGGAGCTGCACTAATTGGCGGAGGCACGCGCCGCGCATGCGCCGCGAGTCGCGACACGCCACCCGCCAGCGACGGCATGTGAAATCGAACCACACTTTTTAATCCGTTCCTAGATTGAACTGTGGTACTTACACGCAAATTTCGCAGAGATATAAACTTTTACGTTGATTGAAATAAACTTTCTACACGATATGAAAAGCTTATTGCAAATTGATTTTTTTAGTAGGTATGAAGATATAAATAATATGTTGAAGATATTAATATGAAGGTCTTGAGGCCGCAATTTAGAGTCAACTCTTTAAATTAGTTAATTTTTAAACAAACTGCCCACCCCACGTATTATGACTGGCGTATCCAATCTTTACTCAAAATAAGCTTTTACAAGGATTATCCATTCAAAAATGACTTTTCCCGAAAAACTTACTTACCACTCACTTTTTCGCTGGCTCAATAATGTAAAGAGGATATTATTTAGCGAAACTTAAAACTGCCTTTGTTTCTCGTCTTGTATGCGCTTCTTTACGCTGATCAGGTCTTCTGAGGATTTTAAGGTCTTTGCACACTTTGTCCGTCCAGCGATACCCGGGGCATCCAACAGCAAGCTTTTCTGCACTACCCAAGTAGGTAGCAGGGGCTGGCTGGTCCCATGTAGGAAGCAGGGGCTTTCTACATGAGGCCAGCCAGACGCGATGACAGTGGCTCGAGACAGAGAAAGAACCAGAAGATTCAAGAACTAGTTAAACCCAATATAACTGGAGAGACTAAATCTGGGACGCCCAGAAATTATGGGAGAGGTACTGTGAGAAGAGCACTTAGGTCTGATTAAGTGGTAGAATATATTAGGTATAAAACCTAACATGCCTATTTCAGTCCATCTATCAAGTTCAATGAGAATTACTGTTATTTTTTTTAAGAATACCATGGTAACTACTAACAGTCCACGTTTCCTCCAAAAATTTGTAAAACTTGTGCTAGAAATAGGTACGACAGTATAATAGTGCGAACGGGTGGGATTGGACCTTTCAGATATCAGTCCACTTCTTGCCCATTGAGCTATTGAGGCTTTTTAAAACCTATTACAGAAATACCTAGCATAGGTATAAATTCTCTATAAAAAAATCTAAATCATTCTTATCACAAAGCTCAAAACGCGAAGATGTCTAAACACAACTCTAAATACCCAGCTAACTCCCATCCGTTTAATTTAGAGCGTGATCTATCAGTGGTACAATAGTGTTTACTTTCTAAAATCCCTATCGCGGCAACATCTTGACACTTGCTCGCGATATTAACATGATTTGTTACGTTTCTCTTTGTGCCTTTACACTATAGGTAAATAGTGCTGGTCGGTTTAATTTATTTTCACCTGTTGGAGTTAAACGGGAGCATGGAACTGTGGAGGCTGGAGCTAAAGATTAATAGATGTTGCACGGACGTATGAAAGGTAGCTAGTGTTTGGATATAGATCGCGTTATAGACACACTTTGACTCGTTTTAACTAAGATTCTCAAAGATTTTTGATGTTGCTATTAGCATTCTGGATGTCACTGCCTCTTTCATACAGGCCACCATACTTGCTCTGTTGCTGCATCTCTATCCTTTTTCTATAGAATATCTACAATACCTCATTCATTCATTCATTCGTTCATTCATAAATGGTTCACTTAAAAAACTTTTAAAGTCGATCAAAATAATCGCTACAATGAACACAAAATTACGGACGATTGCAAAGTCTTTGCAATCCGTTGTGAAGTCGACATCTCCTGAAGATGCTCCAGTGTCGGAGCGAAATGATCGTCGAGTTAAATTTGTGGTGAATTTGTGTAGTGTTGTGCCTACAAATTTGTCACTGTTAGTGGATTATAGCAAAGTAATTTTGTGTTCAATGGAATTCCGCAAAGTAACGACTGCTTCTATTCAACAAAATAATCGCTGCTACTAAAAAAATATGGATTACTGCAGAATATTAAAAAAGCCGAGAGGCTTCGTGGGGCACCCTTTAGAAGCATTCTTATGCATTGCATCCATACAACAAATATCTAAAACAGTCACTTTAGAATTTGGTTTGCGGAGCTCTTAAAGAGTTTAAATAAGTTTCAAATTTGGCCATTATGTATTATTCAAGTTGTATTAAAAATACAAAGTTTAATCGCGAAAATAGTCCAACATTGTAACTCCACGTACGCCTCACGGACGAAATGTACGGATTCGGAACAAATTACTCGGCTTATTTTATTGCGAGCAATTAAAAAGATAGATTGCAATTTGACCCGCGCGCAACCGTGTCGGCTCGAAACGTTGTTATGATGAACTTCGAGTAACGCGCCTTAAAGAAGACTTAGCATCTTGTTGGATAAACAGTTTTGAAAACAAGACTAACGCTATGAAACTTTCTAAGATTTGAGCATACATTTTCAAGTAAACCTTGCTGGAGTTGTCGGGGGTAAACTGTTGTATGGGTTTGACAAAATAACAACTTTCTATTATATATTCTTTCTTTCTACCAATACAGATAGACACAAATTGAAGCGAAGCTTTTTTATGGATGTTTGGGATGGAAACTTTAATGGCAAAAAGTGACTCGTCACGGATCTCGCTCTCGAATGAATGCTCAAATATCTCACGTTTCGCTCACTCATATTGGGCAACATAATTTGAAAGTGCAAGACAGAGAACGTAATAGAGAAAATGCTTCGCTTCTTTCGGGTACCTATCTAAGCATTCACCATTCAACCTAAACGTCACAAAATATAACACCACATTAAAAAATCATGCATACTTCTACGACTTCTTAATTTTTGGACCCATTGGTCTGGATAGTTGCTAAAGGAGGTTTTTGCGTATAGCTTCTTCCCCTCGAGGGAAGCTTTGCTTGTTGTATCGGAACGTTATTATGATGAATGTCCACCACTTGCGAGCGCCCTCGATCAGATAATAAGCGCTGTTTACTCAACGCTGCCGCTTTTTGACGGCACAAGAAGCAATAGCCCTCAATCAGTAGTTAAGGGTATACTGTTCTGTATACCTATTGAGAACACTTCATAATATTATCCCTTGGGCTGTGATTGTTTCTGAATGGCCTGACCTCTTTATAAAATTACTGTATTATGGCCTGTTTATTTATATACATTATACAGCATATTTATTTCTATAACAGCATTCCGAACCAGTGGTAGATTCAATTGACGATTCAAAAGTACTTGGAAAAGTTTATTTGAATAAAAAACTTTTCTATTCTATAGTACTTTGATGTGTAAAAGTCATTCTCAATCGCTCAGTGATGAGGTTTGAGGCTGAACACTGAGATAAGTACTTACCGTGGTCCTATAATACAATAGATTTCAACTCGTTGAAATATTGTCACACTATTACAATCCAGTTTCAGTTAAACCACTTCAAATAAATGCTCTATTTATTGAATTAGAGCGAATATAATTTATTTTGTTGCTTTTCGTTTGAAGATATCTGCTGGAAAGCGATGATTAGATTTAGTTACAGCGCGCATGCCTAGAAGAAGCCTTGTTGACCTTGGAGACCGAGACCAAAATGGATCGAGAATTTTTTCGTATAAGAAGCCACATACCCTCCGAACTTTTTCTCGACCGCTAAAGCCCCAAAATGCTTCTTAAAAATTCTGAAGCAGTTCTTCTTTCACCTCTATTACAAAGAGTCTCCAGTGTCCAAATTATAGTTACCTTCCTATCTGGAAGTAACGTTTAGACATTTTGTCCACAGACACTACTAGCGATATCCAGAGTGGGTCGCGGTGGGCGGTCGCGGCGCAAACGCGTCGGCACGGGCGCGGCCACGGATCACTCTCCGTTAGATCTCTCCGCGGCGGGGGAGAGTGCGGCCAAACGCGCCAGACTCTCCGCCAGCCCGAGCACGAGGAGCGACGGTGACGAGAGGGTTTCGAATGAAGGTAAGCCTGTTTCTTGCTGTTTTAACCCCCGACGCAAAAACGACGGGGTGACGGATAATTCTCTCTCTTAACTTTCTCCCCAAACAATTACAATGAACATCTAAAAACGTGGAGATATAGTGATTAAATAGAAGAGTAACCTACAAGGCCATAACGGAGTACCTAGTAGACAAACACTTCGTTAGAGCTGTACCTAAGCGGTAAAAGACCGCAGCAAATTATTCAAAGTCTCTGCAACAAAAGTGCAACCTGTAGGCAAAAATTTCACGTCTCCTATGGAAAGCTACCTTAAGTCCATAACGGCATGTTCTCCATAAGCTAATCATGAGTGATGAATAACTGATGGAGCAAAGAATCGTGCAAATGGTCGACTGGTAAAGCTGACAACAAAACCTATCATATAATGAACGCTTAAAACACAAAGCAATATGGCACTGCGTTATTATGTTAATTAACTTTTGCACACAATTAATAAATATAAATTAATATTGCACGCAAAAATAATTTAAAAATGTTTTCATCAGCGCGTAGAAGAAAATGCAATACAGAGTAACTTAACTACGTAGCAATAAAAAATTAATTGTAACAGTATCATAATTGAAATCAGTACACCGGTGTGCCGTTAATTCGTACCGTTCAAGCTTATGTTCATTAAATTTTGTAAAATACCCGCCTGTTGCACGAGATGAGTGGATAGTGGATACGGTAACTGTTATTCCACACTTGCTACAATAACCTACGTCCGCGTCGCCACATACCTATAACTGTGTTAAACACAATACATATTGTTACAATATTGTTGTTCATAACCCATCTTGCTAGCAGTAGAAAATGCGCGGATCTTTCGTAAAATATGTATGTACCTTTTTCGTCTAAAAAGTAGTGAGCAAACGAGTATGCATTATACACATGACTATTTTATAGAGGTATGATACCACTGTAAAGCATTTGAACACCCTCCTCCGGTCTGGTCTGATCTGGTCTGGTCTGGTATGATCTGGTCGACCATAGATGTGGACGCGCGTGTCTATATATTCTCAAAGTGCGGCAGCCACGCGAAATTGAGACTGAGATCTATAGAGCTTAATCTGACTCTACTCAGACTTGATACAGAGTTCAAACGAGACAAATATATCTCGGGCATAAATTCATATCTCGTTTTAACTCTGTCATAGGTCTGAGTAGAGTCAGAGTACGCTCTATAGATCTCAGCCTGAGAGCCGCCCGGAATAGTATGAACGAATATAATTATGAAGACGCTGATGCCATTGTGTCTGAACTTGCCCTTAGTTATTAGTTAGCCAAAACTAGGTCCGATTAGATAATATGATAGTATGCTTCTGTGTTATATGGGAAAGCGTGTAATAGACAAGAGGTTACGAGCTACCAATTTTAAAAAATGTAGTGACACTAAAACTTGCGAAGCAACCATTACCTAATAGGTGATAAAACCAGTTCAGATGGTTCAGATGGCAATCGATTCGTGCAAAAACTAGTCTGTTTAATGAACTCGTTGATTGAGATTAGATATTAGACTTTGGTCAAATACAGGATCACGCTGGAAATAAAAAAGTTTCACCATAAATCCTTTTATTTTAAACCCCCGACGCAAAAACGACAGGGTGTTTGACGTTGTTGAAGTTTGACGTGTCTGCATCTGTGTGTGTCTGTTCCCCTTTAGCACTCAAACGGGTGAACCGATTTGAATGCGGTTTTTTTGTTTGAAAGGTGATTGAGTCGAGAGTGTTGTTAGCTATGTTTGATGAAAATCGATCCAAGATGGCCGCCGCTACAAAATGGCGGATTACATATTTTTCACAACTTCCTTAATATGAGTATCAAATGAAAGGGCTTGACTAGTAGAATAGCACTATGCAAATTCAAGATGGCCGCCGCCACAAAATGGCGAATGTCGGGGGGTTTTTTAAATTTTTAATTTATACTTGTTTTGATATAAGTAAGTATGGTTTAAAAATGTATCTCTTTTGCAGACCGAAGTGAAAATCGCGAGTGTTTATGCGCAGAGGCGCGCGCGCGGCTCTCGGCGTGGTCTGTGGACGAGGTTTGCGATTTCGTCAGCTCCATAGACATCTGTGCCGAGTACGCGTCGGTAAGTCGAACGTTCTCATTTCAAAGTTTTTTTAGTAATTTCCTTTTTACTTTCAACCAGGGATGTGCGACGATAATATGTAGTGAGGAATAAACGTGCGAAACCCACCAAAAGCATCGCTTTATTTTCGTAACTCGGCTCATTGAACCTGAAATTTATTTTCAACTTGTGATCGTTCACCGACACACATTTGTTTTGCTCACTGCCATCTTACATTCCCTCACCAATACTCATTGCCTCCAGGCAATCCAGGCGCCTCCAGGCGAAAGCAGCACTTTCTTGACTGGAATCAATCTAGCCTCCTCATAATGTACGATATGTTTACGGGATGTTTCACTAATTGAAAGCAGGGGAATAATAACAGATAGTATGCAAAGATAATTTCACCTGAGCTAAGGTGAACTTAGGTATGATATATCTGAATGAGGCCTCAAACACATCCTTTGCTACGCATCCTTGCACATCCCAGACAGAAAGGCAATTATAAAACACGAGTTTAACAATCCTCGATTAACCCATAGCGTGGTAGTTGTCCCTTATATTGACACTGTCGTCCACACATTTTGTCGATCATGTTTGTTCCCAACACTCCTATTTATATTTTTCCTTTAGTCTTAGATCTTTTCGTCAGCCATCTTTGTAATACGCACGTATATGTACACTTTTTTGCAATGATTAATTAACTCCTACATAAATATACTTTTATGAATAAATCATTCAATATTAATTGAGTG
This sequence comes from Melanargia galathea, assembly GCA_920104075.1. Lineage (NCBI taxonomy): Eukaryota > Metazoa > Arthropoda > Insecta > Lepidoptera > Nymphalidae > Melanargia > Melanargia galathea. The sequence goes on along the minus strand of OV049871.1, from coordinate 16,166,208 downwards.
TACGCCATCTTAATATCATGTATAATAACATTAAACATGGATTATACGTATAACGAGTGGCAATTAATAAATAATATCAGCGATTTAGCAGTCGAGATATTTCACATAAATCAAATCGATTTAATAGCTTACGATCGTCATAGCTCATATTTAAACTATTGCCTGTGTGTGCGGCCCATCGTTGCTCGTAAAGCGACCTCGCACCTACTCTATAGTCACTCAAAGTTTAATAATTACGAATATAAATTACTAGATGATGCCCGCGACTTCGTCCACGTGGATTTAGGTATAATAAAATCCTGTGGTAACTATTTGCTTTTCCGGGACGCAAGCTATCTCTGTACCAAATTTTGTATTTAAATCGGTTAAACGGATGAACCTTTCCGTGGAAACTCTTTAATTTTTCGGGATAAAAAGTAACCTACATATGTCCGTCCCCGGGATGGAAACTATCTCTGTACCAAATTTCATCAAAATCGGTTAAATTGGTGGGCCGTGAAAAGCTAGCAAACAGACAGACACACTTTCGCATTTATAATTATTATTTACACATCCGCAGTCATAATTCGATTCGAAGTGAAAGGATTACGCCCCGTGTTCAACAAACAATTATAATTGTTGTTTTACTTGTGGTTTAATTTAATTAAACTTAATTAATTATTATCACCCGACGCCTGCCGTTACGTAAACAATTAACGTAAAATCATGTTGGGGAATTTTGTATTGTTTTTGTCTCTCCTGCCTTTAGTTATTGCTTTTTCTGCCAAGAAATTCTTAGTGCCAGAGGTTGGTAATGCGTGGTTTGGGCAACTGCCAACTACCACCTTGGGTATTGGTAGAGTGCATTGGGCTAATTGCTTAAAAAATTAAAAATGGCTAACCCGCATTGAAGCAATGTGGCGGGCCTAAGCTCTAAATCCCTCCTATGAGAGAGGAGGCCTGTGCCCAGCAGTGGCACGTTAAAAGGCTGTAGTGGTGGTGGTGGTAGAATGGGCTAATGTCTAATGGGCTCTTCATACTCAGTCAGTAGTAATCTGTAGGAGATTACATTCATATTTTATGGCAAATTCTACAAGTCTTATAGACTAGTTGAAAAAGATACAGCAGAAGCAATATAATGAAAGGTATTAAGATCATTTCCAACACAACGTCTTCGAACAATTTTATTCGACGTCTGACCCTTACTTACATTAGCTTAACGTCGTTCTCCTTAGGCAACGACTGCACTATACACCGGTCCCACTTCTGTTGCTGATCCGTTTCAATATGAATTTCGTTTCAAATTTAATTTTTGCTGAAACTGAAACTGAAAAAAAAAATACGTTTGAATAAAAATTAACTTTGAAACAGATTGGGCGATAATCTTTATCGATAGCGGAGATAAAAATTAGATAAAAATTATTAAGGGAACGATGTAGTCTAATAGCCCAAGAGTCCACGACGGCCAGACTTTCGTCATTTTATAAAAGCTGAAAGTTTCTCATGTGTATGTTTCCAACACAGGTAAGAACTACCAGCGAAGAAAATATAAAAAAATAGACATTATACTTTGACGTAAGATTTTTTTACACCTTTATTACCTGTTATCTCTCAAAGTGACCATGATCTCAACTTCATAGTCGCTGATCGTTCCTTCCTGTGTTGGTGATAATACACAGGGAAACTTTCAGCTTTTATCTTCGAATGATTCGAAGGTCTCGCCATTGTAGGCTCTTGCTCTATAAAGAGACTCCCTAATCTGTATGACCAAAGAGTTATACATCTACGAGTATTTATTGATACTAGAATTCCACAGGTTATACAGGGGAGCGGACGGATCGGAATGGCACCGGTATAGTGTAGTCCGAGCCTTAAAATAATCCTTATATTACCAATATCGAGTATAATGTATAGTATCGGCAGTAAAGAGATAGCACACATATAATATTATAATCGATTTATTATTAACAGTTACATTTTACGATCAGTTGGTTCTGTTATATCGATGAATAATGTAAAAGGACTTGAGCGTAATATCCGCTTACTAATTAGTAAAAATCATTAACATAAGAGACATTAGGCATTTGATATCTACTAATGGATTCATTCAAGATTTATAGCAGCTTGATGTTTGCGTAAAAATGTAATGAATGTTATAGAACCTTTTGAAAATCAGTGTAGCAACCTTTTGACGTCCCTCGAACAATCTAAAAAGGGTTGAAAAGTCCCTAAATTGATGATAATCCGTAAAATTCACTTACGTGAACGCATTAATTTGTGTAAGGTCTCAGAATACTTAATGTACAGCTACAGAAGGCTCACAACACACAGACGTTTAAATAAAAATCGACACTTGGTTCGATGCAATAAAGTGCAGATTAGCTCGTGTCTCTATGTATACTTTTGGTATCGCGACCACGCCAGCAATTGCGCTGGCGATTTAACGAGAACATGCACTAAGTACCTGCAATCGAAATTTCTTGCCGAAATAAACAATAAGTATATTGTTAATTCCAGCGAACGAGACGAAATAATATGTAGGTATCTCATCGTCAATCAATAGCAGTCCACTGCTGGACACTGACATGGGTCTCTTGTAGATACTTCCACATATCGCGGTCTAGCGCCACCTGTATCCAGGTGACAAATCTGATGTCGTAGGTCCACCTAATGAGGAACTCTGCAATTCATGAAATATGTTTCCTTTCATTTGTTCTACAACAGTTCGACCTATTAATATCGCAATATGGGCCTTGCAACAATTTGATATGCATATAATAATTGGCAGGTGTTCTAAATAAACACAGCGGGCTTCGACTGCTCCGAGTAAGTATAGAGGTTAAGCAACACCGCTTTCAGCACAATAACAAGGCACAACGTGATGCGAACCACCATAATAGTACCTTAATACTGCATTACACAACGCCATGGCGACGCATGCATTGCAAGCAGGAGTGAGGCGTGGGAATCGGATCGGGGATTTAAAATTTCCATAATATTTGTATATCAAAGTTGCACAATGAAAGTGCAGAGGCACGCACGTAAAGCTCCTGAAAGTAAGGTCTGTTGTACATACGGTTCTTGAAATTATCCAATCTTCATTCATATAGTTCAATCTTCACTCATAAAGCTCCTTTTTAGGGTTTCGTAGTAAACAAGAAACCCTTATAGTTTCGCCATGTCCGTCCGTCTGTCTGTCTGTCCGTCCTCGGTTAATCTCAGAGACTATTAGTGCTAGGAATCTGTAATTTGGTATGGGTATAAATATTAATCACGCCGACAAAGTGGTGAAATAAAATTTTGATAAATATTTTTTTTTAGGGTAGCTCCCCTACATGTAAAGTGGGGATGAATATTTTTTTTCTCGTCTACCCCATAGTGTGGGGTATCGTTGAATAGGTCTTTTAAAAATACTGTGGGTGTGGGAACATCATTTTTCGATTTCTAGATCCGTTTGTAAAATATGATGTTTTAAAGTGCTAATTTTTATTAGAGTCAAGTGTCCTCCCCCTCTATCAGACAAATGGCAGTATATAGGAACTTGAAAAAATTCACAGCAGTAGTATATATAATCAATTTTAAAGGAAAACTATCATGGCTAAGTAGGATTTACAGGTTAAGGAGTTATATCTGTTTTTCGAGGATTGTGACTACGAAACCCTATACTGCGCGTAGCCCGCCACGCACTTGGCCGGTTATTTTTGTACGTCATTACGTTGGATCTCATACGAGGTATCAGTAAATACAAAAAAATAGTGAGCAAAACAAATAAGTACATACCTATCTAAAAAACAATCTAATTAAAAATAGCGGAATCAAAACGTTACAAATTATAGACTTTCTTATAGAATAAAATACGTGCTGAATTGCTTTATAGATTTTTCAACCAATATCTACCTATATAATATAACCCAATAAATAAGTATATGATCCAGGGATCCAGTTGCCTAAAACCATGACTGGATGTAACTAACTTTACATCCCAGCACACATTTTATGACCATTTAGATTTCAATAGTGCATCAATTTTATTTTACAAAGTTATATAATATAGCCTGATAAACTATTTTGTAACATTCCAATTAAATGCAATTTTTTACTACCCACGTCGTAATTTTTGCTACACTCGTTTTATTCTCGTCTACGTTATTTATTTTCTTCATTTTGAAATTAAGTATAGTCTTTCAGTTAACCACTTTGACCTACATTGCAAAGTACAATTTAGTCTCACGTATTTTGCAAGAAGTTTATCCACCACCACCACTACAGCCTTTTTACGTCCCACTGCTGGGCACAGGCCTCCTCTCTCATAGGAGAGAGGGATTTAGAGCTGAAACCCCCCACGCTGCTCCAATGCGGGTTGGCGGGCTTTAACGACTATTGTAACGTGATAGTGATAATAACCGGGACCAACTGCTTAACGTGCTCTCCAAGGCAGGGGGGTGAAACACCGTCAATTACCAACATCGGGTTGGCACTGAATTTCTTGACAGAAAACCCCAATACCTAACAATAATTTGCCCAACCCTTGAATCGAACCCGGGACCTCGTGATCTGCAGTTGAATATGCTAACCACTAGACTAACGAGGCAGTCTAAACAAACGACAAGTTTATCATTTCATCATTTCATTATTATTGAACAAGCTAAGATTATTAAGCAGACCTTGCTTAAATAGGTACCCAGATCATACATACATGTATGAAGAAGTATATAGGTAAAGTTTAGTCTAAGATAGATTCTTGATCTTCTGACGCTTGCAGAAGTTAACTCGCTTGTCATATGTCACTTAAATTTTTAGTGATACCGAGTTTTTTGTTCACTAAACGCTTTTGCCGTGTGTCCCAAGTTCGGTTTACAGTAGCTGCTTGGTATCACGTTTCTCAGTTTATGTATTTATAGCCGCGGTGATGGTGTCATACCGGTCATGTCTGTACTCGGTTATTAATTGTGGTTAATAATAATTTTGCCCAACTACCGCTGAAGATTAATGCACCGCCATTCCGCTTGTAAATCAGATTACCGTAAACGTAAGGCTATAATTAATGGCAATTTGCACGGTAATTAATAATGTATGTATATTTCATAAAAATATTGGTTTATTAAACATGCTACCACACAACAAGAAGCATTATCTGTTAATATATACAATATATAATATACATTATTGTATCAGCATCAAAAACCAATAGCCAATTGGAACCAGGAAAGCGAATTCTGGCATAAGGGTGTGGTTTCACTGAACCGGGAGGCATATGTTGAAGCCAATTAGATGACGTTGATCACATCATCTCTTAATAATCTGATTTTTCTATTTCTGCACGAATTCTTTGCAAAAAAAAAAGAAGGAAAACTTTAACTTTAACTTCACACTCTAAAACAAAAAGTAGATGTATATACATTACAATATACACTAATGCTACCATTGCTGTAACATTTATAGGAAGGAACTTGAAGGAAGAGAGCGGTAGATAAGTTATAACTTTATAATATGTGTACCTAGTAGCGCTGTGTTGAGTGACGCTAGGAAAATTAACAATTTAATTGGGGAATTTCCTAGCTCACGTTATATTAGACAGAAAGATACATAAAACAAAATGCATTCAACTTTGAATACACAACTGAGGCTGCTGCTAAAACTCCTAAAACGTGAACGCGAAACGACTCCCACGTAGTGGAATAACTCAGATTTGCGTGTTCATTTTTCACCGAAACTCGTGATTTGGTCTGACCCCGCCATAAATCGATACCCGGCACCATCCATCCAAGTCAGGACTGCGTCAAATCCTACGCCGATTGCGCAAAAGATCGTGCGAGTCGCGCAACCGTACACTATTGTCGGCCAACATTTAGTTCACATCCGACGTCGGTATACTCATAAATCTTGATTAATTGCCCTATCGATTTAAACTGTATTACTGTTTTGAATTTATGCTTTGATTTATTAAAAAATATCGTTAATTTACCCGGTCGAACGAATGAATATTATAAATGTTGTTGTAGAATGTAGATCTATTCAACCGTTTTGACTCATGAACCTACATTGTCTGATAGGTAAAAATCTAAGGTTGTGTAAAGTTTTTAAACGTGTTTTTAGTTTATGTTGGCTCGCAGGTTTGCACGGTGTACGTCAAATGTAAAAGTGACACTTTTCAAAGCGTTTTGTCAGACGTTATACACGTGCGGCCTGTGGAACAGGTATACGCAGAAGACATACAATGCTCTCCGAGTACAGTACAACAACGCCTTCAGGGTGATGTTGGGGCTCCCTCGACACTGTAGCGCATCAGCGATGTTTGCGTACGCGCACGTTGATGACTTTCAATCAGTCATGCGCAAACGAGTCGCATCGCTGATGCGCAGGGTGAGAGGGAGCACCAACGACATGCTGAGGGTCGTTGGTGAAAAGCCGGACTGCCCCATGCTGAGGCACTGGATACATACACATGTCTATGTGTCCAGTGCCCCGGCAACTAAAGGCAGATATCTAAATTAAGTTTTTTTGTTTTTTGTTGTGTTCTGTTTTTTGTGTTTCTTATGTGTACTAACATAGTAATAAGATATTATTATAACTAACACTATGGGCAATTAATAGCCTGAAATAAAGAAATTTTATTTTTATTTTATTTTTATTTTTTTAGTACCACGTACTAAAAAGACTTTTAAAAAGGGAAAATAGGATTGTATTTAGAAAAATCACACTAATATTATAAAAGGCGTTTTAAATGTTTGTGTGTGTATGTGTGTATGTGTGTATATTTGTTACTCTAGTGCCGCAACTACTGAACCGATTTCGCTGAAATTTTGAATGGAGATAGATTATGCGATTATGCCTTGACTTAAGATATAAGCTACTTTTTATTCTGAAAAAATCCACAGTTTTCACGGGATTTTGAAAAAACCGAAATCTATAGCTACAGCTATAGGTAGATTAGTATGGCAAATTTCCTTGAAAGTAGGTATAAAAGTTGGAAAAGTGAGCGGAAACGGGAACCAGAAATCCACGATTCCCTCGGAATTTGTGAAAAACCGAAATCCACGCGGCCGAATCGTCAATGAAATGTAAGATCCTCTTAGTTTTTCTAAACTCTACGGACCTTATCCTGTTATATTCAGCTGTAGTATACCTAGATACGCGTAGGTTCCTATATCTATGTCATGATGTGTCGGTTATTTGTCAACTGTGTATGCTGGTAGTGTGCTCGCGGAGGTCGTGAGTCGTGCGCGGCGCAGGCCTTACCTTTACCCGCTAATTGTAACGCATTTGACGACGACACCGCGCCTCGCTAGCTCCTATACCTGCTATTTGTATTGGGTATAGGAAACAACAAAAGTGGTAACAATGATTGGTACTTATTTATTTTTATATGCTTATTAGTAACAGAACGTTGTTTTTATTTTTATTTTAAGTACCTATCCATTATTTATTCGTGGCAGAAACACATCGATAGCGATGGTCACCACGCTAAATAACGTGACGAATGTTAACTCGTACAACATATCATGCAGTCTGGTATTGCCCGTTGGTAGGTAGTGTAATTTTGGAAGCGAAGCTTCTTAGGAACGTTTTACTAAAAAAAAAAAATGAAACTGAGATGAACTTTTACTGAGCAGCGCGTCATTGCCCATTATGAATTAACCAGATAGAGTACCTACCTACATGATTTTATATACAATGCATTAGAAACTTTGTCTTTGTCGGCCTTAATGTTAGTGAAAACGTATCACGTCAGTGCTGCCACAATGTGTTTCGGCTATTATTTTGTTTAAAATAATAATTCTTGATGAAACATTTTCCCCCCCGACTGTACCAATATGTCGCCACGTAATATCGCAGGGCAATTTATACGCTTTATATCGGGCACACACTGGGGATAATGCATAAATCGCGGCTTGCGCAAATGCAAGCGCGGATCACGAGCGCACGAGCATCGGAAGACACACTGCGTACTACTCGAATGACACTAAGCTTAAGTTCACCTGTCCTTCATAAACTGTGAGGTAATAATAATTATTATTTAATTATTATCTAAGAAATTATAATTTGCATCGTTTTAATCAAAGCTATATACAAAAGATGGTTTACTAGCCGTTTATAATCTATGCTTCTTATACGAACTGATAAAATGTGGAATTATCTTTTCTACTATAACTCGAGTAGATAATCTCAAAAGCAAGAGCGTCCCTTAAGTTAAAACGAGCTATAGAAAGGACTAAACAAGAAGAACAATTTCGTAATTGTTTCACTATATAATAAAACTACAGTTAAGCCCTAGATTGACAAATAGAAAATCTATGCCTATTATATATTTTCAAGTTGTATCTAGTATCGGTTCCGAGTATCGTGCCGTAAAACTATCGTAACTTAATTATACGCAATCTACGGACCTCATAAAAACACAATCCATCAATCGCATAATCAGATCCAAGTCACGCTTGGCACCAATTGAAATGCCACACGCGCCAAGGAAGAGCAGCACCAATAATAAAATTGTATCTACCCATGAACCAACTCGGTCGGAACTGACCATCTGACATAGAGCATACAGTATTAAAGCATTAATAGACAAGGTATAGATCGACCAGAATCTCATGAAAAATGGGGAAGTTAAATTTTGTAGTAAGCAACACTAGGTTAACTCGGCTGCCCTAGTGATAAACAAAGTAATTACATTCAGAACACCTTACCTGGGATCGTTTCACGAAACGAAAAATCCAGCAACTGCATTTTAAATACAAAAACAAAGTAATCAACATCCAATTACTTTGTTTTTGTGTTGTGCTTGTTGTTTACTTTGTTTGGGCAATTTAAACAGTAAACGGTTCAAGTTATTTGAAATATTAAACTGTGGTAAAAAACTACTCGACATAAAACTTCTGTTAATGCAAAAAGTCAATTTCACAAAAAATGTCAGTTGCTTTGTTTATCGCTAGGGCGGCCGTAGTGTTGCTAACCTTGGAATTTCATTTCCCTATTTTTCATGAGATTCTGGTCGATCTCTAAATACTATAACTAAGTGATCCAATTATTGTCGTCCTGGTTATTTAGATAGTTGGCGCCAACCGAGTTGGGTCGTCTGTACACTCTACACAAACAATGCACACGTCATCACCCCGAGCCATACACGACGAAGGAAAGCTCAACTATTGTTAAACTTTAACCGATAAAAGTTTTCGTATTCAAAATTAAAATGTAATCAAAAATGCCATACTAGTGCCTTTAAACATAGGGTTTAGTCAATAGAGTTGTTTAGATGCAAATTAAATTGTTTCATCGCTAAATAATTGCTATGATGACCACTTTATTATAGTTTTGACTATTTTGAATATTTGATTTTAAACACAATTAAGGAAATTGGAATTGTGTGAAACTGATTTAACATTATCAATGATCTCACAAAACATTTCGAATTACCTATCGTTAACACATCGTTTAAAGTAACGAACCAAATCGTAAAACATCTATGAACACAACCAAATTATATACATACATATATACACAATTCGAAATAGCCGTTTGGCAAATGAAAATATACATTTTATTTTCTCAAAGATTTTCTTAAACAGTTAAGCAAAAGAGATTCACAAAAACGGTAGACCCACTTTTGGGATAAGCTTGACTTTTATGCGATCTCGATCGACATGTGATCAAATGATTACTGCAAAAATAATTGGACACCTTTAAAAGTCGCGCAGTAAATATCACTAATCGCATGTGATAAAATAACCCTAACAAAATTATGTCAGTAATGGCTTGATATACATATTCACAAATCATAACAAACTTGTGAGTGAAGTCAGCAGAAGTTTCAGAACCCTTAAATTGTAATCGAAAGTGAAAATTGTATTCTCGCTTTATGGTACTATGATAAGACCTAAATAATACTTAAACTATGTTAATACAATTTTTAAAAGCCTCTTATGAGGCTCGGGTAACTTACTGCACTTTTAACCTAGGTATATAACTATTATTATAGTTGGAACTAGATGTAAACGTAGCTAGCGGTAGTATCTGTGGTAACTGGGAACCACAACTAAGTTTAAATAGGTGTATCTAACTATGATTATTTATTATTCTGCTACATAATATTAGATAGTTATAAAGTTTGCGCTTGGCAACTTGAAACTATCGCTCTCAACTTACTTTCCCTCGATTTTTGGTTTTATTTTACGTTTCGCTCGCTCGCTTCTAGTCCCGCTGTTGCAGCAGCTATTTGAAATAAAATCTACTTTCTTCGCAATTATTTTATACAAATCTAAATATAATTAACAAAATTAGACAGCGTGAGCTTTGCAATTCCAAACAAACATTATTCTTAACGCATTTTTGTGAAATTTCTATCTAGACGGTTGAGTTATACTTACTTAGATTCTTAGATTTGAAGATTACCAAGTCGATTTTATATCTTTCAAGTAGATTACCAAGATATAGGTATTAATTTGAAATATTTTAATACCAAGTATAATCTAGGTATTTTATATTTTAATATAAAAAATATCAGGTATATAAATTGTTAAGGTTATGTGTAAATTGGTTGAAATATGGCGATAATAATTGTTGAAAATGGTGAAATAGAAGCGGGTAATTACTACCCGTGCGAAGCTGGGGCGGGTCGTTAGTAAAGATTAATAATAATGTTTGATTAATTCTCTAAAATATAACTACAAAACGATTATCATTAGACATACTTATCATTAGTTAGTCACGGTAGCAATTATATTATTTCCTATGTATAATGAGCTTAGAACGCACAGAGGTTGGTACCACTGTAACACGCTCAATAACGCTTACTTTTGGCACGCCTGTTTATCATTACGCCACTTAAAGAGCTTTCCACTTAGCGCCGAGGAGTCGTGAGGACTGAATGGGCGCAATTTATTACGTTTCATATTAACACTAAGCTACTAGACACACAACGATTCGTGTCGGGGCAGTGCGTTGCGCATCCCTCGCGCCTCATGTTGCTCTTGTATTTGTATGAAACATGTCACTTGTTCATTCCATACATTTCGTGCGAAATCAAAGACCAAAATTTACTGAAAAAAGTAATTTCCATGTTCAATGATTGTATGGCAGAAAACATTGTTCGCGCATCCATACGTGTAGTGCGCAAAGGCATTTTAGGCACCGTTTTCTATGCCATTCTTTACAGCCTCTCTATGTACGAGACGAGTATGAACTTTGATACACACGGAGAATATATATACAGATAAGTAAATAGGTGCCCATTCATTAGTGTTAGATAAGAGTGTTGATAATTTGACAGACTACATTTTAACTTGTCCTTTTAATCGAACAATAATTGAATCCGGATTTTTGCGTAAATCTTATTTTTAACAGCAGCTATAAAATTAATGACATAAAATTTTAATTATGTTACAACGATATGTCTGCAAATAAAAAAGTAACGATAAAAGATTAAATTTCATCAAATTTTCAGTTTTACATTTTTATATCGGTCTATCAAATATCTATATAATAAGTGAATAGAAAAGTTTATAATGATTGTAGCTATAAAACCAACATCGTTTTATTGAAATGCAACGCGCTGTCATCGTATAAATTCAAAGTGATTGGTGTTATAGTAACGGAGATAGGTGTAAGAATACGTCTGTTACGACTACAAAGAAGTAAAATTAATATATGTTATTACATACACTTTCCACTGTTATACGCGAACTTGAGTTGACGTAGAACCCTAGCTTGTGTTGAAACAATATAGTAAATAAATAAATAGATAATATTTTACCTAATAAATAATATTTTATTAATCCCCTTTATGGATGTTCCATTTCACGTGACACTGGCGAAGTTCATTGTGCTGATTTGGCAAGTTCCTAAAAGCCATGAAATTGAGGCAACTTATATTAGTTTAATGCCTGAATTCTAATACATTTAATGCGAGCACTATCTACCCAATAACATTAAGATAACTAGACTGTAGCATTTATCAGGTCACAATTTTATTTCATTTTAATTTATTCGTCGTGTAGTTTAGTCCACATGTGTTTAACACGTAAGTAAATATGTCATGTGCCTTTATGTATCCAATGGTGGTTGTGATTTTTAAAAAATACAAAAGCACAAGTTTTTGCCTCTTTGCTGATGATAATTTCGATGTATTAGTTCCAAAGAAAATGTTGCGGTCGTGTCTTCGACTATTAGTTACGGCTAATTTGGCCCGACGTCGCCACTCGTGTGCTCTTAATGATGCTATGGATTTATTACTTGGAGAATAAACTCATTTGATGTCGAATAAAAACGGGACCCTAGCACTTACTCGGCTAATAAGTATAATTTACACTTTTGCTTTGAAATTCTGCAATATAAATAATGTTTGTAATGTTGATATGGTATTTAACAGGATTATTTTTTAAAGATGTTATTTTTAAGGTTGTTGTCCGGATTAATTCGGTAAAATCTTCATGAATATTGTATCTGACCTGTTCGTATTTACGTGACAGATTTTTAATCGGGGATTTTTAGATGGTTTTAATGTCCGTTTTACGGAACCCCTTGCCCTCAAAGTGTCCTAACTTAAACAATACGAGATTTAATTCCAAACGGCTTTCTCCGACCGGACGACATTAGCCGCCCATCGCAATTGTGAAACTGGACCGATCGCCGATTTGAACAGATTAATTATGCACTCTAGCTTGCCAATCGACGAGTATGCTAATTAACGTTAATAAATAACGTTGATCACTAATTATATAAGAGCAAATATATTAATATGTTTGAGTATTTATTTATGTATTTATGGCGTTTTTAATCGTCCGATACGATGCAAAACTATTTTTCCTCGGCAAACTTACATACGGAAATTAATAAATACTTAATCTATTTAATCCAAAATCTTCAAATTGAAGATCAAATTTTAATGCAGATATGTTCATTTCATTCCATTCCATCAACCTGTACCTAATCTTCTACATATAGGCCTTTTCAAGGGCGTGCCATCAAACACGGTCTTCCGCTTGGCTCATTCACCCGCTTTCGCCATCTTAAACCGACTCGCCGACAACCCCTAAATTTTAGGGAACAAGCTGAAAAACAAACAACACAACCATTTTAGATAAATTACTTTAAGCTCAATTATGTGACACTTAGGGCCAGTTTCACCACCGTCTGATAAGTGTCGGATAGCCTAAACGTAAGTATTGTCACTTTCATACTTTATGTCAACTGGCAAAGACAAAAGTTGTGTATACTTGTAAGTTGTCTATCCGATAGTTATCAGAAGGTGGTGAAACTGGCCCTTAACATCCATTTTTGTTTTTCACCATCGTTTAAGGAATACCTAAACGCTACGGATGATGTCTAGATTTAAGTTAGTTTAGGTGGTGAAAACGGTCAAATATACTTATTATGTGATAGAACCATATATTTACGATTCAATACAATGTGATAGAACTGTGTAGAGCCGAGGTAATTCACTAGTATCTATTGACAAATGGATGCAGTACAAAGAGGACAATACATCATAACTTATTTTGCATGTGACACCTGTCAGCCGCAGATATAGGTAAGAGATTAATCCATTTAAATGCCATAAACCACCTGTGAGATGCCGCTTTCAGAACGTGCTAGGTAGGTAGCTTAGACAACTTCATACAACAATAGATTATTTCAAATAATATAACCAGTTGAACCACATAGTTTTTTTAAATCAATGATACGTATATAACTACTTGACGTACGTTTTCATCTGATAATATTAGGCTGTTTATTTATTTTAGTATTGTGTTGTTGTGTTGCTGTTGTGTATTTATTTCAGTTATAGATCGACCAGAATCTCATGAAAAATAGGGAAATAAAATTCCAAGGTTAGCAACACTACGGCTGCCCTAGCGGTAAACAAAGTAACTGACTACACCACCAATTAGGTTACACTTGTAACCTAATTGGTGGATAATTTTTTTTTTACTTTTAGCTAAGATACCAGCGTGTCGTGCGCATGGTTGGGTTCTTTGAAAAGTTGGTTCTATTTACAAAATTACATTAATGTGTGATATAGTACGCGGGAGACTTTTGCCATAGCGATTTGTATGCAAACCCATGGCTAGTTAAGTTAGGCTTATGATGATGCGACCGCTCCCGCCATCGCGTTTGCGTTTTAACGTGAATAGGCACATATAAAGCATATCAAGTGCAAACTGTACAAAGATGAAAAAGAGCATAACTATTATACACACGGTAATTAACTTATAAATTACCAATATTTTGTAACACGTCTACAAAGAACACGCCACTCTATCATTGCTACTCATAAAACATGTAAACGCAAGCGATTTTAATTGGGTAAACTATCAACTAGAGTAAAGTTTAGGGTTGTCAACTCCTTTGGATAAAATATTATTTAGTTTTGATTTAAGACTAGATAGAACAATGAGACCGTGTGAATAGTAGAGGCAAAAATAAACTGTATAAGCAGAATGCGAGTGTAACTACACATCTTGAGCCCATATGTGTTTTGTATTTTTTTTCTTAGGTTTTTATTAGTATTCTTAGTGCCTGTTTCACCACTTTCTGATTAGTATTGGATTTTTTGTCAACTTTACTATCTACAACTTTTGTCTTTGTCACTTGACATAAAGTAAGAAAGTGACAAAACTTACGTTTAGGCTATCCGCCACTTATCAGAAGGTGCTGAAACAGGCCGTTAGACTTGTATTTATTTACTTAAAGCTTTTATTGAAATTTCTTTTGAGTATCGTTATCATCGTAGAAAACCCCGACGAGTCATGAACCTCAGTGAAGAACAGTGAATGAATTTTTCAGATGTTTCGCTTTCAGTATCGGTAAGCCTAAGTGTAGGAGTACATTGCGAGCGACAACCCTAGCCGGCCTAACCCTACGTTGGGACGTCTTAAATCAATAGCGGTTTATTGCCGGCATTATTCCTAACAAGGCCGGTATCTTGTAGTAACTAAGTCTGTCCGTCTGTCCGCGAGTCGTTAACCGAGTGGTCGTACTCGTGTGGACGTATCGCGGGCAGTCCGACCGCGGCGTGTGACCTCTGCCCTTAGCGGCTAAACACACCGGTACGAAAACGGTTTTATATAAAACTTTGCTCGATTGACGAAACCAAAAGTACTTATTTTTTATCTAAAACCAACTGTATTAAACAAAAGATCTTATAGTTTTAGATTGAAATGCATTTTACTCACTTTCCCCCACTCTCCACCGTGACCACGCGACCGTTCGTCGTAAATATTTTTGTTTAGTGAATAATTAGTTGTATTCATCCAGATTCTCGTGCATAATGTCGAAAAACAAAATAAAAATAAAAAAGTATAATTATTTTGGCGATAAAAGTATCACTTTATTTTATTATTCCCATGAGTTCGCGTGAATAGTCAAGCATGGCAGTCACCGGCCTTACACGGTAAATTATTTGAAAAGCGAATGCAATCGAACGTCCAGTAACATGCAATGCCACGGACGGATCACGGAGCATTCAGTAGGCTTAGTACGAGTTTGCATATCTAACAACAGCATTGATAGTTTCGAATCTCCAAACACATACACGACAAAGTAAAATCAACCTAAACATCCTCATTTTAAAGCTGAAGTTAGTCCATACAATCACAGTCAGGAACCCAAGCGGAAACTGCGAAATAAAAGTCGGTAGTGCTGAAATTACGACTTTAAACAATAAAAATGATTTAGGTCCATTATTCGCTGATGTTGTTATGTTTCGATGCTGGAAAACTATTAATGTTGTCGAGTTGTGCAAACTCGTACTAAGGGTACAAGAACGTGTGTGTCCGAGACGATGCGAGATGGATAAGCGAACTAATAGGTTCGCTGCGGACCACCAGGCGTAGTGGCCGTTTAATGTAAATCTATTGAAGCTTTGTATCCAGGGATTTCGATGGATGTCTTTTATTTATAGTATTTATTCTTCTTCTCATTCGAATTCACTCTTGGCAGAGTGACGTGACCACTCTGCCAAGAGTGAACGAATGTTATGAGCTACGATCATCCACTGAGATTCTTCTTTTAAGACGTTGTTGGCATGCATTACGCAATGCTAGAACACTAATTGGCAATAGGAGTAGATGATTTAGTCGCGAATCTGATTAATTCAGTCCGTCTTGTTAGGGATTATTTAGTAGCTGTTCCGCCCTGGGTTGTCACGGGTGCTTATAGCTTTTCTATGTATGACAATATAGGGGTACATAAATCCCCTCCATGTTGGTTATAAAACACTGAAGGTTAAATTTTAGCTGGCTCGTTTTCAGTATACCTATTTACTGTAGTTTTTTTAGCGCTGCTTTCACGTCACCGACCGGTCCAGATTTCGTGCTAGTGCACACCTAGTACCGACTTGAGTGTATTTGCTTAATAACACCATAACGAGTGCCCGTGTACAACCTGTTACGCAAATGCTCAATAGGAACCACAACCTACTCGTAGATTAGCATAGGAACAATTCCTATACCGGCATAATTGAGTAGCCAACGCATCGACCATATAAAGTCGCCCGCTGACATCCCCTGCCAATTTATATCCCAAATAGGTGGGATTTAATGTTGATCGCACACTAGAAGGAAGCCGCATGTAGTGGTAGGCGCAACGTCTACCAACGCAACATTGTGAAGCCGAAGCGCAGCTCTTTTTTGGATAACAACTCAAACTCAGCTGTATACTTTGCGTAGCTAAATTTTCCTCCGTATTTTAATTTAATTGCACCAATTTCAATCATATTTTAAAATACACACAGTTGAGTATAAGTTATATTATCATTAAAAGACGCTTCACACGTATATGCGTTGGACCGTATAATTGCATGATTTGAACATAAAGCAGTTTACGAGTATAATAGGAAGCAAAGTACTGAAAATACAAATAACGTCAGCAGCACGATTCGACCGCATCAGATGCGCCAGAGAAATATGGTTAACGTATGCGGCAGCAGTACCCGCATTTATTGTGAACGCAACGCATTTTCAGTATTGAAAATTCGAATGACTTAAGCAACACGGACGCATAGGATGCACCGAATAAAATTTTCAGGTGACGTCATTTGGATTTTCAGTATTAAAAAAGCATTACATTCCACATGTATTGTTCATACGGATCTTGCGGCTCTGGCCTCATGCGGCCGTTGCGGCTCTTGCTGTAATCTGCGATCACGGATCAGCTTCGTTTTGTGTTGGAGCATTTAATTTAGTTCAATAGGGACTGGAGGCGTATATTTAAATAGAGATGTCTAGATGACCAGATAGTAGGGAGCAGGTTCCATAGATCCTATCGCGGATCGAACGCTCGTTTGTTTAGCTGTATAGCCGATAGGATTAGGGCTGTCAACTTTAAAAAAATATGAAAAAGGGAAACCATAAGCTCACCCATCGAAAATCGATTCAAAATATTTGGAAGGATTTTGTTATTTTGTATAAAATTTTAAATAATTTGTCCTAAATACTAAATTATAAAAATACATTAAACTAAGAGCGTATTAATAATTTTTTGCACGAATTTTTGCGTACTATAAAATTATTTAAAATTATTTACTCAAAATCATATAATAGCTATCTCGACCTAAAAACACACTAGGTTTTACCTTTCAAATAATAATCTATACATATAATAAAATCGTAGAATTGCCGTATCTGTACATTGAAGATTTTTGCAAAATAATAACTGGGGATGTTAGGGATAAGTAATAGAACGTAAAAAAGCTATTTTTGAAATTTTTGTCTGTTTGTCTGTTTGTCTGTTTATCTGTTTGTCTGTTTGTCTGTTTATCTGTTTGTCTGTTTGTCTGTATGTTTGTGCGCGCATCACGTAAAAACTACTGAATGGATTGAAATGAAACTCGGCATAATTTAAGTTAATACTATGGAGTAACATATAGGATATTTTTTATCCCGAAATTCAGCACGGTTCCCTTGGGAGAGGGGATGAAAGGCAAAATGTGTACTTAGCTGTAATTCGTTAACGGGTGGTCCAATTTCATTCATTCTTTTTTTGTTAGAAAGTAGATACTTTAAAGACTACTGGCTAATCTCCGAAAGGCTGGACCGATTTTGATGGGACTTTCACTGGCGGATGTTTACATTTTGATGTACCTAAACATCCGCCAGTGAACTTTTAACAGTTTTTAGCAAGGTTTAAGCTCAAAGCAGCATAGGAAAAACAAAATGATTCCCACGGGATTATTAAAATCAATATCCACGCGAACGAAGTCGCGGGTATCCGCTCGTTATACATATTTGACAACCCTAGTTTGTGTATACGTTCGTGCGAGTCTATGCTCATTAGTTGTATTATCTTTTAAGTTGACATTGTATTTTTTTAATAGAATGGTTGAAGAACACACATCAATTTTTCATTATTCATTGACAAGAAACCATTCAGGTATTTCTCATCAAAAATAAGCAGTAGGTATGTTGCAGCAAGCCAAGTACCTCCATGGTTAAAGTAAAATATCGACTTTTTTGGTAGTCGAATTGTTTGACGATAACCTCACTAATAACCTCTTCGTTAACTTCTAACACTAAAACTTCTCAGCTACGACAGTTTTGAAATTCTGAAATATTTTTTTTCTGAATGGAAATCAAAGCTGCTAAAAATTAGGCGCTCAGCATCTATTGAAAAAAAAAATAATCGTACAGGCAATTCTAGATGCAATCCTAGATGTAATCTTACAAGCTAGATTCAAATCAGACTGACACTCAAAAATTATCTTCCATGAGATGTCATTGGAGAAAGTCAGCTGATGTCTCTCTTATAAGTATATCATAAGATCGATTGGAACACGTAGACGACGTACTATATTGGTGTAATTTTACGGATACTCGGCGGCGATTGCTAAAATCGGTAAAGTATTCTCCATGATCGTTTTGTCTTAATCGAATCGATCACGTAGGCAGTCCTTTGAGTTTAATTCGGTCACCTCTCTGTAACGAATGTTTCTATCCTTTACGTGTCTCTTTACTAAGTACAATGCAGTTTGTTCAGAATCAAATAATTTATAGCACACTAGATATTATGTATTAAGAAATAATACCTAATTGAAAGTTAGGAAATTACATACAAACGCGATACGCGTGAAAAACATACCCTGTCTTTGCTGTCGCGCATTCGGAAAAAAGAGGAAAACTAGAGAAATAATAAAATATAAGTATTATATAACGTAATAATAAATTAACGCTAATGTGACTGAACACAAATCTCTAAACTAAATTTATACGAGAGAACTTGATTTAAAGATCGAATTAGTAAATAGTAATAGAGAAAACGAAATCGAGAACGAATCGTTCACAGCTTAAACTAGTACATGCCAAAGAAATTTTTATATAAGAATCTACAAAATCCAATTTAGAATATTGGCACGAGTGATCATAGTAAGTAGTAGGTTTACCTACTGGTAAACATCGAACTAATTTATCTTTCATTTTCTGATCTTTCTCTTAAACTAATACAAACAATACAATTAATTTATATGATGATGATGATGATGATAACAATTTAGATGAAATATGCACTAAAATATGTTTCAATTTAGAACCAGAATATGAAACGCATTGAAATCCGCTTCTATAGTAATATGTCTACATTTCTCAGATAAATCCACAGGGAAAGGAATTCGATCAACATTAAAAGACAACTATAATAAAAAGCACCTCGGCGCAATGCATCTCTATTATACGAGTGGGTAAATTACACAAGTCAGATTTACTCGCACCCACGGAAACGGTCGCGTGCCCGATAATGGACGCCAATCACCGGCAGATGGCGGGCAATCCACCGCCGCGCCGTCCACCGTAATGATCGTAATGTCGGACCAGTTTGCGACCTTTCCCTCTGCAGTGCAAAGAGCTAGTGGCAAACTTTGACTGTGATTGAGACATAAACAAGTATAAATTAAAAATTTAAAAAACCCCCGACATTCGCCATTTTGTGGTGACGGCCATCTTGGATTTGCATAGTGCTATACAGGGTTAAATAAAAAATACCAGAAAGCTCTCGGCACGTAATTAACTAACAACTTTTGTTATTCCGCATTAATTTTTTTCATACAAAAAAAATAATACATTATGATATTTCTCTACAGTGACATTACTCTGTGCGCACAGATAGTCGAGACTCGAGACCAAGACACGTGCGTGTAGTTCGTGCGGGGTTGCCGATATTACTGAGTAGTTACAAGGAGAGAATCGTTGTAAAATATTGAATATCAAATATTTCACAAAATATCGAGTTAAAAAATAAGTCATAGAACAAAAGTTGTTAGTTTTAATGATAACAATTACGTGCCGATAGCTTTCTGGTATTTTTTATTTAACCCTGTATATTGAGGGAGTAGTGAAAAAATATGTAGCCATTTTGTGGCGCTGGCCATTTTGGACCGATTTTCATCAAACATAGCTAAGAACACTCCCGACTAATTCACCTTTCAAACAAAAAAACCGCATTCACCCGTTTGAGCGCTACGGTGGAACAGACACGCACACACACACAGAGACACGTCAAACTTATCTTCGTTTTTGCGTCGGAAGTTTAAAATCGAGGATGGATTTTATGTGGTAGCATAATAAGCATCAGTGTACAAAATGTATGGCCAGTGTACACTTCCATTTGGTCACTTGTAATGTCAAAAACACAAAATAGGACCGCTGGAGTGAAATTATAAAGTGAGGTATAGGAAAGGGCCAAGGACAGAAAGAACATGGCTGTGGCTTATGTCATGAGCACGCATCTCAAAATGACGACAATGACTTAATTAAATAAATAATAAGTAATAGAACTTTTTTTTCAAGCAACTTGGACTAATTATAATATGAGTGACACATATTATGTGTGACGACCGCATTCACTTTTGAGTGGCCAACACTCTCTCGCTATTGATTTAAATAAATTGTTGCAGCAAGAATGTCATGCATTTAGCCAGAGAGCCTCTTCAGAATTTTCCACCAGCTCTTTGGCACTAGGAATGTCAACGAAAGTACCGCAATCTTTTCTGCAGTCTCACCAACACTTGAAACCTAGGGCATAAGATTTATTTTCGCGCAACTTGAAAAATAGATCAAATACTATAATAATCGCGGGCTTTGTACAACGTTTCCTGATTCAGTTTTTTTATTATACAGTTTATCGAGTATAAGCTGTTGTTGTGTTCGCAATGATTGTGGTTTTAATGCGATCTAATGTCAAGCCGGGTTGTTTTGTCTGAGTTGTATACAAGTGCTCTACATTACCAATACATTGCTCTATGGTTATAGAGAGCCATTCTGTTGCAAAATGTTACATTATTTCTATCATTAGCCTTTCTTACGATTGTTATATCACGGTTATTGATTGTAGCTTGGACTAATATTGGTCATCCAAGCAAAGAACAAATGATTTAAAAGAAAATGAGTTATTTACAAATAAGTTTTCATTAAAAGCATTTCAGGCATTTTTAGACCGATGACCATTATTTTCATTAATTTTAGCGGAAATCTATTTTTTACTAAATATAATTTTGTAAACTAAAACGAAACTAAATAAACATAATAACTAAATTCATCTCCCGTTTTTATCCACAGTTCAAAATGATTACACTGTTAACGCTACAAAAAAATGCTAAGACGCATCCATTTCTACGATTAAGTACATTGCAAACAGGATACGAACCCCGAAATTCTTCGTAACCCAAGAAATATTAAACATACGATAGGATCAGCAATAAACGGGTCATGTTTTATAAGACTTGATTTTTCAAACAACGTGTTAGACCATAAAATATTCCTAGTGAAAACAAAACTTCTTTTTTTTACATTATTCCAGTCGGTACCGCGTCCTGAAACAGTTGACCCTGAAGAGAAATGGCGATAATTTCTTTGAAGATATAACACTTAACCGCAACAAAACCCGTTGAAAGTCGAGTGTTTGCTCAACCTCAACCGTTCTTCCTCGAATATACACTTACGACCGTTAATTTTTGGCAGTTGTGTCATCCTGCTACATCCTTAACGTAGTATTTTGTAGTTGTAAATTACACTTGCTTTTTTATTGCGCATGTGTGATGTATATTTACATATTGTAGCGTCATGTGAGAAAGTTACAAAATTTTTAAGAAAAATTTTTAAATCTAAATTTTCAGATCAAAACTTAGAAACAAAATATGTATCTAAGTAAATGTAATATATATTTAGAAATCGCAGCTCAGTAAGATCTTAAATATGAGCAAGTACTCAATAGAAAATTAAAAAAAAATCATAAGAAGTTGAAGAATAATTTAGAACGAGAGCGTGATACGAGTGATAAACAGCAAAATGGGTCAAATAAATATCTTAACGTAGAAAATTTTCCTGATTTGATGAAACTAGAATCCGAAAAGGATCCAAGATATAAGGAGTCTAAAAATACTTGATTTTAGCTCTCCAGCCTCTCCTTATCCTCACTTACTGTATAACTAACTGACGTAACTCGCCTAAGCTCAAAAACGTAAACGACAATTGAATGAAATCTAAGTTTACTCCATCAGACTGTATTTACAGTTTGATGGAGTAAATTTAGATTTTGGACTAGACATAGGTATTTGAGGGAGCGCTATCAAAGAAGCCAAAGTCTTGGTCACCTTTGGACTGGAGGTCGTCCCACACTGCACTTACCGGTACGCCACTCCACCCATCGGCCGTCGGTCCTTAGACAGACATGACCTGCCCACTTCCAGCTTGCTTATTCTTTGAGGTACGAATTTCTTCGTTGCAGATCTTATCTCTGATAAAAATACCCTAGAGAAAACCAATACAGCTCAGTCTATAGAGCGATGAGCGACTTTTTAATTTGTGAACGAAGCCCACAGCTTTTGTGTCCACGTTTCTGCTCCATACATCATTACAAAATATAGGTAATTTACAGATATTAAGTTAGATAAAATAATATTCAGCCAACGCCAAATCGCTCCACAATCATACGCTGCATTCGATCAGACCGTATTGGGTACAACGATTTCAAATATCATATTAACTTAGGAGATATGTATAGCGTAAACGCGCCTAACTGAGCGTATTAATCCTAAAGCACTGGTCACACAGGAATTCCGAGCCTTCAGTTCACCTCTATCGAGCGATCAATTTAAGGCACTAGCTAGTCACATGTGCACATCGTGCCTTTGATTTTGTATGAAACATGTCACATTAGCTGGCTTTCAAATGTGCTAGGTATATTTCTGAATCCCAGCTCAGAATCGTAGTGCTGTAAGTCGGTTGTTAAATAGAGGTGAGGTATCACAGCCGCACGCGCCGAACGCAACGCAGTTCAAAAACTACCCAACGTCATCCGCTTTTCTTTGCGGTTGACTCGGCCAGCTGATGCTATTCATATCTTCGGCATTGAAATTTGCGTTCGTCGTATGCGGTTGCAGCTGTAATCTGCGATCAGCTTTAGTAGATATGCGCAGCGTAAACAGGCCGTATGATAATCCTAATACGAGAACAGGAATTCCCGACACCGCTATCATTTGTCCGTCTCGACTCACGCTGACGTGCGTCGCGCGCAACGAGTTTATCTCGAACGCGCTCATTATTCAGAGCTTGTATCGGTCGCTATCGGCTCTTATTCTATGACCAGTTTAAGTAGACGTAATATGTGCTTGTATGCATTACTATTTGTATTATATTGAATTGTATTTTGACACGAACTGTTAATATTTTCTGCTGGTGGATGGAGAGTCTATAGTCTTTACCAGAGGCGCTGCATTGGAAGTGCAAGCTGGGTGCAAGCAAAATCCGTGATTGATGTGAGAAATAAAATGAGGAAGAAATTTAAAGACTACAAGCCTAATAAACTAAATAGAAAACTTTTATTTTTAAGTTTAATAGAATACAATATTACGTCATCACGATAATTCATTTATAGGAAAAAGTTACAATCTTCTTCTAGTACTTCTTCGTCAACTGTCAACCGTTCACTGCTGGCCATAGATTCCTTGTAGGGACTTTCACGCGCCTCGGTCTTGCGTCTCTTAAATCCTGCGGCTGCTTGCGATTAACCAAGGACCACCAACACTGCGTTTTTTGATGCAGCGAGGGCGCCATTTCAGTATTTTGGGATCCCAATGTTGAATTACAACAATTATTGTTATTAATTTTAAATTATTTTTAGTCTACAAACTTATTTAATACGCCTATACGGTTAGCATTAAATGCGTCCCGTTAACCTTTGCTGATAATAATCTGACAATGACCTAATAGCCTATCGCGCTGCAAGTCCAAGCGGATTACTTAATTAAAGCTTACAGCTTCTGATATTTAATTAAGTTCCCTCGATAACAGATTCCCGTATGTAAATTAACAACTGGAACGTTTATCTCTCCGGAGGTTGCTTGCGTTTATTAAAATAAGCTGCAGTGACGTGAAAACTAATAAAATTTTACAAACACAATTAGCCAAATTATAATATTTCAATCTTCTTTCAAATATCTTTCTTACATATTTTACAATTTTCAACAGTATTATTCAAAGTACTAGCCGACCCCTGCGACTTCGTCCGCCTGGATATAGGTTTTATATAGGATCGGATTGGATCCCATAATCCTTTTTTGAACCTAAACTAAATGTAGCCTAAGTTACTCCTTATAACATCACCTATCTGCCATTGAAAGTTCCATCAAAATTGATCCAGCCGTTTCGGTAATTAGCTGGAACAAATAGACAGATCGACAAACATAAATTTAAACGCACACCAGTTTAAAATAAGCCGTACGTTCAAAGATCCGGGTCCCAAGTTATTTGAACCCAATAAATGTCTGTCATTTCTGAACTAATAAACCTATGACCTTGAAATATTTACGGGACAATACTTAAAGTACTACCTTTCTAACAAAAAAAGAATGAGTTAAATCGAACTACGCGTTAATGAATTACAGCTAAATACATGTTTTAACTTTCTTCCCCTCTCCCTAGGGAACCGTGCTGAATTTCGGGATAAAAAGTATCCTATAACCTACCTCGGAGTATAAACTCAAATCGTACCAAGTTTTATTCGAATCCATTCAGTAGTTTCGGCGTGATGCGCGGCCAAGATACAGACAGACAGACAGACAGACAGACAGACAGACAGACAGACAAAAATGAAACAAATTGCAGTTTTGGCTTCAGTATCGATTATAGAATGCCCTCCAACAAAAATTTTCAAAATATCTTCAATGTACAGAATTGGATCTGTTACAGTTTTATTATATTATAGATAATCAATCAGAGATATGTATGTAATTTTTAACTTAAATAAGTCACCTTATAAGTGAAAGTGATAAACATGCAAAAATACAATGGTAGCAATGCAATTTACATTTTGATATCACAAAAGGTTTTCTCTAAGACCCTATGTTCAGCGTTGCGTTCGCCGTTGAGACATTAAGTTTATAGGATTGCACTTTAGTATCCTTAGTACAAGTTGGATTTCGAATAAACACTACAAAACCAAAGTGAAGATCGAAGATGAATTCGAAATCGTCCATGTCAACTTTGCGTCATAAAAATAGGTAGTAACTACTGATTGTAAGTACGAGTATAAGACTACTTTAAAGTTCAATTTTACCTGACTGACGTTATTCTTTCGCTACTGGAAATCTATCTCATAGTTGTAGAGTTCAAACTTGTACTGAGGGTATGCGCAGTTTGTACATTGCGGCAACGTTGATCGAATTCAAATATCGGAACACAATAACTTCAAAGTTAAATAGACCTAAGCTGGCTTGTTTGAGGTTTGAGTTCATCCATACATCTGCAACCAGCAGCGCCCAGAGTGAAAATTTTGCAAAATAAAAATTGAAATATGAATGTATGACTTTAAAATAAGAGGCTTTAGATCCATTTTACTCTGATAGTGTAGCTTTCCGATATTCGAAATCTAGTAGCGTTGTTGAGGTGTGTAGACTTGGCATAACCCTACAGAGCGTCATTTGGATTCAGTTCATGTTCGCAAGTGAACCGCGCGTTCTCGCAGCGTTCAATTATTTCGGATTGCTGCCTGTCACGGCTATTGCGAACCAATTGATACAATAATCTAGATTTTATACGCGCACATAAATTTTGAACGTATCACGTTTATGCAAATTTTGTTGTGGTCTTTCAAAATTGGGTTATTTAACGATGACCATTACTACTCGAGTTATCTACATGTTTTCTATATTTTATTGCTTTATCCTGACGGGAAATACAAAGAGATAGTACTTACGACTACGTGCTTATTCAGAGGAATAAAATTGATTTTGTTTCTGTAAGCTAACGCAGCTAAAATTTTGGTTTGATTGTTTTTGTGACTTTTATATAGTTTACCTTAACATCTTCTCTTAAGAAACTGAGCTATACATAAAGTTTTTGATTTTAAGGAAGAAAATAGCTAGCTGTGAATATTTCTTATACCTGTCAAAGTCTGTTACAGCTAACCTGTTCCTGCTATTTAATCAGGATCTACTCGTTATTCTGAGCTCCGTGTTTACGAAATACATTACATCAACTGCATCTGCTTTAAAAGACATCTGTAGGACACGAGTGTAATACATGTGCTGTTGAATAACATTAGAATAAGTTGAAATCCAATTTTCCATACGGACGCGGCCGCCGCCCCGCGCCGCGCCGTGGGTGGCGGCGCGCTGCATCTGACTTATTATATACCCGAGTAATCGATATTCGCTTTCAATGAAGCCTTGAGAGGGCATTTCACTTTAGATGCGACCGATTCGATTAGACATTTGGAAATAAATTTTATTTTTACACCAGAATGTTCAGCAATAGAATTGCAATATTGACATCTTTCTAAAAACATTCCCTAAGTAGTATCTATTAAGTAGGTACAGTACATATGTTATTTTGCAGCTGACTGACGCATTTTCGTAGTATAAAGTATAAAAGATATACTGTGATAAAGTTTTTACTACAACCTTAAGTTACAATAATATTCGTCCTCTGTGAAATATCCAGATCGAAATGCGAGACCTTTCACTTAAGGTTTGCAATGGACGGCCGTAGTCGAACGGACGGGTCGGTCGTCGCAAATCCTAGAGTGCGTAACTTTTACAAATGACAGTCATTGGCGACCGACACTGTGCAATCTGAGACAACACCGAGATATTCCACTGAAAGATATTACACACTCACCATTATAGCATACTAGCGGACGATTACGACGACTAAATTACATATACTTACTTAGGGTACATTATGAGACAGGTGCATTTAAATTGGGTATTTAATTACAATAAAAATTATTTGAGGTTACATTGACGTTCAAAAAGACTGAATAAATGAATTTTGAAATGAATTGAATTAAATATATTATTTTTTAGAGCATAGAAGTGACTATATAAAACACTAGAGAATGCCCGCGGCTTCGCCCGCGTGAATTTTGGTTTTTCGTGGTTTTGGAGTCGTGGATTTCCGGTTCCCATTCCCGCTCCCTTTTCTAACCTTTACACCTACTTTCAAGGAAGTTTGCTATAGTAATCTACCTATAGTTGTAGCTAGAGATTTCGGTTTTTTTCAAAATCCCGTGGGAACTGTGGATTTTTCCGGGATAAAAAGTAGCCTATGTTTTAAGTCAGGGTATAATCTATCTCCTTTCAAAATTTCAGCCAAATCGGTTTAGTAATTGCGGCGCGATTGAGTAACAAACATCCAAACATCCAAACATCCAAACATCTAAACATCCAAACATCCACACTTTCACATTTATAATATTAGTAGGATAGTAGGAGGATTAGTAGGATTAGTAGGATAGTAGGATTAGTAGGATTGGTATTGTGATTATGTGTGATAGCTTCTGCCCGCAGCTTCGCTCGCGTAAATTTCGGTTTTGAACAAATCCCGAGGGAATCTTTGATTCCCGGTTCCCGTTCCCGATCCCTTTTCCAACCTTTATACTTTCTATCAAGGAAGTTCGCTATAATAATCTACCTATAGTTGTAGATATAGACTTCGGGTTTTTCAAAATCCCATGGGAACTGTGCATTTTTTCCAGGATAAAAAGTAGCCTATGTGTTGCCAATGCATGCAACACAGCAAACTATTGCAATAATGTGTTATGTGAACGTGATTTACCTAAGAACAGTCAGCGCCCTCTATGGCGTTTTTGGAAGATTATATCTATTTTAGTCCCACAGGAATACTTTTCCGGGATAAAAAGTAGCCTATGTTTTAAGTCAGGGCATAAGCTATCTCCATTCAAAATTTCAGCCAAATCGGTTCAGTAGTTGCGGCGTGATTGAGTAACAAACATCCAAACATCCAAACATCCAAACATCTAAACATCCAAACATCCACACTTTCACATTTATAATATTAGTAGGATAGTAGGAGGATTAGTAGGATTAGTAGGATAGTAGGATTAGTAGGATTGGTATTGTGATTATGTGTGATAGCTTCTGCCCGCAGCTTCGCTCGCGTAAATTTCGGTTTTGAACAAATCCCGAGGGAATCGTTGATTCCCGGTTCCCGTTCCCGATCCCTTTTCCAACCTTTATACTTTCTATCAAGGAAGTTCGCTATAATAATCTACCTATAGTTGTAGATATAGACTTCGGGTTTTTCAAAATCCCATGGGAACTGTGCATTTTTTCCAGGATAAAAAGTAGCCTATGTGTTGCCAATGCATGCAACACAGCAAACTATTGCAATAATGTGTTATGTGAACGTGATTTACCTAAGAACAGTCAGCGCCCTCTATGGCGTTTTTGGAAGATTATATCTATTTTAGTCCCACAGGAATACTTTTCCGGGATAAAAAGTAGCCTATGTTTTAAGTCAGGGCATAAGCTATCTCCATTCAAAATTTCAGCCAAATCGGTTCAGTAGTTGCGGCGTGATTGAGTAACAAACATCCAAACATACAAACATACAAACATACAAACATCTAAACATCCAAACATCCACACTTTCACATTTATAATATTAGTAGGATTGTCTATAAGCAAGATCTGACGAAGCAGAATGGGTTGCGTAAACGTGTCATGGAAAATTGTAAACTATGTGTTTAACAGTGATATAAATACTTGAAATAGTAGACTTCAAAACAATTAATTATGAACATAACGATACACGGGAATCGGGATGTTAAAATTCAATCTACGCACTAAAAATTCAATTCGATGTATCGCATTTTTAGAACAATACAAACCAACCCTTCTTGTTGCATTGTTAAAGAATTAACACAAATCTTATAATCTCGAGGACCTGTAAACGAACACACTCTCACAAAACACTTTGTATTATAGTAAAATGTAGTACTAGTAATAAAGTTTAGTGCCTATAGTGATAGTAAATACTATGAAGTATGGCCTGCA
Organism: Melanargia galathea; assembly: GCA_920104075.1. Classification (NCBI taxonomy): domain Eukaryota; kingdom Metazoa; phylum Arthropoda; class Insecta; order Lepidoptera; family Nymphalidae; genus Melanargia; species Melanargia galathea. The sequence goes on along the minus strand of OV049871.1, from coordinate 16,136,951 downwards.
CTTGTCTGTATTGCTATCATTACGCCTAGTGGGTGGTTCGCGGAGACCGACCTAATGATGACTAGGGATTTCGTGCTGCAATTTCATTAGAAGCTGATCATGGGTTAGATAAAAGGAAACCATTATTAAAATGAATACAAATTATTCTCACTAATACAACAAATAGCGTTGGAAAAGCGATATAAAAGATGGTCACAGTGAAGAACACACAATGAAGAAATTAACTACGAAAGAAAGAATTAACGCGTTTTATCTTGAAACTAGCATATATATGGAAACATACCTATTGATACCTTTCTTTCTTGCATATTTTTTGCTTGAATACATATTACCTACAATCTACATATTATTGCGAATTGTGGCAATGGCAACCAAAGTGAAATACGGGAGGGATGACGCAAAAGTTAAATCACTCATCTCTCCCGCACCGCACAGTTACGTTCTAAGGAACCGTCTCACAATCTGTTAAATGGTAGTCCAATAAAATAGGCAATTATTTTAGGTATGTTTCTTGCCATTTCTCTCACTAGTTGGACAACCTTCTACTCAATAGGAGAATCCTCTTTTTTTTTTAGCTAAAATTTTTTAAATTTTCAAACTAAGTAGGTAGGTACTTGTCTATCATATTTTACCGGTAACATTAACGTAACATTTAAAAAAATATTTACATTACTCCCTTTTCTAACCCACTATTCATTTTAGGCTGTGTCGTAGCTCGTACCTAGAACTTACTTGGGGTTTGTTTTTTAATTTTCTCTGTTTGAGATTATGTCGCTGTACCTACACGCCTGGTAATTACTTGATGTATTTTTTAAATTTCTGTGTTTGAGTGGTATTTATTTTGAGTTTGCAGTATAAAAACTTGCGAACACAAGTTTGTTTTAACAATTGCATCTGTTGGGTCTCGCTCTGGGCCGGGCGCAGCGCCGGCGGGCGCACGCGCCGATGTCAGATTAGAGCCAATAAACGTGCCCCGGCTGCAACCTATAACGGCACGCTTTATTGCCTGCTAAGGTCGTCGCTCATCTTATACACTTCATTGTACCTTCACTCGTTCGACTGCCCCGGCGGTCGAGCGGTTAGCATGTTCGACTGCGGATAACGAGTTCAGTTCCCGGGTCGAGAGAAAATGTTGACGTGAACTTCCTCCTTGGTCTATTGGTTAGCATGGTCAGATTAGCGCGACAGGATCGTGAGCGATCGATTCCTGGGTCGGTAAAATTGTTAGGTACTTAATTTAGTTTGCTGTAAGTAAAGAAATTCTCAGTGTCGGCTGTATTTGGTAGTTACTGGTGTTTCACCCCCGTGCCTCGGAGAGCGCGTTAAGCCATCTGTCCCGGTCATTATTACTACCCACGTGACAATGAAGCTATGCTATGACTCATGGAAGCTAGAGTACTTCGGCCATATTATGAGAAACACCAAAGACCTCCTGTAGCTCATAATTCAGGGCAAAATAGCCAGAAGAAGACCACCTGGCCGTAGAAGAACGTCCTGGCTGAAGAATTTACGCCAATGGTACGGGAATAGTACCTACCCGATCTTTTTTCCGTGCAGCAGCATCCAAAGTACAAATAGCCCTAATGGTTGCCAACCTCCGATAGGAGACGGCACTACAAGAAGAAGAATGTGACAATAGTACCTACGCCCCGTACCGCGTCGCGTGAACATGCTCATGATTAAGAGCTCCAGATGGGTTCGAAACTAGTCGGGCGTATTCCGACAAAAACCACGTGAATCCAGTCATATAATATGTAGTTATAATGAATATCGCTCAAGATATTTTAATTGCTAAAATTTTCTTAATTTCCCATCAACAGTAGAGCTAATCATTTGTGCTAGTAGAAATGACCGATTTTTAGCACAAGAGATAAAATCTAACGGCTAAAAATATAGCCAACTAATGACTAAAACTAGCCAGCTCTAGCTAAGTAATGGAAAGCTTTCTACCCCCTGGCAATGGCCTTAGCGGATAATTTATGGCCTCAGACTTCCGATGATAATAAATCTAGTGTCACCGACGCGTTAATATTTTTTAATTTTCTAACTTAATTTATGTACGCGAAGGAAATTAACTGCACACACAGCTCATTACATGCAAAAACTTTCCAATAGCTTCCTGAGTTTTTGCGGTGGTGCTTGCCGCGAGTAATAATAGGCTTAGCCTGTCTACATATCCAGTATAATAGCAGGAATTTATTGGCCAAGTAGCTTCGCCAAGGTGCCCAACTTGTTCCGCGTGGATTTCATTTAATTTTTAACCCCCGACGCAAAAACGACGGGGGTTAGTAAGTTTGACGTGTCCGTGTGTGTGTGTGTGTCTGTGTGTTCCCCTGTAGCGCTCAAACGGGTGGACCGATTTGAATGCGGTTTTTTTTTGTTCGAAAGGTGAATTAGTCGAGTGTTGTTAGCTATGTTTGATGAAAATCGATCCAAGATGGCCGCCGCTACAAAATGGCTCATTACATATTTTTTCACAACTCCCTTAATATGAGTGTCAAATGAAAGGACTTGACTAGTAGAATAGCACTATTGCAAATCCAAGATGGCCGCCGTCACAAAATGGCGAATGTCGGGGGTTTTTAAATTTTTAATTTATACTTGTTAAATGTTTCTTTGATTTACCGGGATGAAAAGTTTATATCTATAGTTTATATCTATAAGTTTATATATATATAAGCTATCTCTGTGCTCAATTCCTTTAAGATTGTTTCAGCGTAATAGATAATTGATAAACATTTTGCATTTATAATACGAGTTTATCCAACAGCGCGAGGGAATCTGCTCGCGAGTCCGCATGCTCCATCAGAAAATAGAGATGTAACTTGGCTTGAGCCTTTAAATTAAAATGAACACTAATGAAATGAACACTATTAAATATAGTGGAAAATTGCAACCATATTACCCATCGTTTGCAGTCAAGTGAAATAGTCAAAGTTAAATAATCACCATAATTGCAAAAACCCACCAAAATACATCGGAAAAAGTATCTACATTACGACGCCCGATCCGCGAAGTTAATTTAGCTGGCACGTTTGTGGCTCTAATAAAGCCATTACATTATCCAACATCGTGAAACGTTGTGGTGTCATTAAACAACCATTTTCCTAAGCGCTGACGTATACGAGTTATTTTTTTTTTCTGTCTGAGACCAATTTTTATTCAAAAACAGTTGTCTTTATACGGTCAGAAGTCGTATCCGATTTTACGTCAAACATACGTACACTTTCGTCGACTTTAGCGTATGTTTACTCGTAATTCTTGTCTTAAACCGCTCGTACGAATACTCACTACTTACAATCTTTTTGACCCATAGTATTTTTTTATAAGAGGATAGCTACGGTAGTAAAAGTACGCGTGCATGTCCTGTGTTCTATATCTGTGGAATCGACTATTAATTAATTTTAATAATAATAATTTAAAAATAATTTGTGTCTCGTGTTTCCGCAGTTTTTGATAAAAAGTGTTTTTAAAATTACTGTTAGTTGTACAGTTTGGTACCTACGTGTTTTGTGAAAATTAACCTATTATTAATGTAAGAAAATTTTATTTGGATCAAAATAAATAAAATTTAAATAAATAAATCTAAACAAATAAATTGACGAATACTACCTACCTAAAAAATTAATTATTATAGGTATTAGGTATGCGATTGGTCTAAAATACACGTTCCACTGTTTACACATACCGATTTGTTTTGTTCGCGGAAATAATACAGCCTTAACTTGATTAGGTACCTACCCCGCATTATACGTGACTAATTATTATTTATTAGTGTTGATTATTTTCTTTCGACACGTCGAAGCAATTTTAGCTAACCAAGTTCGGCCATTTTTTGTTTAACTTGCAATAAAATTCTACCTAATTATTTAAGGTCAGGGACAAATCTAGTCGAATTCCGTGGCAATGAATATTGGGAACATGCATATTAATGACATAATATTATTTAAAACAACGCTGAAGTGGTTTTCTGCGCGTCTAGCTCTGATTTTCACACTCTAACACGTCTAATAAATTTTAGCTTTTTACTTCCAATTTTTCATGTGGTAACCCTAACTCGTTATATATACGATAAAATCAGACGATATTTCCATTTAATTAATTCCTGAGTAAATCTTCAATCTGATTAGTTTCGATTTTATGGATCTTAAAACCACCGTTTTAACGGTTCGATCCTTCGAAGCCAATATAAACACTAATAGAGACCTAATAATTTAACTAAGGGACTATTATATAACAAACATTAAGAATCTCAGCATTACCCATAACATATTAAAGCTACTATCGAAACTAAATGGCCTGGCAGAGATAGTACCCACTTTATGGTCTACATATCAGTTGCCAGTGCGCTATAAACTGATTGCTCTAAAATCTCGAGCGACAACAAAAAACGTTGCCACAATAATGTAAGGAATAAATACCAGATCTAGTTTAGCCGGTACCTACTGCGCGTGGGCGAAACGTGGGCCGGACTCGAACCCGATATAATGCGGTGAATAATAATTCATCGTAGGAGTCAGACCCGAAATAGACGAAAGGTCGATCGGGCTAAATGTCAAATGGAAATATGCGAGGTCGCTCCGTCTCTGCCCCCCGGCGGCCATTTGTAGATCAATGCGTACCATAGATAAACAATCCGCAAATTATACGTCTGTTACGGTTTTCGCGCCTGTAGGCTGTTTGAAATGCATTGCGACCGCATATAGCCAGCCTGTATACATTCGTTTCATACTAACTCACGTAAAATGTGAGACCAGTTGTCCGAACTGCGCTAGCATGCAGATGCATCGTTAATTTATATTGGGGAAAGTTTCCAGACGTAGTAAAATTTGCTGTAACTATTTTCACCGACACGAGTAGTTTTATAATTAAGTACTTATAATCGTTGTTTTCTATGAAAAGTATTCTATGAAATAACAATACTTTTAATACACAGGAACCTAAAAGCTTAAGTCTATGGAAAGTTCTGCCTCCATGAGTAGACCCTGACAAAAGATATTAGAATAGAATAGAATAGAATAGAAAAGTTTTTTATTCAAATAAACTTTTACAAGTACTTTTGAATCGTCAATTGAATCTACCACAGGTTCGGAATGCAGTTCCAGCCGAGAAGAACCTGCAAGAAACTCGGCGGTTTTTCTTTAGACCAGAACCACGCCGAGTAAGCCAGCGTTAAAAATACACCGCTACGATTTTTACCTATACCTACTAACAATAAGCTAGATATCTACAATGCCACGGACCCTATTTTTAAAATTAATCAACTAAATGATTATAGAGAAAGCTGTGATAGCCTAGTGGTTAGGACGGCCGACTTCTAATCGGAGGTCGTGGGTTCGATCCCGGGGCACGCACCTCTAACTTTTCGGAGTTATGTGCGTTTTAAGTATTTAAATATCACTTGCTTTAACGGTGAAGGAAAACATCGTGAGGAAACCTGCATGCCTGAGAGTTCTCCATAAAGTTCTCAAAGGTGTGTGAAGTCTGCCAATCCGCTTGGCCAGCGTGGTAGACTATGGCCAAAACCCTTCTCACTCTGAGAGGAGACCCGTGCTCTGTAGTGAGCCGGTAATGGGTTGATCATGATGATGATGATGAAATGATTATGATTGCCAATGGACACTTTGTAATATAATCATTTAGGTACAATGCTCTGCCACATGGCAATGCAGTTGTGTCGTCACAAGTTACTTGCAGTTGAAAGTATCGTAATGGCCGCATCACGCCGACGTCGCGCCGCTGCAGAACAAACATCTGACGACACACCACATCCATTACATGGATTTTGTAATCTGTAAAATTGGTTACACGTAATATAATTTATACTAAGTATGTCTTTTATATTAATCCACTCAAAAAAGTCTAATGATGTTTATTGCTCGACGATATTTAATAAAAAGATTGAATAATTTTTTTTGTTACATAGTAGGTACTATAGGCGTATTTTCTTTCGGAAGAATTAAGATAGATATAGCCTATTGAAATGCGTACATGCTGTTTGACACCTCCCGCTAACTTCACTCACAAATGTAATTATGTTGGTATCTGTTGTAATTAGTAGTATACGTCTTAGTTCATAGTATAGTTACCTACATATAAAATATGTAACTAATTATGTAGTTTTTATGTGTTTTTTACTTACGTAAAAATTAAACGACATACCGGAAATTAATTGTAGGTATAGTTAAGTCTTCACTAATATTCTGGCACGCGAATTAATTATTTATTTTTTTGTGCCATCGCCTATAGCTATATATATCGCGCTGAGCTGCCGTTGTTGTTTTGTTTTCTGCCTGAAAGTTCCTAGAGTAGAAACATCTTGGGAATTACCTTGTCATAAGGTGACATCGTGCTCATGTAAAACTTCCATAAAAGCCTTCTGAATATGGCACTAGCAAAAACCGCGTTTTCATTCGCCATCACCGCTTATAAAAAAATGTATTCCAAATATTTATTCAACCTCAACGATAGACGAATCACGAGACCTTAATAGAGACTTAAAAACGACGACCTCAAATATGGCTAGTGACCAGAGAGATGTCATATTACTAGAGCAGGCGTGACCCGCAAAATGAATTCAATCTGATTAGTATAATTGCAAACTCACCAGTCATGCTTTTTGCTTTCAGCGCTGGACCTGCTTTTACTAAGTCTGTTTATGTATGTATTTATCTGTATCATGTGCGGTAGCAGTTTTTATAATAAATAACGAGAGTAGAATTTATGCTTAGTACCTACTTCGAAGTGCTTCATAGTCCCAAGCTTTTTCGTCAAGTGATAGGTAGACGTCCACTGTTGGACACTGATCTCTTGTAAGGACTTCCATATGTCAAGGTCTTGCGCTACTTGAATCCAGCGGCTTTCTGTGACTCATTTGATGTCGTCGTACCTTGTATCTCAACATTGCATTTTCCGGTGCAAGGTCATCACCTTGAAACCATATCGGTCCATTTCAACTTTTAACCCAGGCTTATGTCTTTGTAATCATCAGGGAGGAGGGGCGATTTATGACGTCTGATGCATGAAGTCTGCCACTCCATGGTTCAACTCAATGCTAGCGACTACACAAGACAAAAATGTCCAAAAAGTTCGAGGAAAAAAAAAGCAATCAGCCGCGTTCCAGTCTATAATGACCGCGGGCGGTTCGAAAATCGAAAAAAGAATTCGATATAGCAGATATGAAAGGGGCTATTCATAGAGCGGCAGCTCTGTATCGTATAAAGATAATCTATTTTATGTAACCTCACGACCTCGGCCGATCGACATAACAATATAATTAAAGAGAGATCTCGGCGGCGATGGATGCTTGGCCTACTCGATTCCGTTTACTGGCCGGATGTCGAACGATCGCTCTAAAAGGAAACGGTCATGATTGGTGCCCCCACGTGTAGGTACTAGGGTTGTAACATGGAGATAGAGAGAAGAAAGTATTCAGGGAGCTCACAAAAATGTACAGAAAATCGGTAAATTGTATTCGTACAATTTATATAGCCTCGATGGTGCAACGAATCAACGATATCAAGGCGTGGACTAAAAATCGAAAGGTCGACGGTTCAAATCCTACCTGTTACGCTATTGTCTTACCTACTTTTAGCACAAGCTTTTCGCATAGTTGGAGTTGGAGGGGAAAAGAGGAATGGTCAACATATTTTTTTTTAATTAAAAATAAACTATTTTTTTACCTACAGATAAAAAATCTCATAAAAACGTCTCAGAAAAAACGACGATGCGTTTTGCCCGGCGTTTAATGCATAGTACTATTGCTAGGTTTATCAATTTTATAGGTAACGTTTTCATTGTTGGATATGTGCCATGCATATAGCGTCCCTGCGGAAAACAGATTTTGACATCGGAGAGTCACTTTTTATCGCGTAAATTCAGAATCAGTGCTGTGATTCTTTCATTGCCATAGGTCACAGCCCTAAATATCGTAATAATGGGCATCGTTATTTGCCCGCGATTGTGTGTTTTGTCTTTGATTTGAAATTGTTTCGCCACAACTGTGTCGTCCAGTGTGGCTGCGCCCGATCTGATGACTGTAATCATCTCCGTTGTTTGATTGAGACCGCAATTGTTTGATTTTCATTTATACAGCAGGCATGTGAAGGTATATAAATTAAACAATATAGATACATACCTGAGCTGCGTATAAAAATATTACAGTGTTTCCATTGTTTTTTTTACTTCACAAACCTATATTCACTAGTTCCAAATTATAAAACCTTTTCGATTTTTTTTTTAGTTTCCATGATAACGTCACTATAATAACTTTCTTGGATCGAAAAAAAATCTGGTTGCAAAAACAATATATCATAGTGTTGCCTTCTTCAATGTTTCTCACGTCATTTCTGTAGTGTTCTTTACTAAATATGTAGCCAAGATTATCTCCCAGGCTCACCTGTACAGTCTCACTGCACGTACAGGTAACCCTCTTATATGTAGATAGAACTTTTCCCACGTGTATCCGTATCAGCTGTAACTTTCTGACTTCTAGTGTGCAATTACAATTGCAATAGCAATAGTCTAAAACGATGTCCGCGAGCCAGGTAAATCAATATAAAGTGCAGCCTTACTATAGATCCGGTCATGGAACGGTCGCACATTGCGGGGAGGGGAAAGCTATACAGCGAAATAACTATTTACTTTCTCGTGTTTGCTTTAAAAGTTCGTTTCAACCGGAGCCTTTGACCCGGGATCTAAGCGATCTACCTTCACCGTAATTTGAAATTGTAAAACGATACAATTATCAGCGCTCCACAATCGAACCGGGCCGGCTACACCTCATTTACCGACTGCGACACCACAATGAGTCCAATGTCGTGATACCATCGCTGCAGAGTGTAGACCGTAAAGTTTCTTATGTCCCTAACAATAGAGTTCATTATTGGAAATAAACGTTTGAGGTGCACGTCCGAGAGCAATCGCATACTAGCGTTTTAGAAGCGTTTGTGTTTAATGCAAAAGAAATCATTGTAAAATTTGAGGTTTAAAAACTAAGGAAACGTTCGTCTACTCTATCGATTGGGACTCATTGTTAGCTCATGCTTTGAAACATCACACATTGATACTAAGTTCTTCGTATTCCTTACAAATATGTATGTAATTTCACACTTGCACACCAACGTTTTCTACATCTTTAGCGTTGTCCGTAGTGTGTCAAACGCAAAGGATGTAGAGTAGGCAGTAATTGAAAGTAGAAAAAGTTGCGCAAAAGGGAAATATAATGATTTTTCAGAACACGTTACACAAATATAAGGACATAGAATTTACGATCATAATCATAGTTTGATAATCATCATGTTTTTTTTTGTGTATATTCCAGTGCGCTCAATATTCGATTCACGTGCGCGTTTATTAATCGCCCGTGTGCGGAAACGTGGTCATATTGGCCGGGTTGGGTAGATTGACCACATTAGCAGACTGAACTCATAAAAGGTGATTTATAATATTTTTGTGTAGAGTGAGAGATGTCTGTTAATCTCTTCAATAAAAGTGATTTATCATTCTTTACAATCTTAATATAATATATAATTCTTCTGTACGTGTGTTTGTCACCTAACTCCCCCTAAACGGCTGGACCGATTTGGATGAAATTTTGTGTGTATATGTCAATGGGTTTCTGGGTGGTTTGAAAATACAATTGGACCCGGTAGGTGGCGCTGATTTCGGTAGGTATATCATCGGACAGGACGACGTCTCCCGGGTCCATTAACTAGTTTTTTTTTTTGAATAATTTTATAACTCTAGTAAAAGTGAAATTTTTATAAAATTATCTTTGACGAAAGCTCATTCTATAAAGTGACCTGAGCATGTTCTTCGTAGGCGAAACATGCTGAGGTCACTTTAATGCGAAAGGTGTGGTTCTTGTTAGTCTTTCAATGAGCTCTTTTCTACATAATAATAAAATCAAACAGATATCTCTTGGACTACAAGAATTACCGAAAGGTACCTACCAGATTGTAGGGTAGTTCAAGATTGGTCTAGATTAGAGTTATGGTCGATAATAGCCCTTTATTCGCGAATAATAGACGCGATTGCCACTGAAACGGAAAAGGTACCTACTAGTGGGTTGCTTGTAAAATTATTATCTATAATTTGATATGAGCTATGGGGCACACTTATAACACGCCACGTCACCCCACGCCACGCCACGCAGCTTCAGTCAAACAAATTATTCGTATCGTTTATTTATATCGTTTTCTAAATCGCTTGATGATGGGTATGGTTTTGCTTAGGGTGGTAACTAGTGACGGCTGGAGCCTCTCACCAGACAAGATCAGAGGCAATTTAGAAATAATTAATTCCCAATTTACCCCTGCCGGGAATCGAGCCCGGGACCTCCCATTTGCACCACAGCACAAGCACAGTGATACCACAGCACTCATCACTGCGACAAGAAGGTCGTAAAAGACGTCAAATTAATTTTCAGCTTTCCGAACTAAGTACTTATTGCGTTTCGGCTAGGGCGGCTTGCAAGCTATCCTATGATATAGATCTTTTTAAGACTTGTGCTTGCAGTAGATATACGAAAATTAAGTACCTAATAGATAAAGCCTACATACATCAACAGCTCAGCATCAAGCTGCACAGCATCAAGCTGTGATAGCCTAGTGGTTAGGACGACCGACTTCTAATCGGAGGTCGTGGGTTCGATCCCGGGCACGCACCTCTAACTTTTCGGAGTTATGTGCGTTTTAAGTATTTAAATATCACTTGCTTTAACGGTGAAGGAAAACATCGTGAGGAAACCTGCATACCTGAGAGTTCTCCATAACGTCCTCAAAGGTGTGTGAAGTCTGCCAATCCGCTTGGCCAGCGTGGTAGACTATGGCCAAAACCCTTCTCACTCTGAGAGGAGACCCGTGCTCTGTAGTGAGCCGGTAATGGGTTGATCATGACATCAACAGCCTTTCGGATTTCAGTAGGTACATTTTCAATTACCGCTCAGCCAAACATTGCTAAGCAAAATAAATATCATAAACGAGGCACGGGGCCATTTGTCAGCGGGGCCTTATCGTAGTAACCACGAGAGCTATCAGAGAGGTATCAGATGAAAGCTGGAACAATAGCGCCGGCGGAGCGGCCCGGTGAGCAGCGACACTATCGCGGAATTTATACGCGAATTTAGATACAGGGGTTTATCTTTATTATGAGCACGGTAAGTATGGCGGTGAATTAGCCCCCGGTCATTGATATGCACGACACAGCTGGCAACGATACACAGTTTCACAGTTAAGAGTACATAAAGTACAAATAAGAAAGAAAGGTGAAAGCACCATTGCACATGTACAATTGTACAAGTTACTGCTCATCCACACGTTGGCCAACATGCTGGCCTATCTTATGGCCCAATACGTTGGCCAACGTGTAGAGCGGGAGTTTGTGCTATTTTGGTAGGTATTGGAATGATGGCCCGCAAGTTGGCGCGAGATCCATTTCGTGTCGGTACATCAAAGGGTTTGGGACAGAGTTAGGCCGTCGCATCCACACGTTGGAGGCAAGTTCAGTTTGCTACGAGCTCTCAGATTGATTGCACGCATGCACGTCTTTTAAATTTTATATTCACGCGTCGTAACTAGTATAATGTCCACAAAATGGCAGTGACAATGACCCATGAAGAAACTTTTTGCTTTATAGAGCCCTACTAAGCCGAAAATTGTTTGTGAAACCCAAGAAATAAAATTACAAAAATAAAAAAATACAATTTTCGTATACACATTCACGTAGTTGCGGTATGCTGTGAATAATTAAACCGCAGCAGCTGTTAACGTCTCAATATTCAATTTAGTAAATACGTCCGCACATTGGCCCTAATCGGAGCATAGTGAACAACCTTCCAACGTGTGGACGCGAACACAAACTACTCGCCCAATACCTTTCAACATATCCGCCATCATGTTGTCCAACGTGTAGAGGCGCCTTTACAGATTTGAAATTTCACTGCTGCTTTGATATTTCTGGCAAGGGCATTTGAAGACTTGAAGAGTAAGCGGAAGAATAGATATCTGCATGCTCTTTTTTTAAAGTATGGATACATGTTTTTTACAATTCATTTTCTGTGAACATCTTCCGTCTTTATCACACCTAAGTACACCTAAAATTAACGAGATAGCGAACTTTTGTAAAATACTTACTTTGATCCTTCTTCCCTAATTTAAGTTCCATATCCCTATCATAATAATATGAATGATAGGGATATGGAACTTAAACACACCACGCTGCTTGGTAAGCTACACTAGATAAGTAGTAATTTTTCAGGATTTGTCTGGAGACATTTTAGTTTCCTTATATGTACATAGATACTATATCCCTTCTTCATCGTCATGCAAGTCCTACATTTGTGAATATCATATTTTTATCATATAACTTACTATAAAAAACAGCGGTTTTCGAGGATCCAAATTTGAACCCATGATCCCTAAGTGATCTACGTGTTAACCTCACCCAAACTACAACACATTGTTGCTTCTAACCTGCGAAATTATAACCTGTACCTTAACTTTCCCGATATGATATTATGGTAGTATAACCCGGGGCACGTAAGTCGAGCGGTGACCTTCAAGTGCGCGCAGCGTCGTACACAATACGATTGGAGAGCCAATCAGCGCTTACGAGGGATCTGCGAGAGCTAATCAGTGCTTACGAACGATCCCCACGCCCTCCCCGCGACCCCTCACACCTCGAGATACCTCATTTTTGACTTCTGCGCCGGTCACCGCTCGACTTACGTGCCGCAGGTTGTACGCTAGTATCTTGGCTTGTAAAGTTTTTTAAATTACCTGCTCAATGCTTTTGTACATCAATGATAAAAGCTTTATCTCTATTAAGAGCACGGTAAGTAAGCCGATAAATTAGCCCTAGGTCTAGTAGGTACAGATTGCATTATAAGCTGGGTTATTAGCGACCGCTTTCCAGCGATAAGTGGCGCGGTGGCAGAATAGAGACCCTTATACGGAACCCGGATACGACTCCGCGGGGACCATAATGATAAGGGCGATAATTCGCTATCGAGACGAGTAGGTAGCTAGACCTAGATACCTACATTGCTAGGTCTAGTATGAGTGTAGTTTTTAACCAAACACTTAGTACTATAAAATAAAGCAGCAATGATAGACTTATGGTTAAGACTTCGGTCTCTCTTTCGGGGGACCGAATTCGGTTCCACGCACTTCAACTTTTCGGTATGTGCGTTTTTAGCAATTAAGGCCGCTCTCTTCACGCGCTTTTCCATACAAACGTATTACGCCTATTATTTTAATATTTATCGCAATAGGTCTAAAGTTACGCCAGATATCAATTTATATCTCCATTATCTATGCCATAAAATAAAAATATTAGTAAAATTATATTTATTTTGAAAGTTATGACGCTTGAAAAATCACTATTTTTGGGCAAATTTTGGGGCAACTTCGTGCGTAAATATAAACTATATAAGAAACTAGAAAATTGAAAAACGACCGAAGTCTTCTCATAGGTTACTTCATAATAATTACAAATGTCTTTAGTTCATGTAAAAAATTGCCAAATATTTGCTAAAATAGGCGAAATTCCAAACCCAGATTTGCATCTTTTTACTTTGCGGTTCTTCACTAAAAATCATGATATCTCAAGCAAAATTTATTAATTTAATTAATTTATTATTTATTTATGTATATATTTTTAGTACTCTTCTTTACTGAAGACGTCTTGCTCTCTAAATGCAGAAATCACTGTTTTAGACTCCACTCACCAACGATTTGTCGCTCCCATAGAGAGGGCTCTTAAATGTCACTTGTTTTAACGGTGAAGGAAAATATCGTGAGAAAACCTTCAAACCAGAGAGTTCTCCATAATGTTTCCAAAGGCGTTGGCAAGCATGGTGGTGTAGGAAATTAAAACTTTCAGCTACATTTGAGTACAATGTTGTATATTTATATTATGTATTTACAATGCACTTTGAACTTGACTCCGAGGACTCGGGCTATTATTTACACTATGTACAATAATTCGTATGATTTGTCCAGCCGTGACCTACGGTCACGGGGTGGAATGCAAACGATGTAACTTGACGACCGTCTTGAGTAGAATGATCTCGTCGCTCCGAACTCTGAACGGAGGCTGGACAATTTGAATTTTAATTCGTTCCATTTGACAAATTGCTCTTCTTTAGGTGTACCCAGCCAGCAAACGCAAGAGAAGAGGTTTTGACACCTCGACAGTGGACTACGGCCCATTCTTCCCATTCTGAGAGGAGACCCATGCCCTGTAGTGGGCTGGTAATGGGTTGGTAATGATGATGATTATAAAACAAAACAATCTACAGTTTTCTGTGTATTTCTATAATTTCTTAGTGGATCTAAATGCGGTTTTCAACAGAATTTGCAACTTTTCACAAGTGAGCTCTATAATAATTGTAGGTATAGCACGTTCACATTAAAGTCCGCATTAAATATGGAATAAAATATTTAGCCTAAGTAGGTACCTTCTTAAATCATATAATAGCCTTCAAATTGAGATACATCGTAACTCTTGAATATATTTTGTATGTCAATAATCTTCAACTGCGGTTAAGAATTGAACTTTTTATACACACAGAATTAGGTAACATTTTAGCCACTATATTATGGTTATGACTCGGGAATGAATTGCAAATAAATTTAATATAACATTTCTTAGTTTTATTTTAATTAAAATGGTAATCACACTATTACGTCATTAAGTGTCATAATTATTTACCTACATTAGATCGATACAAATCTTACCCAATATACCTGCCCAGAACAAAGACAAAATCTCGAGCAATCGCAAACGAGATCGGCTGAGTACGCAGTGAGCAAGTACCTCATTTACCTTTTACGCACATACGCAACTTTCTGGTAGGCAGTCTAACGCTGCGTAAAGGTCTGGGCAGATGCAACGAGCGACGGCAGTCAAACGCGGCTTCTACAAGTTTTACATTTACATTACTACACGGCAACGGCAGCAGTCTCTTTAATGTGTATTTTTTCCTAGCTATTGACTTAAAAGGTAAACAAATCGCAGAAAGCTTTTTGAAACAATACGCAACTGACGCGGTTTGCCCGGCGGTTAAAACGTTTTAAAGTTTGATTTTCTAACGGTTTTTTTTTAAGTTGTATTACGTTTCATTGTTAATTAACAGTAATGAACATCCCATTTGCCGTGCATAGCTCATCGCTAACGTGTTTCTGCAAAAATCTAGTACTTATTTAAGACTGCCAAATTAAATTGTACAAATCGAATCCACCGATCAGCGTCATCTGCCGTGCAGTTTCCTTCTCGCGTTGTCTCTGTCCAGGCCTTAATGCTAGAGCTTAGTTTATAGGCCCGGCTGGTTACTTGTAAGGTAGTGTTCTACCACAGAGACCCGATATTGCCATTAGCGAGCGAATGTTATACATTAACGGGGTAGGTTACACTGATAGCGATTTAGTTAACAGTTTTCTCTTGGATCTTGTGCTTAGTATAAAATATAAAAGATAAAACATATCAATACTCGAAACCTCGGAATTCTAAATAAGGTGATAGAAATTATATCTATCTAATGTCTTTAATCGCGGAACACCGTGTAGCCGATTTTTAGTAACTCTTACTGCATTCAAATAAATATAAATTAAACTGAATGTCTATGCAAATACGTCTATTTTTACACGCTCAGTGATGTTTCACTAAACATCTGCGCACGGTGACAAGCAAACGCTGTTCTTGTTTTCTAATACCAATTACCTTAGACAAAATAAAAAAGACAATTGCACAAAAAAAATACATTCTTCAAAAATCAATCCATAAAAATTTTTGAATCGTCTGTCTCGGAAAATAGTTTCTACTAAAAAAAATGGGAATGGGAATGGGAACCGAGCTCACTTGCATATTTGATGTTTTGTAAGACTAGATTAAATTAATTTACGTTAATAATGAATGTACTTATGAAAATTTAATTCAATTGTGTATTCACTCGTTATAATACGATAACAGAATAATTACCCACTCGTGTTTAGAAGTTAAACCGAACGCGAAGACAAATAAACCCGATGTCATAACACAATGTAACCGCGGTGATACCGCGTAAGACAAGAGCTGCGATAGTCCGCGACTCATGCATATTCAGTGTGTACGAGGGAACAAACGGACACACGAACGCACGAGATACCTTGTCGCGACACACGGCCCTGTACTTATAGGGTGGCTATTATAATTGCTGAGCTATGTTCCGAGTTGTTTGAGCTTATGGAGTACGCGAATAATGAACATTCCATACTAATATCTACTATAAATCGTTAAAGCGACTGTAGTTAGTTGCACGTTCGGATAATGATGAAAAATATGTACACTTGTTTTGCATATATTCATTTAATTTGAAAAAAATAGAAAACCTAGAATTATATTTTGTACTTGAACTTCAATTAACTATTAAAATTCTACGCAACAAAGATAATATAACTCTATCTCTGTCTGTCCGTTACTTACTTATTAACGGCTCAATAGCTTAACAGATCTCGATGAAATGTAGCACAGATATAGTTTAAGTCTTGGAGACGGATATAAAATAATATTCATCCCAGAAAATAATAGATTTTATTCGGGATTTTTAAAAATTCTTCTGCTGAACGGTTCTTCATGACCACAAAGATAACTTGCATTGAAAATATACATAGGCATCTTTTTAGGGTTCCATATCCAAAGGGTAAAAACGGAGCCCTATTAATGTCACTCGGCTGTCTGTCCGTCTATCCGCCGGTCACAGGTCTCTAGCTTGCAGACGGAATGAGTTACAAACCTGAAATTTTAGTATTTGGTGTAAAATGTTGACCCAACATGAAAAAGGAGCCGGAAATTTTTTTTTTTTTTTAAACTAGCATGTGGGGTATCATTGTTTAGAACTCATTGAGTACCTAGAGTACGAGTATATATTTTTTTTAATTTTTTCCTCAAAAAATAAGGGAATGGGGGGCCCTCAAAGTTGTCAGTTTTAGACCATTTTTGTGACAGGGGCTATTTCAAAAACTAAACTAGTTAGGCCTAGGCCGCACTGCGAAATTTATTCGCGCGAATTTTTTCGCAAAATTCTGTGACATATGGGAATGTATGAAGCTGCACGCACATGCGATTTAAAATTCGCGAGAAAAATATATTAAAATGCGGAATATAAACCGCGCGAATAAAATTCGCGCGAATAATTTTCGCAATGCGGCCCCGCTCTTAGGAATATGATATTTCGGTATATTATGTACCATATTATGCTTTATTTAAACAACAAATACTGAAAACAACGATTCATAAAATAGTTTATAAGCTGTGACCAAAGCAAACGAACATTTTTTGAGTTTTTCTTTCACGGTTTGTTGCGATGTCTAGCTCGGAAATTAAATATTTCTTAGACCCAAAATATTATATTGTTCATAATTACGTACGGAACCCTAAAAGAGTGAGGCCCAACTCGCACTTGGCTGATGTTTTCTTTTTCAGTCAAAAAAAACGTGTTTTATTACCAAAAAATAGTTTTTTCAAAATTTACAACAAAACCTATCGTCTCGTCTAATGGACGTCCTAGGCTCATTTTTCAAATACTCTTTAACAGAAATATTTGATTATGTCTAATTTAAAACTGCCTTTTGAACATCTTAACTACCCACTTGAATTATGTTAAAGATGTTTCGGAATACTGAAATCAAATACATACATAGTCACGGCTATCCGCTACATAATAATTTATAAACTTGTTACTTTGACCTTTAGAGATTCAAAGAGAAATATCGATTATCTACAAAACGGAAAGCTTAATATCGATAAAATGATTGTAGCACCTACATTTGTAGCAGCACAGTTTAGAAACGTGTAAACGGGAATTTATGTGCCCGCGTATCATCAACTGTACAGATATTATCGAGGCTCGTGCCACTTGTAACTTAGCTCGTAGTGATGTGGTTACCGAGACGCTGCCTACTTATCAATAATGTCGAGTTTTTTAGTGTATACATTTGGCACTATTTTGCCTACTTGTGTTGTGGTGTATGTATAATGTACCTACACTTCTCATTTACGATTATGCCGAAGACTTTATGGTGCATCAATTAGACATTCTTGTTAATTTAATTCAAACAAGGATTGAATTTTACTAGGTCAAATTAAATTTTCTTGCTTCTTCGGAATAGAAGGAGAATGCCAGTCATGTGTTGAAAAATAGCCTAATCAGTCAGATTTAATTACTGCAAGTAGTTTTTCTGGGTAACTTTGTAATGGGAATCGTGACATACAAATACTTACTACTAAATAACAACTGTCTCGATTTACCACTCTGATCTTAAAAAGTGTGTGTGTGTGCAATTCACACACGGCAGAAATGAAACTTCGAAAAAGTAACCTTAACCTTTACTTTAATTTTGGCTTTAACTTTGCAGGGGAAAATGGTGCCGATTTTTCGTTTCATCGAATTTTCAAATGCACAACGATTTTAAAGAAGTTTCACTTCAATAACATCGTATCGTATCGATATATAGGATACGTTCGCGTCACTAGCGAGGCGGCGCGGTCGCGTGCGCGCGTACACTGGGTATCGCGCCGCACGAACGATCATTATCGTGCCTCAACTTTGCCATATTTCTTCCCTCCGCCCGGCGCCCGGCTCACGGCTACCAATCACACTTTGTTACATTTGCTAACGTTTCAGTTGAAGGTGCGGCACGAATCAATGTTGCTTTGCTAAATTTTTTTTTATTAATTCCTATTAAGAACTTGGCTTTTCATTTTAAGTAGCCACTTTATTTTGTTATGAAATGCACATTGAGGAGTCTCTAATATTTTTTGAAATTAATTGATATGTCCACCGCTCTACGCTACCAATCACACTTTGTTACATTTGCTAACGTTTCAGTTGAAGGTGCCGCACGAATCAATGTTGCTTTGCTACTTTTTTTTATTAATTTTTATTAAAAACTATTTTTAGTAGGTACCTAGCCACTTAATTTTTTTAGGAAATGCACGTTGGGGGTCTCTAATATTATTTGACATTGTCAATATTGGTTGATATTTTTTTCTTCGCTTTGCGCTACCAATCACACTTTGTTATATTTGCTAACGTTTCAGTTGAAGGTGCGGCACGAATCAATATTGCTTTGCTACTTTTTTTTATTAATTTTTATTAAAAACTATTTTTAAGTAGGTACCTAGCCACTTTATTTTTTTAGGAAATGCACGTTGGGGGGTCTCTAATATTATTTGACATTGTCGATATTGGTTGATATTTTTTTCTTCGCTTTGCGCTATCAATCACACTTTGTTACATTTGCTAACGTTTCAGTTGAAGGTGCGAAACGAATCAATGGTGCTTTGCTACTTATTTTTTATTTTTTTTATTAATTATTAGTTACAAAGAACTTGGTTTCTTATTTGACACTTTATGTTTTTATGAAATGCACATTGGGAGGTCTTGAATATTATTTGAAATTGTCGAAATAATTTGATATTTCCGCCGCTTTGCGCTACCAATCACACTTTGTTACATTTGCTAACGTTTCAGTTGAAGGTGCGGCACGAATCAATGTTGCTTTGCTATTTTTTTTTAAATTAATTCCTATTAAGAACTTGGTTTTTATTTTTAAGTAGCCACTTTATTTTATTATGAAATGCACATTGGGGGGTCTCTAATATTATTTGAAATTAATTGATATTTCCACTGCTCTGCGCTACCAATCACACTTTGTTACATTTTGTTACATTTGCTAACGTTTTAGTTGAACGTGTGGCACGAATCAATGTTACTTTGCTACTACTTTTTTTTATTCATAGTTTATTAACATGTGGTTTATCTCAAAAACGAAACTACACACATAGTTAAGAATTTGTAATTTTTAAATCATCTCTATGTATCATATACCAAACAAGAAATCAAACAAGAAGTTAATAAGTCGAGTTGCAACCGTTAACCTTACAAGTATAATAAACGATCGACTGAAACATATTTTATAGATTGCCCATTACGACCTTGCGCTTTGAACAAACTATATATAAACTATCTCTCTCTCCTATAAGCGAAGTAATTAAACCGCTGACCCGGCGGTCAATTCCTATACCCGGATAAATCAATTAACAGCGAACCAATCTGAATAAATAAGCGACTCTATACCAATAGTTTGTTACTTACCTTGATTACCTTCCTAGCGCAGTGGTGGACTGCTGTGGTATTAAAAACTATTAAAAGCGGGAGGTCTCGGGTTCGATTTCTGGCTTGGCCAATTTGGGAATTTTATGATTTTTTGAATTCCGTACCGAAACGGTAAAAAAACATAATTACGGTACGACTTCGTGGTACGTACGAGTTGGTAGGATGCTACAACTTCTTATTTCAGTAGGTAACTGCAGACATGAAATTTGGAATAAGTATCTAAGTAGTTATGCTTTTTCAACTTTATTTCAATTGAAGAAAAAAAAAACTATATTTTCAATTTAAAAGGAGCCGAAATTTTTAAGTGGTGTTACTAAGGTAGGTGTCATTAGGATATTGTGAAAAGGATTAATTTATTGATTATATGGATTTATACGTTTCCTTACAAGGTACAAAAAAATTTCGGTGTAGGTAGGTACGAGTCTGAATCGAACTTGACCGTTTTTTATTTTAACTAAATTGGTTCAACATTAGTTTATTGGGAGATTTCGTGGCTAAATATCTTCCTACATTCAAAGTTAGAGCATTCTATTGCTCAGCCAAAACAAAAAGATCCATCGAGAGTGTTGTTCCGAAAAGATAGGAAGAAAAGCCTGAGATCAAATCAAACAACATCAACGCGCGCACAGCTGGGCGTACTCTGACCGTGTGATCGGGTGCTTTCGTGAAGTTTCGTGCCAGCTCGGCCGTGTAGGCCACGCCCACCTGCGCGCGCGCATGTCTACATCTCTCTTGTTCGTACCAATTTTCCCTCAGTCTGTCTCCGGACGCCACGGGGAGCGGACGCCACACCCACCGACCGACTAACGTTAGAATATTTTCCAATTACGTACTAGCGTAAGTTTTTGCGGCTACTCAATTCCCGAGATAAGCTTTCTATATTAAATAGGATAAGGTTAGGGTATTATACGTCATTGGGTACAATGATTGTGTTTAGAAGTTAGCTTAAAGATGAATGAACTGCAAGCCAATGACAGTTTAGATGCAGTTCTATTGCAGTTATCATATCTACATCTTACACCTTTAGTGCAATGGACTGCACAGTTGATAGGCAGTTATATTAACTGTACCTAAACTGCAATTTTGCAGTCGATCTGTCTAGAGATGTGTCTAGGGGTAGCCTCTAGACTCTAGAATCTAGACCTTTTGCAGTAGAAGTTAGTTTACGACCTTTCTGGCGCCGTGGTGAGCACTTTGGTCTTATAAGCGGAAGGTCGCGAGTTTGAATCCCGGCAGTGGCAATTTAGGATAATTTCTAAATTGTCTCTGGTCTGGGTTTGGTGGGAGGCTTCAGCCGTGACTAGTTACCACCCTACCAGCAAAGCCGTGCAGCCAAGCGATTTAGCGTTCCTGTACGACGTCGCGTAGAAACTGGTCAGGATTGTGGGTTTAATAAAACGCTGCCACAACTCTTCCAAGTTAGCCCGCTTCCACCGTAGACTGCATAGTCACTTACCATCAGGTGAGATCATTGTCAAGTGGTAACTTGTAGATGAATAAATAAAAGTAAATAAGTATATTAGGTATATTTTAAACAGTAAAAATATCTAACGTAATCGAGTTGTCCATCGAGAATGCAGACATAAAATAAATTGAATGTTTATGCGATAATGATCGATATTGTTGTAATCGAATTTATCTCAGTCGAGTGTTTGTCGGACAACTTCTCTTTACAAATAAGACAATAATAAATAATAATTATTGTCAATCGAGCAATGTGTTTTATTTCTTGTAAGTATTGAGATTTATCATTCGTATAAGTCAATAATATTTATTGACAATAGATCGATAAATACTCAATGCTCTAGAGTCTAGCCGATAACGTTATTTTAAGTGATTTAGCACAGTCGTTAGGTTACCTTTGTGAAATCGTTAAATAATTTTGTAAGGTCTTTAGTTTTGTATCTAAGGTGTCCCACACCACCACCACTACACTGCTGTGTCCCACTGCTGGGCACTGGCTCAGAGCCTTAGAGACCTAGAGAGAGAGGCCTAGATGCCTAGAGCTTAGATTCGCCACGCTGCTCCAATGCAGGTTGGTGGGCTAACTAACTAACTGGATGGAAATAACTTCCTTGTTGGTCTAGTGGACTGCAGATCACGAGGTTCAATTCCCAGGTCGGGCAAATAATTGTTAGGTGGGTATTGGGTTTTCCTGTCAGAAATTCTCTGTGTGCCAACTCAGAGTATTGCTGACAGAGGTAGTTGGCGGTGTTTCACCCCCGTGCCTCGGAGAGCACGTTAAACAGTCGATCCCTGTTATTATCACTATAATGTGACAATAGTCGTTACAGTCCGCCAACCCGCATTGGAGCAGCGTGGCGGGTCTAAGCTCAAAATCCCTCTCCTATGAGAGAGGAGGCCTGTGCCCAGCAACGGGTCGTTAAAAGGCTGTCGTGGTGGTGGTGGAACATACATAAACTTTTTTTTATCATACCAGTATGACTCGGCGCAATTGAGATTACCTACAAGTGCTTCGTGGGTAACAGGTAATTCACCTTAATAGCTTATCACCTTTAATCAGTAGCACACACACCGATCGACGGCCGATTTAATGGAGCCTCGCGAGTAAAAGTTGCTGTTAGAAAGCGGCGGCAAAATCACAAAACAACCGCGCAGTTCAAAAAAGACATACTCCCGGTCCCGTGCTAGGGCTACCATAATTGACTTTTTCCCCGACGCGTGAGAGGAATTTATTTTGTGTCTATTTGCGGATTTGTCAGTCTATCAGTTCGATCATAACTGCCAAACTACTCATTTGGCTTTAATTGGTAAAATTTTATTTGCATCTTCTTTTAAGCCAAAGTGTTCACATATTAATAAGAATACGAATAATTAATTGATCTTAGCATACCGCGTGGAATATTATTTCCATAAATAAATTTTAAACAACATGAAATCATCGAACATTTATATTCCCTTTTCTCCTCCAAGTTTAAGGCGTGTTACGGGATACGACAACAGTGCAACGAGTTGGAATTGAACCGTCGAATTTTCATATTTCACTCCGTTCTTTACCCGCTATTGAGGTTATAATCTTTGTTATCTTTATTTGATACCCCATATCGCGTTCCATCTTTGACTGCACCATCACTTTTCTTAAAGTAAACTTAATACTTAACATTATTTTTCGCTTCAATAAAAAATCTAGCGAAAAATCGCGTATCGCAATTAACAAGAATTTTCGGATACGTACCTGGCCTTAGAAAGCGAAGGGAACCCGCGCGTGTGATTTCCTACGGAAAAGAAACTGATTTGGTAACCCTAGCCCCGTCCCGTGACCCCTTGGCTTTGAAAATAAAAAGTGTAATATGAAGCATGGCGACCATCTTGGATATAATTATATCGAAAGAGTGCAGCCGCCAACCGTCAGCTCTAAATATAAGACGGAGCCGTGCTTTAGAGTTAATAGCAATCTTTATAATAATGCCGTCTAATAGTGATGCGTATTTGTAATAATAATTATCGATGTCGATTGTCGATGTCGACCATTATTCTAATTGTTGCCTTTCTCGCCGTAAACTGTAATTAGTTTTTGTATGCCGTGAATTTTGTAGGCATACAGACTGATATTATAATTTTTTTATACACTTAATAATTTTGTTGTACACACCTAATTGTTCCGAAAATTAGATGGCGTATTTTGAAAGGTTGGTTTTTTATTCTAATGAGCACCTAATTAGGTAATGAGCATAAGTAACGGTTCTAATAATAATAATATTTCATGTATTTATGTGATTTCATTACATTAAATATTCATGAATACAATCATGTAACTACGTCGCCATGCAAATTGAAAATACCTCGAGCTAGGTCAATATTCAACATATCGCTTATTAAAATTTATCAACCATCGTACTTTAAGCAGCATAACATGCACCTGTGCACAAACGAGCTTGCACCAGTATGCCTGAAGCTTATTTAGCAGAAGTAGCAAACTTACGGAATTAGGTACTATATATTTTTTTACATTCTTAAGATTAGCTGCTTTCTGATAAGCTGATAATATCTATAGGAGTTTTAATCGTGTATAGAGATATTTTTGTTAAGTACCTACTTATACTTATTTCTTTGTCACAAATCAAATCGTACAATCCGTACCATTTAACTAGCTCATAGCAGATATGAAACCAATACAATATACGCATACAAAAAGCTTCAACACTTTTTTGACGGTATACCTACCTATACCACAAACCGAATGTACGTAATATATTTTAATAACGATAAAAAGTAGCTTCATAACCTTTTCTCAGTTTATCTTTTTATTTTTCTAGCTTTGCATCTGCTATAATACTTATATTAAACTATCGTGTCATATCGGAGGTTACATACGAATATAATTATTACTATATTACAACTATATAACTTTGCACCTAAAAACGAAACGTAGCTAAATTTTATTTGTTTAACGTTGGTTCGGAGTGTAATAAAACTTTAAGTAGTATTGACCCGCACTTTATTGACACAACCGATAGCCAACTTAAGAAATAAAGACGAAAGCTCTATTCAATAAGCATTAAAAAAACTCGATAGCTACCAGAGACGTTCTCCTCGAATGGTTCGCCATTTCTGTCCTAGAGCGTCGTAAGTTATCGCGCGGTGCATCACTAGCCGGGAGCAAAGGTTCTAGCGAGGGCGCAGGCATCAATTTGCGCGGTAGCTGCCGCGGGCGCCGCCGCCCCTGTCATTACCCCCCGCGCGCGCCGCCCGCGCACCCCCGCCCCGCACCCCCCGCGCGCCCCCTCCGCCGACCTCCGGGGGAACATACTTTAACCTTTTTTGCTCCCTCGCAACCTGTTCACGGGATGCGGCTGCTGTGGCAATTTAAACATCGGTTCATGGCCACGGGCGATACGTATCTGCTAACTATACGGCCTTCGTAAGTGCAGGCTGCCTGCAGTTTTAACTTATGGCTCGCCGTTAGGGTCGGGAATCGCCGGGGCGGTAATTATTTTATTTATATCGTACCGGGAGATGGCGGCGGTTGGTGGTTGACATTTATGGATTAGATTGTTATTTACCGGCGTAGGTACTGAGTTTTGTAGCGTTGAGCTGTCTAGGCCACGTCCAAAATAACGTGTGACTTCCTCGCAAGTATCTAGACTAGTCATACTTAATCATCTGCTCCTTGAAATTAATGTATAAGCGGGAAAAGGTAACAGACAGACAGACAGATAGACAGAGTTATTTTCGCATTTATAACATTAGTAAGTACCTAATAGGTATAGTGATGATCTTATACATACCCGTCTTTATTAGAACTGCTACTGTATTTAATTTACAAGAACAGATAAAAAACAGATAAGTTCAGAACAAATTATAATATTATATTTCTTGGAAAAGCTTTTCATATAACATAATACCAATACCTATTTCTTGTGCACTCAACACAAAAAAGGAATCCATAAAACGATCATTCTTTCGCTCCACGAAAACAAAGAGAAAAAAATTTAGACCAAAGATCATTCCTGGAACGGGCAATTTGATATCCAATTAAACAATTTCCTCCGATATCATTCCGGTGCGCTCGGCCGAACTTGGGTCACTTGACCCCGGGGCACGGGCATTAGAGACCCGAAACGATTTTACGACTCCGTAACCCCCATTAAACTTAAATATGCCCCTAAACCTCGTCCGTACCCTTCGTACCCTTTCAAGGTTACCCCGAAAGAGGTTTGAATCTCGAATACATTTTGGTTGGTACAAGTAGCAATTTTTTTTTTTGCGAATGTTATAATATTCTTTTCTAATATTTATAACATCACTACAAGAAGAACTTTGAAGAACAGTCTGGCTGTGTGAAAGCTCTAATCTCAAGAACCGTTTTATTATTAAGGTTTTCATGGACTTCGTGCGGGTTATCCCGTTTGGATTATTATTTTCAAATCGGAAAAATTGCAACTTAAAGTCAATCAAGTTAATTTTAACCAATTATGACTGTTAGCAACCCACTGCAGTGCACGGGACTCCTCTCAGAACGAAAAGTGTTTTCTCACAATGTTTTCCTTCAGCGTTAAATAGCTTTTCACTCACATAACTCCGGAGAGTTGAGGTGCGTGCCAGGGATCGAACTCAGTCCCTCCGAAAGGGAAGCTGAAGTCTTAACAGTAACCACCTAGTGGTTACTGTTAAGGTTATCACCGCTTGTTATCTTATTTGACCTTCTTTTATGAAAAAATAACAGGTATAAACAGTCCTTCACATTTTCTCCTATTTATCTTTGTGTACGAAAATTAGGCACTAATGAGGGTAGTTTTACAAATGCTTATGCACAAATAAATTTTCATTGTTGTTCTCATAAAAGGCATCTAAGTTGACGGTTGTTTTATTCGAGAATAAATTCTCATGATCGCCATGTCTCAACCAGCGGATGCGAAAAGAGCAAAATGACTCCCAGCAAATTGACCCGTCCTTCAACGAGCGCGGCGCGCGGCGGGCGCGGCGCCGGGGCGCTGTCGCGACCGCTAAATAATTCCGTTCCCATGCTAGCCTAGCTACTAGCTATCTCACTTTAATTATTCATAGGCCTTTTTTATACGCCAACAGCTTTTTACCGCTCGCCGCGACCGCTGCCCGCTTATTTCTCGTGGCTATAATATAAAATTCAAAAAATAAAAAGAGCACCGGAGCAATTTAAGAGAGGTCTCCCTCGAGCGATCCCGAGCGCGCCACATACGAACGAAGTTTGATTCACATGACCACTGCCTTGATGCTCGCCACTGTGTCCGCGTGGTTTTTAAAAAATCTTTTGGGTATATCTTTAATTTTCCAGGATGATCAGTAGCATTGATCATTCCTTGTATTATCCCCTACATGCCTGCGAAAGTCCTGTTAAAACTCGTTCACTCATTCCGAAGATTAACCCGGACAAACAGACAGTCAGATGGCCAAAAATTAAAAAAAAAAACATTTGAGTTATGCTATCGTTCCAATAATATTATATAATCAAAGATATAACCCGTGTAACTTTAAAACTACATAATACTTTACGCAAATCTGACAAACACACACATTAGTACATATATTAGTCTCTGAGCGTATCAGACAAAAAATTTCATTGAATTTGATTACGTTAGATTAATTATTATTATTAATTAAAATTCAAATTCAAATCGGACTTCCTTTGTATAGAGCGCGCTCGAGATTAAAATCCACTTAAAAAAGGAATACGTCGGATGACACGGATCGAACTCCGGGCAAATGTCGCGCGGTAAAAAGTGGTCGAGCGTGAAGATGTCCGCGGGGGCCGCGCGGGGGAGGGGGGTGCAGGACGTCACGTAGGCGGCGCGCTTTTTGTCAACGTTCCCGCAGAGATGACAGGTCGGTGGACGCTGCGCCCGCGACCCGAGACCCGCGGTGTCGAATCGTCTTGATACTTGCGATCCGCATCGGCTGCTTTGTCACAAACGAACCGTTTCTCGTTAATTTCCGTGAAATCGTTTAGTTAGGCTAGCAAAATTATATACACTAATTTTGTGGCCTGCTGGACATAATAAATAATTTCGATCGACAAATGCGGACAAATGATAAGTTCAGCTGGAGATTTTTATTGTGAAATCCTGTAATTCGAAATTACTAATAAACTCTACCGTTACAATTAGTCTATATTTTCCAAGTTTCTGTTAAGTTATTATATTACACAGAAACCTCACTATTTATACAAATGCCTCGACACAGTGTTCGTTTTTCCTGCCACGTATAACTTGAGTAAGTACCTACCTTCAAGGAAAAAGTAAATAGACGTCTTCAAGGCGAGCTCCAACTTTGACCTCACCATTTCTTTCTATCTGGCACGATTGTTGTCAAACGCAAGACTATCGATAAAAAACTATAAATGAACATAATAGGGTAACTCTGAAAGATATGGTGTCAATGTCATAGATTAGATTACGTCGTACTTACTCTAAGCATAAGATCAGTTGGAGAAGAAAAAAAAATATGTATTAAACCATTCAATGTGTGTTAATTGCTAAAACATCATCAACGTTTTAACGAAAAAGTATCGAGATAGATAAATAAGTTGGAAAATAATCCATTAACTGAAACTGTGTATCATATATAGATATAAAAAATACATACAAAAACGCTATGCTAACGAATGCTAAAACATCAACGTATTATCAACAAGCTCTTTCATTTGATACCCATATTGAGGGAGTTGTGAGAAAATATGTAATCCACCATTTTGTGATGGCGGCCATCTTGGATCCAATTTTCATCAAACATAGCTAAGAACACTCCCGACTAATTCACCTTTCAAACAAAAAAACCGCATTCAAATCGGTTCATCCGTTTGAACGCTACGGTGGAACAGACAGAAACACACACACACAGACACGTCAAACTTATAACACACCGTCGTTTTTACGTCGGGGGTTAAAAAAGGTATCTGAAAGCAATCAATTAACTGAAACTCAACCCTCAAGCGTTATGAATCGCGGTACACGAGCTGCGTGACACGGCGACAGGTGCACTCGCTTCAACCGGTCACTAATAAACTCTTAAACTCCGGCTTCCCACAACCTGCCGACCGAACTCGCCCGTTTTTATCAGCGGCCATTTGCAAAGCAAATTATCGTACGAAAACATTCGCCGAAGACGTCGCCGATAAAATAATACCTTTTTTTATATGAATTTATATACCACCGTTGTTGCAAAAACTTGATCAAGTCCAAAATGGCCGCCTCATTAAGAATTTAACACAATGGGATGTTTGTTCGTCGATGTTTACTTTAATGTGAAAATTTGTTGGCAACTGAGATCGTGTTTTGTTATCATATCTTACATGCACTTTTTTTTACAAGTTTTGTAAACGTATTAACGATATGTAATCATATCGTTTCTAAAGACTGGACAGTAAACAATGTATAGCCTGTAGGTAGATATGTATATCTCCAGGTCCAGACTCCTAATGATTCTAATTTCTAGCTTACCTACTAATTTTCGGTTGCTGGTTAAAAAGTCTATCGAATACTATCCAGATTATACTGTCTCATCATGTTGAACTCCCCTGAAATTGTACTAAAACGAAGAATCTATAATACTATTTTATCTACTACTTAGGTACAAACAAGAACATTCAAATTCATTCAACCATCAATCGTTACTACCAGTGGTAGCCCATCGGATCTTTTGTCCATACATTACCGTAATATTATGATGCGCTAGTAAAATGATTAAAGAAAACTTCTCTCCCTTTCCAGAATTTCCGCGAACAGAGAATCGACGGCGCAGGGCTGCCACTCCTAACTGAAGAGCACCTCACGGTGATGCTGCGAATGAAGTTAGGGCCGTCGCTGAAACTGCGCGCCGTCCTCGCCCGGAGACTCGAGCCCTGCGCTCAGTGCCAAGCCGCGGCCGCTGCGAACACAACCCCCACAAACACGCCCAAGATAAACGGCACATCATTAAAGTCTGAGCCCAGGAGTAACACCACGAGCCCCAGTTAGAGGTCGCCTTTAATATTCATCTATCAGACTGAAAGTTTGGACAATAATGAGACATGCTTTACATTGAGCCAGTTACTGACTTGAAACTCGAAACAAGGCACTGTTAGCTCGTAACTTAAACGTGTGTAGATATTTTTAACTAATATAACAGTGATGTAAGCAGTGTGAGACAATTATATTTTTAGCTACTATTGTTAGTTAATTAACTGAAAATTAACATGCAGACAGTCAATTGGAGTTCGGAACTTACTTAAAAATAAGTTATTACTTACTCCTGGTAACTTCACTTGTAACTTCGTTATGTTACCGACACTTTTGCGAGCGATGTAAGCGGGAGGAGTAAAACCGTGCCGGTTAGCATTTGAGTAGGGTAATAACAGACTATTTCAACGGTCTAAGGTACTGCCTTGAATTAATTTTATACGATATTAGTACTATTTCTCAGCGCTTACTTATGTCGAATTTCAAGTGACTGACTGGCCTAATGTAAATCTGTCTTTAGGTATATTCTAGCGAAAAGTTGTATTTTTCTAACTTTAGCTTTTATTGTACTCGAGACATTGAACTCTTGAGTTCCTTTGAAGAAATTTGTTTTGGACTGCGGTAGTTTTTTGTTGTATAAAATATGGCGCGCGCTTTTTCTGCATCTATTTTTTTGCACCAATCCGAAATTGGCTTTGGAAATTCTCGTATTTTATATAAAATTAGACTACTGCGATGATTCTGTCGATTCTCTTATTCTATTTCTATAAAACAAATTGTAACGATTTATTTGGGTTAGAAGAACTATACTTATTTGCTTTTTACTGAATCATTACGTTTTGGATAATATAAGCGACTGGCTTAAGCGCGACTAAGCGACTTAAAATTTGTTTAATTGCAAAATTATCGTATGTACGATACTTTTTAGGGTTCCGTAGTAAACAAGGAACCCTTATAGTTTCGCCATGTCCGTCCGTCTGTCCGTCTGTCCGTCTGTCCGTCTGTCCGTCTGTCCGTCTGTCCGTCCGTCCTCGGTTAATCTCAAAGACTATTAGTGCTAGAAATCCGTAATTTGGCATGAGTATAAATATTAATCACGCCGACAAAGTGGTGAAATAAAATTTTGATAAATATTTTTTTTAGGGTAGCTCCCCTACATGTAAAGTGGGGATGAATATTTTTTTTCTCGTCTACCCCATAGTGTGGGGTATCGTTGAATAGGTCTTTTAAAAATACTGTGGGTGTGGGAACATCATTTTTCGATTTCTAGATCCGTTTGTAAAATATAATGTTTTAAAGTGCAAATTTTTATTAGAGTCAAGTGTCCCCCCCCTCTATCAGCCAAATGGCAGTATATAGGAACTTGAAAAAATTCACAGCAGTAGGGTATATAATCAATTTTAAAGGAAAACTATCACGGCTAAGTAGGGTTCACAGGTTAAGGAGTTATACCTGTTTTCCGAGGATTGTGACTACGGAACCCTACACTGCGCGTGGCCCGCCACGCACTTGGCCGGTTATTACTTTATCCAGCGATAATAAAATAAAACTATAAGTAATACGAATTAGGCCAGTAATATTGACATCGTTTTTTTTTTTTAATTATTATTATAATGTATGTACTTGAGTATTGGTCGTTCGCTGTATTATCCATAATTACAACATTATCGGGTCCAATTCGTCTTTTAGATATATAAATTTATGCCAGTTTATTCTTCTTTGTGAAATAGTTTTCTAATCTAATTCCTTACTTTAGTTTGTATGCCGTAACTAAACATTAGTCATGCAGTTCACTTTTAGTCTTCCTGTTAATAGATTTTGCATTTAGTTACGATTTAAGATGGTTTTAGTATATCTTAGCCGCTAAGGATGTAAATAATATTGTGTTGCCGTCCAAATGTGTTGTGTTTTGTTTAATTTTTATGTTTTGCGAGAAAAAAGTTTTTGTACGCCAGGTTTAAAGACGAACATTTCTTCAAACATAATAATATATGAAAAACAATATTACAAACAATATCATATTAAATCGGTTAAAATAAATTGTTTGATACGTGGATATAAAATTAAGGTAGGTAGATATTTATGGTTTATAGAGCGTACAAAAACTTTCTTCTAAATTAAAAGTAAAGTTTCGGTGCTAAAAGACCCTGATAGAATTATTTAAAAGAATGTTAAATATTTTTTTTTGTATATAACTGCCTTTTTTGTAAAAATGTCTAAATTCGAGGCTAAGAGAAAGTATGTCTAACTTTAATACAGGGTCAATGTTACAAACACTTTGTAATTTGTATATACTATTATTATATACCTACATTTAAAGTTATATATTGTATTGTAATATTGCGTCGAGAATAGCATTTATTTACATCACACCTGAAGAAAGCTCATTAATAATGTTTACAGAAAATGTAATTTCAATTTGAAATTACAATTAATTTCGTAGTAACACTAAGTTATGTAAATAACTGGATTAAATATTTCATATATCGCATAATACGATTTATTAAATTCCTATTGTTAAAGTCGTAAGTAATTCTGTATATAGGACGAGTTTACAATATATTTTTTTAACTATATAAGATAATATAGATTACGAGAAGTATATTATACAAAAGTATAATATCGAAGTAAAATCTTAATGTGAAATACAATTTTTAGAAACTGTGGTAATCTCCTTAATTGCCAAAATAGCGTATACATTATATTTCAAAATGTAACATTAAATTATGTTAATGGAAAAACTGTGATATTTTGTAATTAATAAACAGAATTAAGTAGAACTATATTATAGTTATACCACGTCAACTTTTATTTATCATGTTTCACAGTCGGTTTCTATTTTTTTGTATTTAAACATTTTTAATGGTTGTATCTTTGTTATACAGTTCTCACTATAAATAAAATATAATAGTTACTTATCTAAAAGAGTATATTTTTTATAAAATTGTATACCTATGTATATATATAACTGTAGTAACGGTTTTCCAACGGACACTTTGATCCAGAAGTAAAATTGTGTGTAGAGAAATAGCTACTTACTAAACAAGAACTTCCAACGCAAAATATCCAGTTTTTCCATAGCTTCATACTATTATGATAACTATAAATGATAACATATCAATAATAAAGGTGCTAACTGTTACGAATACGTCACAGGAGACTAATTAAATTCTGTGCCTTGTTCCACGTCTTCCTATCATTTTGTTTAATTGTCAAATATATTTTATCATTAACTCTCATGGGCGTAGCCATGAAGGAGTGCATGGGTGGACATGCTACCTACCATCTAACCAAAGCATGCAACATTACACTGTAAAATTAATTCATCACACCTGTTAAATTCTTTTTGTGGCGCCTTTGGAAACAATAACAAAGCAATATTAATTTATTTTATAGACTTTGTCACATGTCGATGTTGATGTGATGACATGATGATGTTGGTCACACTGGCTACACCCATGTTAACTGTTTCGAAAGTATTACGGTTGTACGCTTTAAATCGGACGATGATAATACAATAATAAATAGAATACAAGAATATTACGAATTTGTTAATAGCTGATTATATGTATATTATTAATGATTATTACGTTATAAAGTAGAATTCGATGGCGCAGCTTTTTTTTTTTGTTTATTAACGTACTTTAAATAAATATGGACCAGTGACTTACATGTTTGTAAATTTTTATGTACCTTAATTTTTTTTAGTTAAATTGTTTGATTGAATGAATGATAGTTTTGGAAAATGTACCACACAAAATATGAGTAGCTGCTGCTCAAAAATTATACTAGAGTTTAAAGATTAAAAATTACGCTTCCTTTAAAAAGGACTGCTTGATGTGTCCTGTTAATTTCAGTATAATTTTTGTAATATTGTGGTTATAATGGTAGAGATTAACTAAATTATTAAGATTACGCACCGCACTCATAATTAATTATCCCGTATCAAACATTTCTTTATGAGAAATTTATAAGTAAAGCGCGTAATTTTAATGCAAGCCATCTCTACTAGGTATATCCTTCATTTTAAAGCTGCATAAAATGTCAAAAATCCTACACCTTTAACGATTTACACAGTAATAAGAATGGGTACGCGATAAGGCAACGTACAATTCAAAATATATATTTAAAGAATAATATAACATTTACTAATCTAATAGGCAGCCGCCTTAAGGCTCCATCCCTTGTCATACGTTTTATCCATTTTTATTATTTCGCTTATTAACTAAGTATAATGATTTCATATTTGGTTATATGAATTTTAGTTCTAAAAGAGATTTTTCTTTCAATTAAATGCAAAAATCTCTAGATCCAAATGATAGAGAGTTATTACAGAAAGAGCCACCAAACTTGTCCAGTGGCACTTGGCGGAGGTTGTGTGTACATTTTCATTTGATGAGTATCATGTCGCGTGTTTGTTTGCTTTGTGAGTTATTTGTCTATAACAAGGGTTAGTCACTTGTTAATTTCCTGAAAAACACGATGAGTACTTAGTTTACGTTAAGCTTGTTTAGATTATAATTTCGGATTTTGAAAGAAATCCGATTTTAAGTATTTATCTGGAAGTGAATAAAACAATGATTTATTCCAACATTTGATTTTCTTTTCTATAATAACCTTACAAACTATTTTACACTTAAATTAACTTTTAAGATTTTGTAATAAAAAGTATAAAAGGTTACTAAAATGATTCGACATTATAAATTAGAAGATTGGATACATCTTAAATACAGAAATAGTAACTCTAGGTTGTACGCATTATAGATTTTTTAAAGTTCTTATATTATTATCTAGAAATTACTAATAAAATAGAATTACATCACAATGAAACTGTTCAATTATAAAACTCGTCTGAAATAGAGTTAATCCAAAAATTATCTAGTAGTTCGAATTATTAAATTGCGAATTTCTAAACTAAAGCAGTTTCATGACTAGTAGTCAACTAGTATTGCCTATATTAAGGTTACGCTAGTCGCTCGTTGCTCTATACAAACATAGACTGAATAAGTCTATGTTTATCTATTCTTCATCTAGGGGAGAGTCCGGCAGTACCGCCACCCTAAGGTTTATTTGGTATAAAATTAAAATCTCCAAAGTAATATGTTATATATTTGCTGATTTATGTAAAATAACTCATAATGTATAAATAAAAATAATGTAACATCAATATATTTGGAAAGAATCAAATTTATTAATAAAATCTAAAGACACTAAAAATTAATAGTAAAAAAATTGTCCTCCAGTACGGGCCAGAAACAAATACCATTTATACTAGGCAATAATCACATATTTTATTGGTTTAATAGTTCCAAAATGTTTGCGTAAGCCTTTTGCACCCAAATCTTGCAGTTTCCACACTGAATCCAATCCTCTTTATGAGATTCGAGGCACAGAGGGCATATTGTTTCTTCCTAAATCTTTCTTTGAAAAAGGAGCTAGTTTTCATTCTTTTTCCTGTCTTTTTTGTCGGTATCGTTGCCTGATAGCAAAACATCCTTGCCTTTTTTGTTAACTTCTTTATCTTTAACCGTGAAAAGTTTACTAAAAGTTTGCTTATGGGCATTAGCCTATTGTCTAAATCCTTAATATGTTCTGCCAACACTTTTTCGTGTTCAGGCGAGAATGTGTCGTGGAAACGACCCATAGCAGGCTTAAAGCTTTATTATTTTTCTCTTTACAATTTTCAATAGCTTTAATTCTACATTTAAAGTCATTCTTGGTACTTTGAATCTCAGCCTGACGCGCATTCATTTCTGTGCCTACTTAAAACTTTTCCACGGCTCTATGCATTATGGCAGGTTCCCAGGTGCGCTTCTTTGTCTTCCTTTCACGTCCATTGTCATCATCTAACATATTTATGTACCTATAAAGAAATTAAACCATTTAAAATAAACTCAACCAGTGGCCGGTACTGACGGACAATTTCGTGGCCCGTACTGGAGGAAGCGAAATAAAATTTCGAGATCGCTCAATTATAAAATGTTACGTATAAAGCATCAATTAAAACATTATTATTGTAGCTATATAAATAATAAATACATACCACGATTAACTATTGTCGATATATTCCAATAATATTCAATTATCACCCCCGGTACAATACTTGTGTAACGAATGTCACCGCGCGCAACGCAATTCTTTGCACTGACAGTTAGTCGGTAGCTGACAGGTCGCCCCCGTTTTGGGCATAGACTTGTCAAAGTGAACTACTTAAATGGAGCTAATGGTGTCAGCGTTAGCTGTTATATAATCTTAGAAATAGCAACTGGCCGGTACTGGATGCCGGCCCGTACTGCCGGACTCTCCCTTATACCTTACCACAAACAAAATATTTAAATAAGTAGGTATAGACCGACCAGAATCTCATAAAAAATAGAAAAATTAAATTTTGTAGTAAGCAACACTAGGTTAACTCGGCTGCCCTAGTGATAAACAAAGTAATTACATTCAGAACACCTTACCTGGGATCGTTTCACGTAACGAAAAATCAAGCAACTGCATTTTAAATACAAAAACAAAGTAATCAACATCCAATTACTTTGTTTTTGTGTTGTGCTTGTTGTTTACTTGGTTTTTGCATTTATATTCCGGGTTAGTGTGTGCAGTTACTTTATTTGGGCAATTCAAATTTCTGTAAATGGTTCAAGTTATTTGAAATATTAAACTGTGGTAAAAAACTACTCGACATAAAACTTTTGTTAATGCAAAAAAGTCAATTTCACAAAAAATGTCAGTTACTTTGTTTATCGCTAGGGTAGCCGTAGTGTTGCTAACTTTGGAATTTTATTTCCGTATTTTTCATGAGATTCTGATCGACCTATAATATTTCGAAAGTGACCCTCCAAACATCTCCATTATAGAGCATAAGGAAACTTCAAGCGTCAAACATCAAAATAAAAATTTGTAAAACTGACAATGAACCTAAGATTAAGTACATATTCTTTCTCTAAGCGTAATTTACTTATTAATAATATGTAATAATTTCAAAAGTGTACGATTTGTTTAAAAATAGCGTTCCGCATAAACTAGCGTACAAAGACGTTGATTTGAGCTGTCAAAACATCGTGAATATCGCTGTTGAGTATTTCCCGCCATTAAATCCGGAATGAAATAACATGCTCTCACTTTGGGCTACTGAAGAGAGCACTCTTTAGTTGTCTATTCCTGTTCATTTTTCTTGGCGACCAGTTCGAAGTTCCTTTCCTGATGGTGTCGATGTTTGGCGCGGTACTCCATCACCTCTATTGTGGTGTACCCTGAGAAACCTAGGACCAACAGACCTAGTAGGATGTACAATCTGAAATAAGAAAATAATAAATCTTACTATATTCTGTGGACCAGGGGTAGATATTGTGTCCATAGAGTGGTAAGTTGCAATGCTCCCTACTAGAGAAAATCTGAGTTAGTAGTCTTGACTCGATAAAACCATTGATGATTTCGCACACCGAGCTTTTGAGCTCTAGTATGGAAATGTGGTACGCACCCTGCAGTTACACATACTTGTACAATCTACTTTTCCTTCGTCGTCATCAACCGATAAATGTCCACCGCTGGACATAGGTCTCTTGTACGTCTACACACCACGTTCATGCGCCGACTGTATCCAGCGGTTCCCTCGTCTGATGACGTCGAATCATCTAGTGAGAGGTCTGTCAATACTGCGACTTTCCAGTGCAAGGTCTCCATTCCAACACGTTATCCAGTCCAGTCCGTTAGTCCAGCACGTTATCCAGTCCAGTCCGTTAGTCCAGCACGTTATCCAGTCCAGTCCGTTAGTCCAGCACGTTAGACCATCAACGTTATCAGTCCTTTGAACTATGTGTCCTGCCCATTGCCACTTCAGCTTGGCAACCTGTTGAGCTGTCCGTGATTCTGGTTAATCTGCGGATCTTCTCATTACTGATTTGATCACGTACAGAAACCCTGAGTAGCTCTCTCCATCCTCCTCTAAGTGACTCTGAGCTGTCTTATGAGGCCCATAGCTAACATCTTGCCTCTTTCAAGTTAACCTGACTGCACTCTCACCTGATGGTAAGTGATTATGCAGTCTAAAATGGAAGCAGACCAACCTGGAAGGGGTAGGTAGGCCATATGGCAGTTTTATTTAACCCATTCCTACCCCTGATCGGCTTCTATGCGGTATTATATAGGATCATTTTCTCCGAGAAGTTCTCTGCTATTGTGTTTATCATTTGCTTATAGGGATTGTTGGTAACCTACAGAATGGACGATCTTATGACAAATTACCTTGTTCTAACGCACAAGTAGGGTGCAGAAGCGTAAGATAAGACGCTTCCCGTGGATTCCCACAGTCTGAAATTGGAGTAAGCTGCTTCCTCATCCCCTGGGAACAGGATCCCGGAAAGAGCTGGAAATACATCATGTACCTATTAATTACATGCAGATAATATTTTATATTTTATGTATTTTTTGTTATTATGTATTAACAATTTAGGAAGTTTCACATTAAGTTTGAATTTTAGGTAGGTACTGGATGTGTATGATAAAGTAAGTAATAACGCGTGTTTAGTAAATAAAAGAAACAAATTAGGATGAAGAAAATTTTACTATAGAAAATGATGAAATAAATTATGAGGCGGGTACCATTAACTTGTACAAGCCACACGGCGTCAGCGGTCCCCCATATTGCTGCAAGGACGAAGAATATGAGCCACTGCTCGGGGTCTGGCCTCCACAGTATCAACGCCGTCAATAGACATAGATTCAGCACCTGAAAATATTATAGGTACTTAGTACTTAGGATACTTTAAACAACTTTAAAAATACGTTAAATTTAATATTTAAGAGCACCCTAATGTGTCCGTCTGAATGGCTGACGATAACTCACAAATTCAAGTGAAACCATATCTATAATTTAGTAGTTTTTTAGTAGTATTTGGTAGTTAAGATAAAATATTTAGTAGTTCAATATAACCAAAATTAAATGAAAAATAAAGTGCGCCGCCAAGCTGACGTCACGTTGGCGGGTGGAATTTTAACGGCGTACAATACTTTGAAAATATATATGTCCAGATTTTAGTAGTCTTTTGGTAGTTTAATAAAATTACGTTAAATCCTATTCACGCCTTTGTTTATAGACTGGAAAATATATTTTCTTTTTCTTCATCGGAAACGCCTGTGGAAATTAAATTAGTTCTGATGAAAGATTGCTATGATAAATTCTGACGGACACCACCCTAATGATTTATGAGAGAGCGAGGTTTTGTTCCAATTCTAGTTTTTGACCTGCAAAGCCCGCATAGCAATTTCTTGCCAGTAGGTACTGTTAAAGTATTAACGCCAGGATGAGGACAAGGATATTCGTCATCGAAAAATTCAGCAAATAGCAATACATACTTGCCCAGCATGTCTGAGAAGTACGATGAAGCAGTCACACTGACTCAACCCACAACTATTACTTACCTCCGTTTTTTTGTTTTATAAATATCTAGTCTATTTCTATTTTTGAGGGTAAAAGAAAAATAAACTGAGTGCAGTAAAGTTACGGTCGTCAGTTTATTTTTAATATCCCAAAAATAAGTAAGCGGCTCCATCGGCTTCTTTGTCCTAGGTGAACGACAAAAGCGCAACGCGACATGATACGACGCCACGCGAAAATATGAAACAGTAGTGGCCTTCACTAGTGGCCTACGTTGTCGCGTAGAAAGTAACGTTGTATGGAGTCGTATCGTGTCGCGTCGTGTCGCATCGCATCGCGTCGCATTGTCATTCACCTAAGTGTCCTAGGACAACGGGTTAGCCTTTACTCACTAGTGCTGTAAGCATGACGGGGAAGCGCCCAGTGAGCTTGACGACGGCGCCGGCGACCGGCGCGGCCAGCGCGTTGAACACGCCGAAGCAGATCAACACGAAGCCGATGTTGCTGATGCCGTACGCGCAACCGACAAACGCCTGTAAACAACAACATTAAAGCACTTTTCTGCATGCACTAAAGATTTCACAGTTTAGGGTAAAATCGCAACCCCCTACTTATATGACACTTCATAAAAAAAATATTAGGTAATTCTTAAGCAGCTCCACAAGATATTCAGATTTATCTAATGATTGTAAAATTGAACTCCACGCAAGATATAAGTATATACCTACTTTCTACTTGTAAAGAAAATCATCCTCCATCCATTTTACTTCTAAAATTAAACCGAGAAAATCTATTGGACATTTTCAATTGCGATCTTGTAGGATTGCTCCTACAATATTGCAAATCGATTGGCTGGTTTATGTAAAAACCCAGCTTAAAAAAGCTTATTACTTGCATTTACGTCAGAGTTAATAAATGTCCACTATATGGTAGGTTATAGTTTGTATTACTACATAAGTAGTAGGTAGGTACTTTGATACCTAATAGTTTTCCGCGGTTTGATTGTAATTCCATGAATTGGCAATTGTCATCAAAACAACCACAACATGTAATTTATATTCAATTGAAATTATCAAAGGCACAATATTAACAGGCTCGGTACTTGGCACTTGCTACAATAACTAGTGAAAGGTTGTCGAGCAAACACGGGTAGCAGGCTGACCTTCAACTCGCAATAATTTGCCTAACCACAATTGGTAAGCAGGAAGCTTAATTCTGGACCTACGTAAACAAGTTTGTTTCACGCAAAAAGTTTATAAAGTATGGCACCTACCTACTTTGGATTTACCAATTCATACACAATTGTTAGGCCAACCTTTCAAACATGAGGATTCAGATTCAGAATTTAAAAATGGAAATTAGATTCTGAATTCAAAACTGAATTGCATAAAATTTTGTAATAACCTCATACACATTCTGAATTTTCCCGGTCCTGATTTTTTAGATGGACCTATTAGAATGATACTGATGAGCATTTTGAATCTCGGATCACCAGATGTCCAACGCGCTTCCTAAAGTAAGCTCTAATCTGATATTTTAAATTGCGAAAGTATGTTTGTTAATTTTTGGTTTGTTCTATAATCACGCAGCAACAGAGTTACCGATCGACGTGATTTTGGGACGACAGGATACAAGTCACGGCAAATAAGTCGAGCGGTGACCTTCAATGCGCAGAAGTCGAAAATGAGGTATCTCGGGGTCGCGGGGAGGGCGTGGGGATCGTTCGTAAGCACTGATTAGCTCTCGCGGATGCCTCCTAAGCGCTGATTGGCTCTCCAATCGTATTGTGTCCCGCTCACACGTACGACGCTGCGCGCACTTGAAGGTCTTCGCTCGACTTACGTGCCGGGAATTATACTTTTTCCCGGAAAAACAAAGGGTTCCCGCGGAATTTTAAAAAACATTAAATTTTCATTTTAAAATGCCTGCTGTGGACCAGACGTATTAGTTTTAGTTTCTTTCCAATACAAATCGTACACGCTTACGCGCGCACTTTGTCTTTGTTACAATGGCTAAACAAAAAATATACGAGTATTTCTCATGGCCAAGTGCATTCCATTTTTGACCGCACCACTTAAATCACAAGGGACTTATTCCTAAATCCTATCTACGAGAAAGTTTATTCGTAACTTGAATATTCATCATTTATTTATTTATGCTCGGGGGAAATACCATACCTATATATTATATACCTAATACGATTTCATGAAGGAGTATCAATGCAAATGCAAGGAATAGAATAAATTAGTGCATCTTTTTTTCTTTTTAGTGCTTATAGTGACCTGCCGATGAGCATTTGCGTATTAAGTAGGTACCTACCTATTCCATGTATACGTTACATCTTTTTAGAAGCGTAGACCGTACTTACTCGCCAGCTCTTCTTAGGTCACATAGACTGTCAAATCAAACGCCTTGTTTCACTCGAATGGAAGTTGAAGTAGCTAGATATTGCTTGTTATTTTGGTTTGTTATAAGTATTTACCTGTGTAAAATCAGCCGCCATGAACGCCTGTTCCGCGCCGATATAGCCAATAACAGGTAAGAGCAGCAGCTGGTATTTGTGCCGCAGTTGTCTCAGTGTCACCGCCAGCAATCTGAATCCCGATTTACCTTGCGCTATCGGCTGCCGACCGGCGTTGTATCTGAAAAAGTTATAAAAGATATACAGTTGACTTTCAATAATTTGACACTATTTAATATGAATCTTTCAATAATTTGAACTTTTTTCCTGGTCCCTTGAAAAACACTCGATAAGTTGAATAAAATCAATACAAATTGGTCCCCTCGATAATTTGAAGTTGAATCTTGCCTTCGAACATTCAATAATTTGAAGTCCCGGCTTCCTTACTCTATATCTATATCTATATAATTTGAAACATTTATCATGTACAGACCTGTCGATTGTTTACATAAATGAGTTAAGAGTCAATTTGCAGTTCGTATTTCAGTCTTCGTTCAAATGTTAAAGTGAGTCACAAGTGACCATTTCTTCTCAGCTCTCACCACTATCGAAAATTCATATGACAATGATAGACTGAAGGCGCTCACTCAAGTGAAAATTACGGGTCCTTGGTTATTTAAACTCTTTTTTGAACTCTTGGTAATTTGAAAATTTTCTCCGGTTTCCCAAGGGGATTTCAAATTATCGAGAGTCGACTGTATATATAAAATAATAGCCGGTTAATTTTTTTAGTTCGCTGTGATATCCATATCACAGAATATCGTATAGTAGGTATATCGTAGTATATCGTAGCCATACCAGCAACCCTAATACCATGAAACCTCAGATTGTGGATGGAGGTGTTTTCTAAAACTTGTTTACAGAAGAGTCATTACGCAAATAAAGATCAATAAAAAAATATAGGATTTATTTTTGCATCGCTTACTCGATTCAATAATTTCGACAGCGTCTCTTTTTAGAGTAGTCCGCCTTACAGTACAAAACAAAATGTTAGGTTTTCAAATCTCCGTCACGAAATACAATATCACTACATAGTATAAAACAAAGTCGCTTTCTCTGTCCCTATATCCCTATGTATGCTTAATTCTTTAAAACTACGCAACGGATTTTGATGCGGTTTTTTTTAATAGAAAGAGATTCAAGAGGAAGGTTTATAAGTAGAAAAATTGGACCCGGTAGGTGGCGCTAATAGCGGACAGGACGACGTCTGCCGGGTCCGCTAGTTAGTAATAAACGCGTATGAGAATCAGCCCTTGTAGAAGGTTGAAGGGTTCCATTAGACGTCGATAGGTTTCGTCATTAGGTCGATTATTATACTTAAATAGTCATGAGCGAGCATGATGGAGCAGTGAAATATCTAGATAATTATTTATCGCAGACGGTAGGTTATGTAGTGTAATGTGGCAAAACTGACAACAAAGCCTATCGCCTAATGAGCCTCTTGAGGTCGGCGTTTTGGTAAATCTCATTTAACTCCAGTTTGCCGGAATATGCGAAATATTCGAACACAACAACTGACAAAATAACACCATGTAAGGTTTTATATTCAATGGGCGCAAGATATGCATATCATCCATGGGGATAATTCTCGCAAGCGTTCTCCACGCATCATATTGCTTCATACAATATTTCAATACTGTACGTGATTCCCAGACTCGGCATGAGTGCAGACTTTAGGTGACTTTTTGACGAAATACGCATATCTCTGAAGAGGCTCTTATAATTGTATTGTGTGTATAATTGTGTGTGTAATTGTATTGTGTGTAAATAATTCTGAGCTATCAAACCTGCTCAAAGAGTCGACACCGACGGCAACAAGGATTATTGCGA
This sequence comes from Melanargia galathea, assembly GCA_920104075.1. NCBI lineage: Eukaryota > Metazoa > Arthropoda > Insecta > Lepidoptera > Nymphalidae > Melanargia > Melanargia galathea. The sequence goes on along the minus strand of OV049871.1, from coordinate 16,093,689 downwards.
AGGCCATACAAGCCAGATAAACTCCTGCGATCACTTGTATTTTCAGCGGAGCTGGAGGTTCCAAGTTTGAGTTTTCCTGCAAACAAAAAGTTTTAGTAAGTATAACAAATTACAACCTCCTCCAAACCTCCATTATCAGGCCCTGGTCACTTTTTAACAAAGTTTACTTGCTAGTAAGTATAACAAATAATCAGACCTCCATTATCAGGCCCTGGTCACTTTTTAACAAAGTTTACTTGCTAGTAAGTATAACAAATAATCAGACCTCCATTATCAGGCCTTGGTCACTTTTTAACAAAGTTTACTTCCTAGTAAGTATAACAAATAATCAGACCTCCATTATCAGGCCTTGGTCACTTTTTAACAAAGTTTACTTGCTAGTAAGTATAACAAATAATCAGACCTCCATTATCAGGCCCTGGTCACTTTTTAACAAAGTTTACTTGCTAGTAAGTATAACAAATAATCAAACCTCTATTATCAGGCCCTGGTCACTTTTTAACAAAATTTGCTTGCTACCTCAATTTTAAAGTATTCTTAAAATTCTCAGGAAAGAAAGTTTAAAGTTTTTAAAGTTTCGTGAAAGAATCTTAAGATTCTTAAAAGATTCTTAAGAACTAAATGAGCACCACTGTTGAGTAACAGAGGTGCTCATAATCAATGAGTATTGATTTACTCAGGAGTCCCTAGTCCCTAGTAATAGTTCAATACCTTTCAAAGTAATAAAACTGCTACTGACTCGGAAAGTTAATCATTTCCATCATCAGACGCAAAACATACGCAGCAAAACATTACTTTACTTTAGGAACCATCCATCTTCTCAAATCGCTTCATCCGCTCAAAGCACAGACAGATACAGGCTTGAAGGCTTTTCCATCTGGGATTTATTAGATACTTACATGAGCTCATAGCATAGGCAGATATAATTACGTTTCAAGGCTTTTACATCGGGGATGTATTTTTATTAAGCTGTGATAGCCTAGTGGTTAGGACGACCAACTTCTAATCGGAGGTCGTGGGTTCGATCCCGGGGCACGCACCTCTAACTTTTCGGAGTTATGTGCGTTTTAAAGTATTTAAATATCACTTGCTTTAACGGTGAAGGAAAACATCGTGAGGAAACCTGCACGCCTGAGAGTTCTCCATAACGTTCTCAAAGGTGTGTGAAGTCTGCCAATCCGTTTGTCCAGCGTGGTAGACTATGGCCAAAACCCTTCTCACTCTGAGAGGAGACCCGTGCTCTGTAGTGAGCCGGTAAAGGGTTGATCATGATGATGATGATGATGATGATGACATCGGGGATGTATAACTTACATGAGCATCGCTACTGCTGCAGAAGTTAACCCCGCACGTACCACCATAGTCAGGTGTCGGAGCAGTGTAATTGCTAAGTAGAGCCGACGCTTTCGGCGTGACACTCGCGTTCAGGTAACTCATTGACTCGCCCAGTGACGATGAAAGAACTGTCAATAGGAGAAAAATCTTTAAACAATCCAAAATTATTTATTTCATGTAGGCTCTTGTGACAAGTCAAGAGTCTACCACCGGTAGGCACACGTACGTGCCTACGTACGTATGTACTTTACATACGGGTGGTAGAGTCTTGAGGAGGTACGAGAGCACCTACCGGTGGTAGAGTCTTGACTTGTAAGGTGTATATATGCCTGTATTATAACTTATTTTACTGACATAATTACAACATATACATAAGTTGATAAACGTAGATAAATCCACGACGAAAAACATACCTACCATATTCTTATAATGTCGTAGCCGTAAAGTTAACATTCCTTTAGATCTTGATGTTTATTAATTGTTTATCATAACATTCAAAAATCAAAGAATTAGAAAAATTCCTCTATATACACTCTATATACACTCTACATCAAAATGATATCTTTCGAGGCAATTTTTCGATAAGCAAAAGCATGGCAACACAGTGTCGAGGTATACAACCTCTATTAATTCAACAGTAACTTACTAGATGAAGAAATAAGGTTGCCCCAAATCTGCGCCATCTGGTAGAACATGAAGAAGAGACCAAAGAATCGTACCACCAAAACTTCAGCGGGTACTCCTGACAACTTCGCATAGGGCTCCGCAACCTACAGATTAATTTACATATTCTGTTAAATATGTACCAGGTACCTACAATGTACATATACGTAAGTATCTATTAATCCTATATAATCGACATTTATAAAAATAAGTTTTAGTATGTCTGTTCGTCCTCTATGTGTTAGCGCATCATAGCGTTCATTCGATTGAGCTGAAACCTGGCATACAGATAGCTTTTATTCTGGAGACAGTTCGTGGATACTTAGAGTTCTTCCCGGTACGAAGTCAGTTTGAAATTATGTTTTCAATTTGATTTTTTTAAAGATTTTACTAGCTTTGTAACATTTGGAATGTTTTCTGTATTGAGGTTAAAATAATTTACCGCATCTTGGGATCACTGAGTCGAGATGAAATAGAAAGATATAGGTAAACACTTTATTTATGATAATTTGGATAGTAGTTAAACTTTTGCTGTCTAAAGTTTAACGCAAAGTTGAAAAATTTGGATCGTAGGATTCAACTATTGCTATCAGATACGACGTAATAGCTAACATTTATTTATTTTTTAAAGTAGGTAGGTACTTATCTACATAATTTCCGTAAGTATATGCTAAAATAGTGGCTAAAATAAATTCATCCATTGACATTGAATCTTTTAATGAATTCATTCCTTACATTTTTAGTATCAAGACCCAACGACACATATTAATAGCCGGATTTGCCATCGATTTACATAATAATAAGTACCTACGTGCTATACCGTTTATCTAGGTATAGATATCTAGGTATATTTAAATCACGAGTGGGTAAATAATATAAACCGGCTTGTTGTATTCTGAGCATGCACCATTGACGCTAAGGAATTCATGGACGTTTTTTAATCGTCCTTCACTAAACAATTCTATTTCTTGAATGTGTTAATATCATCATCAGCCATTGTACTTTTGGACATAGGCTTCTTTTAGATGGCGCCAATTATTTTTGGTCTTCGGCTTTCGCATCTGATCGGCTACAAGTGCCAGCACTGTGACAACTAATGTAAATTATAATAATAAAGATTATATAAATAAATGACAATGACACAACACACGTAGGTGGCGCCACTGCCACATTCGGGAGTGAAGCCAGCGGCGTGTGGTGTACCTTATGAAATACGATTTAAGTTGTTTTATTACCCCAAGTAATTACCCAAGAAATCGCTGGACGTCACAAGCACCTTTATGATATCTTCGCTTCTTCCCTACAATCCACTTTCCAAGATGCTGCCTTAAATCGAGACCTTTTCGTATCTAACGGGACCTAGCCACAGCCATAAAGGTAGCTTACCTATTAAAATGACAGTCTAACCGCCGATTGCACACTTTCCTATCAAAGCTTCAGTCTAGCTTCTGATTACAAAATATGATGAATAACTTATTCATCAGTTTGATCGTGAACATCGATGGCAGCAACCGACGGTTTTATAATGTTGTTAATGTTTGTAAATAAAAATATTGCAGTTTTACTTCAAAAAAAAAAACAAGTGCTTATATTATTTAAACCAATTAGAAAACGTTGTGGCAGATTCCAAAACATAGGTATACCTAAGTACTGTTAAAAATTAAATTTAGTCATCAGTTAATAGTTAATCTTGTTTAATTTTTTTTTTGTATGTCCTTCTCACCACATATTATGATGAAAAGTCAAACTTATTTTGCTATGATCCGCAAAACAGTCAAATTTGTATGGTACAACAAGCAGCATGTGCTATGCCCTGTCAGCCTTCCTGCTGTTAAATAAGCAGGAAAAATAAGCAACCAAGCGGACCCCAAGCACCACCACCAAGTAACACCACACAAATCCAACACCGAAATAAACTCGACGATCGTTTCGCTCCGACACCGGAGCATCCTCAGGAGATGTAGACTCTACAATGCACAACTGCAAAGGCACTTTGCAATGCACAACTGCAAAGGCACTTTGCAATGCACAACTGTGCATTGTAGTGCCTTTGCAGTTGTGCATTGTAGAGTCTACATCTCCTGAGGATGCTCCGGTGTCGGAGCGAAACGATCGTCGAGTTTATTTCGGTGTTGGATTTGTGTGGTGTTACTTGGTGGTGGTGCTTGGGGTCCGCTTGGTTGCTTATTTTTCCTGCTTATTTAACAGCAGGAAGGCTGACAGGGCATAGCACATGCTGCTTGTTGTACCATACAAATTTGACTGTTTTGCGGATCATAGCAAAATAAGTTTGACTTTTCATCATATATTATGGATTTCCGCAAAGTAACGCCTGCTTCTATTCAATACTACTCACCACAGACAAATAAGTGCACTTGGCGCACCACATCGGGCCGCCTCCGAAGCCGACCATCATGCCGGCCGGCACCAGCGTGTGGAGGTACGGGTAGAACTGCGCGCCTATGAACGGCATGTACGCTATGAATGACAGCGCGATCGTCCACTTGCAGCCCAGCCATCTGTATTAAAAATTAAAATAAAATCTTATTTTTAACCCCCGACGCAAAAACGACGGGGTGTTATAAGTTTGACGTGTCTCTGTGTGTGTGTGTGTGTGTGTGTGTGTGTGTGTGTGTGTGTGTGTGTGTGTGTGTGTGTGTGTGTGTGTGTGTGTGTGTCTGTCTGTTCTCCTGTACCGCTCAAACGGGTGGACCGATTTGAATGCGGTTTTTTTTGTTTAAAAGGTGAATTAGTCGAAAGTGTTGTTAGCTATGTTTGATGAAAATCGATCCAAGATAGCCGCCGCTACAAAATGGCGGATTACATATTTTTTCACAATTCCCTTAATATGGCTATCAAATGAAAGGGCTTGTAACAAAGTACCAAGTAGAATAGCACTATGTAAATCCAAGATGGCCGCCACCACAAAATGGCGAATGTCGGGGGTTTTTTAAATTTTCAATGTACCTATACTTGTTAAAATTTCGCACTGCATTTAATATAACGGCTGACACGTTTTAATATGTACGGAACTCTTTTACATATGCGACTGTCTGTTCATATGTCAAGACCCTATTTCTCAAAATTGGTAAAAATATAAATGAATATTCTACACTCAACGCCATCGTTATATTCGATGGTTGTAGTGTGATTCTGTCGAAAATATTATGTACAATTGGCTTCAATGATTGATTCGCGTTTTAAAAGTATGTTTCTGCCTTCATTAATCCTTTAAGATGATCGCATACCAAGAGACGATCCACAAGGATGCTCAAGAGCCTGAAAATGTGTGTGACAGATTTGTTTCGCATCAATCGGAACGAAGAAATGGTGAGCTGTATAGTTAAAAAGCGTAGGACGCGCTTTGTGAGCTTTGGGAACTCTAACGGCCTTGTACCTTCTGCATGTCTGATAGATCGCCTCTTAGTATATACGATTACCTTTATAGATCGATAAAATCTATTCGTGACAGGTTCTTACACAATTACACTCTGTACTGCAACAAAAAAAAACTGCACGAGGCCCCTTGATCACGACAACGGAAATTGAAACGAACACTGTTGGCGTTACAAACAATGGCACATTATAGAGTGGGCAAAAATCTAGTAATAAGTAATTCATGATTGATTGACCTAACGAAGTTGCAGCATTGACCTACTGCGTCAATAAATGACCACTTGGCCTCTGAGACAATCGACACGCATCAAATTAGTTGTTATCTTTATACAAGTATAAATTGAAAATTTAAAAAACCCCCGACATTCGCCATTTTGTGGCGGCGGCCATTTTGGATTTGCATAGTGCTATTCTACTAGTCAAGCCCTTTCATTTGATACCCATATTAAGAGAGTTGTGAAAAAATATGTAATCCGCCATTTTGTAGCGGCGGCCATCTTGGATCGATTTTCATGAAACATAGCTAACGACACTCTCGACTAATCCACCTTTCAAACAAAAAAAACCACATTCAAATCGGTCCACCTGTTTGAGCGCTACAGGGGAACAGACAGACAGACAGACACACACACACACACACGCACGCACGCACGCACGCACGCACGCACGCACGCACGCACGCACGCACGCACGCACGCACGCACGCACGCACGCACGCACGCACGCACGCACGCACGCACGCACGCACGCACGCACGCACGCACGCACGCACGCACGCACGCACGCACGCACGCACGCACGCACGCACGCACGCACGCACGCACGCAAGCACGCAAGCACGCAAGCACGCACGCACGCACGCACGCACGCACGCACGCACGCACGCACGCACGCACGCACGCACGCACGCACGCACGCACGCACGCACGCACGCACGCACGCACGCACGCACGCACGCACGCACGCACGCACGCACGCACGCACGCACGCACGCACGCACGCACGCACGCACGCACGCACGCACGCACGCACGCACACACACACAGAGAGAGAGAGAGACACGTCAAACTTATAACACCCCGTCGTTTTTGCGTCGGGGGTTAAAAATGACATAACTTACAATACAACCTATATTGTAAGTATGCTACCATGATAGAACAATTAATATTATGTAGTCACTTTATTGCCATCGAGCGCAGAAAGACATTAGATAGAATAAACGAGAAGTATGTAGCAGTCAGTGCGCAGCAGCCAGCAGTCTCATCCACATAGACAGGGCTCTTATACGTTCTAACTGGTTTCCCCTTAGAATAAATAGGTAAAGAAAGGCAGTCGTCGACGCGGCGATAAGCCGTTTTTAGCAAGCCTAAAAGGCTATCGTCGCGTCAGTGCTCAAGGTACTCATGCGCTTGTGTGCGTGTCGGCAAATGTAATTACAGGGCACACATGGGTTGGTTTATATAGCTTACGTTTCGAGCGGAAATTTGTTAGAAACTTCCATTCTAAGCGTAATAGTTCGATGGGTTTCCCTGTTAATTTCAGTCGTATCAGTTGCTTTGTTTTAAAGGGCAAGTTGAGAGCTGCATATTTTTTATTGCCTTTTGCCTTTTTTTGCCTTTTTTGCCTTACAAAAACTGTTACAAAACTCACCATCACAGGCATCAAGACGTTACAAAGAATATGCAGCCTGGGTGAAAGTTTCAGTATCTTCATAAGTATTGACAGATCTGACAACCTCCTTGGCGCAGTGGTGCGATTCCGCGTAGAAACCGATCAAGGGTAGACTCCCTCTAGAACCACGATAGAACAGCGTACTCACTTTATGACCATCGCAGGCAGGAAGACGTTAGATAGAATGAGTGAGAAGTATATAGCAGCCAGGGTGAAGGTGCCAGCGGCCTCATCCGTGTTGACGGAGCTTTGAAGGTTCGCCGCGCCGTGGAAGGCGGTGAACTGCACCATGAAAGCGAAACCTAACACGAAGATGTTCCTGTTGATACGCCATTTCTCGTTAGAGCCAAACGCTATGGCGGTTGGCATTGTTGATGTTCTGAAAACAATATTGAGTAGCTATATTTAGTTTGTATGTCCACACAGTTCTCACCACCACCACCACTACAGCCTTTTTGAAGTTCCACTGCTGGGCATAAGCCTCCTCTCTCATAGGAGAGAGGGATTTAGAGCTTAGACCCGCCACGCTGCTCCAATGCGGGTTGGCGAGCTTCAACGACTATTATTGTCACATGAGAGTGATAATAACCGGAACCGACTGCTTAACGTGCTTTCCGAGGCACGGGGATGAAACACCGTCAACTACCAATTTCGGGCTGGCATTAAGAATTTCTTGACAGAAAAACCCAATACCTAACAATATTATTTGTCCGACTCGGGAATCGAACCCGGGACCTCGTGATCTACAGTTGAATATGCTAACCATTAGACCAACGAGGCCACACAGTTCACACACTAGCGGTCCGCCCCGGCTTCACCCGTGGTACATAATATATAGCCATCAGCACTCAGGGATCACGTACATATCTAACAGTGAAAGAATTTTTGCAATCGGTCCAGTAGTTCCTGAGATTAGCGTTCAAACAAACAAACTCTTCCGCTTTATTATATACTAGCGGACCCGGCAGACGTCGTCCTGCCCGCTATTAGCGCCACCTACCGGGTCCAATTTTTCTACTTATAAACCTTCCTCTTGAATCACTCTATCTATTAAAAAAAACCGCATCAAAATCCGTTGCGTAGTTTTAAAGATTTAAGCATACATACATACATTTAGGGATATAGGGATATAGGGACAGAGAAAGCGACTTTGTTTTATACTATGTAGTGATTAGTATAGATAATATTATGATCATCATCATTATCAACCCAATACCAACCCACTATACAGAACATGCGGCTCTCCTCTCAGAATGAGAAGGGTGACCTTAGACCATCACGCTGGCCAAGTGCGGACTGGTAGACTTCACACGCTTTTTGAAAATATTATGGAGAACTCTCAGGCATGCAGGTTTCCTCACGATGTTTTCCTTCATTGTTAAAGCAGGCGATATTAATTTTTTTTTTGCTTGAAATTCCGCAAAGTCGAGGTGCGTGCCGGGGATTGAATTTGGACCCCCGAAAGGGAGGCCGAAGTCTTAACCACTAGGCCATCATCGCTTACAATGATACTGTAGATAAAACAATTATACAATGAACACAAAATTACTTTGCTATAATCCGCTAACTATAAGCTGTGATAGCCTAGTGGTTAGGACGACCGACTTCTAATCGGAGGTCGTGTGTTCGATGGGGTGCTAGCCAGGTAACCTCCAAGTGTGCCTGGGTGCTGCTGGTCCTCTTGGATACGTCCGAGGGGAAGAGCAGTATTCGGGCCGGTGCGCCCCGGTAACATGGTTAATAATTCGGGGATATTGTTAGCCATGGCCAATAACCTGGCGGAGGGAGGTTTCTCCGCGTGTCCCTCTGATTAGCAGAGGGCACTGCGGATGAAACTAGGGGTGAGACACCCCGGGGCGGGAGGCAGCGATGCCCATCGCAGGAGGAAGAAAACCTCGTTAAAAAATTACGGGAGGGTGCGAGCCTCTGGAGGGACAGCCCAGAGGCGAGCGGGAGCCCCGGCTGGGGCGGCTGCCAGACACCTGGGATGCATACTTTGGGTTCCCCAGGCGTCCAGCACAGACAGCATGAGGGTCATGCCGTGGTGGTTTTAGTGGGTAACCTGGTGGAGTCCCACATAACCTTCGTTCTGCCGCATTCGGCCGCAGAACGGGGGTACCTATAAAAGGTTTCCACCACGTCAAAAAAAAAAAAAAAAAAAAAAAAAAAAGGTCGTGTGTTCGATCCCGGGGCACGCACCTCTAACTTTTCGGAGTTATGTGCGTTTTAAGTATTTCAATATCACTAACGGTGAAGGAAAACATCGTGAGGAAACCTGCATGCCTGAGAGTTCTCCATAACGTTCTCAAAGGTGTGTGAAGTCTGCCAATCCGCTTGGCCAGCGTGGTAGACTATGGCCCAATACCCTTCTCACTCTGAGAGGAGACCCGTGCTCTGTAGTGAGCCGGTAATGGGTTGATCATGATGATGATGATGAATCCGCTAACAGTGACTTTGTAGGGTAATAAAATAGTACGCTCGTGCTGAAATAAAACAATTTATTTCAGCACGAGCGAACTATTTTATTACCCACTAAATATACCTAATGCGATTTAATCGAAAGGATTTAAAAGGCAATAAAGAATTACAATAGGTATATAAATAAATATGTAGGTCATATTATAGATTTCCTGCGTGAGTTGACCTCGTTAATTACTTATTGTGTCTAAAGAACTAGATCAGATCCACGATAGATACATAAATATGAAGTTTATATTATTTTTAATATATAAATCTGTATGTTGAATGAATTATTTAAAAGTATAAAGGACACACTGAATCTGCATACCTAATCATATCCGAATATCCGGATAGAATAGCACATCCAGATTTGTGGATTCAGTTTGGCTAAATTTTTTTATATGCAAGTAAATGTAAACCTGTACCCCATAATATTTTGTGAAATAAATAAATAAAGCAATAATTCGATAAAATACACAGACAAACGCTTGTTAATATAATCTACTTTATTTCTGAACCTTATATAGAGCTAAAATTAATTTTATCATCTAATATAATAAATGTTCGTCTTTGAAGGTTACTGTGACTATATCTCAAACTATACCTTTATATTTTTACCATACTGGATAATTAAATGTCCGTTTGATTGTTTTCGCCTTCAAGCTATAAAAGCACAAGCTATTAGCTTTTTTCACTTAATAAATACTCGTAGTTTAAATTAATACATTAAAGCTGATCGCATATTAGTGTCCGCGCAAGATTTTCTATTAGGAAATAAAACAGTACGTGTGGGCGTACTGATAACCGATAAGTCATTCTTTTTACTATACTCCAAATTGCCTGTTGGTCTATGGCTATGGCAAGGACTCTTCGGCTATCGGGCCAAAAGTTTGAGATAATTATATCCGAGTATCCAATTAGGAGAATAGGAGAGAGTATCCTTTAACGGTGAAGGAAAACATTGAGAAGAAACTAGCATGCCTGAGAGTTCTCCATAATAATCTCAAATATAATACTGTTGGAGGTAGTCCAAAAAAGATTGCCGCTGCCTTTTGCGCCCTGAAAACTATAAAAGCCAAAAACGACATCGTGAAGGGGGATATTCTGTCACCAACCTAGCTACGACAGTAGACACAATACAGAGACAAAACACCTAGTCATGCCGTTCTTTCATAATTTCACGTTTGATTCAGTTCTAAATTAGTATCACGTCATAAGAAATGAATTTGATTGTTAGTATAAATATACTAACAATTATATATATATATATATATATATATATATATATATATATATATATTATACGAATATCTCTCAATAAACTATTTGTGAATTATAAAAATAGGATGATCTACCGTGGTCGAAATTCGGTCAGATGAAAAAAAATATTATTAAAATGCGTGGCTTACGGCGCTATTTTATATGCGATCAGCATTAGGCTATTAACTTTTATGATACACAATTAAATTATACAACATATTATTATAATCATTTAAATAAAATTGATATAGTTTTTATTGTTTTGCGCGTGACTGCTGGGCTCCTTGGTATATAGTTTAATATTTTAGTTGACAGTGAATGAGGAGAAACTTATATGTACAACAAAGAGTCGTACATATTGGCTCAAAGCACTTGGCTAATGCATGGATGTACCCATATATATTACAATATCTTAGGATGTACCTATGCCTGCCTATATAGAGCCACTTGGCATACCTATATTTTCTTATTTGTTATATTTGCTTGCGGCCAGCACTGGCTGTCTTGCTGAAATTTGTTGGTTACTTATACAAACATCATAGATCTTGGCGCACTACGCTGGCAGACACATGGCTGACCCTAGTCGAACTCATTAGACCAATGTATACCGTAGCCATAACTTGATACTATCTATGTCTAGTTGTCTACTAAATATATCTCATTGAAATCGAAATCCATTTTGCGATATCTATTTCCTCTTAAGAGCGTTGACGCACGGACCCGCTTCGCAAGTTTAGGCATTTACCTGGGATTCTTTGTTTACGTGAATGAACGCGCCGCTCCAAATGCAGTGTAGTGTAACAAACCGTTTTGATCTTTTTACCATTTTCAAACGGGCTATTTATTTTTTCAATATTCTTAGGCACCTATACCTAAGTTTTTAGTTCGTAGATTTTTAATTTTATAAAGCAGGCATAATTAATGTATAATGCTTGAAAAAAACCTTATAGAGTAGAGCAGTACATAAAAATTATAATTGGAGAATATAGTACAGCTTCTGATATTGATTTTTTATATGCCTACTCGTGTAAGGGTAAGATAGTGAAGAAAAATGCAGATTCATTCAAAATCGAAATTAAAAAAAAAATTAATAAAAGTAATTTTTTTTGTTTTCGCACCCAACCTAACGTAAAAACAAAACAGAGAGCAATAAAAGAGATAAGCACCTTCAACGCTAAAGCAGTTTTTATCACACTGACAATAGCCATCAAGGGTCGATTGCAATAAAAAGAAAATTCCTGTTCGAAAATATAAATAAAATTATCAAATAAAGTTGCTCAAACGATGACCACGTGCAAATGATAGTTAGTATCTAATCTCTTGCAGGTGTTGTACTAGTGTAATCCATTTACCACAATAACAATAGAAAATTATTGCACGAGTAAAAAATTATCAGCCATTTTATAAAACAATACAAAAAATAACTTTGTGTTATTGCGATAAATTGTGCCCAACAACCTAGGTATTGTGCCCAACATAGGTGTATGCACACCTATGGTGTGCATACCTAGAAAACATGCTGTTTCTAAAGTTTTTTTTCATCAAAAAGTCTAAAATAACCAATGTCCATGACTGCGATACTAAATTTCGTCCAAATCGGTAAAAAGAATAGGCCGTGAAAAGCTATCAGACTGAGAGACACACTTTCATATTTATAATATTAGTATGGATTATTTAAATAAAAAAATTATACTCTACTAGCTTTTGCCCGCGGCTTCGCCCGCGTGAATTTGGGTTTTTCACAAATCCCGAGGGAATCATGGATTTCCTGTTCCCGTTCTCGCTCCCTTTTCCAACATTTATACCTACTTTCAAGAAAGTTTGCCTATATCAGCCCGCCATGTTGATTTTGATGTAATTTCCCGATTTTAAAATTCGAAAAATATTAATCGGTTTTAAATTATTTTAATGAAAGCTTATTTTGTAGACCATATTAAATGATTCTAAATTTGAATTTGAAAAAATAAATTGAAAACAAATGATTTGTGCGGCATAATTGTAGCGAAGTTCGAAAGTTTCAATTGACCTAACCCAGTTTTTGGTATATTTTTGTATCAAATGAAAGTTTCAATGAAAATTATTGGTTAATTTCTAATTTATGCAACTGTATGCATCATGCAGAGGCGCCATTTAACAAGAGACGAAATGTTAAGGGCAGTAGGTACGCTCCAAACTGGGGCTCCTCAACGAAGTATTGCCGAGGCGATTGAAACAAGAAAAAACGTGATATCAAGGTTGTGGTCACGTTATTGCACCACTGGTGAAGTGGCTGAACGGCACCCAGGCGAGAAGCGCATAACCGCCCGAAGACAGGACCGATTTTCGCAAATGACCGCGAGAAGATAACCAAATGCTACAGCCATGCAGTTGGTTTAAAGGCTCCAGTCAGACCACCATTTGCTTGTCAGTGACGAAACTGTGAGGAGAAGACTGCACGAGGCTAACCTTCATGCTCGCAGGCCGCTTCGTACTCCAGCACTACGCAGAGGAAATCGTGGACGAAGATTACAGTGGGCTCGCGAACATTTGCTCTAGGAAGATAACTAGTGGTCTGTAGTGCTGTTTACCGATGAGTCCCGAATCGGATTTCATCCTGATTTACGAAGAGTACGTGTATGGCGAGCTCCTGGTCGTGACAACCGTCTGCGACACCGTCAGGAAGTCCAGCCATATCACGGCAAAACAATTATGGTTTGGGCGGGAATTCGTATCGATGGAAGAACAGATCTCGTTTGGATCAGAAACACCATGACTTCTGAAAAATACCGTAATCAGGTGCTAGCACCAATAATCTATCCCCATCGACTGCAAATGGACCAAGTTTTCACGCTCATGCACGACAAAGCCCGTTCGCACACTGCGCGAGTGGTGACCAGCTGGCTACAAGAGCACGATGTGTCGATCTTAGACTGGCCCGCTGAATCACCAGACCTAAACCCCATAGAGCACGCATGGGACATGCTCCAAAGAAGGGCTTTGAGGAGTTTTCCTCCGAACATTGCGACTGCAAAGCAACTTTTTTTGCATCTTAGCAGGACCTGGGACAATATCCCACAGCAAGACTTTGATAACTTGATTCAAAGCATGAAAAGCCGTTGTAGGACCGTGGTTAACGTCCATGGGTGGTTTACTGACTACTAATTTTAAATAATTTTTCACGTAACTGCAAAAAACCTGATAATTTTGCTAAAATTATATTTTTTCTTAAAAAGACATCTATCCTTAAGTTTACCATCATTTCACTTTTTGTCTTTATTTCAATAAAAAATTATTTACACAAAAAAACTAATTCTGTTTTATTCTAAAAGATAGTCTGATAAATAGGCTTTACAAAAATATATACATATTGTATGTTAGTTATAACCAATTTTGAATAAATTGAGAAAATCAGAATATCCCTAGACAGTGTTGATGTGTGTATGTTTTACTTTTATATGTACTTAATTTTACTTATAAATGGCGAAAATTAATCTACTAAAATGACGGTTTTATATGTCTATAATTTACTGAAATTAAAATTCCTTTGCTTGGATTTTTATGATGTAAAAAACGCCAAATTAAAAAATGTTTTCTTCCATGTCTTTAGTTCAGGGCATTTCCTTTCATAAATATATCTTTGTGTGTGATCTCTTTATACGTCTGTGGTGAATTGAACAAGTAACTTTTGACGTAGTGAACGTCAAAGATTCCACGATTCCCAAAATTCAAAAATAGGCTTTTGGTATTTTGGCAATAAGACAAAAACTATCAATAAATTGCAAAATGTTGTCTTCCAATTCCCTAGAACACAAAATTTTCTACAATGTAGTATAAATAAGTTTTCAAGTAAATGCATAGATGAACAACATATGAAGGGTCAAAATAGCTTAAAAATGAGCTAAAACGGCGCAGAACGCATCAACGCTCTTAATCTATTCTATGATCTATCACCTCTTAATCTATATTTACAGCACAGTAATTTACATTAATTCTTTAAAAATGTTCCTTCTAAACCTTCTCGCATAATTTGGTGAAAAATCAATGAGAATTTCTTCAGAGTTTTTGAGATTAGTGCGCATAGACAGGCAAACTCTGCGGAAGGACTTTGATAATAATATGTAAATGACCTCCTCATAACAAAGATACGTATCAGCAAGGCAGTGTCACGAAAATTGCCTTCATTGTGACAATTTAGCTGTCACGAGATGACAGATGCCTGATATCTATGCTTCTCACCGTCACTCAAAAGACCTTGCCGCAAATTCTAAAATAATTGGTACTCAAAATAAAGTTTACAAAAAGTGTAATTAAACAAGATGATTCTGGCTTTATAAGCATAGGAGTTCGCGGGTTCGTTCCCCGTTTGGATAAAACTGAGAATTTTGAATATCTGCCCCCGATTGTCTAAGAGAGCTACATCAATAATAATTGCTACAGTCTCAATAATTGTGGTGATTGGCTGACTTGATAGTATTCTTATTGCAACTCAAGTTTTAACCGCGCTTTCGAAGTGACACGCACATACGCGCTTTCATGGATGCTTAAATAAATAAAGAAAACGAAACTTTTAACTTTGGCTTTGCTTAACTTTTACTTTGAGTTTGCTTTAACCCTCTATTGCATGAATTATGAAGGAGATGAAATAAAATTTTTTTAATAGTGAAAACATCTTTTATATGGCCTTACTAAGCAGTCTTAATTAGCAAAATAAAAAAAAGTTATTTATTTTAGAAATTGCTATACGAAGCCATATATGGCTTCATATGCATTCTAGTAAAATCATATAAGATCCATATTTGGCTCGTATGCATTTAGTGAAAAACCAAATTATGCATTATGAAAATCTGTGAAGCAGTTTCTTTTGTCATTGTAGCATAAATAAACTTGACATTTTTCACACTTTCTGAATTAACGAAATTTCTTACAATTCTGGTATATTTAACGATTTTTTGCCCACTTAGGAAAATGAGCCAAGTTATCACAACGAACAGTATCTAAAGGCAGATCTTGATGCCTAGTTGGCACTTTTCGTGCCTTTTTACAAGGTATCGGTGAATCAGGTAAGCTGGATGGAGTGTCAGTTCAGCTTGAGGTTGGTGTTCCCATAATGCTACGTGGACGGCCACGTTTTCTGGCAGTAACATCTGGTGGAGTATTGAATTGCCATGATGGTGTATCGGCTTGACTTGTGGACGGTGTTCTGAGAATACTAGCTGGACGACCACGTTTTCTAGCCATAGTCAAATGGAATATTCAAATAGGAACATAGTAAAAAAAAGCCCAGTAGCACCATAAAAGCGAGCAGGATCCATTTCTGCAAACAAAAGAAAGCAAGCGTGAATGCATACGAAGCCATATTTGATCGATAGTACTTTGACGGGAATGCATACGAAGCCAAATATGGCAAATAAAAAAATAGGCTCAAAAATAAAGAAAATCAGGAAAAATCACAATAAACGCAATAAACCCACATTCTTAGATATTCAGAGAGCAAATATAAAAAATATCAGATTTTTCACTTACCGTTTTAAATATTTTTTCCAGCGATGAAATTTGTACAAAGTTTAATCACACCACACGCGTCAAACAGTCTCCACATAACATCAAATAGATTGACAGTTGACTCATACCATAGGCAGCAAAAAATGCGAATCGTTACAGGAAGCTTTGCTTAATAAGATTTTATATTTGGTTATTAAAAAATAATATTTCTGTAAACTAAAAAACTAATTTAAAATTTTTGAATCCATATTTGGATTCCTATGCGGTAAAGGGTTAATTAAGATTGTGTAGTGGATAGTTCACTTTAGTAAGTTTCTTCCAACATGCATTTGCTGTTAAAAAGGTTCCTTGTATTGAAGCAATTAATGCTAATTAGGCGCTAACAACAGTTTAACCCTGACCCGATAACAATCTTAAGTTATCACACTGTTGCATAATGTTAATAGAATGGAGCTATTGAATTTTTAAAATGCGTAAAGTTGCACGTGTGACTAATATGCAAAGTATTTAATACAGTTTGATATTTATATCAACGTATAGGACTTGAAAAGAAGCCGGATTAACTATAGACTTATAATGTACCTAACTATACTTATTAAACAAAAAAACATCGCAAGACTATTGGCAGTTAGGTATCTACTTACTTATTGAATTACTATTAAATATAAATTTTTTTGGGTTTTCCCTTTGCCAAGATCAACGTATTACCTAACTTCATTGAAGGTCCAATATTATAAACTAGACTAGGCTATGAATATTTACCTAGCAGCACTGCAATTCCCCAATTTTTTTAATACATTTTAATTAATCAAATATTTTTTAATTGCAAATATCCAAGAATAAAAAATAAACTATAACAGTAGTAACAGTATTCAAAATATTAATTTTACTTTTTAGGTCTATAAAATGTAAATAAGTATTTATCAAATCTTGAAATGAACGCTGTATGCAAAAGCTTGTAAAACAAGTGTAAATTAAAAATTTGAAAACCCCCGACATTCGCTATTTTTTGGCGGCGGCCTTCTTGGATTTGCAATAGTGCTATTCTACTAGTCAAGCCCTTTCATTTGATACCCATATTAAGGGAGTTGTGAAAAAATATGTAATACGCCATTTTGTAGCGGCGGCCATCTTGGATCCATTTTCATCAAACATAGCTAACAACACTCTCGACTAATTCACCTTTCAAACAAAAAAAACCGCATTCAAATCGGTCCGCCCATTTGAGCGCTACAGGGGAACAGACAGACACACACACACACACACATACACACACACACACACACACACACACACACACACACAGACACGTCAAACTTATAACACCCCGTCGCTTTTGCGTCGGGGTTTAATGAAATCATGCTCACCGCAGAATCGGAAGTAGGTAAAACAATTTCAGGGTAAGCGATCAAAAAGAAAGGCTAAACCTGGTTATTTTTTGGAAAAAATAAGCAAATTAAAAGGGAAGTAAAGATCAAGGGCATATTTAATTAATCGAGCGTAGGTAGATACATGCAGTAGGTACCTACAATTCATATTATCCTTAATACATTAGTCGATTGTCAACGATTTATTATTGTAGTAATATATCTTACGCGGAAGCATTTCAAATTTGCATTTTATGATTTGAAATAAGCTATAATTAATTACCTACCAATCATTGCATAATAAAAACTTGTACCTTACGTTATCAAATCAGTTTAGAATCGTAAGTAGAATCTGGTAAGCTACATTTCCTGTAAGGTAAACGAATGCCTTAGCACCACCACTACAGCCTTTTAACGTCCCACTTCTGGGCACAGGCCTCCTCTCTCAAAGGAGAGAGGGATTAGAGCTTAGACCCGACACGCTGCTCCATTGTGGGTTGGTGGGCTTGTCACATGATAGTGATAATAACCGAGAGTGACTGCTTAAAACGTGCTCTCCGAGGCACGGCGGTGAGACACCGCCAACTATACCAAATCGGGGCTGGCACAATTAAGATATTCTTGACAGAAAAGCCCAATACCTAACAATTATTTGCCCGACCCGGGAATCGAACCCGAATTTAATCGAACTCGTGATCTGCAGTCAAATATGCTAAACGAAAGCCTTAAATTTTCAAAAAACATAAGCCCCACGCTTTTTTACTGTAGATAGAAAGAAAAAAAAATACACGCTGCATTGAGAACCTCCTTCTTTTCAGAAGTCTATATAATAGAAAAGGCAGCGTTAGATCTCGATCTACGTATCATGCTACTGAGTATTATTTGTATACTATTTATGTGCATATTCCAGATTTATTAACAACATTTAAAATTATATTTTGTATTGGCCTGCACGGAACCTACGATCCTTCACAACAAGAGGGCTATGTACCGAACTCTACGAAATCAGTACAAACAAGTAGGTATGTACCTACTGCACAAAACTGTGTAAAATATTTCGACTTTTGTAATAACTGAACACTCTATGAACTTTGACTTCCGGCTTCCGCAGCTTTCAAGATATTACTTACTATAAAACCAAAACACAAATAAATTAGCTACATAGGTAATTCAGTACACATAAGACTTACCTCAATTTTCTCAATTTTTTAATTTCCTTACAAAAAGACCTACTAACTAAAGGACCACTTCAAGAACACGATTATTAACTTAATTAAAAAATTAACATTATCACAATACTACCGATTTGTTTAGGTGATATTTAGTTTTAGTACACAGAATTATTAAATTTAATAATTAAATTTATTTCGCCAATTTTTTTTTTTTGTATTTTTTTAACTGAACAAGTACCGAACAATGAGCTAATAGGACCCTAACTAAATCACTGCAAACTCGTGCCCGAGACCCGTAAGGTTCCACGCGTTTCCATTGCACACCTTTCAAAAACCTTCTCGATTTATATTTTTGTATCGAACAAGTCGTAGCCGACAGAAAAGGTAAGAAACAAGGATATTCTAAAATTATACCAGTGGTATAATTATAGAAGATTGTCTTGGCAATTCAAAAGCATTTGTAAATGTTTATTTGAATAAAAAACTGTTCTATTCTCTTTAATCAGTCTATTTTCTTTAGCTAATATAATAACTAAACTAATCGCTTCTTGCAAAAAGGTGAAACCGAAGATCTCGCCCTTACCACGAACTGACAGTGAAATCGTGGTATAAGTGTAAAATTAAAATTCAATCAAATGTCAACAATATCTATTGGCACGTTCTGCATGCACTCTGCACGAAAACTGTTTTCATATTTTTCTTTTGTCCAATACGTAGTCATAATTTGGGTTCTTCATTATTTTTTCATGACTGGGGAAAATTAAACTTTCTAAATAAGTTGGAATCAAGTACATCAGTGATCAAGACACGAGTAAATTTACTGATATTATCAGTTATAGTTATCAGGATAGTTACGATATGTAAACGAAATTGTTTATATGTACCTTTATTTCAATGAAGCACAACTAATAGCGTTGTCGTATCGTATGATATAATGAACACGCACTATTGTAATATAAAGTATGAACCGAGAATGCCGCTCGATTGTGCGCAAGAGCATTGTTAGTACGCTATTAAAGTTAAGCCACAACAATTTAATACCAGTTTAGTGTTTTTAAGATTACTTTTGATCATTTTCTCAACCAAGAGACTTCCAGCTGGTCATAGATCTCTGGCATAGATCTTCACAGAACACAATCTTGTGCCATTTGTGTCCAGCTGCAGCCAGCGACTCCTTGATATCGTACGTCGTCCTAGAGGAGGGCCTTCCAACGCTGCGTTTTCCGGTGTGAGGTCACCTGCATTCGACCACCTTGGGGACTCTAACGTACCTAACACTGATTCTTCCTCTCCTGATTCCTGCTTTGATTTGATCCCGCAGAGATACGTCGAGCATGTTTTGAGTCACTGTCAACAAGCTTTGATTTCATCTTCAGACTCAGGAATCTTGGGAACTCTTTGCTTGGTTGACAAAAAATCTCGAAGCTTACCGAACGCAGTCCAGCCAAATTGGATTCGGCGGTTGACCTAGATACCATATAGACCTAGACTTTTACATGTACCTATATAACATTTTGTCTGTACAGGGCTCAAAATTTAATCTTATCCATAACAATCCTTATCTACATCAGCATCAGCTTGTATACGTATACTGCAAGATATAGGCTATCAGAGGTCGCAGAACCATTCACGTTCCTCTGCCTTCTTTATCCACTCATTTATAATAGTTCTCGTAACGTTTTTAGGTGTTCTTTCCAGCAGGCTGGAGGACTTCTCCTCTTGGCCTACAGTGACTACAACAGTTTCCAGAGTCGCAAATAGCAATATAAATATTACTACTACAACAAGACGACCGAAGAATGATCAAAACTGCTAGGCTTTAAATATCTACCTCATCAAGGCATCACATAGGTCACTTAGGTTCGTCATCGGTCTAGCGGGCTGCGAGTTATAGCATCTGACCCTACCCTGACATCACCATTTCATGACCACAACTGCTACCAGAATAGAAATAGCAATGTAAACGGTCGGAGAATGGCAGTATAGGTATTCCAAAATGCTAGGCTCTAAACAGGACAAACCATAACGAGCAGCAAAGCAACCGCAGGTGTAATTAATAAACCTATAGCCTAGCCCTGCGCCTAGGTTAAATAAACAGCACCAACAGCCATAGATGTCACTTCTCGGCCATCTATACAAGGTTCTCGCAATTTTGTAAAACCCGAAATGTATAGTTACGGCTATGGGTAGGTTACTATAGCTAACTTCCTTGATAGTAGGTATAAAGGTTGGAAAAGGGAGCGGAAACGGGAATCGGAAATCCATGATTCCCTCGGGATTTGTTTAAAACCAAAATTCACGCGGGCGAAGCCGCGGGCAGATGCTAGTAAGTAAATAAAACACACATCCAGGAAACACTTAATATTTATTTATTTGTAAAAAATATTGTACCCAAAATATAACAATCTACAATTAAGTAATAACAATTCTCAATGAATAGGTTTTCTGTAAAAATCACACATACGAGTACCTACCTATTTGAGACTGCAACATTTTTTATGCTCAAATATCACAATAATTTTTATGAACATTTAAAATACATACTTAAATAAAATAATAATTAGCAAACATCACCTCCGTAACATTAGTTTATATAATTATCTAATAATAGGATTTGATACTGATTACATATAGACACGAAATAAATTTTATTTATATCACATTGACTATTAATTTTATGTCTAACCTAATATTAAATTAAGGACGTAAGAATACTAAAATACTTCATAAAATCAACAATTTTAATATTTAAGTAACCTAGAAGTAGTAAAGTATAAGAAAGTAATTCTAACTTAAAATACTTGCAATGATTGTGGTCAAGTGACTCTTAAGTTATAACTTAACTTAACTTATAACTTATACAACGTGTTGGGTAAGTCCCATAACATCCCGGCAGGCTGAGGTTAGGACTGATGTGTGTATGCCCGAAAAAATATAACGACCCTCGTAGCGTGATACCAGTGGAAGTTATGAGGACATTCAGAAATTTCTTAAAACTCCTCGGTGACAACCCTTAAACAGCTGCTAGAGTCATTGATGACATTGAACCTGACCTAATTTGAGTAAAACCTGACCTACTTTGACTGTAAGGTCAAAGACCACCTTTAATTTTACGTGATTGGTGAACCGTTTTCCCGCCAAAAAATTATCGACCAATGAAAAATCTTTACCTATGAAATAATAATAATGCCTACAAAATGGGCGTCGCTGTAACTGTGTAAAGCTGCGTACACATTCAATTTTTTTTCTTGTACATTACCTAGTTTCAAATACGTGCATGCTATCTACCACCCCACTACAGCCCATTAACGTCCCACAGCTGGGCACAGGCTTAACGTGCTAACCATGCTAACCGCTAGATCAACGAGGCCGTACTTGCACGTAAATTATGTTTACTCCTTTTATTGCACCCGAATTTGTTACTGTATGTCAGATAAATCGTAAGATTTTTGTGCCTCATTATGCTTCGACATTTTTCACATTTTCTAGTGTAAGCCCTCAAAGCATTTTCTAGTGTAAGCCCTGAAAGCCCACCGCATAATAATCTCAAAAAAACCCCTACCATGGATCACGACCCTCAGCAATGATTATGACATTAAGAAATTCTCGTGCATGATAGATTGCATGCGATGGGGCAATGGTACATGGGAATAAAAAGGACTTGAGAAAAAAAAACCACCAAGGCAGCAGCAGTGTTGAACGTTTATCGAATTTTGATCAGTGTAGACACAGCTTAGCTTTAGGATAGGTGTAATAATTCCGAAACGATATTATTTTCTATTCATTCTATTCCTACCTACTTTAAGCTAGAGATAAAGATATGACTACAGTACAGAAGCGAAAATATCGAGTCGATGTAATTTTTAAATAGCTATTCAATTATTGCATTGAAATTGATAAGAATGGAGAGATAAATCGAAATTTATGTGAAATTCTTCTTAAATCTTGATTTTGTTTCTGCGAATGACTCTTTTCTTTTATGAGATGTGGTCTGCTGTAGAAATGAATTGTGAGCCGCTTTTTACTAGAGTCAAATTCGAGCCGTTTATCGTCAAAGTCGAGCCTAACGCTAAAAGATTTAACATTCTGGACTGTAATGGAATATGATCATGGTACACAATATCCAAAAAGATCAGCTCAGCGCGTTCCATCTTTAATTGCATTATTACCGCTGATGCCGCCCGTCTTACTACCGAGAGATAAAAAGTCGATAGCAGACTTATTAAAATTATTAAATACTTAATACATTTCAAATGCATTGGTCTATGTTATGCGCTGTTTTGTCGTTACTAGAATATTTTATAGCATCGCTGTCGCATAGCTATTATTTGAGTCGTAGCCTAAATACCAGGGTCAGCATAAACTGGTATACCTAAACACAGCGTTTTAGGTACGAACATTGACGAAGCTTCGTATGACTTAAGGTCGTTTTACACTTTGTTTAGTGATTATTGCTAGTGATCAGTGATTACTGATTAGCGAAGTAGAATAAAAAAGAGCGTATTCATAATCCACGTATTCTTCGATTTCCAACAGCGCCACATTTGATATTTCTTTCATTACTTTCTGCAGATCCAAATGCGATTAGACCCGTTTGCAGAAACGCCAGGTTATCCTTTTAACCCAGACTTAGCTGCTACTTATAAGAATTCGTATAAAACTACAACATTTCATAAAACGGGGTAGTAACCCGTTTTAGCCAATTTTAATCGATAATCGAGAATCGATCTAGTGGATTTCAGCCTAGAAAATCAATTCAGTACTACATTTCGATTTAAAAAATCGATTTTGTTTTTCAATAAATCGCGATCGCGAATAGAGGTCTTTGAGAAATCGATCAAATATTTTTTTTCAAAAATCGATCTTTTTTTATGAATCGTTTCATCAGACTTCGATTCAAATCAAGTTAAAAATCGATCTTTTTTGGAAAGAATCGCCATTCCTTAGTCCTTATAAACTGACTTACATACGTTAGTAAATCATCATTCGAGTCAGACCGAGCGCACTAAATCACTGAATAAGCACTAGTCAAAGTGTAAACGGGTCTTAACTTCGTTTTGTTCTTTGAAGACTTCCGAAATCCGAAGTTCATATTAGCTATTTTAATTGTTATTTTTTAGTTTCTCATTGAAGTTTGAACTGTGAAGTCGTCATACAAGGGTGAAATAATGAGTTACACTAACGCGCAATATTA
The DNA here is from genome assembly GCA_920104075.1 of Melanargia galathea. Lineage (NCBI taxonomy): Eukaryota > Metazoa > Arthropoda > Insecta > Lepidoptera > Nymphalidae > Melanargia > Melanargia galathea. Next base: position 16,069,690 of record OV049871.1, on the reverse strand, counting down.
TGACATGATTATGTGTGTGGGTGCTTGTAATGGTGTATTGATGGACGCCCGAAGGTTGTACGATGAACAGTATGTTTCCGGTAGACCAAATAACCCAAGAGTTCGAGTTTCGTCGCATACGTGTTTCCGGAATTTAGTCCATAGACTTCACACCACCGGTTCCTTTACCGGCGCGATGGTGAAGGACGGCGTTCAACATCGACTACTCGTTTGGAAGAAGAAATTCTGCAGCATTTCGAGGAAAACCCAACCACTAGTAGGTACTCGCCGTGCTGGAGCAGTTGTTGATGTCAGTCATTGGACGGTGTGGCGAACGTTGAACAGAGATGGAGTTTGCACGATGGTTTTGCGAGCGAGCTGGCTTTGTTTGTTGGCACTGTACGCATCGCTCGTATTCCAGCACGAATCACGATGGAGCTCCAGCATACTTTTCGCGGCCGTGCAGGGACTACCTTAACCAGTGATTCGGCCTACCTAGGTAGGTACCTACCTAGCCCGAGTTTTTTTCGCCAGTTACTTAGTTTATTTATGAGTAACTACCTAGGTACCTACAACTAGGTACCTACTACCTAGGTAGTAGGTAGGGAATACTCGTACACAGGCCAGTAAACCTTGAACCTACTTCGTAAAATACAATAATTATTACAACTTTCCGAAAATAATCAAATTGAGTATTGGCATCTTGGCGGCATTTGTCAAAGGCGGCGCGCCGCCTTACAACGTTTGTAAAGAGTCTTTTTATGGGTAGGTAGTCGGTACTAGGCTAACATAAAAATTGGTACCTACGTAAGTTTTCTAGTGATTTTCGGTTGCGAATCTCGGGTTCTCGGTTTGAGTTCTGCGTCGGTCATTCATATCGTAAGATTTTCAGGTTTGAGTTTTATGTAGGTAAAGAAACTCTCAGTAAGTACCTATGTACTAGACGTGTGCGCCGATGCTAAAATCTCCGGCGGCGCACGCCGGTCAAAAATCGGCGGCGGCGGCGTGTTTTCGGCGTAAATTCGGCGCGGATAATTTTAATAAAACTGTCTAACTTGTAGAAATATTTTTACTGAAAATCAGATAGGTACAATTAAATAAAACTCTTGCAATAACAACAACTTGCCAAATAGTCCAGTAACTTTAACGTTTGCAAGTATGGGGTACCTAGCGTTCAGATTTTGGCGATTTTGGCGAACCGTAAAGGACTAGTTTTTGATAGTACATTTTAAGGACGTTTACAATAACTTCTATTTATGATAAATGAGTAAATAATTATAATTGTGATGTAGGGGCCCACTAAAAAAGGATTATTGGAAATTCTACCCCTAAGGGGGTTAAATAGGGGATAAAAGTTTGTATGAAAGTCTATCATTTTTTTAAGTTATATCCATGAAAATTGGTATTTAGGCTTGCGATAAAAAATAAAAATAAAATATATTTCAGGATTTTTGAAAATTCTATCCCCAAGTACGTTAAATAGGGGATGAAAATTTAAATGAGATCCATGAAAATTGGTATTTCGATTTTCGGTTAAAAATGAAGAATCACGTGTTTAAGAAATTTTGGAAAAACTACCCCCAAGTTGGTTTAATAGGAGATGGAAGTTTGTATGACATTAAGAATATACGCGGGCGAAGTCACGAGCATCTCAGTAAGTAATGTATCTACAAAGCTGGTTCTGGTCTTAAATTATAGCAATTTTATTCTACTAGGTACTCAAACAAATTAAGGACAACAAGGTGCCAGGTGATGACGGAATCACAGCGGAACTCCTGAAAGCAGGTGGAAAACCAGTTCTTAAAGTCTTTCAGCGACTGTTCAATTCCATCATCGACGAGGGCATAACGCCAGAGGCATGGCACAGACGCATGGTGGTTCTTTTCTTCAAAAAGGGCAATAATACCCTGTTGAAGAATTATAGACCCATCTCGCTGCTGAGCTATGTCTATAAGTTGTTCTCGAGAGTCATTACGAATCGTCTCGCTTGTAGGTTCGATGACTTCCAGCTTCCCGAACAGACCGGGTTCCGAAAAGACTTCAGTACCATAGACCACAATTATACGCTGCGGCAGATTATACAGAAGACTGAAGACTATAACCGACCACTTTGCTAGCGTTGAAGTGTTTGTACGAAAACGCCACTATGTCAGTCCGTATACAGGACCAGATTACGAGGCTAATCCGTCAGAGAGATGTTATCTTCCCGAAGATATTTACCGCTGCGTTGGAAGAGGTCTTTAAGCTTCTGGACTGGAACGGAGTTGGCATCAACATAAACGGTGAGTACATCACTCACCTACGGTTTGCCGATGATATAGTCGTGATGGCAGATACTCTGGAAGACCTCAGTACAATGCTCAATGATCTCAGCAGAGTTTCTCAACAGGTGGGCTTAAAAATGAACATGAGTAAGACGAAGGTCAATGCTCATGTTCCGCTCTACCCGGTAATCGTTGAGAACTCGGCACTCGAAATTGTAGACTAGTACATATACCTGGGACACACGGTCCAGCTAGGTAGATCCAATTTTGAGAAAGAGATCAACTGTTGAATCCAACTCGTCTGGGCAACGTTCGGGAAACTTCGAGATGTATTTTCGTCCAATATTCCTCAGTGTCTCGTGTTGCCAGTGATGACTTACGGATCTGAGACATGGTCGCTAACAATGGGCCTCATAAGAAGGCTCAGGGTCACTCAGCGGGCGATGGAGAGAGCTGTGCTCCGAGTATCCCTGCGGGATCAAATTAGAAATGAGGAGATCCGCATGAGAACCAGAGTTACCGACATAGCTCAACGAGTCGCGAAATTGAAGTAGCAAAGGGCGGGGCACATTGCTCGAAGAACCGATGGACGTTGGGTCCCAAGGCGCTTGAATTGCGACCTCGCACCAGTAAACGAAGCATAGGTAGACCCCCCACTCGATGGACAGACGAGTTCAAAGTTACTGGACTAAAGGTCTGTTGTGAGAACTGCATAGGTCTGAATTTTTGCCAATATAATATCTTGTTACGTGTGTGTTAACATGGAGTCGTATAATAAATCAGTTCAAGGCTTCTCTAGAGATAGTGGTTCGAGTCGGTATTATCTTCTTTTCTATAATTATGGACCTCATATTTCGTCAATAGATTGATACCAGTGGTAGATTCAATTGACGATTCAAAAGTAGGTAAAAGTTTATTTGAATAAAAAACATTTCTATTCTAATAAGTATTCTAACCCCTCGTTAGATACACTATCGAAAGGCATGAGTGATCTACAAATCGACAAACATAAATCCCTTGCGAGAAGATTCTCGGAAAGCCAAAATAAATGGATATTTATTTTGGCTTTTACAAAATGATGAAGCAGGTGTTGTCGGAGTAAGTTTTTTAGTTAGGTAAGTAGGTATTAAGGTAATTAGTTAAGTTTTATTATGAATAGGAAGGTATAACTTCATATCGATCGTATTTTTTTGTAATTTATTGTATAGAAATATGGAATATGAGTGGTGTAATCGTTAGGTTATTTGGTATAGAAGAGGGTGAATGATGTTGGAGGGTGTTCTAAAACATTTAGAACTCGCGCCGATTTTACGCCGATACGCAGATCGGCGGCGGCGGCGTCCAAAAAATGACGGCGGCGGCGGCGGGTCGGCGCGGCGCACACGTCTACTATGTACGTAGGTGTACCTACCAGCCAAGAGATCGATCTCGTTTCACCCTGGTGTTTCGGCAAGTAGGTACCTAAGTAGTTGACGTTAAGCCGTCGGTCCTGGTTATTACTTATTATCAATAGCATGAAATGATAATAATTGAAATAACCACCGCAACCCGCATTTTCTAAGTTTTGAACCGAACCAGGAATCGAACCCACAACCTCGTTATCATCCATGACAAATTGCACTACTTGACGTGTTCGTCAGTGTCGTCACTTAGGTAGGTACCTACCTACCTATTTTTTTTTACTTATTCAGGAAAGACGGCGCGCCAGCCGCGGCATACCTACCTACCTATTCGTCTTCACGTCTTGTATGTACCTACTAGGTTATCACTTGTAGTTTGTACTAGGATATCAGGAATTTAATTAAACGGAATTGATGTTGCGCGGGTTGTAAGGGTTGCCAAAATTAATTTTCCTTAATTAAGTAATTAATTTTGTATGGAAATTTTTGATAATTAATTTTGACTTTTTAATACCACCAATATGTTTACATGGCCAAAATTACATGGGTAGCCGCGGGCATGTTATACCACTTACCTAACACGTTGTATATAAATATGTCATTGGTAATTTTTTTTTTCCGAGAAAGTCAACTGCATCATTATCATTAAGAACAATAGGAGTCAGTTTTATTTTATAAGTGGTTTAGTATTTCTATTTTTCATACCGGCAATATACAGCGTGCACAACTCAGGGTCAACGCCTGCAAGTGGCGGGCGTCCGACTACAAGTTTCGGTCAGGCGTCAGCTGATTGCATTACATTGCGAACTTTTAAAAAATACAGTAAATATATTTTTTTCGCGTTTTTTATGGTATCTTGACAGTAATTATCAATACTGTCTTCATGTCCGATAACGGTATCCATATAATAATTATATTTATTTTTTACATTGTATTTATTATTTTCGATATCTCGTTTTATAGTATTATGATAATTCACTGTGGATATACGCGGAATTGTCGAGACCACCGACATACTTATCGGCGGGCGATATCTCTGACACTTTTTTGGATTTCCTATCCCTGTACTCCACTATGAAATAGAAGAAAACTCCGACAATCATGCTGCCTAGCAACACGTAAGTTTTGGCGCTTGTTCGGAAGTAGGGGGATATGATGTAGGCGATGATGTAACCGACCGACTCCCACAGTCTGAAGTTGGAGAACGCCGCTTCCTCTCTGCCGGGGAACAGGATGCCATAGTAAGCTGTAAAATGATTAAATCCATTATCGTAGGTAATTTTGCTATGAACGTTTGAAGAGACCAGTCGGGTCAGGTAGAAATGGACGTGTTTGGAACCCGATCTGGGCACGGGTCTCCTCTCAGAATGAGAAGGGTTGCCGCTACTGTCAAGATGATACAGTAAGGAGCTTATGCTAATAAATACGATGCGCCTTTGGATAGGATCTAGGAATCTATCAGTAGATTGAAGAAAAGTGCAAACCTACCATAGACTGATAAACTTCTTTTAGATTAGAGCGTTCCAATTTGTATCACGAACAGTTGAGATTGACAATCGAATTTCAAGTATTACTACTTTGAAGCAAATTCATTATCACGTCTTATAAGTAACTAAAATGTCTGAATTAGTTACCATTAATCTGCACCAGCCAAATGGAGTCGCACAGTCCCCATATGATAGCAATGATAAACATGATATGGCTCTGATCCGATTGTGGTTTCCATGCTAGTATTGACACGAAGAGTACGAAGTGGGCGACTGTAGCTACGATGATTAGGGGTAGACGACCGGTGATCTGAAAATTGTTGATATTTGTCAACTACAGAACATTGTATATATAAAACTGTCGTCAACTATGTTAAGACCTTGCCTGATCAATTGAGAACAGTTGCTTAGTTTTCGATTTGTAACCATAAGGCTCTAAAGACATGTATCAATGAACTAAGGACGGCAACAAACTAACAAACCTGATTAAATGTCAATTTTCAGTGATTCTCACCGTCGTCTTTGTTTTAAAAGAGCCGACATAATTTTATGACGAGATATCATACCACAAAGGCACTTGAACTTACCTTAGCCAAATATCCAAACATGACACACCCTATGGCATCTGCCATCCCATAGGTCATCATCACGAACCCAACTGTGCCCGTGCCGATAGCGCAAGACACGAACGACTAAAATAAAAAAATACATAGAATTAAGGATTTAAAGGACATGGCCGGAATTTGTATGGAGCGTTGCCCTTGGACATGGCCGGAATTTGGTCGATTAATCGGAAAAAAACTTACTTAAATAAACATAAATGGAGGTTAATTATTCATATGTGAAAATTGCTTTTAAAATAAACTAAAATATATTGCGGCAACAACATTTCTCCAGCGCAGGCGTGGAAAAAAACACAATAAATAAGAATGTTAACTGTTATTTGTTTTTCTAACTTTTCTAAGGTCATATCCTAGAAGGTTATACACTCTATGTAGACACTGGAGACTGCGCCTGAAACATTGTAGTTAAGATAAATTAGTCATTATATTTACCAGTTCTCTCTCGAGTAAAAATGCCTTGCCTAAAAATATTATTTAGATTAAGTATAGAACGTCCACATTTGAATCTCCCGCCATCAAAAAGTTGTTGGAGACTGAATCTAAATGGCGCTGAACAGTTCTCATTTTTTTACTATGGAGTTATCAGTCTTCTCCGGTAGGAATAATATGTGTTCTGTGGTACCTACGCACTACGCAGATTGCAGAAGCCAGCCAGAAACGTCAAAATAGGGATGGCGATCTGAGATCGATTAATCGAAGAATCGATTTTAGTGTACGTAGGTACCACAAAACACACATTACTCCTTCCGGAGAAGAATGAAAAACTCCATAGTAAAAAAATGAGAACTGTTTAGCGCCATCTAGGTTCAGCCCCCAACAACTTTTTGACGGAGGGAAATTCAAATGTGGACGTTCTACCTATACTCTAGATTTTTAATTCGGTGGAATTCTGACAGCTATCATTGTCATTTACAGATGAGTTATTTGTATAGAAAACAGGGTTAACATCTACGAAGTACGATTTTCCTCCAAACTACTATAATTCCCTGTCAACATAAATGACCCTAAGCCGTGTAATATAGTATTAGTCGTTTCGCCCTAAAATAGAAATATCTAAGAGTGAAAACTAGAAAGTGCACACTAACAGTAATAGAAAACAAAAGAAGCATCATCATCATCATCATGATCAACCCATTACCGGCTCACTACAGAGCACGGGTCTCCTCTCAGAGTGAGAAGGGGTTTGGCCATAGTCTACCACGCTGGCCAAGCGGATTGGCAGACTTCACACACCTTTGAGGACGTTATGGAGAACTCTCAGGCATGCAGGTTTCCTCACGATGTTTTCCTTCACCGTTAAAGCAAGTGATATTTAAATACTTAAAACGCACATAACTCAGAAAAGTTAGAGGTGCGTGCCCGGGATCGAACCCACGACCTCCGATTAGAAGTCGGTCGTCCTAACCACTAGGCTATCACAGCTATCAAAGAAGCATATTGAAAAAAGATTATTCAAAAATGGAAGTGTTGGAGTGTCTGTCAGGCATTTTTTATGTTTACATGCGGCGGTTAATTTTTGTGGGAATTTTTTTACCTCTGGTAACATTACGAAACGTCAGAATTCCACGGAAGGCATTTCAGATAAGGCATTTTGACTCGAGAGAGAACTGGTAAATAAAATGACTGATTTGTCTTAACTACAATGTTTCAGGCGCAGTCTCCAGTGTCTACATAGAGTATATAACCTTCTTGGATATGACCTTAGAAAAATTAGAAAAACAAATAACAGTTAACATTCTTATTTTTTGTGTTTTTTCCACGCCTGCGCTGGAGAAATGTAATTGCCGCGATATATTTTAGTTTATTTTAAAAGCAATTTTCACATATGAATAATTAACCTCCATTTATGTTTATTTAAGCAAGTTTTTTTTCGACTAATCAGGGCAAATTCCGGCCATGTCTTTTTCAACCCATACTATTCTTTACTAAACCACAACGCCTATTGGTGTAGAAAGAGCAATGTACGCGGCAGCAATATAACGTCTCGTAAAATAAGAATGAAATGAAATATTTGATTTTTCATCATAAATATACTTAACAGTACATAGGAGTAGATAAAGACCGGAAAAAAAGATGGAGTGTGTGAAATAGCATAGGTATGTGTGTAAAAGAGGTGAATGATGACGTGGTTGACGACTATAATAGAAGTCACTTGATGAAGAAAACATGTTGTGCCGACCCGACATAACTGGAAGATGATGATAACTTATTCATTTATAGATGTGGACTTTCTAACGTTACCTGGCTTCACATCCGAATCGCAAAATATCTGTTTCAGTTGACTGTCATACAGGTTTGATAACTTATAAAGGAGGAGTAACTTAGTTCAAACTTACCGCAGTAAAATCTGCACCAAAGAAGGCCTGCTGCATTCCCACGAAGATGTTGATAATGACCAACATGAGTTGGTTCGGTTCCACCAACAGCTTGAGAGTAACCACTAACAGAGCTACCCCCGATAACCCTGAACCGGTCTCGTTCCGATCACTCTTGTATCTGATTGAGAAAAGAAAACTGTTAGGAACTACATTAAACTAAAAATGTCTAGTATTATCATATTATTTTGGTTATTTGTTTATTAGAATAAACTTAACTCAGTCTAGGATTTGTACTTTTAAGAATCGATATAAGTTTACTTTTCTTTTATCTCGCTGAGTCCTTACTAATAGTTTATCAATCAGTCTTAAAAAGTTAACCTTTTAAAGATTAAATAATAGGATCAAATCAATGAAAACAAATATCGAATAAATATTGCAGTACAAGACTCTGAGTAAATCTCTCTGAGTAAACAAAAAACTATCAAAATAAATTTTACTAAGAATTTTAATCAATAAGTACCTTTTCATCGAATCCACACCAATGGCTACGATGAGAGCAGCGCCGGCCATGCATACTAAATAAATACCTGAAAACATAAATTGTTTCAATAAATCAGTAAGGAAGAGATCCGTAAAAGAACTAGAGTAACCTAGTAGAGGAAGTAGTGTAACATAGCTGAAGGTGATATGGGTTCTAGCTCAGATCACCGATGGATGAGGTATGCTGAAGTGGCACTCCACTCCGAAAATCCAAAAAAGCGTTGATAGTCTCCCTCCCTTAGATGGCTTGATACAGGAAGCCGGCAACACAAGCTGCATAAGATCTTAAAATTATAGTGAGTGAAAAGATCTAAAGAGACCTATATCCAATAGTGCATGAGACGTTTATGTATTACAGTAAAGCGTACAAAGAATTAAAAACAAACGACGCTCACATTTAGATGAGCAAAGTGGCCAATTATATATAATTACATAAAATTTGTATGTAAACAGAGATTGCTTAACACCTTAAGCATTATGACGATTGAAGTTACCAGAAACTCGTGTGAAGTATGTCAATATGAATATAATGGTCAGCATGAATTACGTTTGCGGCGGAAGGATTTTTCAAAGAAACAAACATGGAATTACTATTATTAACTTGCATAAAGCATAGTCATTATCTACCAAGATAGATAGGTACCTACCGTAGATACCTATCTACCAAGTTTACAATACAAATAAGTATCGGATCTGTATAAACCCAAATGAAGTCTGTCTGGCCTAGGCCTAGCTGATAATGGTATTGGTAATTATTACGGTAGCGATGATATAATCTAGGTGACGAAGGTGGTGACGATGGTAATGACGATGGTGGTGATGATAATCGTGGTTAATAACATTTATAAAACCATTTCTAAAAACAAAACAGTAGATTAGAAGTCACAATCAAGCTCCTGAAATTGGTAACTGAGTTTAGGTACCCGCAGGGGTACATCTTGTTTAAAATCAATAACCCACCCGCAATCATTTGTATCTTCTCCGGTGGCTGTGGCTTCAGAGCCTCTCCTGCGTCAGCACTGGGCAGAAAATTACCACCACAAAGTTTAGGGATCATAGATGCATTCACCGCAGTCACGGCTGCTAAGTTGTCACCAGATGATATAACTGCAAAAAAAAAAAATAGTGTGAATAGCTGTAGGAATAAATATGTACAAAAAAAAATAGAAACAACTTGCACTGCATGCTGCCTTATCTTTTTCTTGTACTCTGTCTTTCTCATTCATAAGGAAACGCTGCCCAGTCAATGTGGTGCACTTCATCGTCGCGTTAGATTCCCGTCCAAACATCCATTAAGAAGCTTCGCTTCAAAAGCCAGTGACAAAAAACAACTAGGAGGTGTGAAAGTATTTAGTACTAGCTGAACCCCGCAACTTCGTTTACGTAGATATAGATTTTCGGATCGGATCCCATAATTCTTTATGTACCTAAACTAAATGTAGCCTAAGTTACTCCTTATATCATTGAAAGTTCCATTAAAATCGATCTGAGAAATTAGCTGGAATAAATAGTCAGACCGACAAACATAAATTTAAACGCACACCAGTTTAAAATATGCCGTACGTTCAAAGATCCGGGTCCCAAGTTATTTGAACCCAATACTGAGGATTGTAATGTCTGTCATTTCTAAACTAAAAAACCTATGACCTTGAAATATTTACGGGACAATACATAAAGTACTACCTTTCTAACAAAAAAAGAATGAGTGAAATCGAACAACGCGTTAATGAATTACAGCTAAATACACGTTTTAACTTTCATCCCCTCTCCCAAGGGAACCGTGCTGAATTTCGAGATAAAAAGTATCCTATGTCCTACCTCAGAGTATAAACTCAAATCGTACCAAGTTTCATTCGAATCCATTCAGTAGTTTCGGCGTGATGCGCGGCCAAGATACAGACAGACAGACAGACAGACAGACAGACAGAAAGACAGACAGACAGACAGACAGACAAAAATGAAAAAAATTGCAGTTTTGGCTTCAGTATCGATTATAGAGTGCCCTCCAACAAAAATTTTCAAAATATCTTCAATGTACAGAATTGGATCTGTTACAGTTTTATTATATTACTAGCTGACCCCCGCGACTTCGTTCGCGTGTTTATAGGTTTTATATAGTATCGGATCGGATCCCATAATTCTTTTATGTACCTAAACTAAATGTAGCCTAAGTTACTCCTTATAACATTGAAAGTTCCATTAAAATCGATCCAGCCGTTTCGGAGATTAGCTGGAAGAAATAGACAGACCGATAAACATAAATTTAAACGCATACCAGTTTAAAATAAGTCGTACGTTCAAAGATCCGGCTCCCAAGTTATTTGAACCCAATACTGAGGGTTGTAATGTCTGTCATTTCTAAACTAAAAGACCTATGACCTTGAAATATTTATGGAATAATATATAAAGTACTACCTTTCTAACAAAAAAAGAATGAGTAAAATCGAACAACGCGTTAATGAATTACAGCTAAATACACGTTTTAACTTTCATCCCCTCTCCCAAGGGAACCGTGTTGAATTTCGGGATAAAAAGTATCCTATAACCTACCTCGGAGTATAAACTCAAATCGTACCAAGTTTCATTCGAATCCATTCAGTAGTTTCGGCGTGATGCGCGGCCAAGATACAGACAGACAGACAGACAGACAGACAGACAGACAGACAGACAAAAATGAAAAAAATTGCAGTTTTGGCTTCAGTATCGATTATAGATTGCCCTCCAATAAAAAATTTCAAAATATCTTCAATGTACAGAATTGGATCTGTTACAGTTTTATTATATTATAGAAGATATATTTAGTATAAGTAATTATTCATCCAATAGTAAGAAGGTAACTTAGCCGATGTATACTATTTTAAAAACTGTAAAATGGTGAATATGTTACCTAACGAAGAAATAAGATTGCCCCAAACTTGGTTGAGTTGGAAGATCATGAAGAATACGCCGAAGAAGCGCATCAGCAAGGCCTCCGCTGAAACGTTGGATATCTTGCTTTGTGCTTCTGAAACCTGGAACCATAACACCGAAGATATAATTTTAATTGCAGAATAAGATTAAAATCAAAATAGTTTCTACATGTAAAAATTATCATCATGCTATAAATTAATAATTAAAAGCCTCTTAAGTAATTCTAATCTAATGAATCATTATATATTTTTTGCACCTATTTTTTTACTTCGTATTATCTTATTATTTATGATATAGGTATAGTTTCTGGCTACCTTTGCTGTCATTTGGCATCAAGAAATCGTGTCAGTTCTCCATGATTGCCCTTTCGGTATTAAGGTTAACATATTAGGTACTTACTTACTTATTTCCGACTTATTCATATAAATCGTCTTTTACCTATTCAACTATAATAATATAGAGTTCAGTTTAGAGAAGAGTTATTTAAAAAATTTGAAAGGTGTTTAAAAGAAAATATATATTTTTTTAAATAACCGACTATCACAAGGTAGCGAGCAGGGACTGAAAAAAGTAAATGGAGGATCGTATTTTGTGTATTGAACTCCAAAAAACTCCAAAATCTCCAGTTGTGAACGCATACAAGGTGATGGATGGATGGATGGCAACTCACCACAGAGAGATAGGTACATTTGGAGCACCACAGTGGGCCTCCCCCCAGGCCCACGAACAGACCGGCCGGTATCAGGGTCCAGAACCGCGGGTACAGCTGAGCCGCGATGTACGGCATGTACGTGATGAAGGACAGAGACATGGCCCACTTCGTTCCCAGCCATCTGGAATATTCGGATTCTTTTATTATTAGCTGATTCACCCCGAATACGCACGGATGGCATAACTTAAGTACAATCCTCGATTCTGGGATCTGGGATCCTGGATCCTGGGCAATCTTTATGGCTGTTTTGAACCACCTGACAGAGCCATCAATTAAGTAATCAATTAGATCGAACTCGCGCACGCGTGAAGTTACGTTTAGTTGTACAGAGAGCATTGCAATGCTTTCTGCACAACTAAACACGACTAGTTATATTTTTAACCCCCGACGAAAAAACGACGGGGTGTTATAAGTTTGACGTGTCTGTGTGTGTGTGTGTCTGTTCCCCTGTGGCGCTCAAACGGGTGAACCGATTTTAATGCGGTTTTTTTTTGTCTGAAAGGTGAATTAATCGAGTGTTGTTAGCTATGTTTGATGAAAATCGGTCCAAGATGGCCGCCGCTACAAAATGGCGGATTACATATTTTTCTTATTGGCGGATTACCTTAATATGGGTATCAAATGAAAGGGCTTGACCAGTAAAATAGCACTATTGTAAATCCAAGATGGCCGCCGCCACAAAATGGCGAATGTCGGGGGTTTTTTTTAATTTTTAATTTATACTTGTAATGTAGATAAATTATACTCTCCTCACCGAATTTCGGCCATGGCCAATCTATAACAGAGACTAGCCAGCTACGCAGGAGGTACGAGATAATATTACAGGAGGTGAAAACGGATACACAATTTTATTCCCTCACTCTCTTAAATAGGTGTCTCATAACTGCTGTGCCAGCGGTCCGACATAACCGGAGAGAGATCAGGCTCAGAACTGACCGTTGCACATGCTCTCCGAAGCTGCTAGTGATTTTTTTAACAGAATAAGCGAATAACTTTTTGGGATTCAAACCAGCTGGGTTATTCTGTAACTTAGTTAGCAACTGAAAATAGTTGCCAACGAATTAGTTTGATATACATTGCTGCTTTACTGTGGGAAATATAAAGTGTTTTCATAATTTTACACAGTAAAGCAGCAATGTATATTGAACTAATTCGTTGGCAACTATTTTCAGTTGCTAACTAAGTTACAGAATAGCCCCCCTGGTCCGCAGCCTCATAATCCGCAGTCAAACAAAATTGTCACGAGATATTCAGAGCGGCTTTATAGACAGCCCAGGTCACAGACCAGTAAGTCTACTTACTGGTCTTCGCCAGGAGTTCAGGACTAAGTATATTAATAGGTACTCGCAGATATTTTTAACATAGTCAGAAGCTGAAACACTGATGCACCGAGGGCTGTCTATGCAATTAAATAAAATTAAATTATGCAAAAATAATTAAAACGAAATTATAGGAGAGGATTAGCAGAGATAGTGTGACTGACATGACTGGCCCGTTGGCGCGGTTGGCAGTGACCCTGCCTTCCGCTCCGGGGTCGCGGGTTCGATTCCCGCTCTGAGTCTGGGTGTATTTATAATATGTATGTTTACCTTTATTAAAATATATATGTATTTATATGTATTTATATGTATTTATATGTAAATATGTCTATCAGTCGGCTGTTACCTATAACACAGGCATTAAGTTGCCTACTTTAGGAACAGACGACCGTGTGTGTACCTATGTGTGAGTATTTATAAAAAAAAAAAAGTGTAGACTGTAGAGTAGGCTTTCGACCATTGGTCTTTGTCGTCCTCATAACCGACGATTTAGGTTTTAAATATAAAACCTGATATTGCTTACGAATGCAAGCCATAAAGCTGCTTTATTGTTGCATAATTAGGTACCTACGAGTATATGTGATACATGTTGTTACACAATCTCATATTCAATCATTAGTAAAACTGTCGTAAGGTATACCACTTACCTTGGTGAATAAGTAAGGCAGGGGAGGTCAACAGGTTAAAGCTAGCTAATAAAATAAGTCTGAATATTTAATGTGTTATAGTGATACCGTAACAGAAACATTTAATAAACCGAAAGTACCCTATATTTATAAGCAGATATTTAAAACCCAACCTAACATCGAACTGAACGTCAGACGTTAACGCTAAGCGAGGTTCGCAGCAATAAGTGTAAGTTTGGGTTTCTTTTTTTTTTTTCATTCAACTACAAGTTAGCCCTTGACTGCAATCTCACCTGATGGTAAGCGATGATGCAGTCTAAGATGGAAGCGGGCTAACTTGGAAGAGGTATATATACCCCTTAATCGGTTTCTACACGGCATCGTACCGGAACGCTGTATCGCTTGGCGGCACGGCTTTTCCGGTAGGGTGGTAACCAGCCACGGCTTAAGCCTCCCACCAGACCAGACCAGAGACAATTTAGAAATTATAAAATCCCAAATTGCCCCTGCCGGGAATTGAACCCGGGTCCTCCCATTTATAAGACCACAGCGCTCACCACTGCGCCAGGGAGGTCGTCAAACCACCAGGACCAGTGATAGCTCTGCGAGCCTCGCTCTGCCTTGATATCTAACATTCAGTTAGATGTAAAGTTGGGTTCTAAGTCGGCGAACACAGCGAGCCTTGCTTTTTCATGAAAAATGACAGCTACATTTGGAAGTGGCCTGTTCGATGCACGTTCAAGGCGTTATACGCTTGGAGCGTGGGTTGATTGGATAAGGTTACGAAATGAGAATTAGTTTTATAGCGATTTAGATATATGTAGTTAACTTACTTGATAACAAAAACGGGAAGGAATATATTGGAGAAGATGAGGCCCGCGTACACAGCCGCCAGCGATGCCGTTCCAAGTCCTGCTTCAGCGTTAATCGAACTCTGCAGATTTGCAGCACCCTGGAAGCGACATAAAAAATTATATTAGTTTACCGCTGTGTACTATATCCCTTTTTGGCACGCTAGGTAGAGCTAATCTCACCGTCGTCAAAAAAGATTATAAAGTTGGTCTAATAAAAACTATTGGAAAAATTTCCAATAGGTAAATATTTTCACGAAATTTTCTGTTGAATTTTTTCTGAAATTGCCCCACAGTACGCGATCAATTTATGACTATATATCATGCCAATTGACATGATAGACCGACCGTGAATGCCCAGCATAAGAAAAGATTTCAGCACATAATATTATGGTTCGAAACCTACTTACAGGAAACTTATTTAGGTACTTAATCATCAACTTACACTGTACGCAGTAAACTGCACCATAAAAGCTAGGCTGATGAACACAACGTTCTTCATAATTCGCCATGTCTCCTTTGGTTTGAAGTCAACATCCTTTATCTCCTTCTGTTTTAAGTCAATATCCTTCATATCCTTTTGTTTTAAGTCAATATCCTTCATCTCCTTTTGTTTTAAGTCAATATCCTTTATCTCCTTTTGTTTAAAGTCACTTTCATTAATTTCCTTTGATTTTAAATCTATGTCTTTCGTATCCATTGTCATTTTTGTTTTATTATTCTCTTTTAATATTTAGTTAACAGTTTAATCAGTCACAACAAATTTTCTCATTTATTCTTTAATCAGTAAAGTTCACACATCGTAGATCAGTTAATACTGACTTAATTAATTCACCTTTATTTAATTACAACCTGACGTGATTAAGACTTAGTAAATTATTAAAATTCCCTGCTTCATTAAAAAACGTGAATCTAAGTAGTTTATTATTAAGTATTTTAAGTATTAAAATAATTATAATACAACTCAACTAAATAAACGGGTCTTAAAAAATCTGCAAAGTTATTCTTCCATGAGTTTTATTTTTAAATTCTTAATATTAGGTACTTATATATTATGTACAATGTACATATAAGAACTAAAACATACTCGTAGGAAGATAATAAATATAGCTAGGTACAGATTGTTAAAAGCTTAACATTTTTAATTAATAATTTGCAATTCACGTAGTTAGTGAATTAGTTATCTAAAGTTATAGATTGAGATCTGATAAAGTTTTCATTAAACTAAAGATGGAACTTATTTAAATCATTGTGGTTCCGTATAGTAGTATTTTGAGAGCAACACGGGTTACCTGTTTTAACAGACTTTACATTGAGATCATAAACTAACAGACATAGAGACTTCTTAAGTGGGTGAGTTTTTTATTTACTTACTTTGGAATTTATTTTTTACCGACTTTGCATAATCGTCAATAAAATTATCGTTCCAGTCTTGACGTGACCAAAACTAAAACAGTAACCTAATAAGTACTCATATGTCTTCTAATACTTTAGAGCTTATTAACTGACTGTTTTTTGATATTTTACAAATTCCTATAAACAAAGATTGTAGGATTAACTATAATAAAAAATAGACTTCTTCTTCAAAATGAATGAGGTCGCTAAAAGCGACGATGGCGACAATTCAAATAAGTTGAACCTGCTTGAAGAAAAAAAAAAAGATTAATTACTACTTTGGAACCCTAATTCATCATATGGGATTAACCAAAATGCGGTGAGACCGGATTCACGAATAAGATCGAAACAATTATCAAGTTTAAATAACAAAGTTCATTTTCAATAGAGATAACCATCACCACTTGATAAAAACCTTTTTGTTTTAATTTATTTGATTTGAGGTCAGAACTCACACGATTCTCTTTGAAGTAACTGTTACAATCATCATCTCGTAATTACCAGGATCTAAGAACATTGTACATTTTTTAAATTTAGAAACTGGCTGAGGTCCGCAACTTCGTCCGCGTGAGGTAAAATTTTTTAACATGCTCCGAAGACGGAAATCAAAGAGAAGAAACCCCACTCTTTGATTTCCGTCTCCGGGATACAAACTATCTTTGTGCCAGATGTCGTGAATCGGTTCGGCCAGCGGATATGCCGGGTAAATCCTCTGAAACCTATTTTTATTTTTGTAAAATAACAGTTTTTAGGGTTCCGTACCCAAAGGGTAAAAACGGAACCCTATTAATCTCACTCTGATATCTGTCCATCCGCTGGTCACAGGTCGTAGATGAATCCAAAATCAAATATTGAATTAGAAATTGAATTGAATTATTTTTCAGGGGGGCTCCGATACATGAGAAAGGAGCCGGAAATAAAAAATTTTCTTACCCTAGCTTGTTTAGAGCTGAGTAGAGTTATATACTCTACTCAGCTCTAAACGTTATATGTTTATGTTTAAAATATGTTTTTTATTTTTTGCTTTAAAAATAAGGAAATGGGGGGCGATCAAAGTTGTCAGTTTTAGACCATTTTTGTGACATTTTTGTGAGTTATCTCAAAAACTAAACTAGTTAGGAATATGGTATTTCGGTATACTTATTATGTACCATATATTATGCTCTATTTAAACAACAAATACTGAAAATAACGATTCATAAAATAGTTTATAAGCTGTGACCCAAAACAAACGAACATTTTTTAGGTTTTTCTTTCACGGTTTGTTGCAATGTCTAGCTCCAAAATTAAATATTTCTTAGATCAAAAATATTATATTGTTCATAATTATGTACGGTACCCTAAAAGTGCGAGGCCCAACTCGCACTTGGCCGATTTTTATTTTTCTACCCAAGATCCCTGATAGTTTCCGACCACCCCTTGTATTACCCCTTACATGTGAAAGTCCCATCGAAATCGGTTTAACCTTTCTAGGTTAGCTTGGACAAAAAGACAGACCAACGGACAGACAAACTGATAATTTAATTTATATATGAATAATGCTTGGACTATGCTATCGTTCAAATAATCATAATAACAGACACATCAATTTTATTCATTTTTGTATATTGTAGAGTCATTGAAAAAATTGAATCTGTCCGTCAGAAACCGCAATACCGTATCCAACTGCGACCACAGCTCCGAGCATGTTTATTAGATTATTATCTCTACATACCTACCTATAGAACTGTATCGTGACTGTACGTATACATACGTGTATTGCATGTAGATACGTACCTATCTACTGACAAACAGACTACTCTAAATAGATGAACGTAGTGATTCGAAATTAGGAGAAAATAGGTAGGTAGTACCTTAAGAGCAGTTTTACCTTTTCTCTGAAAAATCTGAGATTTCAAGCTCCAAATTTAGCATCGTAGGAGAGACTTTCACATATTTCAATACATGTTTTAAATAAACTAATCCTTCATATTGACATTTGTCAGACCATATTTACAAAAACTATTTTATTTATTTTGTAATGATCAATTTCCCACACCTCGTTTTAATAAAATAAATAACAGACTCAACTTTGAAGCTCTATATCTGTCCTTTAAAGTCATCTGATTTACTTGAAAAAAATACTTAAATATCAGACATATAGTCCTATTGACACATTACAGACCAAAATATAGATTTTTTATCAAATTAATGGGTAAAAAAAAATGAACTTCCGCCAAATTTCCCGAATTATACGGTTACTTTAACACGATTTTTTGTATTGAAAAAAGCATAAATTCAATAAAATTTTTATGTTGAAATAAACTATGTTCTTTAACGAATCTATGTATATAGTTTAATTAACAATCCATTTATTTGATCAAACATAAAAACTTATTAAACATCACCCTAAATTACAATAAATAGCTACGCATTGTCTTAGCTTATTTAGTATGCGCCCGGCGCTCGTTGGGGAAGGACCTGTGCAAATTTTGCCACCATCCAGATGCACGTACGAGAGTCGTGTAAACACTAATTTATACAACGACTGCAAAGTTTTGAGCATGAATATTTTTCTAAAAAATATGCGTGAGTAGTAAGTAATAGTGCGTATTTTTTTAAATAAGTGAAATTACAGCATAGCACCTAGGACAGTCACGGAAATATAATATTATAAACTAATATTCCATTTTGAAATCCAAGATGGCCGTCGTATTTTTTTTTTAAGAAATTATCTTCTATACATATCTATACATAATATAATAAAATCGTAGAATTGCCATATGTGTACATTGAAGATTTGTGCAAAATAATAACTGGTGGATGTTAGGGATAAGTAATATGTAGAACATAAAAAAGCTATTTTTGAAATTTTTGTCTGTTTATCTGTTTGTCTGTATGTTTGTGCGCGCATCGCGTAAAAACTACTAAATGGATAGAAATGAAACTCGGCATGATTTAAGTTCATACTACGGAGTAATATATAGGATACTTTTTATCCCAAAATTCAGCACGGTTCCCTTGGGAGAGGGGATGAAAGTCAAAATGTGTACTTAGCTGTAATTCGTTAACGGGTGGTCCGATTTCATTCATTGTTTTTTTGTTAGAAAGGAGATACTTTATAAATTACCGGCCAATCTCTGAAAGGCTGGACCGATTTTGATAGGACTTTCACTGGCGGATGTTTACATTTTGATGTACCTAAACATCCGCCAGTGAAATTTCAACAGTTTTTAGCAAGGTATAAGCTCAAAGGAGCTTAGGAAAAACAAAGAGTTCTCAATGAGAGGGATTTTTAAAAACCAATATCCATGCGAACGAAGTCGCGGGTTTATCCACTTGTTTATAATATGGGTGTCATTTCATTTCCGAAGTTTTTTGGTGGGACTGAACATAAAAAATGATGTTCATTTTGGAATCCAAAATGGCCGTTGTATTTTTTTAAGGAAGAAATCAAAAGAAGAAGAAGAAAAAAAAATTATACGAAATAGCAAAATTCGCCCCCTCCTCCCAAAAAAATATACTAGGTACCTACCTAATGACTACAAACACCTGTTGTTTATTACTAATTACTGTAATAAAAGTCGCACTTGCACTTCTGACTAAACCGACATTTTAGCAGTAAACAAAGATTGCATACTTTTTATTGTTCTATTGGTAAACTTTAAATAATTGTACTCTTATCAGAAAATGTATCCAAGAACTTCAACAGGTGCAATGCAACAGCTCTGCAATGTTATTTTCAGACAGATGATTTGAAATATGTATAATAATAATAATAATTGGTAATTGTTAAATAATTAAAAAGGTGATTGTTTCTTTTATTAGTTAGTTTAGAAAAAAATGGTTGAAGGCTAAATATGCGTGATACCTATGATATAAATACGGAACCCTACATGCCATTATAGAGAAGAACATCATATTATCCTGGTCGCTTTTGTTTTGTAAGTTGAACGTAGATTAATGAAATACTTATTCGATAAAGTCCCACGCGAAGTCATTTTAAAAATATTTTATAGTAAATATATAATATATAATACTACAATATCAAATAAATAATTTATAAATTAATATTTAATACAAGTACCAAAACTATAGTCATAGTCGCGCTATATCCAAGTAGTCGTCCGTGTAACTGGCCGCCAGCCTACCTGCCGTTAGATACCTAAACTTCCATAGCGTCAAACTGGGAGAGGGGTCTTAAGTACCCTAGAGGTGAGAAAGGGCTAGTAAAGTTTAAATAGGCTGACCACGTATGCACGACCACGGGCAAGGAGAAAGAAAAAGGTCATCATAAGAAAAGATGGAAGGATGTTTTAAACAAAGAATTTATCGGGGATTTGTGGAGAGAGTTGAGGGAGGCCTACGCCCTCGAGAGCCCAGGAGATTGGGGTCTATACGTAATGAAGTACACCTACAGACAAAATCTCAAGTGATTTGAGCTGTTCGTTGATATATCAATCAGTAAATTAATTTTATATCGATTTATTTAAATTTACTATTTATTAGGAATAGATGGCGCATGAAATTATCTAATTGATCGAAGAAGGCCGCTTCGCTCGCGTCGAAACGCACCATGACGTTATTATGAGAACTCTACCTAAAAATTTTTGACGATCTCTAGCGCAGTCGTGAGTTCTGTGGTCTTATAAACGGGTTTGAATCTCGGCAGAAGTAATTTAGAATTTAAACTTTTTAAATTACGTTTGGTCTGGTTTGGTAGCAGTTTTTGGCAGTTACTGCCCTACTGGCAAAGAGACCTACTGGCAAACCACAAGCGGCCAATATAAGCAAAATGGCGTTGTAAACGTTCGCCGAATGCATTGACTGAAAGCGTGCGGCCAATGTGTACGAGACTTTTAGGAAACAAAGCCATACATTGTTACAGTACTTAAGTAAGATAAAATATAGGTAGGTAGTAGGTACCTATGTGAATCAGTAGGTAGTCTGAAACATTACTCTTAGCTTGTCATAATCAGGTAAAAACGTGACACATTACAACTGCAACTACTGCGAAATTGATTTTTAACGCTTGTTTTATTTTCAAAAAAGATGTAAATATTTAAGAATGTCTACAATGTAGGTACCTACCTACCAAACACATACAAAGAATCTTAAATTGTTATTGTTTGGCGTTAACGACGAAATTACCGCGTAAATTATAGGTAGGTACCTATGGGTTTTTAGGAATATAATTTGCAAACCAATAGAGTTCCACAAATAAGAAATTTGATTTACTTCTGGTTTATATTTTTTCTGCTTCCTTTTTTAAAATGACATAGGAAAAACCTAAACGAGCTATACGAAACATATTCTCTTTATTCAAGACCCAAAAAGACCCAAAATTGGGATATGAGTCCATAGCAGCGTTGCCACACGTCCCGATTTTTAAATCAAAATTATATGTCCCGCGCGGGACAGGCTCAGTCCCGCTTTTCGGAGATAACTCGACCATGCACGCAGTGTGCTGAGGAAGTCTTATAAATAATAATTATTCTCTTATTGTAAGTTGCAATTTGTAACACTCACTCCACAGGCTATTGTTTGGAACGCCATATTTTTCTAATGACTGAAACTTTTTGATTTTGATTACTGTTTTTTTTTATATTCTGAAGACGAATAGGTCTCAACTATTTAACGAAAGGGTAATTAATCTGATTTAAAATATTATATTTTTATTGAAATACATTTTCTATTTTTGCCATCGAACTATTACGCTTAGAATGGAAGTTTCTAACTTTCCGCTCGAAACGTAAGCTATAAACCAACCCATGTGTGCCCTGTAATTACATTTGCCGACACGCACACAAGCGCATGAGTACCTTGAGCACTGACGCGACGATAGACGTATCGAGCCTGTTAAGGCCCGTTAAAAACGGCTTATCGCCGCATCGACGACTGCCTTTCTTTACCTATTTATTCTAAGATTTTTGCTAAGTAGGTATCTATTGTAATATTAATTCAAATAAAAAGATAAATATTTGAAAACTTCCACTGATTATATACGTTTTTAGGGTTCCGTAGTAAACAAGGAACCCTTATAGTTTCGCCATGTCCGTCCGTCTGTCCGTCTGTCCGTCTGTCCGTCCGTCCGTCCGTCCTCGGTTAATCTCAGAGACTATTAGTGCTAGAAATCCGTAATTTGGTATGAGTATAAATATTAATTACGCCGACAAAGTGGTGAAATAAAATTTTGATAAATATTTTTTTTAGGGTAGCTCCCCTACATGTAAAGTGGGGATGAATATTTTTTTTCTCGTCTACCCCATAGTGTGGGGTATCGTTGAATAGGTCTTTTAAAAATACTGTAGGTGTGGGAACATCATTTTTCGATTTCTAGATCCGTTTGTAAAATATGATGTTTTAAAGTGCAAATTTTTATTAGAGTCAAGTCAAGTGTATGGCAGTATATAGGAACTTGAAAAAATTCACAGCAGTAGGGTATGTAATCAATTTTGAAGGAAAACTATCACGGCTAAGTAGGGTTCACAGGTTAAGGAGTTATATCTGTTTTTCGAGGATTGTGACTACGGAACCCTACACTGCGCGTGGCCCGCCACGCACTTGGCCGGTTTTTTTACTTTGTCCCGCTTTCGACGAAATAATCCCGCTGTTTTTACTCAAAACGTTTCAAAATCCCGACTTGGCAAAATAAAAAACTGGCAACGCTGGTCCATAGTTACCTACCTACATACTTAGTACAAGATAATAAATCCTATCAATTTTTCTCCTAAGTATCTTCTTACAGGAAAATGTAAACTTAGCCTTCATTTGAATTTGTACCAACGTTTTTTCAATCTTCACAATAGATATTATAATTTATAATGAATATAATATAATTTAGATCACTTACAAGCTATAATAAACATGTTCCACATTTTTCAGATGTCCTTTACCTACTTTAAGGTTGCCTGAAAGAATTAGTTCTTTTATCATCTATTGTATGTACCTACCTACTTTATGCTTAGTCTCACTTTGCAGAGGTCGAAAACTTTACTAAATACTATTGATCGAATCACAATTACTTCAGAGTAAAATGGACCTAAAAAAGGTTTGAGTTCGCCAATACATTCAGCATTCGAAAACAGCCAGCGCCCCAAGCAGAAATGTTGTAAAATATAATAAATATTCAAACTATTGAATTACGACTTTAAAATAAGAGTCTTTGGGTTCATTTTGCTCTAAAGTCATTGTGTCTCGATACTTGAATTTCGATCATCGTTGCCACTTTTTACAAAGTCGACATAAGGCCTCTGATGGCCTTACAAATACCTGCCGAAATATTCTTAATATCAAGTTCAGATATTGTATTTATTTGAAGAACTTTATGCACAATAAACCTAAAAACAAAGGCAATATGACATTGAATATTTTGTTTTCCTTCAATGAACCTTGATCATCTTTTTTCTTTTTATATCCTAATAGATAAGGAAAATAAAACAAACTGCAGGAAGCCGCTGCGCTATCAAAACAGTGCTAAAAGCGACACAAGAAGGTGGTTTGTGGACATAGACCTATGTCCAGCAACGGACTCACGAAGGTACGTCGGTCAAAAAGGAAGGAAAGACGCACATTATTCATAGTATGAATTTTATTCACGTTTGTTGTACAAGAAAATTAAGGACACCAAATAAATTTAAGATGGAAAATTGTACGTTTTTTTTACTAATAATAAAATACCGTGTAACATTTCGACGCCCAAAAAAAAAGGAAAACAAAAACATTATAAATAAATGGTCGAGATTACAAATGATTTTAAACAATGAAGCAGACGTGAAGATGCCCAAAAAAATAATCTACTCAAGAATTCATAGAGCCACACCCATTTGATTCATATTTGATTTAGTAAGTAAGTATAGCTTTAATATTTTTTACTAATTCTAAAATAGATCCACAATAGATCAGTAAGTAGATGCCATAAAAGTTTTTTGAAGTGAATTGTACACCTCAAGGACGAGATGACGAATAATCATCCTGCATAAATAGAATCTTCTGACATTTAGGGAAAATTAATTGCCTCCTGTTCACAATTTATCAAAAAGTAATATTTCTACAATCCAGAACATGTTTTGGCTTCGACCGGATCCTTTTGCCATTTAGAAGATATGTAACTGTCTAACATTATGTTTAATGGTTTGTGTATACTTAAGGTAATTGCCCATCAAAGATGTACTTAGCAATAAACGATAAAAAAATATGAAATAACACAATCGCTGTTGCTCTACAATAATTACTATATCTACTACTGCAAGGATAGATAAGTTAACTGATTTTGATGGTTGAATTTTTTAAGCTAGCCGCTCATCTTTTCGCACATCTCAAAAGTCGGATACCGAACCGAAGGCCTAGATCTTTTCTATACTGATGTCAGTCACATACGTTACTCGTACTATACTTACTCGTACTCGTACGGTACTCGTACTATTATATTATAGACGTACGTACAGTGGCGTGCACAAGGTTCGAAGCCAGGGTATGCAAAAGCAGTGCCCTGCGCTGAGTTCCAACCTGGTGATGTTCGCCAAACCACATTGGAGTAGAGTGCTTAGTCTCAGTTTGGAGCTCTCCAAAACTTTTTAGTATATTATAAGTATACTATTG
This sequence comes from Melanargia galathea, assembly GCA_920104075.1. Lineage (NCBI taxonomy): Eukaryota > Metazoa > Arthropoda > Insecta > Lepidoptera > Nymphalidae > Melanargia > Melanargia galathea. Next base: position 16,044,686 of record OV049871.1, on the reverse strand, counting down.
ATCGAATCACCATGACTTCAGAGAAAAATAGACCTAAAATAAGAGTCTTTGGGTTCATTTTGCTCTGAAGTCATTTGTGATTCGATCAATAGTATACTTCTAGTCTACTTTTAGTTTTGGAGCGCTTCGAACTTAGACTAAGCACTCTGGCTGGTCTAAGCTCCTCTCCTTTAAGAGAAGAGGTCTGTGCCCCGTGGGAAGTTATAGGGTTGTAGTGGTAGTGGTGAAAATGTCTAGAATAGCTAGATTCGTAGGGTATGCAGTGGTTACTTGCATATATGGACTGTACGCTACTGCGTACGTATGTATATCAGAAGCTGTCAACGTTTTAGCTGACGGTGCGTATTCGCATAAATGAGCTCGACTGACATCCTACGCATCCTTGCAAATCCTGGACTCAGTAGCATCTTTATGAATTATAATACAACTCTGAAACTACTCGTATTTGAACTCCTTTTTGTAATAAATTACTGTTAAAATTAAAATTACATTTGTCACCTTCAATTCACGTGAAGCTACAAAATTAAATACTTAGCTATGTTACCTAGATGTCATATTTTTTAATAAAGTACCTATGTAATTTATCATAGGTAACTAAATGTGTTATGTATTTTTAATTACTCGTGCTCGTAAAATGGTGAATAATAATAATTATCATTAGCAATTAATGGTTTAATGGTACCTAAAATAGATGTTGATAAACGCATATTTAATGTTTCTGGTTTCTGTGTTTTATTCGATAAAAAAATCGTAGTTAGGTAATAAGCAAGTAACCTAATAATTATGCTGATTTAAGAATTTAACAACGCAAAAAAAAAACATGAAAACGAATCCTAACTATAAAATGATAATTTATCATGCCTAGCTACCTACTAATTAATTATTAATCTAAATAAATACCTATTAATTTATTGAATCATCTGAAAAAGAAGCATTTACCTACAAGGTAGTCATTAGAGAGTTCATGCACCTACGATGGTGCAAGGATGGTGCCTACACTTAAAACTTAAAAGACGCATGGTGAGTTGTGGTCTTATAAGTAGGAGATTCGGGGCTCGATTCCCGGCAGGGGTAATTTGGGAATTTATAGTTTCTAAATTGACTCTGATCAGATCAAGTCTGGTCAGGGCTGGTCAAACTTATCAGGGGTATGGGTTTAAGAAAAACCGCCATAGGTACCTCTTCCAGGCTAGTCAGTATTTAGAGTGAATCGTCATTCGTCACTTACATCAGGTGAAATCGCAGTCAAGGACTGACTTGTAGATAGATGAATAAAGAAAATCGGAGTTCAATCAAGTGTATCTCGATAGGGTAGGGGTATACTTGCGCACATCCGAAGCGCATCGAATCGAATCGAAAAAAACGCTCATGGCATAGGGCACTAATTCTACAAAATAAGGTACCTACCTACAACGTGTTCGTACGAATGGGCGCATTCGGCGACTTTTTATTTTTGGATAGAAAATGCCTTGTTTTGTAGAGATAGGTGAATTTATATTAGATGTGATTGTAGAGATAGATACCGTGTTTTTTTTTTTCGATTCGCTTCGATGCTCTTCGACTTTGCTCCAGTATACCCCGACCTTTAATCTCGTTCAATACAGTTTTTACAACAAAAGTAGCGGTATCTACAGACATAATAAGGTTTCTAAAAGTAAACATCAAATACTAGACTCATATGGCACAGATTACGAGTTATTTCGAAAGCAAATCTACGCATGTAAGGTTTCCTTAATCCCCGAGTTATCCTTATCCCTACGTACGGCTTACTCAAGGCTTCTTCTTGTTTGAGAGAGATGAACTTTTATTACCAACGGTTCCGCTATCACTAGGTCATACGTGATACATGCAGTATGTAAACAGTTCATTAGTATGCAAAACAAATGCAAAAGAAATCGGCGAAGGTGAACATACACGTATTTAACTAGAATCAATGGCAAGGAAAAACGGAAGAGAAGAAAAAAGGTTTCATCGTTGCTTCACTACAAAAGATAAGCAAACACAATGATTCGAGTTCATATCCACTGAAGAGTAACGGAGATAATATTATTATGTTCAATAGACCAATTACATTATTTATTCTCTAAATAAAAGTTACAGTCGTTTCTATTGTTTCGTTTTAGGTAGGTCCTGTTTTAGAGATCATCATCATCATCATCATCATCATGATTTTCATCATGATTTTGATGCGGTTTTCATCAATAGACTAACTAAGTGATTCATGGGGAAAGTTTTTTGTGTGGTTGAAATATGACAATAATGGTTGAAAATGTAGGAAAAAGTCAAGCCGCCTTGGTGCTTTCATCGAAAATGTTGCCTAATCGTTCGATAAAACATAACAATGTATGGTGGGATAGTAGCGGGTACCCGTGCAAAGCCGGGGCGGGTCGCTATTTCGGAATAAATGATGAGTTAGCCAGTTAGCTCCTTAAGTAGTAACTTAAGAGTTAATACATAGTTAAATAGTTCAATATCTTGCAAATATAAAAAATATTGCTTAAAAATAAATAGTTTACAAAATAATGAGCAGATCCACTTAAAGGAAGGTTGGTATCAAAGCCTTGAACGATGAAAAGTCAATCAAAAAAACTAATTGATAATGCGAAGGTGACAAAAAATTCCATTATCACAAAATACTTACTAGTTGAAAACTCGACTAAGTAGATTATATTAAAATAATGTTTGAATTTAATAAAATAGTATTTAAATTAGAACATTTTTAAGGTCATAATTTTTTGAATCCTTTATCTGTGTGATAATTTAATATTATATTTGTTTAACTATCTACGTTCTGCCCCTCGCGCTTCGCTCACGTGAATTAATTCGGATTAACCTGAGTCCTGAATCTTAAGTTTCATTACATGTGGTTATTGGTTTTTGATAAAACTTACAGTTGTATCTTAAGTAGTTCGTAGTATCGAAGGTTTGCACCGAGTTCAACCGGCCTAGAGGTTCTTGCTTGATGCACCCAAAACATATAAACAAACAGATAAACTACATAACATAAAATACTTATAACAATTATAATATAGTAAGTAGAGCTGAGGCCTGAGGAAAACAAAATAGTAGGTACCCAGTCACATGGATCGACGATAAAAACAATTTTTGCAATACACGCTTTTAAGGTTCTGCAGTAGTAAATAAGGAACCCTTAACCACAAAACCTTCGGTTAAGTGTCAGTTAGCCTAAACGTAAGTTTTGTCACTTTGGTTATTTTATGTCAAATACAAACGTTTCATACAAAGACAAAATATGTGTTTAAATACTTATCAGAAGATGGTGAAACAGCACCATCGGTATGTCACAGCCTCTTCATTCAGAAACTGTTAGGATCTTAGCACATTATCCCTCGCGAAACCGCGCATAAAGCTGTGATTGACACCATAGAACTGATACAAACAAGCTATAATTTAAAAATTAAAAAACCCGACTGCCATGCTAAAAAACGAACTAAAAAATTAATAAACTACCACCGTACCACTTACAGTGTAGTTGTTATTTATTTTGTTTTTCATGATTTGTCACTCCAAATTGATTTAAAACATATAGATTGTATACATTTTCGTACTTGCCTTTTAAAGCCCTTTATTTTGATACCCCACTCGAGGGTCTTGAAGAAAAAATTTTTTTTCAGCTCGCACTTTAAAGCGCATAAAGTCCACCATTTTGATTTTTTTTTAAATTTAGGTACCCTATAACACTCGCGTTATTGAGACAAATCTAATGACGTATCATTTATCAAAATCCGTTGAGCCGTTGATTAATTACAAGCGGACATAGGAATGGACATACATACACACAGGTGAAACACATATACCTACCCAGTCGGGTAAAAAAAAAACTCGTTACCGCTACGTAGTAGTGGTTCAATTATATTATTGTTCAAATATAATCAGTAGGGCTATTCTCTAAAATACCATCTCGATATCGAAGCTCACTCAAGTGAGAACTCGCTTTGAAAGCAAACTCACTTCACCTTGGTTTGATATTCTGTAAACATCTACGCACTTGCGAAGTGAAGTGAGTTTGAGTGAGAAGACCTGTACTATCGAGTTTTACAGAGTACAAATTAGCAAACTCATCTCGAATTCACTCTCTATAATTCGAAAATGACTTTACAGAATAGCCCTGCAGGGCCTCCCTACTGAACATGAAAAGAGTAGATAGCAAAAGAAAATGTTGGCATAGATAGATACTAAACACAACGCCCGAGAGCAGCGCGGCGCAACGGGATTAGCGCGACATTCAGGACGTACCTACCACTAAGTACGTCAAACGCCTTGGAACAGTTCTATGGACAGTTCCTTGCATACGTTACACCTATTTCAACTACAACTATAATAGCCGCGTTGAACACGTCGTGTCCCTCTCGCGCTGTTCGCATTCAGGCATTGTTCGCGTTTCTGACATTACACGCGTTCGGCGAAGCTGAAGTCACGTGTGACCGCTATTTCCATTTTATTATGTAACCTTAGCTTGTTGATGTTAACACATGAAATAAATGAATACGCTTCGGAATAATTTCTACTTTCACTCTTAAATATAACTCTTTGATGAAATCCTTTATGTAGGTATAGGTACTTATCATCATAATTAAGATATTATGTTATGTTAATTTTATCCAATTGATGAGATGTATAGGATTAAATGTGAATAGTCTGGCAATGTCACTAACCATATGTATTAGAATTTACAGGCTAAAACGACAACCATACAAAGTTACTATTATAGATATAAACTATGTCTGTGTACATGTAGATATGTCTGTGGATGTATGTCTGTGGATGTAGAACTGTCCTGTGGACAAAAAAGCCAGCTTATGCTAAAGGAGAGTCCCTCGGTGGAATGATCTTCTCACAACTCTCAACGCACACATCAAATCTACGCACTTATAGTCCAGTCCATAGATAATACTACTACCTGGTCCAGTCGGCTGATCATAGATAGATTAAACAATACCAAAAAAAAAAAAAAGAACGGGACTGGTACGATCCGGGAGTCTGATGGTACGCGGGGGCGTTAGAAGAGGACGTACAATAGATTTGCGAATTGCAATAAAATCAAATGTAAGCAGAGTGTGTTCTGGCGCGTCAGATCTTTTCTGACGGACAATTGTATCATAATATGCGGCCGGCCTTACGTGCTTGTTAGTTATTTAAAGAGTTCAATAACCTTCATTTTTAGGGGGCCAGGACCGGCTTTTGCGAAGATGCGAATAATTGAGAACTTGTTTTTGTAATTTATTTACAAATTATTTTGGGCAAGGCAACTGTGAACTGGTTAATTAGGTAGGTATATAAGTACTTAATATGGAAAAATTATTTTTTGCCGTTTAAGAAACGTGAAAAATCTACCTACTTATGACGATCTTTTGATTTGAAACGATTATTAAGTCTTTAAAAAACCATTAGGTTGTCCGCACTACCATAGTGCCACTGTCGTGAAAAATACATTTTTCTAGTTCATAGCCCAATAATTATCTACTTAAGAGTAGGTACCTACCTACCTGCCTTGTTTCACTTAGAGCGGCTAACTTAGAATATAGGTAACTAGGTACATAATAAAATATATTAAAGGCGAAAGTTTGTGTGTGTATGCTGCGGCCTTAAAGAGTATGTTTGTTACTCTTTATGGCTGTAACTACTGAAACGATTTGGCTGATATTTGGAATAGAGATGGATTATATCCTGGAATAAGACTACATTTTATCCCGGAAAAAGTGTTCCTGTGGGACTTAAATAGATATAGACTTCCAAAAACGCGATAGATGGCGCCGATTGTTCTTAGATACATACCTACTAGATATGTACATCTCGCTCACATAACACATTATTGCAATAGTTTGCTATCGTTGCATGCATTTGTATGCGTCTACATGTATTTGCTGTCGTTCTCTTTGCTAAGTTACTCTTAGAAGTTTCTGTTTGAATATTTTTATGTGTACAAACTTATTAACCGCGGGTAACACCGCAGGGTGCAGCTAGTAATAGATATTTTTATCCCATTGGCCATTGATGAGCTGTAAAGTTTGCTTTCCACCAACCTCGCTGCGCTTTCTCCCACATCCCTGGTGTAAGTAAATGTAACTCCATGATCTGTTAGGTCGTTTATAACAGTTAACTACATAATATCTCAGTGTTGCAATAATTTAGAAAAAACTCTTTCATAATGTCTCTTTCTCTGCGTGGGTATCTTTTCTCTATGCCTTCATCTACAATGCCGCTCGCTCAAAAATAATTATTTAATAGACACTAAGAACCATTGTTACAGATTTCTACAATGTTGAATTAGGTAGATACTAAATAGGTGCAAGGTTCGATGCCCGGTGGAACATATTTGGTAGATTTTTTATAATTAGGTACCTTTATACTTCATTTACCTACTGCAAAGGTAGGGTAAAACACCCAGTAGTCAGCCTTTTAGTGAGAACTGAGATTTGATTCGGCTATATTTTAAATATTAAACACTATGAATAAAAATAATAATGATTTTCAGAAAGGTTGTTTATTAAACTTTTTAAAAAAAATAACAAAAGCTTATATTTATATGTGGATTACATGAAAAATCAACATTAAACAAATTATGGCACTTTTCACCAGTCGTCAGCCTCATTTCTCCACAAGTCAGCCATGTGTTACCCTGTAGTCAGCCTTTCACTTATCTATTTTCTATCTTCTAAATATATAAAGGAAAAGCTAACTAACTGACTGATCTACCATCTATCAATAGCTTTTATGACGTAGTCATCCGCTAAGAAATGATTTTTGTAAAATTCAACCCCTAATAGGATGAAATAGGGGATGAAAATCCATAATCAGGAGACGAAAGTCTTCGAACAGAGCGTGTTGCCAGTGATGACTTAAGGATCTGAGACATGGTCGCTAACAATGGGCCTCATAAGAAGGCTCAGGGTCACTCAGCGGGCGATGGAGAGAGCTATGCTTGGATCCCTGCGGGATCAAATCAGAAATGAGAAGATCCACAGGAGAACCAGAGTCACCGACATAGTTCATCGAGTCGCGAAGTGGCAATGGGCGGGGCACATTGCTAGAAGAACCGATGGACGTTGGGATCCCAAGGTGCTTGAATGGCGACCTCGCACCAGTAAACGAAGCGTTGGTAGACCCCCGACCCGATGGACAGAAGATCTCAAGCGAGTTGCTGGTAGCCGCTGGAATCAGGCGGCACAAGATCGTGTTCTGTGGCGATCCTTGCAAGAGAACTATTGGTTGAGACGACGAGGGGATGAAAGTTTGTATGAAAGTCCTTCATTGTTCCTAAATACATAAAGGAAAAGGTGACTAACTGACTGATTTACCATCTGTCAATAACTATTATGATGTAGTCATCCGCTAAGAACTGATTTTTGTAAAATTAAACCCCTAAGGGGGTGAAATAGGGGATGGAAGTTTGTATGAAAGTCCTTCATTTTTGAAGTTATGTCCATGAAAATACATATTTAGATTTTTGGTTGATAATAAAGAAGTACGTGTTTCAGGACTTAGAAATTTTATCCCCAAGCGATGAAGCTTTGTATAAGAGTCCATCATTTCTCACGGCATTTTTCAAGTTATAAGCATGAAAATTGATATTAGCTTTCCGTTAAAAATTAAGAAAAACGTGATTCAGGATTTTCGCAAATTTTACCCCCATGGGACTAAAATAAGGGGTAAAATAAGGGGCAGTTTCTTCTTCTTTGGTTAGAACTGAGTCCGGTACCATTTTATGGGGCATTTCTGGGACCCTTAAATGTAGTACATCTTGTAGAGTCCCTCGTGGAACGCTAAAAGCTTGACTGACTTCTCTTATCTTCATCCCATTTTTAATTGCCACCATAGCCTGTGTTAATTGCTCTTCTTTATATTGGTGGATTGGTGTTTCTGATATGGTGGAATTCAAAAACAAATCATTTTCAAGCCAAAATAACCGTGCATAAATTTAACCCTAATTAAAAAGGCTTTAAGGTACTATTTTGTGCAACAGAACTAACGTCTGAATACTGGATTTGTAGATCCATTGGTCAGCCCCTGACATGCAAGTTATATTTGTACTCGGCTGACTACTGGTAAAATACACTTTTCGTCTTAGAAGAGTTAAACCCAAAGTAATTAGCAAAGTTGGGACTATTTGCTCCGTTAATTTCAACTACATATAAGAAAATCATGAAAAAACCATTAGTCAGCCACTTATGGCTGACTACTGAATCTACCTTAAAAATTCGATACCCAATAGTCGGCCATCTAAATTACAGCATATTAAACAAATAAAATGCTTGTAATAGTTGATTTTATCACAAAATAAACAGTTTATTGTAACCCAGTATAACAATCCATCACAAATTGCAACAAATATAGACAGAAACTTACCGAAAACTCGAACACGTTTCCTTAAGAAAAAAATAGTAAAAGCGACGCATCTAGTCATGTCTTTGGCAGCAGTGCAAATGAACGAGTATAGCTCATCTAATTGACATGCTATTGGTGTGTAGGTGGGCATATTAGAAAATAAGGAGACACGGATTCGATTAAACTTAATTTTAAATGTGTACCCAAATTTTAACACTATTTAGATGGAAATAATGTCCGTAAAGGCTGACTACTGGTGCGGGGCTGACTTCTAGGTGTTTTACCCTATGAACATCACAAACAGAACAAACATAATATTATTATATATGTAGAAATGCATTATGTGTACTCATACCGCCATACCGCTTAGTAATTTAATCTATAAGTACATATAATAATCTATACCTACATATTATAATAAAATCGTAGACTTGCCGTACATTAAAGATTTTTGCAAAATAATAACTGACGTTAGGGATAAGGGACGTTAGGGATAAGTAATAGAAAGTAAAAAAGCTATTTTTGAAATTTTTCTCTGTTTGTCCGTTTATCTGTTTGTCTGTTTATCTGTTTGTCTGTTTGTCTGTATGTTTGTGCGCGCATCACGCAAAAACTACTGAATGGATTGAAACAAAACTTGGTACGATTTAAGTTCATACTACGGAGTAACATATAGGATACTTTTTATCCCGAAATTCAGCACGGTTCCCTAGGGAGAGGGGATGAAAGTCAAAATGTGTACTTAGCTGTAATTCATTAATGCGTGGTCTGATTTCATTCATTCTTTTTTTGTTAGAAAGGAAATACTTTAAAAAATACTGGCTAATCTCTTAAAAGGCTGGGTCGATTTTGATGGGACTTTCACTGGCGGATGTTTACATTTTTATCTACCTAAACATCCGCCAGTGAACTTTTAACAGTTTTTAGCAAGGCATGAGCGCAAAAGAGCTTAAAAAAGACAAATGATTCCCACGGGATGTTTAAAAACCAATATCCACGCGAACGAAGTCGCGGGTTTCCGCTTGTTAATAAATAAAAGTTTATGTCATCTGAGCAATTGAAATTTTATAAATTATATTTATTATATTTGTTTATATTTTAATAAATTATATTTATTTATATTTACCATTCGATAAAATAAAAATAATTTTTAAATGATTTACGAACGACTAAAAAAATAAAATATTTCAAATTCACTGAATAACTTCACTGATCGAGTTGCAGCGGTGATAAAATGAATGAAATTCGTTTCGCGAACAGGATCCCGCTTATCGCACAAACGAGTAGAAGCGGGCGAGGCGCGGGCAGGCGGTGCGCGCGCGCGTCTTTGCGTGTGCCGGCGGACTGGTGCTGACACAAGCTGCTAGCTTCTGCGCGCACTACGGATCCGCAAGGATTGCTCAAGCAATGAATTCAAGAGTCAAGACCATACCCAAGCCTCACGCTCATTTGGAGGGGAAAGAGGAATATTAGTCAGCATAACTAACATTCTTTTTAACAAGAGATACAGTTCGTAAACTAAAACCCCACTACTCAAAATAACAATACATATATGAAAGAAAGCGCGGGGCAATGAACTATATAGTGGCGCTAGTCTGAAATTAACTTAATATTCCAGTTTAGCGGCGCGAAAATATGTCATTTCTCGATTTTTTTCGCATATAAAATGTAGTCTATGTCACCCGGACCATAACAACGAATCAATTGACACCTCATTCATCAAAATCCAGCATTATAGGTGCAAACACGGTGAAACAAAAAATCGGATACATATGTATACATACATAAATATATACCTACATACAGTCAAAATCTGTTATAACAACATCGAAGGGACTACTCATATTAAGTCGTAAAAACCGATAGTTATAACAACCGGTTCCACCATACAACACCATATTATTTTCAATCTTTTGCCAAGTCTTTGTTTAGAACTCCGTTCTGTAGCTTTGAAATAATACGCGATTTTTCTTCAGTATTAATTTGCTTTCTTTTTGTTTCCGACAGGTTAAAAGTTTCACAATTAATTCAACAATATGTTTTAAGTAAGATAAGTAAGAAACTGACTGAAGAAATTTGAAGAACTGACTTGACTCTACGGCATGCACGTGTTTTGTTTTCTAAGAATTACAAAAGACCCTAAACTCGACACGTGTTTATTTTTACGATAATAACCATTGACCATTATACTATGCCTATTCTTTGTTTACAATACAGATAAGCTGGACGTTGTAGAACGACCTGTAGAGATACAATGCTCCGAAAATATTGGTCAAATGTGGTCGTTTAATGCGGTATGTCGAAGTAACCAATGTCGTAAAAAACAATGTTTTTGATAAGGCAGTCATACAGCATTCAGCCGGGACCTTTGATTACGGTTAATATAACCGGTATGTTATTCTAAACGATGTCGCCATAAACGGTTTTGACTGTATATACATTATACATATATACATATATACATGTATACACACATACATACATTAGATAAATCGATAAATCATAACCGTTCCTTTTGGCTTTGCCGTATCGGGTAAACAAGTATAAATTACAAATTTAAAAAACCCCCGACATTCGCCATTTTGTGGCGGCGGCCATCTTGGATTTGCATAGAGTTATTCTACTAGTCAAGCCCTTTTATTTGATACCCATATTAAGGGAGTTGTGAAAAAATATGTAATTCATCATTTTGTAGCGGCGGCCATTTAAAATTTATTTTCATCAAACATAGCTAACAACACTCTCGACTAATTCACCTTTCAAACAAAAAAACCGCATTCAAATCGGTTCACCCATTTGAGCGCTACAGGGGAACAGACAGACACACACACACACTCATACACACACACACACACAGACACACGGACACGCGCACACACACACGCACACACACGCGCACACACACACACACACTCTCTCTCTCTCTCACACACACACACACACACACACACACACACACACACACAGACACACGCACACGCACACAAACACACGCACACACACCGTCGTTTTTACGTCCGTCGGGGGTTAAAAAGAAAAAGAGGATTTTGGCCTACACACCAGAAGCTGCCACTCATGTCAGCTGCCCTGCGTCGCAGCCGCTTCACGCCTTTCAGCTCTACCGAGGGATTGCGGAACTTTCCGAGCTTCATCCATCCAGCGATACCGAGACGTCCAAATCGTTTTCCTGATGAGCGATTGTATGGTACCTATGGTATGGTATGGTATGGTATGGTATGGTATGGTATGGTATGGTATGGTACCTATACTCTTTTCACCGCATGATACTTTTCCTGTTCCATCGTCTCAAAGCGTCCGAGCCTGCGAAATCTCGCTAAAGACAACGAAATTGTTTTTTACTTTGAGTCTTGACCCTGTTAAAGTTAAGTATTTGTGGCAGCTTCAATGGCACCGAAGTCCAAAAATGGCGCCCACGCGTGGTACTAATTGGCTTGACCCCGCGAACGATTTTCAAAGTTATGTACTATAAAATTTTATAAATCAATTTATAAATTGTAACTGTCGATTGTTTTTTGAATAAAATGAAGCTGGGGACAGACAGAAATATTATACTTAAAGTAGATTGGTGATCATCACTGTTAACTAAACGCGTGCCAAAATAAACAATTAGGTAGGTACGTACGTGTGTTATGATCCTTTTTTGCGATTTATTTCTGAACTTCTGTGTCTACAGATCGATTTTCGATGGATCAACTAGTTTGGCCTAGGCTAAACTGGTTTATCCTATGAGGCTTAGGAAAAATTAGTTTAGACTAAACTATACTAGTTAATCCTATCGCGTATAGGAAGAAGTAGTTTAGCCTAGGCCAAACTAGTTTGTCCTGAAATCGGATTTGTCCGGTAACATATACACAAAGTGCAGTGCGAAAAAACCTCTTATCTCGTAACATCCTTCCACAAGAGTTTATTGCCTTAGTACCTACCTAGGTACTCGTGGATTTCTTAAGGCACCTAAATAAAATAAACTGTTCTTTTTCCTGATTATAATATTATGGAAATAGTAAGTAGATAGGTACGTATACAAGTAGGTTTCTAAGTATTTACTTTTTTCAGGGCAACTTACCTAGTTACCTACAGTCATCGATGTCCTACAGTACAGAGCCATAGACCTAAAATATACCGAGGTAGGTCGTAGGTTTATAGGTAAACCATCCATCCTATTTCGGATTCCATTTTTGTATAGGTAACTAAGTAGGTACCTTTCTACTTATTTCCAATTTCTAATCCTCTTCTCGAATGTCTATAGAAAACTAATTTGAATTTCTACTTTAGTTATACGAGTACAATGGGTTATCGTGCATAGGTTTATGAACTGCTTGGTGCATATTATTGCCACTTGAGGCACTTGAATTTAATTTGCAAACGCCAGTAGATTTGTATGAGCCTCCATTATTCACTTTATTGTGATAGAACTAACGTCCACGTTTTTAAGGATCCTAAGTAAACTACTTAATTGGAATATTCTTGTCCGATTAGTTCAACTGATCGAACAAATAGCGTTATACAATGAACACAAAATTACTTTGCTATAATCCGCTAACAGTGACTTTGTAGGCACAACACCACACAAATTCAAATACAAGGACTTTGCAATCAGCCGTTGTGAAGTCGACATCTCCTGAAGATGCTCCGGTGTCGGAGCGAAACGATCGTCGAGTTAAATTTGTGGTGAATTTGTGTGGTGTTGTGCCTTAAATTTGTCACTGTTAGCGGATTATAGCAAAGTAATTTTGTGTTCATTGTATAATATCATGGAATTCCGCAAAGTAACGCCTGCTTCTATTCAACGAACTAATAGCGGGTTCACACGGTTCGACTTTAGATGATCAACAATAGTTGTTGTTCAACAAACTTATAGACATTTGTTGCTTCATGTTGATTGAACACCTGTTCATGGTGTGTTTCTAGTGGCATGCCATTTAGCAGTTGATCAGCGGTAGCTGCAGGCTGCAGCTGATAGCAGTGTAGCAGTGTACCTAGATACCTAACGGTTGAATTTATGTGAATAGGTCAATCACAGAATTAGACAAGCACAACAATACGTACCAAGGTATATTTTGCTACAATAAAACATATGGGTAGGTATTAGTGAAATCTTTATTTACCAACTGATAAAAGATTACAAGGTGCAAGTCATAAGCGACCAGAAGGTTGAAGCTGCATGAAAATTAGAACAAGTCATAAAAAATACAAATAAGTAACTAATGAGTAGTATTGTACCTACCTACTTTACGTACTATGAAAATGAAAATGTTTTTTAATGGAACACCTACACCTTGAGGTGCTCAATGATCATCAGCTAGCCATCATCTCCCATGAAAATTAGCTTAGGATAGTCTACTACCTAAAAATACCTAAAAAAAAATATGTCTTAGACTTGCCTTTACACAAGTTTAAGAACTCTATTAAAAGTATGCTCATAAAAAAAGCTTATTATACAATTGAAGATTATATAAACGATAAAAAAGCTTGGATTTAACTCGTTCCAGCAATGCGCGAGACGGCATTTCAATCATGTACATTAATAATAATAATTGTTATAATGTTATTTTAAAAAAAGAGCAACCGCCGAGTTTCTTGCAGGTTCTTCTCGGCTGGAACTGCATTCCGAACCTGTGGTAGATTCAAATTGACGATTCAAAAGTACTTGTAAAAGTTTATTTGAATAAAAAACTTTTCTATTCTATTCTATTCTATTCCTACCTAAGAATTTCTATTTCTGTTATAGGCAGGTAGGAGGTAGGCTATATTCTTCTTTTAGGGTACCGAGTACCTACAATAAGAACTTAGCCCTCTGGTTTTGTGCCACCCAAACCGATACTTTGTAGGTATTGTTTAAGATTGTGTACATCAGTAAACCGATGCAGGTGCAGTAAACAAAGATTACTTCAATATGGGCCCATGTGTACTTTTTATTGTTTTGATAAAATATAACAATTACCTATACCACAGAATAATAACTAGTACCTAAAGGTACCTATACACAAATTTTCGGGGATGTGTGATCATCATTTGAAGGTATTTTTATGCTTCTGATAAAAATGCCTTCAAATGATGCGCCGCAATCGTTCTTTAAAATCGGATACGGTTTTACACGGTGTCACGACCATAGAATTCGAATATATATTTAAGTAACTAGGTATACAACTGCAATTTTTTTTTTCATTTTTGTCTGTCTGTCTGTCTGTCTGTCTGTATCTTGGCCGCGTATCACGCCGGAACTACTACATGGATTCGAATGAAACTGGGTACGATTTGAGTTTATACTCCGAGGTATAAACTCTACGTTTATACTACGAGAATGCACGGTTCCCTTGGGAGAGGGGATGAAAGTTAAAACGCGTATTTAGTTACTCATTTTTTTTGTTAGAAATTTAGTACTTTATTTATTGTAAATATTTCAAGGTCATAGGTTTTTTAATTTAGAAATGACAGACATTACAACCCTCATTATTAGGTTCAAATAACTTGGGACCCGGATCTTTGAACGTACGGCTTATTTTAAACTGGTGTGCGTTTAAATTTATGTTTGTCGGTCTGTCTATTTGTTCCAGTTAATCTCCGAAACGGCTGGATTGATTTTAATGGAACTTTCAATGTTATAAGGAGTAAGGCCTAGGCCGCACTGCAAAATTTATTCGCGCGAATTTTTTCGCAATATTATGTGACATATGGGAATGTAACTATGAGTGCGTGCAGCGCACATGCGATTTAGAATTCGCGAGAAAAATATATTAAAATGTGGAATATTAACCGCGCGAATAAAATTCGCGCGAATAATTTTCGCAGTGCGGCCCCGCTCTAACTTAGGCTACATTTAGTTTAGGTACCTACATATAAGAATTATGGGATCCAATCCGATCCTATATAAAAACCTATATCTACGCGAACGAAGTTGCGGGGTTCAGCTAGTTCGAAATAAAAATACAATGAAGTCTGTCACAATGTTGGTTTATTAGATTGTTTCATGCGATCCAACGCGCAGAGTAGCTAAATCGTGAAGTATGTATTTGATAGGTACCTCACTAACCATCTGTAAGGCATTGCTATTGTGTTTCCGCCATCGATGTATGATTATGGTTTCCGCAAAATCATGCGCCACATTCATAAAATAATATTTCACATAATCATTGTTTTAAATCTTTTGAAAGGTAGGTAGCTGATATTTTATAGAATACCTACACTTAGCGAATTTCATTTAAAGCAAATATTTGCAAATATCTTGCGAATAATAATTTCTTAATCAGATACCTACTTTGAAAAGAATAACTACAATCGTTTTAGAAAAAATCACAAGTTCTATACACGTTTTAGAAAAAGTCATTAGTTAACATACTTATTTCCGAATCACTAAATCCATAAATTTGCATTCAGTGGAAAAAGCTACATTCAATCCGAGATCCGAGAACATTCAATCAAGAGAGAGAAGAGAGACCAATCTAGAGAAACCAATCAAGAGAGAGAAGAGAGACCAATCTGCAATCAGATTGGTCTCTCGTCTGATCCTGTATACGGATCGACATATTGGCATTTTCTTACAAACACTTCAGCGCACACACACACTTCACACTTCACTTTCTGGATATAGGTACTTCGGTCTTTTGAACCTGTGCCGCAGCGTACCTATATGGATGTGGTCTATGCTACTGATGCCTTTTCGAAATCTGGCCTGTTTGGGAGGTTACAAGTCATCGAACATATCTCTGGATAATAAATTATTTTTAACAATTCTCAATTTTTATTTTTCTGTAAAAATCGCACATACCAATACCAAATTTTTTATATGCTCAAATATCACAATATTTTTTATGAACATTTAAAATACTTAAATAAAATAATTACATAATATTAATATGACTATTATAGTTACAAATATACGTAGATTATCACCACCGTAACATCTAAAAGATGTATGTTTATCAGGAACATTTTTTTCGGGATAAAAAGTAGCTTATGTGTTATTATAATCTTTCTCTATCCAAAATTTCAGCCAAATCGGTTCAGTAGTTGTGGAGAGTAACAAACATACACACACACACACACAAAAACTTTCGCATTTATAATATTAGTGTGACAACTCGGGGTCAATTCCCGCAAGTGGCGGGCGTCCGACTACAACTTTCGATATTTAGGCGTCAGCTCATTGCATTACATTGCGAACTTTTGAAAAATATATTTTGTTCGCGTTTTTTTATGGTATCTTGTCAGTAGTCATCAAAACTGTCTTCGTGTCCGATAGCGGTCCCCATATAATCATTATATTTATTTGATTTTCCATATCTCGGTTATAATAAGTATTATGATAATTCACTGTGGATATACGCGGAATTGTCGAGACCACTGACATACTTATCGACGGGCGATATCTCTGACACTTTTTTAGATATCCTATCCCTGTACTCCACTATAAAATAGAAGAAAACTCCAACAATCATGCTGCCTAGCAACACGTAAGTTTTAGCGCTCGTCCGGAAGTAGGGAGATATGATGTAGGTGATAATGTAGCCGACCGACTTCCACAGTTTGAAGTTGGAGAACGCCGCTACCTCTCTGCCGGGAAACAGGATGCCGTAGTAGGCTGTAAAACGAACGATTAATCCATTATCGTAGGTGCCTTGTTATGAAAGTTTGAAAGGGCTCGTGTCAGGTAGAAGTGGACGTGTGTTTGTATATCGATCATCATCATCATTATCAACCCATTACCGATCTACTATAGGGCAAGGATCTGCTCTCATAATGAGAAAGGTTACCACTTGCCGCTACTGTCAAAGTAATCCAGTAAAGAACTTAAACTAATCAATACGATGCGCATAGGAATTATGAGTCCTTAAAATTGCTATTTGCCTTGGATAGAATCAGCAATCAGTAGATTGCAGACAAGCAAAACCTACCATCGACTATGAAAAACTTCTTCTTGAGTAGAACATTCCCATTTGTATCACGCTCAGTTAAGAGTCTCCATCGAATCTCAACAATTATTCATTCTGCTTCGATTTCTTTGAAAGGCTCCAAATCGGTCAATCTTACTTTACAATCATTAAGCCTACTTTAAAGCAACGCCACCCTCAGTTTTTATAACTAAAATGTCTGAATTAGTTACCATTAATCTGCACCAGCCAAATGGAGTCGCACAGTCCACATATGATGGCAATGATGAACATGATATGGCTCTGATCCGATTGTGGTTTCCATGCTAGTATTGACACAAATACTACAAAGTGGGCGACTGCAGCTACGATGATGAGGGGTAGACGACCGGTGGTCTGAAAATTGTTGATATTTGTCAACTACATTGTACATATAAAATTGTCATCAAATAAGTTGAGACATTGCCTGATCGATTGAACGCAATGGCTCAGTTTTCGATTAGTAATTTTAGGCACTGAATTTATAAGGCTCTATAAAACATGGTTTTGAACTACGGACGGCAAGAAACAAATCTGATTACTTAAATGTTAATTTTCAATTAATTTCATCGTTGTTTTAAAAAGAGTCGACATCATTTTTGACTTGAGATACCATACTACAGATGAACTTACCTTAGCCAAATATCCAAAAATGACACACCCTATGGCATCTGCCATCCCAAAGGTCATCATCACGAACCCAACTGTGCCCGTGCCGATAGCGCAAGACACGAACGACTGAAATAAAAAAAAATACTTAGAAATAAGGATTTAAATTAAATTACCGCCTATTGGCGTAGAAAGAGCAATGTACGCGGCTGCAATATAGTCGCTTAAAAATTAATCTACATAGGAGTAGAGAAAGACCAAAAAAAAAGGATGGAGCGTGTGAAAGAGCATACCTAGGTGTGTGTAAAAGAAGTGAATGATGCGTTGACGTATAATATAAGTGAGTGGATGAAGAAAACTTGTTATGTCTTCCCCACATCTTCGACGACCTCCCTGGCGCAGTGGTGAGCGCTGTGGTCTTATAAGTGGGAGGTCCTGGGTTCGATTCCCGGCAGGGGCAATTTGAGATTTTATAATTTCTAAATTGTCTCTGGTCTGGTCTGGTGGGAGGCTTAAGCCGTGGCTGATTACCACCCTACCGGCAAAGCCGTGCCGCCAAGCGATTTAGCGTTCCGGTACGATGCCGTGTAGAAACCGATCAGGGGTATGCATACCTCTTCCAAGTTAGCCCGCTTCCATCTTAGACTGCATTATCACTTACCATCAGGTGAGATTGCGGTCTAGGGCTAACTTGTAGTTGAATTAAAAATAAAAAATAAAAAAAAAACATAGTGTAGAATAAGGACCGGAAGATGACGACTTCTTCACATATACTTAGACATGGACTTTCTCACGTTACCTGGCTTTAGGTACCTCCGAAGACACTTTGCCCGATCTCGCAAAATATCTTTCAGTTGTCTGTCATATATGTCTTGGCAGGCTTATAAAGGAGCAGTACCTATGTAGATTAGATTAGAACTTATTTTATGCTTACCGCAGTAAAATCTGCAGTAAAGAAGGCCTCCTGCATTCCCACGAAGATGTTGATAATGACCAACATGAGTTGCTTCGGCTCCACCAGCAGCTTGAACATAACCACTAACAGAGCTACTCCCGATAACCCTGAACCAGTCTCGTTCCGATCACTTTTGTATCTGATTGAGAAAAGAAAAGTGTAAAAGAAATACTTTTTATCCCGAAACTCAGCACGGTTCCCTTGGGAGAGGGGATGAAAGATGTACGTAAATGGGATCGAAATGTGTACTTAGCTGTAATTCATTAACGCGTGGTCCGATTTCATTCATTCTTTTTTTGTTAGAAAGGAGATACTTTAAAAATTGTTCCGTAAATATTTCAAGTTCATCGGTTTTGTAGTTCAGAGATTACAGGCATCACAACCCTCAGTATTCCGTATAACTTGGAAACCAGATTGCACAGGAACCTTTGAACGTCCGGATTATCATCTGGAGTACATTAAAATTTGTGCTTGTCTGTCTCCGAAATGCTGGACCGGTTTTAATGGGACTTTCATTGGGAAAACTTTACTGATGGGAAAGAGCTGTAAAAAAAATACTCATTACTGTAGTTCCATTTATTGTAATGCACGACTTTTAACAGTATGAGCTCAAACGAGCTTAGGAAAAACAAAGAGTTCCCGCGGGACTTTTAAAACCTAAATACACACGACACGCGGATGAAGTCGCAGGCATCCTTTAGTTACTCAATAAGTTTAATATCAATGAAGACAAATATCAAATAAATATTATAATATATCAGTAGGTAAGCCTTAACTGTAAGCAGTCATTATAGTAATCTAAATTTATGTAAGCAGTACTCAAAGGACCGCAAAGTTGTTATGCTACAAACAAATCATATCGTTGTTCGTTTCTTATAAGTTATAACTTAGCTGTAGCAAACTTGTACGAACTAAGTTGTGAAGTACAAGACTCTGAGTAAATCCTAGAATAAAAATCATAGAGAAACAAAAAACTATCGAAATAAATTAAGATTTTAAATCAATAAATACCTTTTCATCGAATCCACACCAACAGCTACGATGAGAGCAGCACCGGCCATGCATACTAAATAAATACCTGAAAACATAATTTGTTATTATTGTTACCCAAATATTGTATAATACAATTAAGTTGTATAAACCCAAATGAAGACTGTCTGACCTAGGCCTAACTGATAATGATATTGGTAATGATTACGATAGCGATGATAATTTAGGTGACGATCAAGCTCAAACTCCTGAATTAGTAACTAAGTTTAAGGACCTCAGGAAAGGTACATAAGGAAGGATACATCTTGTTCAAAATTCATAAACTACCCGCAATCATTTGTATCTTCTCCGGTGGCTGTGGCTTCAGAGCCTTTCCTGCGTCAGCACTGGGCAGAAAATTACCACCGCAAAGTTCAGGGATCATAGATGCATTCACCGCAGTTACGGCTGCTAAGTTGTCACCTGATGATATAACTGTAAAAAATATAATATTAAAATAGTATGAATAGCAGTAGGAGTAAATATGTACAAAATAGCTCGCGCTGCAAGCTGTATTTTCATTTTCTTGTCTTGTCCTTCTCACTCTTATGGCAACTCTACTCAGTCAATGAGGTGCGTTTCATCACCACGTTAATTTCCATCCAAACACATACTTCTTAAGAAGCTTAACACTTCAAAAGCCGATAACAAGAAACAACTAAAAGTGCAAGCCTATTTAGTATATAATTATTATTATTCATTCAATAGAAAGGAGGTAACTTGGCCGAGGTATAATTATGTACCTACTATTTTCAAAATTGTAAAGTGGTGAATATGTAAATATGTTACCTAACGAAGAGATTAGATTGCCCCAAACTTGGTTGAGTTGGAAGATCATGAAAAATAGGCCTAAGAAGCGCATCAGCAAAGCCTCCGCTGAAACATTGGATATTTTGCTTTGTGCTTCTGAAACCTGGAATCATAATACCGAAGCTATAATTTTAGCAGATTAAAATCAAACAGTTAGTCTACATGTTACAAAAATTATCATCACACTATTTAAAGGCGAACGTTTGTGCACGTTTGTGTGTGTGCGTGTGTGTGTGTGCGCGTGTGTGTGTGTGTGCGCGTGTGTGTGTGTGTGTGTGTGTGTGTGCGTGTATGTGTGTGTGTGTGTGTATGTATGTGTGTGTGTATGTTTGTTACTTTTTAACGCCGCAACTATTGAACCGATTTGGCTGAAATTTTAAGTGAAGATAGATTATGCACATAGGCTACTTTTTATCCTGGAAAAATCCACAGTTCCCACGGGATTTTGCTAAAAAAACTAAATCTATAGGTAGATTACCTACTATAGCAAACTTCCTTAAAAGTAGGTATAAAGGTTTTAAAAGGGAGCAGGAACGGGAACCGGAAATCCACGATTCCCTCGGGATTTGTGAAAAACCGAAATTCACGCAGGCAGAAGCTAGTTATTATTATTATGTCGTTTGTGGCTACCTTTGCTGTCGTTTGGCATCAAGAAATCGTGTCAGCTCTCCATGATTTCTTGATTGGCCTTTCGGTATTAAGGTTAAAAATATATTTCTGAGGTATTCATATAAACCGTTTTTTACCTAAGTAATCAAGTTATATAGAGTTGAGTTTAGAGTAGTTATTTAAAAATGTTAAAAGTTCAAATTTAAAAGAAATTATAATATTTCAAAATAAATAACCGACTGACAATCTCAAGAAGGTAGCGAGCAATGAGTGGATGAAGTAGATCGTGTGATGTGACCATCTCTAAAAGGCATACCTACAAGCTAATGGATGGATGGCAACTCACCACGGAAAGGTATGTACATTTGGAGCACCACAGTGGGCCTCCCCCCAGGCCCACTAACAGACCGCTCGGTATCAGGGTCCAAAACCGCGGGTACAGCTGAGCCGCGATGTACGGCATGTACGTGATGAAGGACAGAGACATGGCCCATTTCGTTCCCATCCATCTGGAATGTACGGATTCTTTTATTACTAGCTGATTTAGTTTCCACCACTCAACCGTCAGCCCTCCCCTCCCGCACCTCAGGCTCACTCCTCCGGCATCGCTCTATTACCTCAAAAAACAGTATGTCCGGGAATGAATTAACTGTATTTTAGTGGCGTATTCTACAACTCATTAACACTCTAAAAATACCACTTAATAGAGACCCCCTCCCCCACCAAAGGACAGCCATTTCAATTTTCTGTGGATACCCACAGAAAAGCACACCAAATTGAAATGGCTAGAGTTATCAGGCACTGGTCTGAAACCTAAACTTACACTTATTGCTCCGAGCCTCGCTTAGCCTTGGCGTCTGACGTTCAGTTAGATGTTAGGTTGGATTTCAGGTCAGTGATTTCCTCGATCATTGTCCTCGCCTCTACCCTAACGTCTAACATTCACTTAGATGTTGGGTTCCGAGCCGGTGAAAACAGCGAGTCTTGCTTTTTCATGACAAATGACAGCATTTGCGAGTGGTCTGGGCGATGCACGTTCAAGGCGTTATACTTACTCTCAGAGCGTGGGTTGATTGGATAAGGTTACGAAATGAGATTTAGTTTTATAGCGATTTAGATATAGTATGTTAACTTACTTGATAACAAAAACGGGAAGGAATAGTATATTGGAGAAGATGAGGCCCGCGTACACAGCCGCCAGCGATGCCGTTCCAAGTCCTGCTTCAGCGTTAATCGAACTCTGCAGATTTGCGGCACCCTGGACGCGACATATTATTATATTAATTTATCGATGTGTACAATATCCTTTTTCTACCACGCTGGGCAGAGCACTAATCTCACCATCGCGCGTCGTCAAAAAAAGGATTATAAAGTTGGTGGAATAAAAATTATATATTTTTAGTAAATCTGTTGAAATTTTTCCGAAATTGCCCAAAAGTACACGATCAATTTATGACTATATATCATGCCAATGGACGCGATAGACGGACCGTGAATGCCCAGCTTAAGACAAGATTCCAACGCGTAATATGGTTTGAAACTTACTTACAGGAAACTTATTTACTTAATCATCAACTTACACTGTACGCAGTAAACTGCACCATAAAAGCTAGGCTGATGAACACAACGTTCTTCATAATTCGCCATGTCTCCTTTGGTTTTAAGTCAATATCCTTCATCTCCTTTTGTTTTAAGTCAATATCCTTCATCTCTTTTTGTTTTAAGTCAATATCCTTTATCTCCTTTTGTTTAAAGTCACTTTCATTAATTTCCTTTGATTTTAAATCTATGTCTTTCGTATCCATTGTCATTTTTGTTTTATTATTCTCTTTTAATATTTAGTTAAGTAACAGATTAATCAGGTACAACAAATTTTCTCAGTTGTTCTTTAATCAGTAAAGTTCACACATCGTAGATCAGTTTATACTTAATTCACCTTTATTTAATTACAACCTGACGTGATTAAGACTTAATAAATTATTAAAACTCCCTGCTTCATTAAATAACCGGCCAAGTGCGAGTCGGACTCGCGCACGAAGGGTACCGTACCATTATCTATAAAAACGGCAAAAAAATCATGTCTATTGTATGGGAGCCCCCCTTAAATATTTGTTTTATTTTTTATTTAATTATTTATTTTTAAAGTGAATATACTTAAGTATAACTAAATATTCGGTGAATATTTCAAGCGTCTACCTGTTGCCATTTTCAATATTGAGCAAAAACGAGCAAAAAAAATCATGTTTGTTGTATGGGAGCCCTCTTAAATATTTATTTTATTCTGTTTTTTAGTATTTGTTGTTATAGCGGCAACAGAAATAGGGTTTTCTTACCGGTTATCGTCCATTTAGTGGAGTTACTGAGTTTGAGAGGGTGAAAATATATGTTCTATAAAAAAAATTAAACAAAAACTTGTTAAAATATACTTCTAGTATTCTTTTCATTGCATGTTAGTATTTTTTTAGTCAGATAACTAGTTTTTTTTAAATCCTAATAAAAAGCTGAAAATGCCGATTTCACCGGTTATCGTCCACTAAATCTAGTTATCGTCCACCCTTGTACCTGTTATCCGTCCACTGATTTCTATGAGAAATTTACTATGAAAAAGTATGTATGTAATGAGTAAGTAATTGAATATGTAATATTAACACCACTTTAATATGTATTTAATATCTATACCAATTAAAATTAACTTCCTGTCCGTCTTTTCGAAATATATGGGTTTTTATTAGTGAACTTATGTTAACTTATACATTATTAAAAATCCACATAACCGTTTATAAAAAAAAAATTTTCTATTTTTCGTCTATTCGTAATATGTACATACTTACTTTTCAAAACAGCTGAACCTATTTTGACAGAACTTTCACAGGGTGATAAAGAACTTTATACAAAGTGGTGGTCTTTCTACGCATACGCAATAGCGGTCAACTGCTTGTTTTAAAATAAAACAGATAAAAAAACTATTGCCTTGTTAACGCGGTTTATAGAGTCTACAATATGACATAATATCTTTACCAACTTTGCGCCTATCTATCTTGCATCGTCTTTTACCACATCGCACTTACATTATATAAAAGTAGGTACATATAATTTGGCAGCCTCCCTGGCATGGCGCAGGGGTAAGTCTTATTAGTGGAAGGTCCTCTACTTGATTCTCGGCAGACCAATTTGGTAAATTCAATTTAATAATTTCAAAATTGTCTCTAGTCTAGTATGCCTTACTTCCAAGTCATTAGCGTTTAAGGGTACGGATTCTGCTGTACCTCTTTCAGGTTATCCCTCAGATCCATCTTAGACTGCATCGTCACTTAACATCAGATGAGATCGCAGTCAAGGACTAACTTGTAGATGAATAATAAATAAATTATAGATATGAGTAATAATCAAAATTCGCCTAAATAATAACATAATATTAAAAAATATATGTTTTTCATACAGTTTAAAATATAGGTGGACGGATAACCGGTGCACTTCAGATTCTCTATTTTAAATTTTGTCCACAAATTATAATGATCGACAATATTATCTTAACTTATAAATATATCAAAGTTCCAAGGAGAAACACATAAAATATAAGGTAATTCTTTTGTCAAACAAGTTTAATTATTTATATTTTTACTAAATCTATTTATTTTCAAATAATAGCTTGGTGGTCGAAACTTAGAATATTTATTCAGTGCAAATTTAGATATCGTCCACGCGTGATTTTGAAGACTCATAGTTTTATATACAATGAGAAAAAAGTGGACGAAGACTAGTCACTAACTAGTGTATGTGTATAGGATTCGAATTAATAAACTTAATTCCAATTTTGTGCACACCTCGATTGATAACAAGACTACCTAAAATTAAGACGCTAAACCTGTGTTTGACCGCCCGGACGATAACAGGTTTTCTTAAGAAAATAGTGAACTAGTTGTCGTCCACCCCTTTTATTTGTATTCTAATGTAATCAAAAGTAAAAAAACACGTTCACAGTATTTTATGAAACATAAGTAAGTGCTACAAAGAAGAATCAAACTAAATCTTATAGTAAAATGATTAATAACTTCCCGCGATAGTTGAAGCATGCCACTAATTTTTTTGCTCCACACGGCTCATTTTCATTCCTTAATTGCATACTCAAAATTCGATCGCTTTGTTTTCAAAGAAACTTAAGTGAAATAGACTTTTTTCTTTCTCTGTGTCTTGATAAGACATTCAAGTTGGCATAGAGATGCATTATTTTTATGTAAGTCTTATAATGTTTCTATTTTTAAGCGTTTCTTAAGAGTGATCCGCTCGGTGGACGATAACAGGTGCGTGTCCGGAAACCGGTGTTCCTACCCTACATCATCTGTGAAAATTTCAACTGTCTAGCTATCACAGTTCATGAGATACAGCCTGGTAACAGACGGACAGACGGACGGACAGCGGAGCCTTAGTAATAGGGTCCCGTTTTACCCTTTTGGCTACGGAATCCTAAAAACGTGAATCTAGTTTATTATACAATACTAGATAATGCCCACGGCTTCGCCCGTGTGAATTTAGGTTTTAAAAATCCCGTGGGAGCTTCTGATTTTCCATAACAAAACGTAGTTTTATCTGTAGTAACCCGTCCCCAAAACGGAAAAATCCCGTGGGATCCCCACGATTTCGGAATGCAATTCCTTACAGCATCAGGGTTGAGGAGTTGGATATGTACCTACTCGAGTTCATTCAACGATAAAATCTTTAATCGGTACCCCCAATATCAATTTAAATAACCGAAAGTTTCTAAATGCCATTAGTTTTGGGGATCAGGTCCCTACAGCATTAGGATTGAGGAGTTGGAATCCAAATGTTTTATAGGACAGTGTCGCAATGGTTCTCTATCGATAAAAAAAATACGCAAATCGGTTCAGAAATCTCGGAGATATCGGTTTACATCGGTAGAAAAACACAACTCCTCCTTTTTTGAAAGTCGGTTAAAAAGTAGCCTATGTTACTCCCTGGTTAATTCTCTACTTGTATGTGAAAGTCCCATCAAAATCGGTTCAGCCGTTCCGAAGATTAGCCCGTTCAAACAGACAGACAGACAAACAGACGGACAGACATACAGACAGACCGACAAAAATTTTAAAAACGTGTGATTCGGTTATGGTACAGTTCAAATAACCATATGAGCTTAATATGAGGTAGTTATTTCGAAATTACAGACAGACACTTCAATTTTATTTATTTATTTTAAGTATTAAAATAATTATAATACAACTCAACTAAATAAACGGGTTTTAAAAAATCTGCCAAGTTATTCTTCCATGAGTTTTATTTTTAAATACATAATATTACAATATATGCATGGCTATATGTTAAGAGATAATTTAGAATTCAAATTTTAATCTTTAATTATTTTTGGTCTGGTCTGGGGCTTTGGCTATGGCTAGTTACCACCCTACCGGCAAAGACGTTCCGCCTAGGTGATATATTCTTAACCCCCGACGCAAAAATGACGGGGTGTTATAAGTTTGACGTGTCTGTGTGTGTGTTCGCATTCAAATCGGTCCACCCGTTTGAGCGCCACAGGGGAACAGACAGACACACACACACACATACACACACACACACACACACACACACACACACACACAGACACAAAACGACGGGGTGTTATACCCCGTCGTTTTTGCGTCGGGGGTTAAAAAATCAAAAACATTATAAAAATAGAGCTAGAGTCTCCTACGAAAATGTGTAAGCGCTGTTTATTTGTGAATTGCGCCTTGATTCTTTGATACTCATTTATAAGAAACACCACAAAGTCGGCAAGCCGGTCAACGCAGACCGCATGCGGTTCATGTACCTGGCCCTGTATGGCCAATTTGCCCTGTAAGTAAATGTTCGCCGATTTGGCCCAACGCGTGCGGTCAATGTGTTCGTAGCACGTTCGTAGCTCTAGTAGGAAACTGAACCATACATTGTTACAGTTGTAGTCTGTGGTTGTAGTTAACAAAAGATAAATAAATAAGTAAATAGGTAAGTTAGTCTGAGACATTACTCTTATATTAGCTTGTCATAATCAGTTGAAAACGTGACACATAACTACTGCGAAATCAATAATAACGCTTGTTTTATTTTCATATAAGATGTACTTGTCGCCAGTGATGACCAGAGATGGACCAGCGGACGACATCAGAAGGCTATTCTAGTAGTATCATTATTCATTATCAGGGTAGATCGAATTACTTTGCTGTGGGCGTCACATGGGTACGGGCCTAATTGAGAAGCCGTCTCATTAACTGACACACTAACTGACTAACCCTACGCCTACCTAGGTCGGTACACCACCTCCCCTTTACCGAACCATCGCCAGCCAATCTAATCTAATCTACACGACACACATCGCACGATACGACCTACTTTGTACAACACAACCTATATAACACAGTACACCGCACGAGCGAAGCAGCGCTCTCGGCGAGAGCCCAGATCGGAATGTGTCACCCGCGCTACCGCTCCTCTCTCTCTTATAATAGAATGTCGGTAGGGAGAATGACGTAATGGCGCAATGCTCGCTTATTCACACTACAATATCAACGAGCCGACACGGCCATACTGACATTCGCACGTCCCCGTGCGACTGCCAGCGTCCAAGGATGTCTACAAAGAACAACACACAGGTGAACCGTGAAGTACACCTC
Organism: Melanargia galathea; assembly: GCA_920104075.1. Classification (NCBI taxonomy): domain Eukaryota; kingdom Metazoa; phylum Arthropoda; class Insecta; order Lepidoptera; family Nymphalidae; genus Melanargia; species Melanargia galathea. The sequence continues at coordinate 16,016,742 of OV049871.1, read as the reverse complement.
TAAATACGCTCGCCCATCCCTGACACTTCACCGCCTCTAGGTCACCTCCGTCTGTCACGCATCAATTGTCAATCATCACATCAGCTGTCAATCGCAATACACATCTGGAAGGAGTGTGTCCTTTCAACCAACTCCCTTGAGTCTGGCCCGGACGACACTTCCTTACCAGGATAGACTCAGGAACTTAATATAACACCCAACCAGTCAGTACTTCAATCTGTCAATTGTCTGTCATCATTTCAGCTGTCAATCGCAATACACGTCTGGAAGGAGTGTGTCCCTTCAACCAACTCCTACGAGTCTGGCCCGGACGACACTTTCTTACCAGGATAGACTCAGTAACTTGATATAACACCCAACCAGTCAGTACTTCAATCTGTCAATTGTCAGTCATCACTTGTAACACACGGTCATAGGCTGCCGCAAATGAAGTAATCCGGAACTTCGACCCGCATGAGCCAGTTCCTTAGACTATTCACTCGCCCTCCAATAACAAAGGTCAAAGTCAACGTCATAGTCAAAATAATAATTACAGTCAACCCATAATTTGCTCAAGAACGTCGACCCATATAGGCCAGTCCATTTAATTAACTACATCACACACGCACACGTCATTTTCCCTGCCAAGTCCCGAAAATGGCAACACTCATCTGATTAGGGTGCAATTGCTATCGCAAACCCTCAATCAAATATCACGGTTAAAGTTACTCTTACCTATTCTCAACTAAACAACTCAAACTAAAACGAATCTACCACTGGTTCGGAATGCCGCAACCTAGCGAGAAGAACCAGTAAGAAACTCGGCGGCGTCTAACTTTTTAACATAACTGATCAAAAACTACTTCCCGTAAATGCAATCCTATTTCTTTAGTTCCAATCGTGCAAACCATTTATCATTTATCATATCATCATCTTGATGAACCATTTTAAGAACTACAACCTCTTTACGGCTTTATCACAACCACGTTTCGAACTTGCTTACTTTTGAACATCGATGAAGGTACCTGGACAACAGAATTCGATTAGCAACCAAAAAACCATTTGTGAAACTAATCATTCATCTCAATAACGGGTATTTTATTATTCTGCGAGTATTTCTAACTTTAGTTTCAATTAATCGCAATTTTTTTTTTGTTTTTTTTTTTTTTGTTAGTTGGTTTTTATTCTCAGCTTAGCGCTGTCAGTTGTTATCGACATACAACTCGCCAGCCTTCACGGCCAACCCTGACATTCGATCGTCCTCGAGCGACTATTAATTATCCTCAGCAATCGGTATACCCGAGATCGCCAGCCCCACTTTAAAAAGCCCTCAAAAACTTAGGCGGCCCGCCAGGCCCCTGAAGCTATCCCGGTTTCTAATCTAAACACTAGTTATAGTTAGCACCACATAAACGCGCAATTTAATCTGATACAATCGGTAACAGTGTGGCCGATCAATTCTCGGAAACCCACACACAATCGCTCAGTACCGTCACGCTTTTATTAACTAAAAATTCCTAGAAAAAGGTGAACAATTGAGTTCACATTTCCATTTGGGTCGGTTACCCGCATATAACATCTCGCTAATTTTATCACGAACCACCTGCCGTAAATCAAAGGCGGTGCATATGACGCTAAACCGTTTTACGAGGATTCAACTAAACTAATCTTAAGTTTTCCGGTTGTGACCCTTAAACGCGGTAATCCGTTAATCGAGAAATCCGAGTTTTCGTTAAGCAATGACAATAGTCGCGGTTTATCCTCATCTGGTATATCCGTATCAATATCCGAAAACTATTTTACACATTGAAATAGAAAAAGTATCCGCAGTCATTGCACAACCTGCCTTTAAAATATCACGACTTAACGCAAAAACTCGTCTAATACCTATAACGTCAAACAAAAATTTGTAAAGTGGGTGTGTCCATCAATTAAAAATTTCACATAAAATTTGCAAGGTACTATTAACACTTGAATTCTCAATACCGGTAATTCAATTTTATTATAACGCACACCCGATAGCCTATTCGCAATACTTTCGTTAACGAGAAGAATCGCGGCACCGAAATCTTAACAAAATGAAAACGACCCGCGTCGCGCACACAACACCGGTTCTACAAGGCTTTTGTGCCACGAAGGAGACCGACAAACGCAAATGCAGTTAAAGGCTCCGGCTCATCAATTTGCCCTTCAGATCCCACTTCTGATGTCGCCAGTGATGACCAGAGATGGACCAGCGGACGACATCAGAAGGCTATTCTAGTAGTATCATTATTCATTATCAGGGTAGATCGAATTACTTTGCTGTGGGCGTCACATGGGTACGGGCCTAATTGAGAAGCCGTCTCATTAACTGACACACTAACTGACTAACCCTACGCCTACCTAGGTCGGTACACCACCTCCCCTTTACCGAACCATCGCCAGCCAATCTAATCTAATCTACACGACACACATCGCACGATACGACCTACTTTGTACAACACAACCTATATAACACAGTACACCGCACGAGCGAAGCAGCGCTCTCGGCGAGAGCCCAGATCGGAATGTGTCACCCGCGCTACCGCTCCTCTCTCTCTTATAATAGAATGTCGGTAGGGAGAATGACGTAATGGCGCAATGCTCGCTTATTCACACTACAATATCAACGAGCCGACACGGCCATACTGACATTCGCACGTCCCCGTGCGACTGCCAGCGTCCAAGGATGTCTACAAAGAACAACACACAGGTGAACCGTGAAGTACACCTCTAAATACGCTCGCCCATCCCTGACACTTCACCGCCTCTAGGTCACCTCCGTCTGTCACGCATCAATTGTCAATCATCACATCAGCTGTCAATCGCAATACACATCTGGAAGGAGTGTGTCCTTTCAACCAACTCCCTTGAGTCTGGCCCGGACGACACTTCCTTACCAGGATAGACTCAGGAACTTAATATAACACCCAACCAGTCAGTACTTCAATCTGTCAATTGTCTGTCATACTTAAATATTTAAGTAATGTTTACAATGTACCAAGCACATAAAAAGAATCACGCACACAAAATAATCTTAAACGATGTCTGAAATTGTTTTTTTTTCGCCTACCAAAATTTTTTCCTGATTCCTTTTTTAAAAGGACATGGGAAAAAACCTAAACGAGAGACGAGTCATATTCTCCTTTTAGGTAGATACCCAATAAGGATAATAAGCAGGGGCGTAGCTACCGCCGTATCTGCCGTATCAATTATACGGGGCCCCAAGCCACGAGGGCCCCCGAAGTGCGTAAGCAAAAATTAATAATAACTTCCCAAATTTTTGTTTATTTCAGAAATAACAAAAGTCACAAAATGTTGTCCGAAAAATTGTCCATAGAGGCAGAATCTTTAGAAAAACTAAAGTCATCATCATAAATGAATTTTAATAAATCAGTTTCCCGAAAAAAAGGCAAGGAGAGTAGGTGTATACCTTTAATTTGAATTGTTTGTAAAAATTTTAGAAAAAGTGACAGATAAATAATTATGATGTATAAATATTGCTTTTAATTTTATGCAAACATTTTTTTTTTCTTTTGTGAGAAATCTTTACCCTTCATAAGGGCCCCCAAACAAATTTTTATACGGGGCCCCGCCAAGGTATGCTACGCCACTGATAATAAGCTTGAGATTATATTGTGTCCTTAGTTACCTACATTAGTGCATAAGATAATAAGAAATCCTATCAATTTTTCTCCTATCTTCTTATAGGAAAACTAGATGATGCCCACGGCTTCGCCCGTGTGGTTTGTAAAAATCTCGTGGGAACTTTGATTTTCCAGAACAAAAAGTAGCCTATCTGTAGTAAGTAGTAACCCGTCCACAAAACGGAAAAATTCCGTGGGATCCTTACGATTTCGGAATGCAATTCCTTACAGCATCAGGGTTGAGGAGTTGGACATGTACCTACTCGAGGTCATTCAACAATAAAGTCTTTAATTGGTATCCCCAATATCAATTTAAATAACCGACAGTGCCTAAATCCCATTAGTGTTGGGGATCAGATCCCCTACAGCATCAGGATTGAGGAGTTGGAATCCAAATTTTTTTTAGGACAGTGTCGCAATGTTTCTCTATCGATTAAAAAAAAAATTACGCAAATCGGTTTAGAAATCTCGGAGATATCGGTGTACATAGGTAGAAAAACACAACTCCTCCTTTTTTGAAAGTCGGTTAAAAAAGTAGCCTATGTTACTCCCTGGTTAATTCTCTACTTGTATGTGAAAGTCCCGTCAAAATTGGTTCAGCCGTTCCAAAGATTAGCCCGTTCAAACAGACAGACAGACAGACAGACAGACAGACAGACAGACAGACAGACAGACAGACAGACAAAAATTTTAAAAACGTGTGATTCGGTTATAGTATCGTTCAAATAACCATATGAGCTTAATATGAGGTAGTTATTTCGATATTACAGACAGACACTTCAATTTTATTTATTAGTATATATAGGAAAATGGTAAAGCCTTCATTTGAAATTGTACCAACATTTATGCTATCGCCCATCTTCTTAAAAGATATTAACTTATAATGAATATAATTTAGATCACTTGCAAAATATAAATAAGTATGTGCATACTTATAACATCTTCCACTTTTTCAAATGTCCTTTGCCTACTTACTTTAACCTTAAGTATGGACGTGGGAGTCTCACAGGCTACTCAATGTTTTCGTTTTCTTAGTTTCACTTAATTCCCTCCACTCCCCGCGATTGAGCGGCTCAGTAGCTTTTGTTTTAGTTGTAAAACTAGGTACCAACGAAAGAGTAGATTGCGTCTTTCGATGAATATCGGCTACACGTCCGTTTTTGCCCTATGATATATTTTATAAGAGCGATTACGTTTGTTTCAAATTTTGTAGTACAAAATGCCAAAAAACAATAAAGCCGGTAGTTCTAAATCAAAACGACCATCTAAGAGTTCTGTTTAGGGCCCTGCTAAAAAAGCTTTTTGTGCAGGAGATCAATCTTTCGAACAAAAAGTGAGTGAGTTGTTGTTAAGTTCGGATCAGTCTAACAATTAAGAAAATATTAAAGATCTTTGATATTGGAGTCCGAACTGATACAAAATCATGAAAGTGACAATGATGAAGATCAGGACCAAGATCAGGACTAGGACCAGGACCCATATTCTCCTTCTCCTTTGTGCACTGACTGCCAAAAATTTACGTTATTATCAAAAAAAAATTACGTTGTTGTCAAAATTTTTTATATTTGTTAAGTAACTGAAGTAGGTGTTTTGTGATTTTGGTTTCTTATTTAGTTATTATATTTTGAGAAAAAAAGACTCATTTTGTTATAGGAATTAATTATAATTTTTTTTATTTAGAATTAAAATTAAAATTGGCTTTTTTTAATACCTAAAAAATACCTAAAAATCTAACCTAAGTAGATTTTGACAAAAAGTAGGTACCTGCCGAAATGCTCTTAATACCAACATATGCACAATAAAAAGAAGTTAATTTTTGCACAATATGCCTAAGAGAGTTGTGAAAAAATATGTAATCCGCCATTTTGTGGCGGCGGCTATCATGGATCGATTTTCATCAAACATAGCTAACAACACTCTCGACTAATTCACCTGTCAAACAAAAAAAAAACCGGTCAAGTGCGAGTCAGACTCTTTAGAAAAACTAAAGTCATCATCATAAATGAATTTTAATAAATCAGTTTCCCGAAAAAAAGGCAAGGAGAGTAGGTGTATACCTTTAATTTGAATTGTTTGTAAAAATTTTAGAAAAAGTGACAGATAAATAATTATGATGTATAAATATTGCTTTTAATTTTATGCAAACATTTTTTTTTTCTTTTGTGAGAAATCTTTACCCTTCATAAGGGCCCCCAAACAAATTTTTATACGGGGCCCCGCCAAGGTATGCTACGCCACTGATAATAAGCTTGAGATTATATTGTGTCCTTAGTTACCTACATTAGTGCATAAGATAATAAGAAATCCTATCAATTTTTCTCCTATCTTCTTATAGGAAAACTAGATGATGCCCACGGCTTCGCCCGTGTGGTTTGTAAAAATCTCGTGGGAACTTTGATTTTCCAGAACAAAAAGTAGCCTATCTGTAGTAAGTAGTAACCCGTCCACAAAACGGAAAAATTCCGTGGGATCCTTACGATTTCGGAATGCAATTCCTTACAGCATCAGGGTTGAGGAGTTGGACATGTACCTACTCGAGGTCATTCAACAATAAAGTCTTTAATTGGTATCCCCAATATCAATTTAAATAACCGACAGTGCCTAAATCCCATTAGTGTTGGGGATCAGATCCCCTACAGCATCAGGATTGAGGAGTTGGAATCCAAATTTTTTTTAGGACAGTGTCGCAATGTTTCTCTATCGATTAAAAAAAAAATTACGCAAATCGGTTTAGAAATCTCGGAGATATCGGTGTACATAGGTAGAAAAACACAACTCCTCCTTTTTTGAAAGTCGGTTAAAAAAGTAGCCTATGTTACTCCCTGGTTAATTCTCTACTTGTATGTGAAAGTCCCGTCAAAATTGGTTCAGCCGTTCCAAAGATTAGCCCGTTCAAACAGACAGACAGACAGACAGACAGACAGACAGACAGACAGACAGACAGACAGACAGACAAAAATTTTAAAAACGTGTGATTCGGTTATAGTATCGTTCAAATAACCATATGAGCTTAATATGAGGTAGTTATTTCGATATTACAGACAGACACTTCAATTTTATTTATTAGTATATATAGGAAAATGGTAAAGCCTTCATTTGAAATTGTACCAACATTTATGCTATCGCCCATCTTCTTAAAAGATATTAACTTATAATGAATATAATTTAGATCACTTGCAAAATATAAATAAGTATGTGCATACTTATAACATCTTCCACTTTTTCAAATGTCCTTTGCCTACTTACTTTAACCTTAAGTATGGACGTGGGAGTCTCACAGGCTACTCAATGTTTTCGTTTTCTTAGTTTCACTTAATTCCCTCCACTCCCCGCGATTGAGCGGCTCAGTAGCTTTTGTTTTAGTTGTAAAACTAGGTACCAATGAAAGAGTAGATTGCGTCTTTCGATGAATATCGGCTACACGTCCGTTTTTGCCCTATGATATATTTTATAAGAGCGATTACGTTTGTTTCAAATTTTGTAGTACAAAATGCCAAAAAACAATAAAGCCGGTAGTTCTAAATCAAAACGACCATCTAAGAGTTCTGTTTAGGGCCCTGCTAAAAAAGCTTTTTGTGCAGGAGATCAATCTTTCGAACAAAAAGTGAGTGAGTTGTTGTTAAGTTCGGATCAGTCTAACAATTAAGAAAATATTAAAGATCTTTGATATTGGAGTCCGAACTGATACAAAATCATGAAAGTGACAATGATGAAGATCAGGACCAAGATCAGGACTAGGACCAGGACCCATATTCTCCTTCTCCTTTGTGCACTGACTGCCAAAAATTTACGTTATTATCAAAAAAAAATTACGTTGTTGTCAAAATTTTTTATATTTGTTAAGTAACTGAAGTAGGTGTTTTGTGATTTTGGTTTCTTATTTAGTTATTATATTTTGAGAAAAAAAGACTCATTTTGTTATATAGGAATTAATTATAATTTTTTTTATTTAGAATTAAAATTAAAATTGGCTTTTTTTAATACCTAAAAAATACCTAAAAATCTAACCTAAGTAGATTTTGACAAAAAGTAGGTACCTGCCGAAATGCTCTTAATACCAACATATGCACAATAAAAAGAAGTTAATTTTTGCACAATATGCCTAAGAGAGTTGTGAAAAAATATGTAATCCGCCATTTTGTGGCGGCGGCTATCATGGATCGATTTTCATCAAACATAGCTAACAACACTCTCGACTAATTCACCTGTCAAACAAAAAAAAAACCGGTCAAGTGCGAGTCAGACTCGCGCACCGAGGGTTCCGTACTCCAGAAGTATAAGTAAAATCTGTTTTTCATTAGTTTGTCTTAAAAGGTAAGTTGCTAATTAAGCTAGACCTCTAAATTGTATGAGCACTCTTACAACTCAGAGGTCTATCATAATTGGTTCAACTATGTATGTATGGGGACACCCTTTAATTTCCAACTTTTTTCAGTTTTTGGAATTTTTCCTTTATTTGTGCTGTAAGACCTGGCTTTTTGCCAAATTTCGTAATTCTAGGTTAACTGGAACTACCATTTAGGTTTTCGACCCAAAACCTATAGGGTACTTCCGGTTGACCTAGATTTGTCAATTTTGGTCAAAAGTAAGATCTTATAGATCAAGTAAAGGAAAAATTCCGAAAAATAAAAAAAGTTGAAAATTAAGGTAAATTTTGGTACTTACAAGTTTTCGTGAAAATCTAAATTTGCCCATATCTTTTTATTGTGTGGACTCAGGACCTTAATTTTTGTACACCTAATAGGGACCATAGACCTTAGTATCTGGTGGACTAAAAAAAAAAATCTGGTATAAATTTCAACTTTCTAGGTCCACCCGTTCCTGAGAAAATCGGTGGTGACACACGGACAGACGGACAGACGGACAGACGGACAAGAAAGTGATCTTATAAGGGTTCCTTTTTTTTACCTTTTGAGGTACGGAACCCTAAAAAACCGCATTAAATCGGTCCACCCATTTGAGCGCTACAGGGGAACAGACAGACAGACACACACACACAGACACGTCAAACTTGTAACACGGAACACCCCGTCTTTTTTGCGTCGGGGGTTAAAAATTCAGGATAGAATACTAATGAAATAATAACAATCTGAATGATCAGATTCAGATACCCCCTTTCTTCCTTAAATAATATTTAGGGAAGAAAGGGGGTAATATCACAGTTTATAGAAATACTACCTGAATCTGTATAGGTACCTATTATATAGTAGGGATACATGCCTATAGGTTGTAACTAAGTACATTTATCCCTCTCTCTCGTTGCACGTAGCACTTAATAATTGAAAATAGTTACAAAATCTTGCAAATATAAAAATCATTTCTTAAAAATTTAAGTAGGTACATGGTTTAAAAAATAATGAGCAGATCCATCATACGGAAGCTAGATATAAAAGCCTTGACGATGAAGAATCTATACTAATAAATAAAATTGAAGTGTCTGTCTGTAATATCGAAATAACTAACGTGGTGGCACCAGTTATGGACAGGGTTAAGCGCCGAGTCAAACATGAGGAGCTATAACTTTTTTATTATTTAATCTAGAGTGTTATAATTTTACAATGATATACTCAGATATACATAGCTTCTCACTAATTGCTAAAATTTAGAAATAGTCGAACGAGTTTTGAAATATGGAAACCTAAAAACGATCAACTGAAATATGTAAAAATCTTTATGATGGACAGTCTAAATCCAGTTATGGACACCCAGTGATGGACAGTTCGTTTTTATCCGATTACTCCAAAGACAAAAGGAAGGGTTATGATTTTTGTAGTCTATGTATGTATGTTTGTATCCAATTTTTTGTTCTAGCGAAGCACCTAAACTACTGGGCCAATATTGATGAATGAGGTGTTAATTGATTCGTTGTTATAGTTTGGGGGTGACATAGGCTACATTTTATATGCGAAAAAATCGAGAAGTGACGTTCGCACAGCTAAATTGGAATATTAAGTTAGTTTAGATAGACATAACAGATGGCGCCACTAGCCGCTTGCCCCGCCTTTTCTTCCATTAGTACACAATTGAATACACGTTTTTCTAAATTATTATTTTTAACCCCCGACGCAAAACGAAGGGGTGTTATAAGTTTGACGTGTCTGTGTGTGTATGTGTGTGTGTGTGTCTGTCTGTTCCCCTGTAGTGCTCAAACGGGTGAACCGATTTGAATGCAGTTTTATTTCGTTTGAAAGGTGAATTAGTCGACATTGTTGTTAGCTATGTTTGATGAAAATCGAACCAACATGGCCGTCGCTATAAAATGGCGGATTACATATTTTATGACAACTGCCTTAATATTGATATCAAATGAAAGGACTTGACTAGTAGAATAGCACTATGCAAATCCAAGATGGCCGCCGCCACAAAATGCCGAATGTCAGGGGTTTTTTAAATTTTTAATTTATACTTGTATACTATTATGAGTAGTCGGGTTTTAGTTTAAGTATTCAAATATCACTTGCTTTAACGGTGAAGGAAACCTTATTTGTAATTCTGTTGCTGGTTACCTGGTTACAGACTTTGTACCTACTTTGATGGCTGCGATTTCAAAATAGAGTAAAAATTTTCAACATTTTAAATATTATATCGGCTGCTAAAATATTATAAAAGCTGTGATAGCCTAGTGGTTAGGACGACCGACTTCTAATCGGAGGTCGTGGGTTCGATCCCGGGCACGCACCTCTAACTTTTCGGAGTTATGTGCGTTTTAAGTATTTAAATATCACTTGCTTTAACGGTGAAGGAAAACATCGTGAGGAAACCTGCATGCCTGAGAGTTCTCCATAACGTTCTCAAAGGTGTGTGAAGTCTGCCAATCCGCTTGGCCAGCGTGGTAGACTATGGCCAAAACCCTTCTCACTCTGAGAGGAGACCCGTGCTCTGTAGTGAGCCGGTAATGGGTTGATCATGATGATGACGATGATGATGATGGGTTTTAGTTTACGAACTTTATCTCTTGTTTTATTTTATATGGATTGTAGGCAAACGAGCAAGCGGTTCACCTGATGTTGAGTGATTACCGCTGCCCATGAACATTTGCATCACCAAAGGAACCACTAATACGTTGCCGGCTTTTAAAGAATTTGTTGATCCGCTCCTTGATTATTTAGAATAATATATAAATATCAAAGTTACGTAGAAACAACCAAGGTTCGTCACATTTCAATTTGACACTTGTCTATTTGAGGACATTTACAAAATGGTTCCATAATTTTTTATTTGCTTCAACTTCTTAATCCTGATGCTGTAGGGTACTACCCACCTAAACTAAAGGGATTCGGGAACTGTCCACTATGACTTCATATTTTTGGTACCAAGCTTAGATTGAATCACGGACCTCTGAGTCCCAGCTCCTTAATCCAGGCCAATGCCGCCCTCGCCTATGTCCGGGAGTGGGGCGTCAATAACAAGCTAAACTTTGGTCCGTCAAAGACCAAAGCTATGGTAATAACCCGGAAGCTGAAATATGACGTCCCAAGACTGAGCATGGGCGGGGTCGACATTGGCATGTCCGAGGACATCAAAATTTTGGGGCTTCACGTCGATAGTAAATTGACCTTCGGCAAGCACGTGGCAGAAGTATGCAAAAAGGCAATCCAAATCTATAAGCAGATCTCTAGGGCTGCCAGAATAAGCTGGGGCCTTCACCCGGAAGTCATCCGTCTTATATACACCGCGACTGTTGAGCCTGTTATCATGTACGCCTCTAGTGCCTGGGCACGAGCGACGGAGAAATTAGGGGTGCAAAAACAACTCAACAATGTCCAAAGAGGTTTTGCACAGAAGTTGACGAGAGCATACAGAACCGTCTCTTTGAATTCAGCCTTGGTGCTGTCGGGGCTACTCCCACTTGACCTCCGAATCAGAGAAGCAGCCGCGCTCTATGAGGCCAAGAGAGGGGTACCCCGACTAGATCTAGGGGACAGGGAAGTGGAGCAAGTCGTTGTGTATGGCAGAACTCCTCACCCGGCAGAACATATGAATCTCGAGTTCATATGCCTGACGAACCAGGAGCAGGTCGACGATCACAACCTGCAGGCAGTCAAAATTTTTACGGATGGCAGTAGGATTGACGGCAAGGTCGGGGCAGCACTATCACTGCGAAATGGCGACGCTGAGATCAAAGCCGTAAAATTAAAACTGTCATCATACTGCACCGTTTATCAGGCGGAACTCCTGGCCATATGCGAAGCAACCAAGATTATCATGAAGCGCCGGGAAATGAGTTTTGGCATATATAGCGACTCAAAATCTGCCCTAGAGACGGTCGTCAATAATGCCTCTAAGCACAAATTAGCTGTCCAGTCACGAGCCAACATCAAAGCCAGTATACTCCAGAACAAGGAAATATTCCTGTTCTGGATCAAAGCGCACGCCGGATTGGATGGCAATGAGCGAGCTGATGCACTGGCAAAGGAGGCTGCAAGAAAAACAAAAACAAAGCCCAATTACGACCTGTGTCCGGTTTCATTCATCAAGCGTCAAATCCGTACGGAGTCGCTTGAGGAATGGAACCGGAGGTACAAAGCAGGAGAAACTGCGGGAACAACAAAAATCTTCTTCCCGGACGCCATAAAAGCTTACAAGATTGTAAAGAAAATAAAAGTTTCAGGTGTGCTTACGCAAGTACTCACGGGCCACGGCGGGTTCTCCGATTATTTAAGCAGGTTTAAATGCAAAGAAAACCCGTCCTGTGTCTGTGAGCCCGGTGTAGCGGAGACTGTTGCCCATTTACTTTTTGAATGCCCAATAAACTCGCTGGCAAAATATGAATCCGAGCAAATTCTGGACGCAAAAATAGATGCCAAAAATGTAAATTTAATAATGGAAGATAAATATAAAAGAGAAGAGTTCATTAAATACTGTATAAAAATAGCAATGAGAGCAATAAAAAGAAATAAATAGGAAAATGATGCTATAATATAAAGAGAAACAAAGACAACAGAACAATAAGAACTCTGAGTAAAATTGTCAGAGGGACATATTATAATAAAAAAAAAAAAAAAAAGCTCCTTAATCCTGATGCAGCACGATACTGCTCACATAAGCAGCGAGGAATTTTCGCCTGTTTTTTGAAAAGATGAATAAGTGTTTTTCTAGGCCTGTTACCTGTAAAAGGTTTCCTTTCTTCTTGCGTAATAATTACTTGGACACTGTCCAAGAGGGCAAAAGGTGATCCTTAGCTATGGAGAATCTTCTTTCTAGGTGAAAGAAGGTTGCTCATTCATAGCTACTCGTATGACACGTTTTACTATTAACACTTCTTTATTTTGTGTTAATATAGAGCTAGGCCTCATATTGCATACAAGCGGATGCCTGTGACTTCGTCCACGTGGATTTAGGTTTATTATAATCCCGCGGGAACTCTTTGTTTTTTCTAAGCTCCTTTGAGCTCATACCTACATTTCTAAAAAATGTTAAAAGTGGCGCATCTAAATGGAACTACAATAATAGGTATTAATTTTTTAACCCTTTCCCACCCATCAGTTTTTTTTTGCATGGAAACCATAATTATTTTTTTAAAACAAGTATAATAATGTTAAAAAATAAAAAATAACAACTGCGTGATAATTTTTTTTCTCTTTCACTTTTGATCACAATATTTTTTAGTCAAACAAATTATATTTTCGGAATCACCTTTTCAACCCCTTTAATTTGACACCCCACTTGATAAGATTTGAAGGAAAAAAAAATTTAAGATGCAATCCTTCTACTATACCGAACTGAACCGATTTGGCTGAAATTTTGATGGAGATAGATTATGCCATGACTTAACACATAGGCTACTTTTTATCGTGAAAAAATCCACAGTTCCCACGGGATTTTGAAAAAACCAAAATCTATAGCTACAGTTATAGGTAGATTACTATAGCAAACCTCCTTGAAAGTAGCTATAAAAGTTGCATAAGGGAGCGGGAACGAAAACTGGAAATCCACGATTCCCTTGGGATTTGTGACAAGTATAAATTAAAAATTTTAAAAAACCCCGACATTTGCTATTTTGTGGTGGCGGCCATCTTGATTTTCATCAAACATAGCTAACAACACTCTCGACTAATTCACCTTGCAAACAAAAAAAACCGCATTCAAATCGGTTCATCCGTTTGAGCGCTACAGGGGAACAGACAGACACACACACACACAGAGAGAGAGAGAGACACGTCAAACTTATAACACCCCGTCGTTTTTGCGTCGGGGGTTAAAAAACCGAAATTCACGCGGGCAGAAGCTAGTTAAAGTGTTTAAATGATAAGAATAGATAGGTCCATGACTGGAGTTTTTATGTGTTTCCGATCCAGTAATGGACATCCCCTCTAAAACTTGAAAATAACTCTATGTCGCATTTATTCCTTCACAAGCATGTCTTAAAGTTTATATCTAAGTGATTTAATCATTGTAAATTTATATTTTAATCAGAAACGAGAATCCATCGATCAAAACGTTTATTTACCTTCTTAGCCAATTGCTTAAGAAAACTATTGAAATCGAAAGATATTTGCACACAACATTTTGTTCGCCTTGCGATTTTAAAACAAAATGGCCGTTTCATATGATATTTGTCAATATGACAAACAGATCCCTATTCTACATGGTTTAAATGTTGCCAGCGGTAAAACTCTAATCTAGCTCTTATTTTTGTTAAAAACGGTGAAGGTGGTCAGCTACTGGTGCCTGGTCCATGCCTGGCGACACCACGTTACCTCATATTAAGCTTATATGGTTATTTGAACGCTACCATAACCGAATCACACGTTTTTAAAATTTTTGTCTGTCTGTCTGTCTGTCTGTCTGTCTGTCTGTCTGTCTGTCTGTCTGTTTGAACGGGCTAATCTTCGGAACGGCTGAACCGATTTTGACGGGACTTTCACATACAAGTAGAGAATTAACCAGGGAGTAACATAGGCTACTTTTTTAACCGACTTTCAAAAAAGGAGGAGTTATGTTTTTCTACCTATGTACACTGATATCTCCGAGATTTCTGAACCGATTTGCGTAATTTTTTTTTTAATCGATAGAGAAACATTGCGACCCTGTTCTATAAAAAATTTGGATTCCAACTCCTCAATCCTGATGCTGTAGGGGACCTAATCCCCAAAACTAATGGGTTTTAGAAACTTCCGGTTATTTAAATTGATATTGGGGGTACCAATTAAAGACTTTATCGTTGAATGAACTCGAGTAGGTACATATCCAACTCCTCAACCCTGATGCTGTAAGGAATTGTATTCCGAAATCGTGGGGGTCCCACGGGATTTTTCCGTTTTGGGGACAGGTTTCTAGAGATAAGCTACTTTTTGTTTTGGAAAATCAAAAGTTCCCACGGGATTTTTAAAAACCTAAATCCACACGGGCGAAGCCGTGGGCATCATCTAGTCAATCAAAAAAACTAATTGATGAGTAATGCGAAGGTGACAAAAATTTCCATTATTATTAAAATACTAGTTGAAAACTCGAGTAGATTATATTAAAATAATGTTTGATTTTAATAAAATACCTAGTAGGTATTTGAATTAGAATATTTTAAAGGTCATCATTTTTTTATCCTTTACTAGCTGACCCCCGCGACTTCGTTCGCGTGTTTATAGGTTTTATATTGGGTCGGATCGGATCCCATAATTCTTTTATGTACCTAAACTAAATGTAGCCTAAGTTACTCCTTATAACATCACCTATCTGCCATTGAAAGTTCCGTTAAAATCGATCCAGCCGTTTTGGAGATTAGCTGGAACAAATAGACAGACCAAAAACATACATTTAAACGCACACCAGTTTAAAATAAGCCGTACGTTAAAAGGTCCGGGTCCCAAGTTATTTGAACCCAATAAATGTCTGTCATTTCTGAACTAAAAAACCTACGACCTTGAAATATTTACGGGACAATACTTGAAGTACTACCTTTCTAACAAAAAAAGAATGAGTTAAATCGAACTACGCGTTAATGAATTACAGCTAAATACACGTTTTAACTATCTTCCCCTCTCCCAAGGGAACCGTGCTGAATTTCGGGATAAAAAGTATCCTATGTCCTACCTCGGAGTATATACTCAAATCGTACCAAGTTTCATTCAAATCCATTCTGTAGTTTCGGCGTGATGCGCGGCCAAGATACAGACAGACATACAGACAGACAGACAGACAAAAATAAAAAAAATTGCAGTTTTGGCTTCAGTATCGATTATAGAGTGCCCTCCAATAAAAATTTTCAAAATATATTCAATGTACAGAATTGGATCTGTTACAGTTTTATTATATTATAGAAGAAGATAGATATAACTACCTAAGCTACGTGATAATTTAATATTATTACCTATTTGCATAAAACTGTCTGCCTTCTGCCCCTCGCAATTCGCTCTCGTTTAATTCGGATCAACCTGATTCTTAAGTTCCATTACATTTGGTTGTTGGTTTTTGATAAAAATTACAGCTGTATCATATAGTTTGACGGGAAAGTTTGCGCCGAGCTCCATCGGTCTAGTGATTCTTGCGTGATACACCCAAAACAAATAAACAAACAGACAAACTACATAACATATAAATATAAAAATTATTATACTAAGTAGAGCTGAGGCCTGAGGAAAATAAAACAAACCCAGTCACATCGATCGAGAATAAAAACTTGAATTTTTGCATACACGCTTTTAAGGTTCTGTAGTAAAATAAGGAAATCTTAGATTTTGTCCAGTCCATCTTTCCATCCGTCTGTACGTCATAGTCCCTTCATTCAGAAACTTATAGTTCTGTATAGTTAGGCTCTGAGCACATACCCCCGCGAATCCGTAACTAACGCAAGAGATGTAATTGACACCATACAACTGATAGGTCAATAAAGATACCGCAACGTTGTACCTACGCCTCATGTGACCGCTATTTCCATTTTATTAGGTATGTCACCTTAATTTAAACTGATTTTTTGTATTTAGCTTAGCAAATTCTTGTATAATGAAATGGCTTAGTCCTACTTTAGCGGAACGATTTCCCACCCAAGCGAATCGAAATATTTAACACCTGCGCACTCGCTTAGCTACCTCCATCGAGAATAAATTATTCCTCTATGAAAATTATTTTCATAGAGGAAAAACTTCGTCGTCTCGTTGAAACGAACCTACTCACGAAGATTCAACATGTTACTAATCACTAAAAAATTTGTTTGTCGGCTGCCGGACCATAAGAACCTACTTAATATGAAAAAAACATTATATTTGCCGCTTAAGAAACAAGAAATATCTACATACGTACATAACACAATGTTTTGATTTGAAACGATTATAACTAGTCGTTGCGCTTTCTCACACATCCCTAGTGTAAGTAAGGCTAGGTTGCCTATTAAGTTATTTTCGAGATCTGTGAGGTCACAATTATTATTAATAACTAACTAAGTAAGTACTTATCTATTGTTGTGTTGCAATGATTTAGAGAAACTCTCTCATGAAGTCTCTTTCTCTGCTTAGGTAGTTAGGTATCTGGAGTGCCAGACAGGTAACCTCAAAATGTGCCTGGGTGCCTGGGTGCTGCTGGTTCTCTTGGATACGTCCGAGGGGAAGAGCAGTATTCGGGCCGGTGCGACCCGGTAACATGGTTAACAATTTTCCTATGGGGATATTTGTTAGCCATGGCCAATGACCTGGCGGAGGGCTAGGTTTCTCCGTGTGTCCCTCTGATTAGCAGAGGGTACTGCGGATGAAACTGGGGGTGAGACACCCCGGGGCGGGGGGCAGCGATGTCCATCGCGGGAGGAAGAAAACCTCGTTAAAAAATTACGGGAGGGCGCGAGCCTCTGGAGGGACAGCCCAGAGGCGAGCGGGAGCCCGGCTGGGGCGGCTGCCGGACGCCTGGGATGCATACATTGAGTTCCCCAGGCATCCAGCACAGACAGCATGAAGGGTCATGCCGTGGTGGTTTTTAGTGGGTATACCCCCATTCCCTCATGTGGGGGGAGTCCCACATAACCTTCGTTCTGCCGCAGAACGAGGGTAGCTAGAAAAGCTTTTCCAGTCACCACGGCAACTGTATATGACAATCATCTACATTCCTGTTGACTCAAAAAGATTTTCTAAATAGAAACTAGGAAGAACCAGTGTTACGAAATACAGTTTTCTACAATGTTGAACTAGGTAGGTGTAGGCACATAATAGCTAGTCTTAAATGTCATCACGCAATTATAAGAATATAAATTTTATTTATTTATATTTACCATTCGACAAAATAAAAATAATTTTTAAATGATTTACGAACGACCAAAAAATTTATAAAATTCACGTCAAGTTATTGAACTTCACTGATCGAGTTGCAGCGGTGATAAAACAAATAAATGAAATTCGTTTCGCGAGGATCCCGCTTATCGCACAAACGAGTAGAAGCGGGCGAGTCGCGGACAGGCGGTGCGCGCGCGCGTCTTTGCGTGTGCCGGCGGACTGGTCGTGACCAGTGCCGTATCCGGTAGCTATCATAGCGTCAGGTGGCGCAGTGTACCGGGGCCCCGAAGCTCAGAGGGTCCCTTCCCCCTTAAGCTTAGAAAAGAGAAGAGCAGCAGGCTCCCGAAGCTAGAAAACTTCGAGTCTGCTCACAAGAATTATAGTTCAAGATATTGAATGAACATTGACAATAACAGGAGTCAGGACTCCTAATTTAAGGCTTCCAACACAAGCGCCAAGTATCTTTGATAAGTTTAAAAATATAAATGTACTATTCTTTACCGTTATTTGGTTCAGTACGTCCAGGGGCGTAGCTAGGCATAGGCGATGTGGGCCTTCGGGCCTCGCCCACGGCCTCGCACTCGCAAAAGCCTCGCATCAAACTACATACTTTCAAAGATCGCGACCCTTCAATTGACACAATACGAGACATGTCAGGAATTACAAACCATTTTTGGTAGGCTAGATTTAATGGGATTTTTTTTGGGAACGAAAGCTTGGGGCCTCACTGATGCGAATTCGCCCGTCTATATTAGTCCACGCTACGCCTCTGAGACTGAGTACGTCCGTAGCACATTGGATCAGCGATAAATGCGACCTACGAGGGATAACTGCAAGTCGCTGTATTCTTTTCTTACCCCTATCTCTAATAGTCTAGTCAACAGGTGCGTTTTTAGGCAACTTTTTTCAGCAGTCTCGGAAAAATATGAACGTTTCGTTATGAATATCATGTACCTATATATAGATGATTTTTGAAACAAGTTCCAACCAGGAGTTTTTTTTTATTCTTGAAAGACTTCAAAATAGATCCCCGTTCGAAAAATAAAAAAAAAAAAAACATTTTTCAATTTTTTATTAACAATAATTTTCGTAGTTGCAAAATGAAAAACTTAAACATCGAAAAAAAAATTTTTATATTATTAATGATCCGTTTTTAGGGTTCCGTAGTAAACAAGGTACCCTTATAGTTTCGCCATGTCCGTCCGTCTGTCTGTCTGTCTGTCCGTCCGTCCGTCCTCGGTTAATCTCAGAGACTATTAGTAGTTAGCTAGAAATCTGTAATTTGGCATGGGTATAAATATTAATCACGCCGACAAAGTGGTGAAATAAAATTTTGATAAATTTTTTTTTAGGGTAGCTCCCCCACATGTAAAGTGGGGATGAATATTTTTTTTCTCGTCTACCCCATAGTGTGGGGTATCGTTGAATAGGTCTTTTAAAAATACTGTGGGTGTGGGAACATCATTTTTCGATTTCTAGATCCGTTTGTAAAATATGATGTTTTAAAGTGCTAATTTTTATTCGAGTCAAGTGTTCCCCCCTATCAGCCAAATGGCAGTATATAGGAACTTGAAAAAATTCACAGCAGTAGGATATATAATCAATTTTAAAGGAAAACTATCATGGCTAAGTAGGGTTCACAGAGTTATAATATATCTGTTTTTCGAGGATTGTGACTACGGAAGCCTACACTGCGCGTGGCCCGCCACGCACTTGGCCGGTTTTTTTATCAGTTAGTTGCATAGAAATGATTTTTTTTTTTTTTTTTTTTTTTATCTCCTGTTGTTAAAAAAATTGCTATAAACAAATGCGTTGTTTTTAGGGTATAGGGTATCCGGTATTCACTCATTTTCGGGGATGTGTATTATTATATGCTTCTGATAAAAATACCTTCAAATGATGCACCGCAATCACTTTTTTTATTCAACTACAAATTAGCCCTTGACTACAATCCCACCTGATGGTAAGTGATGAACTTCGCCGCCACCACAATCATTCTTCAAAACGTTTTTGACCCGTCACTGTCATAGAATTCGAATAGGTACCTACAGAAGTGGCAAAAGCCGCGAGAACTTATCGCCGCGCAGGGGGGTTATTCTGTAACTTAGCAACTGAAAATAGTTGCCAACGAATTAGTTCGATATACATTGCTGCTTTACTGTGTAAAATTATGAAAACACTTTATATTTCCCACAGTAAAGCAGCAATGTATACCAAACTAATTCGTTGGCTACTATTTTCAGTTGCTAACTAAGTTACAGAATAACGCAGCAGGATGTCTATAGTGAAGCATCAGTGCGGCATAGGTATCGTCAACACTAACTTATTAGCATCGTAATCGTCAATTAACCATTAATCGGTTAATATAACAATTAATTGGTAATTCGGTTAATTGAACGCTGCTTTGGATGCTAAAGATACATTGCTTTTGAATTATAATATTTCCGTAGTTAAGTTGCTCGAAATCGGAGACCGGCGGCACGCTGTCCCGGTATGCAGCAGATGACATTTCTATTACATTTAAAATTCTGTGGGAACCGGGAGTTAAGTATTCGAAAACTCGCAGATGTAGAAACTGGAAAGGCCTTATGTAATATTTTTTTTTTATTAAGGAAATTCGAAATAAAAATACAATGTAAGTCTGTCACAATGTTGGTTTATTAGATTGTTTCACGCGATCCAACGCGCAGAAAATCGTGAAGTATGTATTTGGTACTTCACTAAACATCTGTAAGGTATTGCTATTGTGTTTCGGCGAAATCATGCGCCACATTCATAAACAGGTAGCTGATATTTTATAGAATACCTAGCGAATTTCATTTAAAGCGAATATTTGCAAATCTTGCGAATATAAATTTCTCAATTAGATTAAGATACTTTGAAACTAATACAATCGTTTTAGAAAAAAACCACAAGTTCTATACACGTTTTAGAAAAAGTCATAACATAATATTTCCGATTCACTAAATTCATATATCTGCACTCAAGTGGAGAAAGTTACATTTATATGAGCTACCAACTACTTGGTATATTACAAATACAAAAATATAGACATGCCAATCGTTGCCAATATTGCCTACAATTTATTAACTCACAAATATAAATAAATAATAATAAACTTTGGAGCAAAAAATTCTAGGATGCGTTTTTTCATAGAAAATAATGCACACAACACAATATGGATTTCCCTCACACAAGATTTAAAAGATGGATAAGAATAATTATTTTAACAAGTAAAATATAGTTCAACGCCTCAATAAACATGCAAATCGTAGCAAATGCAATATCTACGAATCAATGAGAGAATACAATGAGAGCCGAGGCAAATTGCGGGAGTGTCGAAGCAACGCGAAATGTTGCCAAGTAAACTGAACTTTATTTCCACCACATATAACTCCCGGCACGTAAGTCTAGCGCTGACCTTCAAGTGCGCGCAGCGTCGTACGGAAAAAGCGGGACATAGTACGATTGGAGAGCCAATCAGCGTTTACGAGGGATCCGCGAGAGCTAATCAGTGCTTACGAACGATCCCCACGCCCTCCCCGCGACCCCCTCACTACCCCGAGATACCTCATTTTCGACTTCTGCGCATTGAAGGTCAACGCTAGTCTTATTTGCCGTAACTTGTAACATATATTTATGAGGAACAAATTCAACAAATCGATGCCCGCATTCGCACCCGTTTCGTATTGCTTCACACAAAATAATTGCGTATGTGATGTAAAATATTACAAAGCAAAGTGGACTTTATCTACATTACAATAAAGTTCAGTTTGCTTTGTAACATTTTTATATTTTATTCCGCATACAATCCTCGCTATTTCCGATGGAAAGGCAGCCTTAGTTTTGGTAGATTCGCTAGCACCTTTGTGATTATAACAATGCCAGCATCTCCATTTTGTTTTTGCCTGAATTTATGGAAGTCTTGCTTACTATCAATCTTTTCGATTGTCTGACAATCTAACCATTGGCTATTAGACTCAGTTAAACTTTGGTGCTTAAAGTGGAGGTCGCGCGCAATTTCCAGCTGTCTCTTTCGCTCTAAACGCGAGGTGAGTGAGAGGGAAAAAGAAGAAAACTTAAAAGGTTTAGTGTCAGTTCTAGCTATACAGACTCTGCGGCAGTAATCGTTTGCAGAGTACCAGAAGTTTGGCGCGATCTATAAGCCCGATAAACACTAATATCTATGTATAATATTGTCACAGAGTACCTACAGAGGGGAAGCTTCTACAAGCGGCCCGCTGTAGGTACACTCACACATATGCGCACGTTTGTCACCAACTGTACCGGTTAGTGGAACGAGCAGGCGTCCGTGAACCGTTGGTGAGTGTGTTTGTGTGAGTATACCTACAGCGGGCCGCTTGTGGAAGCTTCCCCTCTGTAGATTTACTACTCGTGTGATATTGTCTTATAATAAAACTTCACTATCTATTTATATTGAGGCCTCTCTGTCATAATAATTGATTTAACTAGGTTCGGTTCGCCACGGAGTAAATCGCCACTACTGGCTATTCCATACTAATTATTAACTGTTAAAAAGTAAATACAAAACGAAACAATAGAGAATGAAATAATTAAAAATTGATATAACCTCAAAGTAATTGAAAGTATATAACAGTTTTAAATAAATAGGTGATTGCGTTTAACCTAGGTATAAATAGTCGATTTGGGGCTGATTTTTCAATCGATATACAAATTAACTGAGAAATTAGGACAAAATCTCCTTCAAGAAACTGTAAGGAAATCGAATTCCTGAAGATTATGTGACGATTAAAAAATTGACCGTTAATTTAATACAATATAATCGCGACAAAATTAATATGGAATAGTTTCATTTTCAGTTTAAAATTTCGATATACATACAAACATTTTAGGTAGGTATATCCGAAAGTCGAGAAAATATGCACGATTAAAGTAAAATAGCTTATGTATTACATACAGTGTTAGATAGAATAGTTCTAATATAAAATGATTATCTAATTCCGAATTTACAAATACGCTAGCGCAACAAGCTTCTATACTATTATCGATATTAGCATTAGTAGCAAGCGATGTTCTGCGCAAGCTGTCTTGCAAAACCGTGCCACGATGTATATTGACTTTTTCCGCATGGATTTGTTTTTAAACATCCCGTAGAAAATCTTTGTTTTTCCAGAATAAAACGTAGTCAATCGTACGTACTTTCAAAAGCATCGTTGAAATGGGTTCAGCCGTTTTGAAGCCCAGACTAACAAACTATAGGTTTAAAAATTGTTGTTTGGGGTTTTCGATAACATGTTTATTCATGAGTATAACACTTAAATTTAATAAAAGACAGGTATTTCGAAATTACAGATGGACATTTCAATTTTACTTAATGGTATAATATAATAATGGATAACAACATAATGTTGGTCCTAAAATGACTTCAACTCAAGGTTGCTTCGCGTCGTATAACAGCGACGAATCACGTAAACACTGATTGTATTGCAATTTCGAAACACTAATTCTACAGCAAACTCCTCCTGAGCGTAGTAATTGATAAAGTTGTAAATGTCACAGTCACGGTGTCCTTTTTGTAACGAATTGCGTAAGAATCACATAATTTCACGTTCGCATCACTCGTCCCGGCCGAAGCGTATTTTTTATCGTGGCACGGCTCTAAGAGCTTCATTATCGTACAAAACGTAAAAACGTTCCCTCGACGACGTCCGTCTGCGGTGCGATCTCCTAGTTCTCGTCGTAGAGCGGCGTCGCGTCGCCGAGCGACATCGAGCGCGGCGACGTGTTCGTGTGGGGGGTCGACCGCGCCGAGTGCGCGCGCGACGACCGCCCGGAGCCGTGGCTGTGGGGGGTGCTCCGGCCGTCGTGGCGGGGGGTTCGCATGTCGTGTCGCGGCGTCGACCGCGCGTCGTGGCGGGGGGTCGACCGCGAGTCCGCGCGCGGCGACCGCGACGAGTCCCTCGGCGTGGACATGGCGTCGCTGCGCGGCGTGACGGGCGTGTCGCGCACCGTCCGGTTGTGCCGCACCCAGTCCTCGGCGGCCTTCTGCCAGTCCGAGGGCTCCGTGTACAGCGGCATCTGGACCGCGGGCTTGTGTCGCGGCACGGCGGGGGTCAGGAAGTCGGGCTGCCTGGGCGTCGTGGCGAAGGGCGTCATGTAGGGGGTCTGAGCGGAGGGCGTGTACGGGGTGTTGATGTACGCGGGGCCGGGCGTGTGCGCGGGCGTGTGGAAGGCGGGCGTGTGCGCGGCGGGCGTGTGGTACATGGTGGACGTCATCCCGCCGTGGGGAGTGCGCAGCGCGGGCGTCCGTTGCACCGGCGTACCCGAGGGCGGCGGGTCTCGGAAGTGCTCCTTGAACCACTTGAGGAAACCGCCCAGAGAATCGAACATCCTCTGCCTGAACTTGTACCCGTCCGGAGTGACGGACACGTACTCGTGCGTGCACCGCGACCTCGGTAGATACGACAGGAGGAACCTTCCCGGATGGTTCTTGGCCGCCGAGATGACGTAGTGTATTTTGTTGGGGTTCTTCGCCTTCTCCTCCTTGAGGATCTCCTCGGCCTTGTCGCGCATGCCGCCGAGCGGCTTGTAGTACTTGTAGGAGATGAGGTCGCGCGCGTGGCCGGCCATGGGGGTGACGTGCCGCGCGATGATCTCGTCCAGGTCCTCGAACTCCGAGCCTTGTATCCAGAGACTTCGACCTGGTGATAAAAAGTATAATATGCAAAATATACTCTCAGTGAATACCACAGTATATAAATGACATAGCTATCAATTTAATGTTGGTAAACCAAGATACAAGTTACAAACCTAAAGAGAACGCGTTCTCCTTCCCTTCTTCCCGCACGTCAATGTGCTGGCAGATACCGTCCGCCACCTTCCACGTCACCGTTAGGTGATCAGCGCCCTGCAATATATAGGGGTTTTGGTCAAATTTTCAAAAAAAAAAATACTAAACTACTACAAATATATAAAATACTGGGGCGAGAGCGGACTGAGAATTTACGAATAAATAGTTCATTAAAAACCTAATGCCCGTTTTCACTAAACCTAGGAGACGCCTAAATCGGATGCTTAGATATTTAGGACATGCCTAGGGTAAAAAAACGTTTCACCAACCCTTAGGTGATGCCTAACGACGTTAGGCGCCAACTAAAGTTACGACACCGATTGGGCGGTGCGTAATGCTAGGCAACCCATAAAATGACAGTTACATATGACATTTACCGCTCAGATTCATATTTGTTTTCTATTTTCGTGGTCATTTTGTGTTTGCTATCGTATATTATTGTCTTTTTAATTAAATTAACTTTTAATATGAGTTCAGAAAATATATTAGAATTTTTGGAGTTTTTAAATAATGTAAATGATCTGGACATCCGTTCTTATGCTAGACCAAGAGTGATTGGACCTAGAATGAATAACATCCAAAATTAATATGATGATGTGAACTTTTTCAAAAGATACAGAATGTTCAAAAACACAGTGTTGTTAATATTATATCTTATGTTATTAATAAGTCAAATTGCAAAATAAACGATCGATATTCGGTTGTTTTTAATTCAATTGCAAAGTTTATACACAAAATACGTCACGTAAGATGCAGGATGCAGGTACAGGCCACAGAGAAAGACTATCTGTTAAACGTCAAATAGAAAAACTGACAGTTTTTGTACACTCAGAGTATGTATAGACAGCATATGAAACAAAAATTCATAGACAAGTTTAGGCAATTCAAAGCTTAGGAATTGCCTAGTGAAAATGGATTGGTGAAACGTAAATGTATGCCTAGGGATCTCCTTAGTTTAGGCATTACTTAACTAGGCGTTGCCTTGTTCGTTGTTAGTGAAAACGGGCATAAGTTTCATTCATTCGATAGATCAATTCCGGCCCGCTCACGCTGTGTTTAAGCGTCAATAGCGCAACGGTCGTCGGGCACGGATCGGGAACCGTAAGGTCGGCGGTTCAAACCCCACCTGTTACCTGTTTTCACTTATTAGTCATGTTCATCATGACTCATATTCTTTTTTTTTTTAATTGGTTGTTGTCTGTAAAGTCGGTTTACGGACGATAATGTTACGTGATAATGTCTTATGAAAACAAAGAGAGATAGATGCGTCATAAGCCGAACGCTTAGGCCGATCGTGCCTTCTCTATCGCTTGTTCCGCGATCTCGCTTGCACGCTCGGCTCAGGCAGAACGTGACAACGAGTCATGCTTTCTCGTGCATGCAGGTGACGTTCATCGATTTTTTTTTTTTTTTTTTTTTTTATTGGTTTGCCAACAGGCGTTCACACATAAATTACAAAAGATCAAACTAAGTCTAATGAAACATTTCGGGTGTGACCCAATTACAGGCAAACCGACATGCATATAAACAAACGTGCAAATGCGGGTTTGCTAGTTAATCAGCTACTTACAAAAGGTCAATTAAAGATAAGAGAATAAGATTTATAAGATGATGCTCAACGAACCTTACTGCTGGGCCTTATGATAACCTCCCCCTGAGCCATGTTCTCCATGAACTTCTCGGCCTCCGCGAAGCTGATGTTGTGGAAGGCGGGGTGCACGATGACGCGCTTCACGTACTGCAAGCGCTCCTTGGTCTGTTTCGCCTCCGTGTCTTTGCGCACGTCTTTGTCCTCAGCTTCCTGGTCGTAGTACGGGTCTTTCGAAGGTCTGAGGGTACAAGTTAAGCCATCTATATAGAATCTTCCTTTTTTACCATTCAGCCCCCGCACACTGAGCCACTAGCGGCGGCGATTAGTGGCCGGCCACAAGTCGCGGGAGAGATCATCATCATCATCATTATCAACCCATTACCGGCTCACTACAGAGCACGGGTCTCCTCTCAGAGTGAGAAGGGTTTTGGCCATAGTCTACCACGCTGGCCAAGCGGATTGGCAGACTTCATACACCTTTGAGAACGTTATGGAGAACTCTCAGGCATGCAGGTTTCCTCACGATGTTTTCCTTCACCGTTAAAGCAAGTGATATTTAAATACTTAAAACGCACATAACTCCAAAAAGTTAGAGGTGCGTGCCCGGGATCGAACCCACGACCTCCGATTAGAAGTCGGTCGTCCTAACCACTAGGCTATCACAGCATGTTTGGATGTTTGTTACTCAATCACGCCGCAACTACTGAACCGATTTGGCTGAAATTTTGAATAAAGATAGATTATGCCCTGACTTAAAACATAGGCTACTACATACTTTATATCCTGGAAAAATGCACAGTTCCCACGGGATTTTGAAAAACCCGAAACCTATAGCTACAGCTATAGGTAGATTACTATAGCGAACTTCCTTGATATTAGGTATAAAAGTTGGAATAGGGAGCGGGAACGGGAACCGGAAATCCACGATTCCCTCGGGATTTGTTTAAAACCGAATTTCACGCGGGCGAAGCCGCGGGCAGATCCTAGTTTTTCATAAATTTTATATGGTACCACCGCACACTGAGCGCTCGAGTGGCCGCGTTCGTGCCACAAGGAAATGTATGAAAATCTTTTCCGCGACTTGTGGCGGTCACTAATCGCCGCTACTAGTGGCCCAGTGTGCGGGGGCTGTTAAAACGACATGACGACTAAAAGGTGGTCCACACCTTAGCAGTTAGATCTATTTGTAGGTCGGTCGCAGATAGATCTGCAATGGTACTAATCATATTGTACACAATCTCTAAATCAACTAAATTGACAGGTCTAAAAATTTATTTTATTTATTATAATATTGTTTATTTATTTATTTATTTATTTATTAAACACACACAACAGATTATGACAAAAATAAATAAACAGAAGTAATACATGCAACAATGCTTAAAACTAGCCACTCTCCAATAAAATGTGCGTTATTAAGCGATAATTGGTTGGACGTGTCTTTTTTTAAATAAAACTAAGACTAAAACTAAAAATAACTAATTATAAATTAAATTGAATTCTACATTAAGATTAACTACTATAAGCAAAAAATTAATAAATTTTAGAGACAAAAACACAGTGAGCAAAATAATTAAAAAAAATAACTACTTATTGTGTATTTGACAAAGTGTTGCTGCTTCGGACTGATTTAATGAATACAGCCGATTTGCCGTTAAATATGTCAACATCATCAGAAAGAACCATTTCGTTATATAACCGGCACATTCTAACCACTGGATTATAAAAGGAAGTATTATTTTTATATATATTAAGATGAAAGGTTCTACATTTCTTAGGGATACGACTAATCTTCGTAGGGTACCTAATATTAATATTAATCAAAGATAGCAGCACGGGAGAATCAATATATGAGTGCAAAATTTTGTGTAAATATATCAATAATGAAATGTCTCTTCGAATTCTTAAGCTTTCGACCTTATAGTGTTCTAATCTAAGTGCATAACTAGTCAAAGAGCGATACCGACCATTACGCCAAGCCAAAGTTCTGAGACAGCGTCGTTGAACTCGCTCAATACGATCTGAATGTACCGAATAATGAGGTGACCAGATGACAGAAGCATATTCAACCACACTCCTCACAAAACAGTTATATACAGCCAACAAACTTTTTGTTGTTCTATCCTTTACAGAATGTTCCTTACGGAGAAGGATAACATAAAGGGCTATCAGTTTAGATTTGTTTAGAGAAGAACTCGCTTCGTAGGGTCCGTCACGTGTCTGTCCGATAGGTTCTACAGACGTCCGTGTGTGTGTCTGAGTATTTATTATCTATACTCTATACTTACTAATAAATAAAATTGAAGTGTCTGTCTGTAATTTCGAAATAACTACCACATATTAAGCTCATATGGTTATTTGAACGATACCATAACCGAATCACACGTTTTTAAAATTTTTGTCTGTCTGTCTGTTTGAACGGGCTAATCTTCGGAACGGCTGAACCGATTTTGACGGGACTTTCACAGACTAGTAGAGGATTAACCAAGGAGTAAGGCCGGAACCACACTTATGTGTCGTGGCGTGTTGTGGCGCTTACTGGCGTGACGGTGAGTGTGCACACTACTGTGTCGTGTTGTTGCGTTCAGAAATGAACAGTATATGGGTGAAGCCGCCAATTTTCCCACTAATGTTGCAGTAGTGACGCAAAAATTTCGCTACGGTGACGTGGAAGTAGTGCAATAATTTGAGCCACTAATGACTTATGTTGGAGTTTACCAAACTCGTTATTCAAAAAACAGTCGTATGATTTCAAATATAATCTTTGAAGATTAAAAAAAACAAATTTTGTTTAATAAAAATGGGTATGTAGATAAATTAAATAAAAATATAATTTCACAGGTTAATAAGTTATTACATTAATACTTACTACGTATTCGAAGATATTTTTAATATAACCCCCGCAGATTGCTATTGCGCTGGAACCTTGTCACATTAACATTGGCGTGACGTTAGATGACACGAAAATATACAGTCAGCGACCAAAATTTGTGGATATTAAAGTAATAATTATTCAATACTCGATACGTGTACTCTGCCAACAGTTTTGTCAACGTCTATTATTTTAGTGCTGACGTTACTAAAATGGCGGCCGGGCACAATACCAATTTGCGGGGCTTATACTATTTATACTGAATATCATTTTTTTCTGATAATTGTTTTTTTAAATTTTACAATGAATTTGTAATGTTTATACTCACTAAACATATACTTATCGTATTTTCCAAATTTTTATCATACTTTTTATATTAACTTTAATACAGTACAATCCTTCTGAAACAAGTGTACCCCGATTATATTTTTTTGGTTTGTCATAAATCCCGAGTGAATCGTAGATTTCCGGTTCCAGTTCCCGCTTTCTTTTCCAACCTTTATACCTAATTTTAAGGAAGTTTGCAATAGTAATCTACTTATAGCTGTAACTGAAGATTTCGGTTCTTTCGAAATCCCGTGGGAGCTGTGGATTTTTCCAGGATAAAAGTACTTAGCCTATGTGTTAAGTCAGGACATAATCTATCTCCATTCAAAATTTCAGTCAAATCGGTTCTGTAGTTGCGGCGTTAAAGAGTAACAAACATACACACACACAATATACACACGCACTCACACACACACATACAAACTTTCGCCGTTATAATATTAGTGTGATAATTAATTAACAATATCGTAGTGTTTTTATAAAGATTATGTTCCTTTTTATCGTTACTTAGTAACGTTACGATACTTGTAAGTTTTCAGAATGCAATTTTTAAAAGCGGAATTTGATTTTTTTCAAAAATTATCTACATGCTACTCCGAATCCAACGACATCTCGTTCATATTTTTCATAAGTGTACTAAATATATTTCATTGAAATGAACAAAGTTTTTATTTCTTTGCTGAAAACCTGTGGATTCCCCACTTTCATCGATTTTATTTTCCCTAAAATTGGGGACTTTCAGTTAGATTTTTGGGTTATCCCTAATAATCCAGACCGTGGAAGTCGGCAACGCTGGCCACGAGCCTTATTAATCTGTGATATTAATTATTAATCTGTGCACGAGCCGTGCGCGGGTATAGAGACACATTTGTCTGTCGTGTCGTGTCGCGTCCATATATACCTATAGCTTTTTGGTCGCGTCATAACCCCCACCACCGCTCTGGCCAAGAAGGTTACAATATAAACACTGGAGAATTGCGAACGCAAACAAAAAGTTGAAGCAAAGAAATTTGGCCTGAAATAGGTCTGGATATTTTTTGTATTTATCCTCAACTATTTAAATAGAACGTGTGAGATGTGTATCCAGGTGAATGACCTTGTTTTCACTACATTGTTTTAGGCACAGTCTCCAGTGTCTACATAAAATATATAGTTATAACCTTCTTGGCTCTGGCGCAATCGGTGCCGGAGCGATCGGCGCCACGCTGCGACACGACACGCCCTACAAGTGTGTCTCTAACCATACTAAATGTATGAAACCGATATTCTTCTGGCGCATCACGACACGCCACGACACGAAAGTGTGTTTCCAGCAACACGGCCGGAAACACACTTACGTGTCGTGGCGTTTTACAGTTTATATCGAACATTTGCGTCGTATAAATGTATATTTCATTTCATTTAGGTATAATTATAATCTTTTTATATAATATATATATATATATATATATATATATATATATATATATATATATATATATATATATATTTGCATCTCACCGCCTATCCTGCGTCAGACATGACTGCTTTTACCAACCATGCTGCGTCCGACTGACTTACCACGTCCTGTATACGGACGCAAGATTGACTAGCCTCGATATTTTACCGGTAGACGCCATATTATCGTAACAGAGTCTGGGCTAAATTTTGGCATGGACGCAATTTTGACTTGGGAATGAAATCCGGCGCATAATTTAGTTCCGCGACGTGCCGCACACACCGCGAGGTCGCTCTGAGCGCGGCGTATATCGTCGCGCCGTATACACCATTTTTATCACCATCCATTTCACCGCTTAAAGTGATACCGTATATTATAGCAAAAAATATAAGTTTTTATCAATATAAACGACGGATTTAATTACGTCCGCAAATTAGAGACACGAATCGGCAGAGGTGAGGTCGACCCGTGCGTGGGGTGAGGGGGTGGGAAGCCCGTGGTTGAATGTTTTTATTTGAATATATTATCGCTTTACCGGCCGGCCGCCGTAACGACGCCGCAGTCAAAATCTAGATACATATAATAAAATACTATATAATATAATAAAATCGTAGACTTGCCGTATCTGTACATTAAAGATTTTTGCAAAATAATGACTGGGAGATGTTAGGGATAAGTAATTGAAAGTAAAAAAGCTATTTTTGAAATTTTTGTCTGTTTGTCTGTTTATCTGTTTGTCTGTTTGTCTGTATGTTTGTGCACGCATCACGCAAAAATTTACTGAATGGATTGAAATGAAACTTGGCATGATTTAAGTTCATACTACGGAGTAACATATTATAGGATACTTTTTATCCCGAAATTCAGCACGGTTTCCTTGGGAGAGGGGATGAAAGTCAAAATGTGTACTTAGCTGTAATTCGTTAACGCGTGGTCCGATTTCATTCATTCTTTTTTGTTAGAAAGTTTTAGCTAATCTCTAAAAGGCTGGATCGATTTTGATGGGACTTTCAATGGCGGATGTTTACATCTTGATCTACCTAAACATCCGCCAGTAAACTTTTAATAGTTTTTAGCAAGGTATGAGCTCAAAGGAGCTTAGGAAAAACAAAATGAATCTCACGGGATGTTTAAAAACCAATATCCACGCGAACGAAGTCGCGGGTTTCCGCTTGTGTTTAAATATTTGTGTTGAGTGGATATTCAAAAGCAATCTCTAGATACTTCAGCTACCTACATGTACTTACTCTCATGTCTTGCCGCTCCACCTAGTACCTATTCAAAAGCAATCTCTAGAAACTTCAGCTACCTACATGTACTTACTCTCATGTCTTGCCGCTCAACCTAGTACCTATTCAAAAGCAATCTCTAGAAACTTCAGCTACCTACATGTACTTACTCTCATGTCTTGCCGCTCCACCTAGTACCTATTCAAAAGCAATCTCTAGAAACTTCAGCTACCTACATGTACTTACTCTCATGTCTTGCCGCTCAACCTAGTACCTATTCAAAAGCAATCTCTAGATACTTCAGTTAACTACATGTACTTACTCTCATGTCTTGCCGCTCCACCTAGTACCTATTCAAAAGAAATCTCTAGAAACTTCAGCTACCTACATGTACTTACTCTCATGTCTTGCCGCTCCACCTAGTACCTATTCAAAAGCAATCTCTAGAAACTTCAGCTACCTACATGTACTTACTCTCATGTCTTGCCGCTCAACCTAGTACCTATTCAAAAGCAATCTCTAGATACTTCAGCTAACTACATGTACTTACTCTCATGTCTTGCCGCTCCACCTAGTACCTATTCAAAAGCAATCTCTAGAAACTTCAGCTACCTACATGTACTTACTCTCATGTCTTGCCGCTCCACCTAGTACCTATTCAAAAGCAATCTCTAGAATTTTCAACTACCTACATGTACTTACTCTCATGTCTTGCCGCTCAACCTAGTACCTATTCAAAAGCAATCTCTAGAAACTTCAGCTTCCTACATGTACTTACTCTCATGTCTTGCCGCTCCACCTAGTACCTATTCAAAAGCAATCTCTAGAAACTTCAGCTACCTACATGAACTTACTCTCATGTCTTGCCGCTGAACCTAGTACCTATTCAAAAGCAATCTCTAGAAACTTCAGCTACCACATGTACTTACTCTCATGTCTTGCCGCTCCACCTAGTACCTATTCAAAAGCAATCTCTAGAAACTTCAGCTACCTACATGTACTTACTCTCATGTCTTGCCGCTCAACCTAGTACCTATTCAAAAGCAATCTCTAGAAACTTCAGCTACCTACATGTACTTACTCTCATGTCTTGCCGCTCAACCTAGTACCTATTCAAAAGCAATCTCTAGATACTTCAGTTAACTACATGTACTTACTCTCATGTCTTGCCGCTCCACCTAGTACCTATTCAAAAGCAATCTCTAGATACTTCAGCTAACTACATGTACTTACTCTCATGTCTTGCCGCTCCACCTAGTACCTATTCAAAAGCAATCTCTAGATACTTCAGCTACCTACATGTACTTACTCTCATGTCTTGCCGCTCCACCTAGTACCTATTCAAAAGCAATCTCTAGAATTTTCAACTACCTACATGTACTTACTCTCATGTCTTGCCGCTCAATCTAGTACCTATTCAAAAGCAATCTCTAGAAACTTCAGCTTCCTACATGTACTTACTCTCATGTCTTGCCGCTCCACCTAGTACCTATTCAAAAGCAATCTCTAGAAACTTCAGCTACCTACATGAACTTACTCTCATGTCTTGCCGCTGAACCTAGTACCTATTCAAAAGCAATCTCTAGAAACTTCAGCTACCACATGTACTTACTCTCATGTCTTGCCGCTCCACCTAGTACCTATTCAAAAGCAATTTCTAGAAACTTCAGCTACCTACATGTACTTACTCTCATGTCTTGCCGCTCCACCTAGTACCTATTCAAAAGCAATCTCTAGAAACTTCAGCTACCTACATGTACTTACTCTCATGTCTTGTCGCTCAACCTAGTACCTATTCAAAAGCAATCTCTAGAAACTTCAGCTACCTACATGTACTTACTCTCATGTCTTGCCGCTCAACCTAGTACCTATTCAAAAGCAATCTCTAGATACTTCAGTTAACTACATGTACTTACTCTCATGTCTTGCCGCTCCACCTAGTACCTTTTCAAAAGCAATCTCTAGAAACTTCAGCTACCTACATGTACTTACTCTCATGTCTTGCCGCTCAACGTAGTACCTATTCAAAAGCAATCTCTAGAAACTTCAGCTACCTACATGTACTTACTCTCATGTCTTGCCGCTCCACCTAGTACCTATTCAAAAGCAATCTCTAGAAACTTCAGCTACCTACATGTACTTACTCTCATGTCTTGCCGCTCCATCTAGTACCTACCTATTCAAAAGCAATCTCTAGAAACTTCAGGTACTACAGCTACCTACCTACATGTACAGTAGACAGCAGGTCAAGTTTGACACTTTGACATTTGTACTATTCTTATCTCAAAGCAATAAAGACGCTTTTTGAACTACAATGTCCAGCTGCACGTGCTGTCCACTGTAGGTACTTACTTACTCTCATGTGAGCCGCTGCACCTGGTGGTACATCTAGGTAAGAAATTAAAGAAAATAAATTATTTTCTCGACTGTCCAACCAGCGGGAGCCGGCAGACATAATTGATTTATCGATTGTTACAATCCTAATCATCGACATTCGATGACGATAAATTATAGCAACATTACCTAAGTATATGTGCGTATTAGCGGTCCTTTTCCAGAAAAACAGGAGATTTATGGGGAATATCAGTAAAAATAATTCACAATATTATTGATGTTATTGCGCCATATCTTGCTGTAATTTTTAACAAGTCCATAGATTCGGGATCATTTCCCGACCTCATGAAATGTAGTAAATTGATACCTCTGTTTAAGTCGGGAAGTAAAACTGATCCAAATAACTATAGGCCGATCTCGATTCTACCAACTCTCAGCAAGATATTTGAAAAAATAATGCTCAACCAACTGCTCCTGCACTTTAATTTAAATAAATTACTTCACTCTAACAGTATGGGTTTACTAAGGGTCGTTCAACAACCGATGCGGCCGCAAGGTTGTTACGGCACATTTTCGATGCATGGGAAAAGTCACAGAATGCCATTGGTATCTTCTGTGATTTGTCAAAAGCATTTGATTGCGTTGAGCACGAGACTCTTTTACGAAAATTAGGCCAGTATGGTATTAAAGAAACTGCACTCAGTCTCATTGCGTCTTATCTCAGCGATCGTATACAAAGGGTATGCATCAATGATGTTAAGTCATCCGGATCAGCCTCAGTAATGGGTGTCCCCCAAGGCTTTATTCTAGGTCCATTCATGTTTCTGGTTTATATTAATGACTTACCACATTTCGTCAAAAATGCTTGCGATATTGTACTATTTGCTGATGATACGTCTTTGATTTTTAAAGTCGATAGAACTAAAGACAATTTTGACGATGTAAATAATACTTTATCTCAAGTTTCACACTGGTTTACTATAAATAATCTACTTTTAAATGCTATAAAAACCAAGTGTGTCGAGTTTTTATTGCCCAATACAAGGATTACTAGCAACAATTTAAAGATAAGTGGTCAGCCATTGAAAACTGAGGACACAACTGTGTTCTTGGGAATAACCCTAGATGCAAGGCTTCAATGGGGCACCCATATAGCAACACTTGCTGGCAAGCTTAGCTCTGCTGCTTACGCTGTTAGGAAGATTCGACAGTTAACAGACGTAGAAATTGCAAAAGTTGTTTATTTTGCATATTTCTATAGTATTATGTCGTATGGAATCTTACTATGGGGTAAAGCAGCTGATATTGGAAAATTTTTCATTTTACAAAAAAAGGGCAATTCGCGCAATTTATAATTTAAAACCGCGGGATTCCCTTCGAGAGAAATTTAAAGAAATAGGTATTCTTACAGTAGGTAGCTTCTCAATATATCTATAACAACTTAATTTTTGTTAAGCAAAACATTCACAGTTACAATAAAAAGTGTGAACTACACGATAGGCAATTAAGAAATAGAAATAAACTCGTGATTCCTCAATTACGCCTCAAGAAGATCCGAAAGTCGTTTGTGGGAATGGGCGTAATGTTCTGTAACAAAATTCCACAAGAAATCTCAGACTTGCCTTTACACAAGTTTAAGAATTCTATTAAAAGTATGCTCATAAAAAAGCATACTATACAATTGAAGATTATATAAATGATAAAAAAGCATGGAGCAATTTCTCAATGACGGGTTGCTTGGAAACAATCTAAGAAAATTTAACTCATGTCTTAAAATGAGTATTTGATTATTGGTGTTCAATTCGATGCTTTGATCATGGGAAGCCTGAGTATGTCACGCTCTCTTTAAACATTTCTGTGGTAGTGTCGTGTGGTGCGGGTTGTTACGTTCCCTCGAATATGGTTGAGCGAAGCAATGGCTGGATCATGCGTCATGCTCGTGAACGGGTGCCACCGTCGGAAATGGGGCTACTTTTGTCTGCCCTTCTTCACATGTGTAGAATTGTAAGCACCATTCCGAACCATTCAGAACCAGTGGTAGATTCATTTGTCGATTCGTAAGCACTTGTAAAGGTCCGAAAGTCGTTTGTGGGAATGAGCGTAATGTTCTATAACAAAATTCCACAAGCAATCTTAGACTTGCCTTTACACAAGTTTAAGAACTCTGTTAAAAGTATGCTCATAAAAAAGCTTATTATGCAATTTAAGTTTATATAAACGATAAAAAAGCATGGATTTAACTCGTTCCAGCAATGCGCGAGACGGCATTTCAATCATGTACATAAATAATTGTTATATTGTTATTTTTAAAAAGAGCAACCGCCGAGTTTCTTACAGGTTCTTCTCGGCTGGAACTGCATTCCGAACCTGTGGTAGATTCAAATTGACGATTCAAAAGTACTTGTAAAAGTTTATTTGAATAAAAACTTTTCTATTCTATTCTATTCCATTTAGCTAGCCATGGTGCTGTGCAAAGAAGGTATAAGTTAAAAAGTAAATGGACGTTAAAAGTTTGTACAATGCACAAGAATAATATACAATGTGTCACAAGGTTACTGTTATAAACGGACGCCTAAAGAAAGGCAGAAATTATGTGATATATCAACGAAAATATACAGAGTTCTCAATGATTACCGTTAAAACGGACGTAGAAGGAAACCACAACGCACGAAATAAATACGACAGTATACGCGCACCACTTGACTACCATCATGAACGGCCGTACTAAGAATAGTACTATGCACGAGATACATACTACAATATACAGTGTGCCACATGAGTGCCAGTATGAGTAGACGCCCAAAGTGACCAAGAATTGTTCAAAATCGAATATCAGCATACCATGTTTAAACGTAATATCCTTACGAACAAGTCCTTAGTAAGCAAATAAAATAACAATATTCACTATTAAACACATTGAAATCGTACAAGAAGTGGGGGACGCAATAATATACGAATATAAAATGACGCAGGAAAACGTCTGCGATGTAAATATATATATATATATATATATATATATATATATATATATATATATATATATATATATATATATATATATATAAATGAGAATAGAATAGAATAGAATAGAATAGAAAAGTTTAGAATAGAAAAGTTTTTTATCCAAATAAACTTTTACAAGTGCTTTTGAATCGTCGATTGAGTCTACCACAGGTTCGGAATGCAGTTCCAGCCGAGAAGAACCTGCAAGAAACTCAGCGGTTGCTCTTTTTTAAAAAATAACATTATAACAATTATTATTATTAATGTACATGATTGAAATGCCGTCTCGCGCATTGCTGGAACGAGTTAAATCCAAGCTTTTTTATCGTTTATATAATCTTCAATTGTATAATAAGCTTTTTTTATGAGCATACTTTTAATAGAGTTCTTAAACTTGTGTAAAGGCAAGTCTAAGACATATTTTTTATTCAGATAAACTTTTACAATAGTGCTTTTGAATCGACAAATGAATCTACCACTGGTTCGGAATGGTGCTTACAATTCTACACGTTAAGAAGGGCAGACAAAAGTAGCCCCATTTCCGACGGCGGCACCCGTTCACGAGCATGACGCATGATCCAGCCATTGCTTCGCTCAACCATATTTGAGGGAACGTAACAACCCGCACCACACGACACCACCACAGAAATGTTTAAGGAGAGCGTGACATACTTAGGCTACCCATGATTAAAGCATCGAATTAAACACCAATAATCGAATACTCCTCAAGTTATAATAGCGTATAAAGCGAATAAATTAAATCCATGCTTTTTTATCATTTATATAATCTTCAATTGTATAATATGCTTTTTTCATGAGCACACTTTTAATAGAATTCTTAAACTTGTGTAAAGGCAAATCTAAGATTTGTTGTGGAATTTTGTTATAGAACATTACGCCCATTCCCACAAACGACTTTTGGACCTTTTTGAGGCGTAATCGAGGAATCACGAGTCTATTTCTATTTCTTAATTGCCTATCGTGTAATTCACACTTTTTATTGTAACTGTGAATGTTTTGCTTAACAAAAATTATGTTGTTATAAATATATTGAGAAGCTACTGTAAGAATACTACTACTGATAGAATGTATATAAATGAGCAAGCGGGTCACCTGATGTTAAGTGATTACCGCTGCCCAAGAACATTTGCAGCACAAGAGGAACAACTAACACGTTGCCGGATTTTAAGGAGTTTGTTTAGCCTCCCCTTGAATAACCCTATATCAAAGCTATGTGGAAATACCTCCAAGAGGAGTTGGTTCCACAGTTTTTGGGCGGAAGGAATGACCTCGCGCAACGCTTGGTTGATGTATGCCAGTGATCCAAGTGGTGAGGATATTAGCATTTTAGGTGGCGTGCGATGCGGTGCTGGAAATAAGTAGGTGGTATTAGGTCGAATAACTCTTCAGAACATTTGCCGTTATAGAGATGATAGAATACGCAAAGGATTAAGGAAGCTAACGTCCCTGCGAACCTCTAAACCCTCCAATGAGCTGGTTGGTTTGGGATTGCCCACCAGTCGAACTGCCCGCTTCTGAATCCGGCCAAATGGAAGGACTTGGTATTGGGGTGCTCCGGCCCACAGGTGTGAGCAGACCATATGCAGTCTGACTTGAGATTTATAGAACAAGAGCCTGTGTTCAGGCGTAAAGTAGCGCTTTGATCTGTAGAGTACTCCAAGCTTTTTGGAAGCTAATTTAGCTTTACCTTCCAAGTGATCCGGAATTGGACTTCGTCCGAAATGTGGTCGCCAGGGATCTCAGTGCTGTTGAAAGGGGTAAGAGGAAAGTTCTGAAAGAAAAGGGGTGTGGTAAAGGGGGTATTCTTAGCGGTGAATACGCAAACTTGTGTTTTTGAGCGGTTGTATTGCACTATATTTTGAGTGCCCCATTCTGAGATCCGCTCTAAAAATGTCTCAATTTCAGACACAATTTTGACTCTATACTCCTCCAGCTTTACGCGGGAAAGTTGTGCGTGGCCTTTGCATAGGGCATCACCCGTGCTGTCATCCACACAGCAATGGAATGTGAAACTGAATGTGAAAATGGAGTGTCAAAATGAACAGTGTGGGCTATAGTACAGTGCCCTGTGGAACACCAGCTTTAATGGGCTTAAGATTGGAGTATAATTGAATCCTATAATCGTTTGACTGATAAATAAGATCTTAAAATAATTGTATTTAGTAGGAATAATCTACTTCTAAAAGAGGCATAAAATATTTAATGTTTTACAGACTACAATTTCATAAATTTATAAAGTTTAGGAAGATAATACAGGTATCTATCTAACATTATCTAGAGATATTTACACTGGAGACTGCATCTAAAACATTGTTGTAATGTTTTCGTCACAATCTCCAGTGTCTACATTTATACAGTTATAACCTTCTTGACTCTGGCGCAATCGGTCTCGGGCAGTCGGCACCACGCCATGACACGACACGCCCTATAAGTGTGTTTCTAACCATACTAAATGTATGAAACCGATAGGCTTCTGGCGCGTCACGACACGCCACGACACATAAGTGTGGTTCCGGCCTAACATAGGCTACTTTTTAACCGAATTTCAAAAAAGGAGTTGTGTTGAAATCGGTAAGTACCTATGTTAAAAAACGCTCTGATAGGTATTTTCGCTGCGCGCGACGGCCGACGCTCGCGCTGCACGGAACTCCCGGCGCCGCGCCGCGCGCCCCTGCGCCCTGCGCCCGCCGTACGCGGTACCGCGGTACGCCGCCGCGCGGCGGGGGGCGGGTGGACCAGAAATCTACTTATCCCTCAGGATTTGTGAAAAACCGAAATTCACGCGGGCGAAGCCGCGGGCAAAAGCTAGTTATTTATAAAGATAAAGAATCCTACCTCCACTCATTATTCTTGTCCAACAAGTCGGAAGACTTCGACGAGCAATCCACAGAGAACCTCTCGACGTCAATCTTCAGTATCCTACAATGTATGGTCTGGCCTATCCGGACTCGCTCCGTAGGGTCCGTCACGTGTCTGTCCGACAGATTCTTTATGTGTATGTACCCGGACAGGCCATTGTCTAGTCGTATCCGTACCCCGGTCGCTTGTCCGGGACACGAGCCCGCGTCAAAGTGGTTCCATACCTAAAAATGGGAGTGGACATAGTCAAAGTCAAAATCATATTATTTAACAGGTAATTTATAAGCCGCTTGTCAAGTCTCATACAATATCAAGTTGACTAATATGTATTTTTTTTCCACTTTAAACTATATATATTTACTAAATATACAAATTACTAAAAATACAAAGTACGGCCAAATTAAAATGAAATAGACAATGATGAACCGAAGACAAACTGCAAACTCATTTTTAAAAGTTCTGACTGAATACTGAAGTGATATTGCATGTTGATAATAATTTAGAGTGTACCTCAAATATAAGGTATCCATGAACAACATATAAAAAGTAGATGAACAACATATAAAAAGTAGAACAATCGATATTAGAGATTGCTTTAACTGTAGTTAGCTGAATATACGAGATTAGTCGCAATATAAATCTGCCATCAAATAGTTTTACCTCTGACAACTCGGGGAAGTCATTCTTCCGGCAAAACGGACACTCCCAGAGTCCCGTCTCGTCGTTCCTTACAGGATTTGCCTGATCAAGCTTTTCCCTCTCCGGCCTCCTGTGAGTGATTCCGATTACTGTGGCCAGAACCATTTTCCCTACATAGAACGTGTCCGGAGACTCTTTGGTAAGGATATCGAACAGTTCTTCAGCGGTCGGCGATCGATAAGCAACCCTGAGGTCCTTATACCTAGAGTTCAATTCTGCTCGGATATCGTACAGTGTGATACTCTTATTGCCGAAGCCCTGTCGCTCTAATTCTTCGGCGAAAGCGTCGAGGTCCAAGTCTTTGAGCCTCTCGGGGGCTTCGAGAATCTCTTCTAGGGCTCCCGCGGGGTTCGCGTCCTCGTCTTCGTACTCCAAGGCATCGACCGCCATTTTGCGAGCCCACTCGTACGTTTCCGGATGCACTCGGGACCCGTCGAGCACTTCGATATACGCCTCGGTACTGTCCCCTAGACTGCTCGTATCTATTCTTATGAACCCGGAACAGTTAATGAAGACTTTCGGGCCCATATGACAGACTGTCACCAGCTGTGTTCTATTTTCTAGTTTCTGATTGGTCTGTTTGAAGAGTTTCATCAGCGCTTGGGCCTTCCTTGGTCCTAAACCGCAAACGAATTGTAACAACTCTGTCCCTCGTCCGGTTAACACTGCTTCGTTCACATCTACCCCCACTTCATTGACTCGATTTACAAATTCCAGTTCGATGCCTTCGAGTAAGTCCTCTTTGGCCACGTGGTCTTGGAGGGGATGGTATCTGAGGCACAGGATTTCTTCGTCGGGTCCGCAAAGTTGCGATATCTCCATGAGGGGGTCTTGTAGCAAGCGGCCTTGGCATATCGCCTGACGCAATGTATCCGGATATTCTCTGAAGTCATTCTGTAACAAATCAAATGTAAGTCCATAAGGACAAGCCCTTTCAGAACGAAAAGATTATTTTTAAAGATACGAAGCTTGTCTTTAAGGCGAGCAAGTAGGTATTGATCCATTTAGACGGTTTCTAGAACGGTAGTGTTTCTAATCTCGAAGATGCATATCCGCATGTTGAAAGCGATTATCGCCTAGCCTATAAATAATTAGAATTTTAAACGAGTTCTTGTTTTTTTTTTTACTAAATGTGTGGTCTAGGTTAAGGTTATTGTACAGTAGAATAAAACGTTATATACGTAAACCTAATGCTGATGCTGTTGCTGTAAATCTTGCTGATGATGTTATCGGCGATTTCCACGGGGATGCGGGGGACAAAATCTTCCTACTGGGAAATTAATGAAACCTACGCGTCCCCTGATGCTGTTGCTGTAAATCTTGCTGATGATGTTATCGGCGATTTCCACGGGGATGCGGGGGACAAAATCTTCCTACTGGGAAATTAATGAAACCTACGCGTCCCCTGATGCTGTTGCTGTAAATCTTGCTGATGGTGTTATCGGCGATTTCCACGAGGATGCGGGGGACAAAACCTTTCTACTGGGAAATTAATGAAACCTACCCTTATGCTGTTGCTGTAGTTCTTGCTGATGGTGTTATCGACTATCTATCGTTATATCCACGAGAATGCGGGGGACAAAATCTTCTTACTGGGAAATTAATGAAACCTACGCGTCCCCTGATGCTGTTGCTGTAGATCTTGCTGATGGTGTTATCGGCGATTTCCACGACGATGCGGGGGACAAAACCTTTCTACTGGGAAATTAATGAAACCTACCCTGATGCTGTTGCTGTAGTTCTTGCTGATGGTGTTATCGACTATCTATCGTTATATCCACGGGAATGCGGGGGACAAAATCTTCCTACTGGGAAATTAATGAAACCTACGCGTCCCCTGATGCTGTTGCTGTAGATCTTGCTGATGGTGTTGTCGGCGAT
The DNA here is from genome assembly GCA_920104075.1 of Melanargia galathea. Taxonomy (NCBI): domain Eukaryota; kingdom Metazoa; phylum Arthropoda; class Insecta; order Lepidoptera; family Nymphalidae; genus Melanargia; species Melanargia galathea. The sequence continues at coordinate 15,973,817 of OV049871.1, read as the reverse complement.
CTCGACGGGGATGCGCGGGAACTGCTCGTCCTCCACCAGCTGCTGCACGCACTCGGCGACATCGGCCTTGATGTTGAGCGCGTCTCGCGACTCGCCGCCTATCACGATCACGTGCGGTTTCTTGCGGAGGATAAATCTACAAAAAGTAAATATTTTTAGCAAGCAATAAACTCCTCAGAAAGGGGACTACTCGCCTTTATACAACATATGTCTTTACCTACGTAAAGACATATGTTACGACAGTATGTCAAAATGCCTCGAAGTTCCATCAATACTTTAAACTAGATTTCGCTAATGAGAATGTAATATCTCATTGAAAGCTACTGCTATTGCTCAGTTATTGATCTTTTTTTAATCACAGTGATTTGTGAAGTTTAAAGTAGGTCCACATCATAGGCCATAGCGAAAGTAATTAAAGGAGACTAGGAGGATTAGGCTAATAAATTAAGATTAGGCCGAGTTTCTTACAGGATCTTCTCGGTTGGAATGGCATTCCGAACCTGTGGTAGATTCAATTGACGATTCAAAAGTACTTGTAAAAGTTTATTTGAATAAAAAACTTTTCTATTCTATTCTATTCTAATGAAGGTCACGCGCATTAACCAATGAGCGCACAAGGGCAATTTCCTTTGGGAGCTTGTTTCGTGGAATGGATTATAATACTGTTTTTTTAACTACTAAATACTCACCGTCTGAGTGCAGTCATATCGCCCTCCTTGTTGCGCCTCTCGAGCGCGTCCCACGCGTTGCGGCGGTACAGGATGTGCGGCAGGCGCAGGTGGTCCACCACCTCGCCCGCGGCCGCCACCACGCACGCGAACGCGCAGTGCGCGCGGTCCGGCACGTACGCGATCGACATCACGCGGAGACCTGGCCGAAACGATATACAGAATGATGCACAACTAAATTAGTTTTTGATGTGAAACATCAAATTCAAAATCATTTATTTCATGTAGGCCAACGTGTGGCTCTTAATATGACATGTCAAGAATCTACCACCGGTTCGGAATGCTGATTCTACTGAGAAAAGCCGTCAAGAAACTCAGCAGTTGCTCTTATCAAAACAAAATTGTTACAAGCAGTAGCTTAACTATCTTGTGGACAGCTGAAGCAAAGCCGAATAGAATAGACATATTTTTTATTCAGATAAACATTTACAAATGCTTTCGAATCAACAAACACTATCTATACATCTATAGTCTATTCCACGAGTCAACCTTCTAGGGAACAAAATATTCGCGATAAATGACCACACTCTATTTTAAAGGAAAGGCTTACATTCCAAAAAGAACTAGCAATGTAAATAAATAAATGAATTATTATGGATTGTGACATATTTATTGTAACTCACCATTAGTAGTGTCCCATTCGTCATCATCGTCGTCCGACACCCGGGACTCGTAAGGTGCGATCTTCAACCAGTCGTACAGACGTCGACGACAGCACCTACGCACGCAAGGTACAACATCTTCAAGAAAAAGCTTCATTTTCCTAAAATCCTAAATTTCCTAAATCCTGATTTATTTACATTTTTAATTTACATCAGTACCTGTACCTGTAAATTCAAAATTTAAATCACCGATTTCAGATGATGCTTCAGCATAATATCAAGCTACAATATCATAATATTTTCTTACAATATCAGTGACGTAAAAAGTGTACCAAATTTCGAATCGATTAGACCTATGAAAGTTGCTTTCATCCCTTCATCAACCAGAGTTGATGACCTTGAAACGGCTGAATCGGTTTTGATAATACATATATGTCTAAGAACTATCGCTAAAAACCTGCTTTCAAAAATAAAACAAAACCGCATTCAAATCAGTTCACCCATATAATAGGTACGGTGCCATAGACAGACACACACACATTCATAGCGGTCAAACTTATAACACCCCCTTTTTGCATCGGCGGCACGTCAGTTCCCCTCACTTGAGCACGTATTCCTTGGACTCCGTGAGCAGCACGGCGTGCAGCTCGCGCCTCAGCTCCGGCATCACGATCTTGGTGAGCGCCAGCGTCACCGCCTCCGCCCGCAGCTCGTTCCACGCCTGCACCGTCGCCGCGAACTCGTCCTACACACAACAAGAACCTTTACTTTTATTTTGAGGGGAAAGGGGAGTATCAGTCATATTTATTGTACAATGAATATAAAAATTATTTTGCTATAATCCGCTAACAGTGACAAATTCGTAGGCACAACACCACACAATCTTGTAGGCACAACGATTGCAAAGCAATCTTCAATTCTTTGCAATCGTCCGTTGTGAAGTCGACATCTCCTGAAGATGCTCCGGTGTCGGAGCGAAACGATCGTCGAGTTTGTTTTGTGGTGAATTTGTGTGGTGTTGTGCCTACAAGATTGTGTGGTGTTGTGCCTACAAGATTGTGTGGTGTTGTGCCTACAAGATTGTCACTGTTAGCGGATTATAGCAAAATAATTTTTATATTCATTGTATATCATGGAATTCCGCAAAGTAACGCCTGCTTCCATTCAACATCATATTTATTGTTCAGCATGGCTAATATTCTTTAAAAAAAATTGGTTGCCTGTAAAGTCGGTTTACTAATTTTACATGATAACGTCAAAAGAAAACAAAGAGAGATATATGCATCACAAGCCGAACGCTGAGGCCGATCTTACCTTCTCTATCGCTTGTTCCGCGCCCTCGGTTGCACGCGGTACGTGACAATGAGTCATGCTTTTTCGTGCGTGTAGACGACGTTCATCGATTTATAAGACGTTATCACGTCAAAAAAAGTTTAAAAAAAAAATTTAGTCACCTTCTGGTACAACTGCTTCAGCTCCTCCAAATAGTTGGAGCTGGTGTTGCCCTCGATCTGCTCGCTGATGGAGATCTCGAGCAGCTTGTCCTCCGCCGCGATCGTCAGCTTGAGGAACTGGTCGCCGGTCAGGTCGCGCACCGGCTTCTTCTTCAGGTACTTCATACTGTGAGCGACGTTTATCATTATTATTGACACGGTTATATGAGAAAACCGTCGCAATCAAGAACAGCTGACGAAAAGGAGTCTTTTATGTCTGGTGTCAGGGATACTTGTCAAAACACAGAAAAGGTTTGCGCGAATATAACAGTGACGTCACTGCCACATTCTGCTGCACTGCTGCTCATAAAAATGGCTCTTTGTTTGTCCTATACCATATATACAATTGCGATAAAACTTGGTACAGAGATAGCTGGGATAGGATGAATCTGGAAACGGCTTATAGCTGTATATAATGTATATTTTTGAATGTTTTCACAGAAAGGTTTGTTTTTAATTGTATAAAATAATAATAAAAATCAATAAGTAATAATCTACCATATCAAAACTGTAAATTCTTAAGGCAGACTTGTACCAAACTTTTTAATCGTAATCCACCTAGTCCAAACGACTAGGTGGACCGACGACATCGGACGAGTCGCAGCGTGCTGCTGCTATACAAACTGGACAAGACTGCGACGTGTGGAAGTCTTTGGACTAGGTGGACCGACGACATCGAACGAGTCGCAGCGTGCCGCTGCTATACAAGCTGGACAAGACTGCGACGTGTGGAAGTCTTTGGACTAGGTGGACCGACGACATCGAACGAGTCGCAGCGTGCCGCTGCTATACAAGCTGGACAAGACTGCGACGTGTGGAAGTCTTTGGACTAGGTGGACCGACGACATCGAACGAGTCGCAGCGTGCCGCTGCTATACAAGCTGGACAAGACTGCGACGTGTGGAAGTCTTTGGACTAGGTGGACCGACGACATCGAACGAGTCGCAGCGTGCCGCTGCTATACAAGCTGGACAAGACTGCGACGTGTGGAAGTCTTTGGACTAGGTGGACCGACGACATCGAACGAGTCGCAGCGTGCCGCTGCTATACAAGCTGGACAAGACTGCGACGTATGGAAGTCTTTGGACTAGGTGGACCGACGACATCGAACGAGTCGCAGCGTGCCGCTGCTATACAAGCTGGACAAGACTGCGACGTGTGGAAGTCTTTGGACTAGGTGGACCGACGACATCGAACGAGTCGCAGCGTGCCGCTGCTATACAAGCTGGACAAGACTGCGACGTGTGGAAGTCTTTGGACTAGGTGGACCGACGACATCGAACGAGTCGCAGCGTGCCGCTGCTATACAAGCTGGACAAGACTGCGACGTGTGGAAGTCTTTGGACTAGGTGGACCGACGACATCGAACGAGTCGCAGCGTGCCGCTGCTATACAAGCTGGACAAGACTGCGACGTATGGAAGTCTTTGGACTAGGTGGACCGACGACATCGAACGAGTCGCAGCGTGCCGCTGCTATACAAGCTGGACAAGACTGCGACGTGTGGAAGTCTTTGGACTAGGTGGACCGACGACATCGGACGAGTCGCAGCGTGCTGCTGCTATACAAGCTGGGCAAGACTGCGACGTGTGGAAGTTTTTGGACTAGGTGAACCGACGACATCGAACGAGTCGCAGCGTGCCGCTGCTATACAAGCTGGACAAGACTGCGACGTGTGGAAGTCTTTGGACTAGGTGGACCGACGACATCGAACGAGTCGCAGCGTGCCGCTGCTATACAAGCTGGACAAGACTGCGACGTGTGGAAGTCTTTGGACTAGGTGGACCGACGACATCGGACGAGTCGCAGCGTGCCGCTGCTATATAAGCTGGGCAAGACTGCGACGTGTGGAAGTCTTCGGACTAGGTGGACCGACGACATCGGACGAGTCGCAGCGTACTGCTGCTATACAAGCTGGGCAAGACTGCGACGTGTGGAAATCTCTACTAGAAACCGATGTCCAGCAGTGGACATGAATCGGTTGACTAGTTTTTGTTATAACTCCCGGCACGTAAATCTAGCGCTTAGCGAGAGAAGTGCGCGCAGCGTCGTATGAGTGAGCGGGATACAATACGACTGGGGAGCCAATCGGCGCTTGCGAACGATCCGCACGCCCGCCCCGCGACACCCCCCAGGATACCTTATTTTCGATTTCTGCGCCTTGAAGGTCAGCGCTAGACTTATTTGCCGCGACTTGTACAGTCACCTGTAGCAGGCGTGGCTCTCGTCGATCTCCTTGGTGCCGCGCGCGGTGGGGCGCACGGAGATGGTCGCGCGCTCGCGCAGCGCGTCCCGCAGCGTGGCGCGCAGCAGCGGCTCGCGGGCCAGCTGCACGCCGCACATGTACACCGCGCGACGCAACACCTCCGTCGCCGACCCGCCCGCCTGCGTCTACCATACAAAAACAACTATACAGTGTGTCCGGGATCGAACTAGCGATTTTACAACTCATTATCACTCTAAATTAATACTTAATAGGGCGTACCTCCCCTTGCCCTCCCAGGGACAGCCATTTTAAGCTGGTGTGCGTTTTTGTGGCTATGTGCATTGTGCGTACAAAAAATGTAATACCTCGAAAGTCTTCAAATGGCCTTATTCGATTGGATACAGTATCATCGCTAGACACCTAACAATAATGTAAAATATTAAAGAAACTCGATTAAAAATGATTTGGAACAAAAAAAAATTGCTCAAAAATATTGAAAACTACAAGTTTTTGTTGCATTTTGCAAAAACAAGTTCATTAAGGCCGCTCTCTTCACGCGCTATCTCCATACAAACGTATTACGCCTATTATTCTAACTAGTGTTGCGCTCGGTGCGCGAGCTGCAAGCAGCTCGCGTGCCTTGTAGTCTCTTCAATATTCGTAAAATAAAGAAATGGGAGGCCATACCAAATACCAGAATATTCTGGTGAGTCTCTTGAAAGATAGAAAGAAATATTGGTATCACGTTTCATATCTTTTCTGAAAGGACACTAATCAGTTATATGCAATGCGTTTAGTGGAAAAAAAAGGATCTATACAAAAATGTTCTGGAGAGCCACTTGAAAATTAAAAAGAAATTTTGTATGGACACGAATTTTTTTGTTCCGTAGCTATCTTTTTTTTACTGGCTCACCAAAGGGCCTAAGCTCTTGAACATTTTTAGTTTCAGGACCATGCCTCTATGATTGATAGTTTTTGAGGGCCGTTAGGGTGCTCTGGTAATTTTTCCACATTCACTACGTTTTTGTGATTTTTGTGAAAAAAAAAAACTTTAAGTTCTATTTATAAGTGTAGTAGGGGGAAAATTTTTCATACAAAAATGTCTAAGAGAGCCTCTTGAAAATAACCCAAAAAAATTGTATGGAGAGAATTTTTTTTTGTTTGGCGGCCATCTTTTTTTTACCGGTTCACCCAATGGCCCAAGGTTTTTAATAACATTTGTTTGGGACCATGTCTGTATGACTGGTAGTTTTGGAGGACCCATGAGGTACTCTGGTAAATTTTCCACATTCATGATGTTTCATAATTTTCCTGAAGGAAGACTCATAAGTTCTACGCACATAAATAGTGAAGGGAAAAAGTTCCACGCAAAATTGTTCTGGAGAGCCTCTTGAAAAGAACCCAAAAAATTTGTATGGAGAAAATTTTTTTTTGTTCGGCGGCCATCTTTTTTTTACCGGTTCACCCAATGGCCCAAGGTCTTTAATAACATTTGTTTGGGACCATGTCTGTATGACTGGTAGTTTTGGAGGACCCATGAGGTACTCTAGTAAATTTTCCACATTCATAACGTTTCGTATTTTTCCTGAAAGGACACTCATGAGCTCTATGCATGCGCTTAGTGAGATAAAAAAAGTTCTATACAAAAATGTTCTGGAGAGCCTCTTGAAAATTAAAAAAAAAATTTGTATGGACGCGAAATTTTTTTTTGTTCGGTGCCTATCTTTTTTTTACTGGCTCACCAAAGGGCCCAAGGTTTTGAACATTTTCAGTTTCAGGACCATGTCTCTATGACTGATAGTTTTTGAGAGCCTTTGGGGTACTCCGATAAATTTTCCACATTCATGACGTTTCATATTTTTCCTGAAGGAAAACCCATAAGTTCTACGCATATAAATAGTGAGGAGAAAAAAGTTCCATACAAAATTGTTCTGGAGAGCCTCTTGAAAATTAGGATTTTTTTGTATGGAGATGAAATTTTTTTTTGTTTGGTAGCCATATTTTTTTCATCGGTTCACCCAATGGCCCAAGGTTTTGAACATTTTTTGTTTGGGGACGGTACCTCTCCGACTGATAGTTTTCGAGATCCCTTAGAGCACCCTAGTCAGTTTTCCACGTCCAGGTCTCTCTATAATTTTGTAGACCTTATATTTTTGAAATTTACACACACAAAAAGTATGGTGAAAAAGTCCCATACAAAATTGTTCAGGAGAGGTGATCAGTACCTGACTTCAAGTAGCTTTATATATATAACTAGTGTTGCGCTCGGTGCGCGAGCTGCAAGCAGCTCGCGGGCCTTGTAGTCTCTTCAATATTCGTAAAATAAAGAAATGGGAGGCTATACCAAATACCAGAATATTCTGGAGATTCTTGAAAGATAGAAAGAAATATTGGTATCACGTTTTGTATCTTTTCTGAAAGGACACTAATGAGTTCTATGCATGCGTTTAGTGGGAAAAAAAGATCTATACAAAAATGTTCTGGAGAGCCACTTGAAAATTAAAAAGAAATTTTGTATGGACACGAATTTTTTGTTCCGTAGCTATCTTTTTTTTTACTGGCTCACCAAAGGGCCATTTTTAGTTTCAGGACCATGCCTCTATGATTGATAGTTTTTGAGGGCCGTTAGGGTACTCTGGTAATTTTTCCTCATTCACTACGTTTTGTATTTTTTTGTGAAAAAAAAAAATCTTTAAGTTCTATTTACTTATACGTGTATTGGGGGGAAAAAGTTTCATACAAAAATGTCTAAGAGAGCCTCTTAAAAAGAACCCAAAAATTTGTATGGAATTTTTTTTTTGTTCGGCGGCCATCTTTTTTTTACCGGTTCACCTAATGGCCCAAGGTCTTTAATAACATTTGTTTGGGACCATGTCTGTATGACTGGTAGTTTTGGAGGACCCATGAGGTACTCTGGTAAATTTTCCACATTCATGCCATTTCATAATTTTCTGAAGGAAGACCTATAAGTTCTACGCACATAAGTAGTGAAGGGAAAAAGTTCCATACAAAATTGTTCTGGAGAGCCTCTTGAAAAGAATCCAAAAAGTTTGTATGGAGAGAATTTTTTTTTTGTTCGGCGGCCATCTTTTTTTTACCGGTTCACCTAATGGCCCAAGGTCTTTAATAACATTTGTTTGGGACCATGCCTGTATGACTGGTAGTTTTGGAGGACCCATGAGGTACTCTGGTAAATTTTCCACATTCATGACGTTTCATAATTTTCTGAAGGAAGACCCATAAGTTCTACGCACATAAGTAGTGAAGGGAAAAAGTTCCATACAAAACTGTTCTGGAGAGCCTCTTGAAAAGAATCCAAAAATTTGTATGGAGAGAATTTTTTTTTGTTCGGCGGCCATCTTTTTTTTACCGGTTCACCTAATGGCCCAAGGTCTTTAATAACATTTGTTTGGGACCATGTCTGTATGACCGGTAGTTTTGGAGGACCCATGAGGTACTCTGGTAAATTTTCCACATTCATGACGTTTCATAATTTTCTGAAAGAAGACCCATAAGTTCTACGCACATAAGTAGTGAAGGGAAAAAAGTTCCATACAAAACTGTTCTGGAGAGCCTCTTGAAAATTAGGAAATTTTTTGTATGGAGACGAAATTTTTTTTGTATGGTGGCTATATTTTTTTTACCGGTTCACCCAATGGCCCAAGGTTTTGAACATTTTTTGTTTCGAGACGATACCTCTCCGACTGATAGTTTTCGAGATCCCCTAGGGCACTCTAGACAGTTTTCCACGTCCAGCTCTCTCTATAATTTTGGTGACCTAGAATTTTTGAATTTTACACACATGGAAAGTATGGTGAAAAAGTTCCATACAAAATTGTTCAGGAGAGGTGATCAGTCCGTAACTTCAAGTAGCTTTATATATATAATATTTGTCGCAATAGGTCTAAAGTTAAGCCAGATATCAATTTATATCTCCATTATCTATGCCATAAAATAAAAATATTAGTAAAATTATATTTATTTTGAAAGTTATGACGCTTCAAAAATCACTATTTTTGGGCAAATTTTGGGGCAACTTCGTGCGTAAATAAACTATATAAGAAACTAGAAAATTGAAAAACGAACGAAGTCTTATCATAGGTTACTTCATAATAATTACAAATGTCTTTAGTTCATGTAAAAAATTGCCAAATATTTGCTAAAATAGGCGAAATACCAAACCTAGATTTGCATCTTTTTACTTTGCCGTTTTTCACTAAAAATCATGATATCTCAAGCAAAATTTATTTATTTAATTAATTTATTATTTATTTATGTATTTATTTTTAGTACTCTTCTTTACTGAAGACGTCTCGCTCTCTAAATGCAGAAATCACTGTTTTAGACTCCACTCACCAACGATTTGTCGATGCCATGGAGAGGGCTCTTAAGACAACATTTTTTGATATTAAATTTTGAAATGAGCGACAACGATGTGTTTTTACATTGCATGCATTCACATGCATTACTCATACATCAATCATACATCACTCTTACTTTTTGACATAGGATACTTTTTGTCTCGGGAAAACAGAGTTCCTGCTGGGATTTTAACATACCTAACTCCACACGGAGGGAATCCCCGGCAAAGGCTGAACTGGTTTGAAATGAAGCTCGTAGGACTCACATAAGCCTGTGCAGCGTCTATGGGTGGCTCGGAGGGCTGTTCCACCTCGTGCCTCTGGTAGTTGTCCCGGACGTTCTCCGCGAACTGCTCCGGACTCAACCCGAACTGCTTCACGAGGGGGCCTGCCAAACAAACATATCACAGTATACACACCACGGAATTCAGTAAGCGAAGGGATTATTATTATATTGATGTAATCACAAAGGAGCCCCAGGATACAAGCTGCGTAAGACCATGACATGTTAAAGTCCCTATATGAAGTTTATGACGTCTATTGGTTGACAACATCCACACTTGCAACCACCAAAAGAACCACTTCAAAAAAGTAGTTATTTTGTGTTATAAAGAGCCTTCTCCATTCTTCTCCATAAAATCAAGTCAACTTACCAATGCCCGCTTTCCTGCACAGCTCATAGGGCCCGGAGCGCACCGCATTCTTCACTTCAGTGGTCTCTTCTTCATCGAGCTGAGCGGCGTCCACGTCTGCCACGGTCTCCTCGGGATCTTCTCCGTTCTTCTCCATAAATATCAAGTCAACTTACCAATGCCCGCTTTCCTGCACAGCTCATAGGGCCCGGAGCGCACCGCATACTTCACTTCGGTGGTCTCTTCCTCGTCAGACTGGGCGGCGACCACGACCGCCACTGTCTCCTCGGGATCTTCTCCGTTCTTCTCCATAAATATCAAGTCAACTTACCAATGCCCGCCTTCCTGCACAGCTCATAGGGTCCGGAGCGCACCGCATACTTCACTTCGGTGGTCTCTTCCTCGTCAGGCTGGGCGGCGACCACGGCCGCCACTGTCTCCTCGGGATCTTCTCCGTTCTTCTCCATAAATATCAAGTCAACTTACCAATGCCTGCCTTCCTGCACAGGTCATAGGGCCCGGAGCGCACCGCATACTTCACTTCGGTGGTCTCTTCCTCGTCAGGCTGGGCGGCGACCACGGCCGCCACGGGATCTTCTCCGTTCTTCTCCATAAATATCAAGTGAACTTACCAATGCCCGCTTTCCTGCACAGCTCATAGGGTCCGGAGCGCACCGCATACTTCACTTCGGTGGTCTCTTCCTCGTCAGGCTGGGCGGCGACCACGGCCGCCACGGCCTCCTCGGGATCTTCTCCATTCTTCTCCGCTTCTTCACGAGCCAATTTCCTGATATTAAAAATGTAAAATAGTGAACGAAACATCTGGATTTATCTAACTGAAATATGGGACAGCTTCTAATGTAGTAAACTTGTAAAAACAATTTTTAAGAAATTTTTGCAGAGTCAGGACATATGAGAAGAGTTTTGAAGAGAAAACGTACTATGTTCAGCAATAGTAGTTTATAAAACTGTTTCATCACAGAGCTATGAAAATACGAGTGTGAGTTTTACAACAGAGCAGAAGGTGAGGTTTTTTTAACATCACATGAGTGTTTTAATCTTAAACCAACAAAAGCATAGTATATGTAAGAATATATTATAAGAGTGTGAGGAGGTATCAAAATAGTTTAAAAGCTCTTAACATTTTTAATCTGACAACTGAAAACAGCAAGACAGAATTTTGTTTGTGAAAGTTCTTACTTTTTCTCTACTAACTCCCTTTTCCTCTCCTTAGCGCGCTGCACTTTTTGCATCTCAGGCAAATCATTGGAGTAGTACAGCAGGAAGTGTGTGTGGACATCGCGCAATTCTTCGTTTGTTTGGACGTTCTTCATTCTGTACGAAAATTAAAATGTATATTAAAAACGACGAATTTTCTTTGCTATTTTTAGTAGAAAATTACAAAAATCTAAAATGGCAGAAACAAAGCAACTTGTCAGTTAAAAGAGTTTCACAAACAATTTGTTTGCATTGTAACATTGTTAAACTGCATTTTAGTGCTTATTTTGAAAATAAAATAAATTTTTGAAAATAAAAGTCTTATATAAGTAAAAATCAATGTTTGTCTGTATTTCCTCTATGCACTTGCCCACCTATTAATTTATCCGATTATGATGAAACTTGGGTGAATTGTTCTACATACGTCCGCAAAGGTTTCTGGCCAAAAAACTACATAAAAATGAATGTTTCTTTGTTTGTCCTCTACGTGTTCCTAAACCATTGCGTGTTATTGCAACTCACGTCGGAAATAGCTAGTACTGTATATTTCAAGCGATTTATTTACCAGTTTATGCAACCCTGAATTAAAATATCACCTCTCAATGTCCTCATCTCGAATGAGCCGCATGGTCTCCGGTATGGGCGCGTCGGGGTCAGCCATCACCTTGTCAAGTTGGTACTCCCGCATGTTCTCCACCAATCGCAACAGGTTCTCCTTGCGCTGCTTCAGTTGGCACCACTGGAAAATACAAAATCATCTCTTGTCTGACATTTTCAATACACTTTAGTAGGCATGTTTTGAAAGTTATTTTTATGGCACTAGTACGATTCAAGATGAATTTAAAGACAAATTATAATTATGAATTATAATTATTATAATTATGAATTAAGGGGATCGCTCTCCGAAACGAAGACAGGTAATTATAGTACTGATGATAACTGACAAGAAAACACAAAAAAAGACGCGAAAAAAAAAATTAAAAAAATACCTGTATTTTTTAAATGTTCGCAATATAATGCAATCAGCTGACGCCAGAAGTCAACGACCGTTAGATAAATATAAAGTGGTCGCGTTTTGCACGCTATACATAGCTGGTTAGAATAATACTAAACACTAAACCACTAATACTACAAAGCAATCTACAAAGTATAAGACAAAATATGGTTATTGGTATTGTATAGTGTTTAGATAATGTAATAATAGCGCTAAGTTTGCGATAGCTTATACTCTGTATAATGAGCACCAAATCGTAATAAATTGTAATAAATAAACAATTGTAATAAATAAGAGATAAGAAAGCTACTAACTGAAATACCTTGGCATCATACTTGTAGACTTTCCACAGGTCATTGATACTGAGCTCGGGCTGCACGTACTCCTTGCGGTAGAAGGCTATGAATGGGACCTCCAGTGTTTGGTTCCTCATGAAATCCAGGGCTTGTCTGATCTTCACTACAGTGCTGGAACCCCTGAACAAGTTAAACTCAAGTTTAAACTCACGTTCGTCAGCATCTTACGCACCGAACTAAATTCTTTAACCAAATTTCAATTTATTTTTCAGTGTAGCTCAATACTATTAATACGAGAGTTAACGCAATATGTACGTGAAAAAAGAATAATGAGTCGTCAACAACTGTTAGATGTCCATTACTGGATATAGGTTTCTCAAAGGGCCTTCCTGCGCCCTGCTGCTGCGGCCTTGTGCCATTTATATTCAGCGGCTCCGTATACTGGTGAATAATTAAACCATTGGTTTATTCTTATTGCCCTCATGAGATATATGAACGTCTATGCTATGTAACAGGGGATTAAAAAGTTAGTGTTAGGGTCTGTTTCATCACCTTGATAAAATTGTTGGATAGCCTCAACGTAAGTTTTGTCACTTTCTTACTTTAGTAACAAAGATAAGAGTTGTGAATAAGCTATCTGACACTTATCAGAAGGTGGTGAAACAGACGCTTAAACTGCTAAAGTATAAGATAAATCGTAAAGTTAAGATTGTTTACTGTCTAGATATCTTTAGAATCTAGACGTATTTCAGTTACCGTCTAGATCTGTCCCTGGCGTCTTGAGCGTCTGCCTTAGACACGGGCGGCTTGAGGAAAGCCTGCTTGTAGATCCATTCTGCCTCATCTTCTAGTTCAGTGCTGCCCTCTTCCACCGGAGTGATCGGTACTTCGCGTATTTGCATACGTTCTGGCACGTCCGTTTTTCGTATCTGAACACATTTTATTAAATAAGTATTTAAACATACATATAAAGGCAACCCTATAACAATGGAACTTATGAAAATAGTTCTTTAACTAATTAGTTTGGACGACAAACTGTATTCAAACTGCAGCTGAGCTTGCAGTTTGAATACAACTCGGTGCAACAATGATCTTATACAATAAAGTTATTCGAACATAAAGTTTTGCAGTTAGTTTGCATTTTAAAATAATTTTTAACTACAAAATTGATAATTTTAGTTTTGCGTTTGTCCAATAATTTTAAGGTCTGCTACTACACAGTACTACTACAGTACTACTACTGTTTGAACAGCTAGCACTGAGTCGATCTCAATGAAATGTGGCATAGATATAGCTTGCATTCAAGAGATACTTTCAGAAGACTAAACTACTATTTCTATTCTACATTATATTGAACTAATCATATGATAAAAAGCTGTATACCTCATTATCCAAATCGGTGAAATGGCTCCTCTTCAATTCACTTGGCTCATATATCTCAAATATAGATTTCTTGCTGGGTCGCTTGGGTTTACCCTTTTTAGTCCTTCTCCTTTCACCTTAAACAAATAGACTCAGATGAATTTTGGTGATTCTGACATCTTCTATTGATTTTATTTTTATTAAGGTTAAAAAATATTGTTGCCATAAAAAGTACAAATAAATAATATGAACTATTAGCTTAGACTGCATTTAAACATCACACTGAGAACAATATAATAATGCACCATAAGGTGCAAATTCAATATTGTACAAAATCCCTACATTTTACAGGTCTAAACATAAGTTTCTTTTCCTCACAAAAGGGTAGGATATTTTTAGACCTATGAATTTACACAATATCTAAACTACTCTTAGAGCCTGTATCACCACCTTCTGATAAGTATCTGAAAGCTATCTAAAACTTGTCTTTGTCACTTGATATAAAGTAAGAAAGTTATGTTAAAAACTTATGTTTAGGGTATACAACACTTATCAGAAGCTGGTGAAGCAAGCCCTAAATCGACAGCTCTATATGTAAAGCATTTAACAGAAAACCCTCCAGAATTCCGGATAATTCTTATGAAATATTCGATTATCTAAATTGTTTGAGGTTTTTGCCGTTTAACATACCCTCCTCTTCATCATCCTCAATATATTCATCGAGGTCCTCATCTTCTTCATCCTCATAATCCTCCTCGCCGTACTTATCGAACTCGTCGTAGTCAAAGTCCACACCGAAAATATCTTGACCTTCTTGCAATGTGCTATAAAAAATTAAAAAACAAACTGACGACCAATACCATTCTTCCGCATGCCTATATTTAAAATATTAATTACTGCCTCTTTTTACAATCAATTTTGATTCAGTTTTAAATTGTCTATTGCATATAATATAATTGATCAATATCAAACAGACAACTACCAAAATAGTTTGTTTTAAAAAGATGTAACTTCAAAAGCACCATGGTTGTTGAAAAGTTGTTGATCAAGTTACTGTGACTGGTTCCTCATAATCCTTAGAGTAATGCTTGTAATCAAATTTCCATTCTGCTTTTAAATTAAAATTGTTTTTTACATCCTGAATTATGGTTTGAAGTGAATATCACACGGGATAATCTGATGGTTATAGTTGATAATGTATGAACTCACGCATCAGTGAATATAGGTTTCCGTTTCTTCTTTCTCTCAGCAATCGGCCGGCCGTCGTCATCGACTATGAAGTCATCAGCGTCTGACTCCAAATCCTCATTATCATCATCATACTCCACTTCCCGCGGCGCGGCCGATTCGGAGCGATTCTCATCCTCCTACAACAAATACAGATTCCATTAGAAAGAGAACTACTTTTGCAATTATTTGTGTACAAAATATTTAATCGAGAATATTCTTAGGTGCAGAAAGGATTAATCTTGCTGACTAAAAACGAAAACACCAGTACAATACAAACCTTGTTGTTGCTGTAGATTTGAAATACAACAACAAGAGAATCATGCTACCTCTCTCATAATGTTCCTTGATGTGTTGATGCATACGGATTAAACAACCAATGGGTGAAGATATTTTTGCCCCTAACAAAAAAATTACATCTGTGCATATGTAGGCACATCATTGTAAACTTGTAAAAGTAGTCAACAACTCTAGTTCCAACAAAGGTATAATATACCCGCGGCCACGTAGATTGAACACTGAACGAAACGTGGAGGGGATAGCTGCGTATGGGAACTGTCACGCACGTAATACAATAGCTTACCCCCTCCACTTACCCTCAGCGTTTAATGTTTGTGTCGATGTTTATAGCTTTCCTAATCAAAGATAAAGAACAGTTGTTTTATTTAAAATGGAACCTCTTCAATAATCTCTTACCTCATCAGAGCCACCCACAAACAGCTTCTCAGCAATAACCTCCCTCTCCAGCTCTGGGTCATCTTGCCCCTCGTTGTCACTGTCATCGTCCTCTAATCGCCGCAACCTTTTAAACTTATTCTGAAAAAATAGATAACATATTAGCAATTGACCATTGATTCAATTGGTAAGTAACATAAGAGTTTGTGCAAATTTCAGCAGCATCGCGAGACCACGCACAGAGCACATTAGGATCTATCTATTATTTTATCATTTCATTATATTTCGACTTCATGTTATAAGCATTTTACAGTTGAATCACCAATCAACCAATCAATCCACCACTACTTACTGCTGTGGACCACCAGCTACCACCACAGCTGTGTAGTGTACGATAGTTGATATAGAAATTATGAAGGAGGATTTTATGCCTAAATAATGCCTACTCTAATTTGCACAAGCCTTTAATGCAGCTAACTTTTAAATCCAATGGCAGAAGAATGCTGGCCAATGGAAGAGGACAACAAATAAAAAATTTAATCCAAATTGTGGCTCTTATGATAATACTGGACTTCAATTACCACCAGTTCAGAAAGCAGTCTATGAGAGAAGAGCCAGCAAGAAACATGGGCAGGTGCTCTTTTCAAAACACAAAAAGTTACATCTATACTAATATTATAAAGCTGAAGAGTTTGTTTGTTTGAACGCGCTAATCTCAGGAACTACTGGACCGATTTCAAAAATTCCTTCACCGTTGGATATGTAAGTGATCCTTGAGTGCTATAGGCTATATATGTATATACCACGGGCGAAGCCGGGTCGGACCGCTAGTAATATAATATTTCAATCTAACAAATTGATACTTCACACATCTTGTAGCCCTTGTAGGCGGCTGAATGCAAATCTGATTGGACATTAATATTCATTAATTGTGTAATGACTAGGATAATTTAATGGTTGTTTTAATTTTCTGTTGAAATGGGTAATGATAACATATTATTAATGGTACATTGGAACTATTACTAACATAAATGACATCAGAGATTCATAAAAATTAGGTTAATAATCATGGAAATATAAAAATTAGGCTATAAATTAACCATTAAATCTTTTATTTGTGTATATTGAGGTAGTTTTAAACTAGTTTCTGGTGCAGTCAGGTAAAAAATACTGACAATGTTGCCCTCTTTAGTTTTGTTACTTTAGCTTGTTGTTATCCTACTAATATTATAAATGTGAAAGTGTGGATGTTTGGATGTTTGTTACTCTATAATGTCGCAACTACTGAACTGATTTGGCTGAAATTTTGAATGCAGATAGACTATGCCCTGACTTATCCTGGAAAAATCCACAGTTCCCGCAGAATTTTGAAAAAACCAGAAATCTATATCTACAGCTATAAGTAGATTACTATAGCAAACTTCCTTGAAAGTAGGTATAAAGGTTAGAAAAGGAAGCAGAAACGGAAACCAGATATCCACGATTCCCTCAGGATTTGTGAAAAATTGAAATTCACGCGGGCGAAGCCACGGGCAAAAGCTAGTCGATTATAAAAACTTGGCAGCAAATAAATTGGGTTCATTTTTTCATATAAAACAATGATAACACATTGATTTCAAACAAGTCTTACAAGATTGATGTGATTGGTTTTGATCAAATTGTATTGGATTTATCCTGAGCTTTTTACTTGTTCTTTATCAATTATATAAATACTATTTCAATTTATTTACTGCCAAGATTATAAAGGAACTGTTTAGAATTGCCAAAGGTCAGTTCATTATTTAATTCATAAAGATGCCATAGCAATGAATATAAATAAAGATCTAAGTAGAGATCCACTTACCCTAGCAACTTTCACACCTAAATTCTCCTCAATCAAATCATAATCTTCATCTTCAAGCCGGTCATCTAGTTCATCATCACTTTTCTTTCTTTTCTTTGGCCCAGCGCTGGCGTCTGAATCCTCCCCATCACTACCTGACTCTTCTATAGGAGCATCATCTATCAAATCCTTTAGCTCTTCCCGTAGACGCTCTTCATCATCTAAAATGTATTTACCTCATATTTAATGATCAAAAGCAGAAATGTTTTGGCTTTTACCAAAACTAGTTCATAAGTATAAAAACTTGCAATATAAACTCCACAGCTTTTTATGCTTTTTCTGCACATCCTGCCAATTTGCTTTTATTGGAGTTCATAATGTAGCTTTTGCTTGGTTGTAGAGACATTCATAATGTAGTCTGTAGCTGTTTCTGGATGTTATAATTGCACATGTGTAGATTTTAACAATATTTTATAGAACAAATTTAAACTATTTTGATTTATTTGATTATGAGCACAATGTTCACCAGATGCCAGAGGATTTAAGTACTTTACAAAAGTAATTTTCATTAGAATAGAATAGAATAGAATAGAAAAGTTTTTTATTCAAATAAACTTTTACAAGTACTTTTGAATCATCGATTGAATCTACCACTGGTTCGGAATGCTGTTCCAACCGAGAAGAACCAGAAAGAAACTCGGCGGTTGCTCTTTTTAAAAAATAACAATATAACGATTTATGTAAGTACATGATTGAAATGCCGTCTCGCGCATTGCTGGAACGAGTTAAATCCATGCTTTTTTATCATTTATATAATCTTCAATTGTATAATAAGCTTTTTTTATGAGCATACTTTTAACAAAGTTCTTAAACTTGTGTAAAGGCAAGTCTAAGATTGCTTGTGGAATTTTGTTATAGAACATTACGCCCATTCCCACAAATGACTTTCGGATCTTTACAAGTGCTTACAAATCGACCAATGAATCTACCACTGGTTCGGAATGGAGTTTACAATTCTACACATGTGAAGAAGGGCAGACAAAAGTAGCCCCATTTCCACATTGATGATACAAATTTAGTTTTGTCTTAATACAAATGTTTTTAAGTTAGTTCAAAACCCTACTTGAACTAAAAAAGGTTATACAAATTGATAAAAAAGGGATTACGAATAAATTACTTTGATTATATGAATAATGAGACAGAAACTACGACCTTATTATGACTTACGACGAGGATTTATTAAATGAATGGAGCATATAAATGCAATTGAAACAAACTTAAACTTTTAATAAAGTGACTATGTGGCCTACATAAGATGACATAGTTACTAGAGCTGTAACTATTGCATCTTATTCCGTAAATATGCAACCCACTCGCAGGAAAGAAAACTGACTGTTTCAAGGTTTATGATTCGAATTAATCATTATTGGTCTTACGATATAAATATCGTGCTCATACCTTCTTCTTCCTCGTCTTCATCCTCACTTTGCACGGCAGCTTTTCGTTTTGGTTTCTTTCGTTCAGCTGGTTTTTCGTCTTCTGAATCTACCTGTGAATCAGGCCACCGTTTTATTATAAACTTTGCTGTTAACCACTGCAATATGCATTCGTAATCAAATGCGAAACACAAGCATTGTTTCCAATCTTACTAACCTCGCTTTCCTCAGCTTCGGATTCCAAGAAATCAGCCATGTTTACTTATACGCTAAGGGCAATTGTTTTCTTAATAAAAATACTTAATGAAAATGGCTTTTATCACTACCAAATCTAAATGAAAAAAGAAAGCCTACGAAAATAAATTAGAAATCAGAAATCACTAAGTTGCAACCATAGACAATTGATCTAGATTCTAGAGTCAGGTCCTATAACATCAATATCTGTGTAATGGTACACATTCTGTGTCGCTGTCATAGACAAAAATATGAACGTAAATGGAACGTTTAAGTACCTATAATATGAAAGAAGTCGTAGGCACAGACCAATAACATATAGGATGTCGTAGGTATACGATAGACCTAGAAACATATAACCAATGGAATTTGCACTCCAAACAGATGCAAAGAAAAGAGCCTTGAACATGTCTGGCTATTTTTGACTTAAATAGAGTGTATGAGGTATAGAAAAACTAGGGACAAAAAATAGCCCAGGTGAATGACCTTGTGTTCAATAATGGTGGGACTTCATTTCACTATGCGTGTTCGCGTATTTGTCTTATTTGCCGAAAACGGCGATATGTAGATACGATAGATACTTGACGAAACATTCGCGTTATTTGCCTATTTGGACAAATTTATTTGTCTATTCAGAAAATAGGATGAATAACATTATTTGCCGAAAACGACGATGTATAGACAGTATACAATTTTGCCACATATCAGGAGTGCTCAGTCATGCTCGGCGCTCAGTGGCTCGTGAAACTAAGTCGCGTGTTTTTAAAATGCATCCGAGCACTGTTAGCGCGACAATAGGGTATTTGACAACATTGAAAATATACTATTGATTGTGGTCATCTTATCAGATAATAGCCTAAAAAAGACATATTTCACTCAATCACACTAAATTATGTAATTTTACGCGATATTTTGCACGAAATAAAACATTATAATTTTTGAAATTTTATCAGACACGTGAACGCTCTGTGATTGGTTGCTACTCTGGTGACGTCACTTGAAATTATTATACTTTAGAGTACACTTTACTTGGTCGATATAATTGAAGTTTATCAACCAATCGAAAGTAAACTTTAAATTTGAAACAATAAGATTGATATTAAAATAGCATTATTAACCTCTTAATTTCACTTATTTGGTGTGACTTTCTAGCGCATATACTCTACAATACACAATTGTTTTCATACCAATAATTAGATAAACTCTTCCACTAATAAATTATCACTAGATAAACTCATAACTTTTCTTTATTTCCTCACAAAAACAAAAGATTTGTACCTAAATACACAAGTATTTTTCGCGCCATCCGTCGTAACTAATCACGCAGCGTGCTCTGTTGCACGCACCGAGAGCGAGCGAGAAAAGTGATGATGCTAATATTTTTGCTATGTATTTATTACATAATTAAAGATTGTTATTTTTCTTGTTTCCTCTCCCGCATTCCATTTATTGCATTTAACTTTGTATTTATTGTATTTAACCTATTTAATTACTTTTAATTTGTATTTAACTATTTAATTATTGTTACTGGATAGCTACGCTGTTTTGTTGTGGTTTCTGGTTATGTAACCCATACTGTGCCCATACATACTCTGACCTCTGTGTGTGAACCTATAAACTTGCTCATTGGTTTGTGACGTCACGCGTATCATGTGATCAGCGCTATTACAGAAATGTCGTTTTTGGCGCGGTTTTCAAAACTTAAACTTTATCACTGATTTAATTCTTAATACTGTAGATATTCCGAAAAATATCAATGTAGTGTGTTTTAATAAGTAATAAAGAATAATTTAAAACAAATTCCAAAAATTAGTCAAATAGCCTATGGTATAAGAAACATTCGCGCTATTTGGTTGGTTGCTATTTCTTACACCCAAAATATTATGTTGTTCATAATTATGTATGGAACCCTAAAAGAGTGAAACCCGACTCGAACTTGATTTATTTATACACATACACATTTCGACAGTTTTTTATATAAAATTTTTGTAATACTATTATTTTATTAGGGGATTTTAGGTGTTTTTGACTTAAACCGGCTTTACATTTGGCTGGATTCAGTGTGACTGAATTCAGACACTAAGCGTGGCTAATTAGAGCTTGCTCTTTACACTTGATCTAATTAGCTAGCTAACTCAGTATAACCAAGGATTCCGAAACTGTCGCACGTATTTATAGAGCTCTCATGGGACCATCAAAATATCAAAGAATAGGGCTCGCCTTGGCTATGGTTGCGTCGATCTCGATTTTAATTGATAAAAAAAGACGCAGGAAGTGTTGGATGAAAAAAATATTTGCTTTTAAGACAAAAACTATCTACAACGAATTATTTATTTTATTAAATTTTTTCTTTCGACATCGCTGCTCAAAAAGTAAATGTAGTATACACTAGCTGATGCCAGCGACTTTGTCCGCTTGGATTCTTATAAATTTCATCCTCTACCCTTACCACCTCCTACCCACTTGGGGGTAGAATTTCCAAAATTCCAGAAACACGTAATTCTTTATTTTTAACTGACAATAGGTACAAAAACCGATTTTCATGGACATAACTTGATAAATGACGGACTTTCATTTAAACTTTCATCCCCTATTTACTATTACCTTAGGGGTATAATTCGCAATAATCCTTTCTTAGTGTGCGCCTACGTCATAAAAGGAAGCTACTGCGAAAATTTCAAGTTTCTAGCTTCAGTGGTTTAGGCAGTGCGTTGATAATAAGTCAGTCAGTCAGTCAAGACAAGCCTCTGTATATTATTATAGATAACGCTCCTCAAAAGCGCTGCGTTCGGCGACTAATGAAGCGATATTATAGGTACTGGATGTGTGGGCACTCCACCTCGAGTGGCGGTCAGCGGACAACTGAACGTGTTTTTTTGGCTAAATCGCTTTACACTTGGCTGGATTCAGCATGCTAACTGCAGTGTCGACTCTGACTGTCTAATTAGTGTGTCTTACTGTCTGAATGCCTTTACACTTGTCTTTCTCTAGAGTCTTTTTCATTTAGTGCACTGAATCCAGCCAAATGTAAAGGGCTCTTTATGCTTTAGGGAAAAATATTTTCGAGAGTTGGTAAGACACTGCGTCGAATATTTGGGAATTTGGCTATTTGCTCCATGTGTGGATCTGAATTCCTTTCCAGAATCTGAATTCAGAAAGTACAGAAATGCATACAATTTCACTGTTCCCCACCACACATTCTGATTTTTTCAGATCGATCTGACAAAATGTGTCCTGAATACGTTTCTGAATTCAGAATCTGAAATCTTCGGCCGGCCTTACACAGCCGGAATGATTCAGAATCTGAAATTTTCAGATTCTAAATTCCGGCTGTGTGTATCATAGTTTATAATCTTATTTGTTATTGGTCTGTGGTGATTTTGATTTGGCAATAGACACAGGCTCAAAAGGGCTAGAACCCAGAGCCGTAAAACCAGTTAAAAAAAAAAAGCAATAGACAATTATGTCACCAATGTCACAAAACAAAAAATATTAAAATAAATAATAAATATTAGAAATTATAAACACAATTTAACAATGAGCAGTACAGCCCCGATTATAAAGAATGTAATACATGCAGGGCAAAAATATGTACCCATTGCCAATGGGAGCAAGGTAAGACTGGAAATCACTAAAATAAATTAATAATCTATTTACCTATAGAATTAAATATTTTATATTATGTATTTTTTAAGGTACATTTCCATTTCCAAACATGGAAATTAGGTAAAGAGCGGGTTTTATTAGATGACAGTAAAAAAATTGGCAAAAAAGAGCCAATGGTTCTCATTATAGGACACAAGTTCAAACTAGAGGTTTGGGAGAATATTGTTAAAATGATGGCTGTTGGGGAGGTAGCAAGCTTCCAAGTAAAGAGAGAGGTATGTATAATGGCGAGAGTGCCAATTGGAGCCGTAGGAAACAATTTTAAGTATATAATTATTCTGTTAATTGTTTGCCAAAATTAATATACAATGCATGTGTTATTAGAGATATGTACCTACTGATTTTGCTGCAGTTTTGGTCGCACGCTGCACAAATGTCTTCAATCATTATTCTACAATAAATAATTTTTGAATTTTCTATTACTTGTTACTTTTGGGTGTATGGGTGAAACACTGCTCTTTTATTGTTTATAATATAATCTTTGATTTTAGGTATTTGCTTTTCATGCGGACATATTTCTAATTTTTTAAACTTGTGTAAGGACAAGTCTAAGATTAATATTTTTTATTGCAGCTTGTTTACAGTTACCCATTTGTATCCAAGACTATCCGAGAGTTAGGCCAGGAGCAGAAGATCAAACATTCATGTACTATGACTTTGCACACTGAGGGAATTGGATATTCTGACTTAGATGACTTGATCAACAACCCTTGTGATTTAGAATTCATTATAGGTAATTGTTATTTTTCCACAATAATATTCACATCCTTACTTCTGTTGCTATTATCTTTAGTATCCTATTTGCCTCTACAGTATGTTTATTTTAATTAAATTAATTATTCAGTAAGCATGTAATACATATCTATTTAATAACTGAACAGATTGATTATACATCTCCATACTGCTTTTACAGCATCTTTCTAAATACTTAAATATTCTAAAATAATAAATATAAATAGTACAGTGCCTGTTGTACACAATCTCAATTACTAATGTGACTAAATTCTATAAATGTATTAATCTAAAAATAGGCATACATACTTGAATTGAAATTATACTTATTGCAAAAATTAAAAAGTTTTCTAACAAAAATTATACAATTAATTTTCATTGTAGAAGTATTAAAAGTAGAAAGGTCTAATGAATATGAGAAAGAGTTGTGGCAATATTCCAGTGAAGAGAGGATGAACCTGGTCCCTGAGTTGAAGGAAAAGGGGAACCAATTGTATGCTGAAAAGCACTACGATGAAGCTGAGGAGGCATACAGACAAGCTATTGCTATTTGTGAGCAGCTTATGATCAGGTATACCATTTACTTTGCTGTATATAGAAATTATATTTGAGATTTCTAGTACATCTCCACCGCAAAACCGTAGCAGCTGAACGAAAGGGATAGATGCATAGTTAAATGCCTGCCTTCATTAGAATATACAGTTCAATGTGTGTGTCAGAAACTGACTGTTTGAATGTAGAAGGAATTAAATACAGCTTTTTAAAATTTAAATCTACTAGCTTTTGCACTCAACTTCATTCTCTTGTATATATACGTTGTTAAAAAATCCCATGGAACCCTTTGTTTCCTTTAAATAAAATGTAGGTAGCCTAAGATCACATCTTTGATTAGCCCACTATCTGCCTGCGAAATTCCTATCAAAATCGGTTTAAGAGCGTTGATGCGTTCTGCGCCATTTTAGCTCATTTTTAAGCTATTTCGACCCTTCATATGTTGTTAATCTATGCATTTACTTAAAAACTTATTTATACTACATTGTAGAAAATTTTGTGTTCTAGGGAATTGTAAGACAACATTTTGCAATTTATTGATAGTTTTTGTCTAATTGCCAAAATACCAAAAGCCTATTTATGAATTTTGGGATTCGTGGAATCTTTGACGTTCACTACGTCAAAAGTTACTTGTTCAATTCACACACAAAGATATATTTATGAAAGGAAATGCCCTGAACTAAAGACGTGGAAGAAAACATTTTTTAATTTGGCGTTTTTTACATCATAAAAATCCAAGCAAAAGAATTTTAATTTCAGTAAATTATAGACATATAAAACCGTCATTTTAGTAGATTATTTTTCGCCATTTATAAGTAAAATTAAGTACATATAAAAGTTAACCATATTTGCAATAATATAAGTAAAAAAAAATCTAAAATTAACTACTATTTGTTTCCATAAAATAACTTTGAAACAGACACCAAAACGCAGAAACAGGCAGTAGGAAATTGAACTAGGAAACTAGTATGAGCCGAGGCCTCTCCGCGAACGGACGTAACGCTTTTTGTCTCGGCAATTCTTATTGGATTACATGGAATATACGTAAAATTGTAGTGCGACTGTCACTATTCAATACTAGATATTTTTAATGCTTGCTATTTTTTCTTACAGATAGATGAAAACTTTTTACGTATTTTTAATAATTGTAATATATTATATTATAGTTATAGTTGAGGATTATAGTTGTAAATCAGTAATCCATACTATATAAAATTATAAATGCGAAAGTGTGTCTGTCTGTCTGCCGATTTTTATGTAATTAGGTACAGAGTTAGCTTACATCCTGGGGACGGATATAGGATACTTTTTGACCCCCGACGCAAAAACGACGCGGTGTAATAAGTTTCACGTGTCTGTGTGTGTGTGTGTGTGTGTGTGTGTGTGTGTGTCTGTCTGTTCCCCTGTAGCTCTCAAACGGGTGGACCGATTTGAATGCGGTTTTTTTTTGTTTGAAAGGTGGATTAGTCGAGAGTGTTGTTAGCTATGTTTGATGAAAATCGATCCAAGATGGCCGCCGCTACAAAATGGCGGATTACATATTTTTCACAATCTATCTATAATATAATAAGACTGTAACAGATCCAATTCTGTACATTGAAGATATTTTGAAAATTTTTATTGGAGGGCACTATATAATCGATACTGAAGCCAAAACTGCAATTTTTTTCATTTTTGTCTGTCTGTCTGTCTGTCTGTCTGTATCTTGGCCGCGCATCACGCCGAAACTACTGAACGGATTCGAATGAAACTTGGTACGATTTGAGTTTATACTCCGAGGTAGGACATAGGATACTTTTTATCCCGAAATTCAGCACGGTTCCCTTGGGAGAGGGGATGAAAATTAAAACGTGTATTTAGCTGTAATTCATTAACGTGTTGTTCGATTTCACTCATTCTTTTTTTGTTAGAAAGGTAGTACTTTATATATTGTCCCGTAAATATTTCAAGGTTTTTTTAGTTCAGAAATGACAGACATTACAACCCTGAGTATTGGGTTCAAATAACTTGGGACCCGGATCTTTGAACGTACGGCTTATTTTAAACTGGTGTGCGTTTATATTTTATGTTTGTCGGTCTGTCTATTTGTTCCAGCTAATCTCAGAAACGGCTGGATCGATTTTAATGGAACTTTTAATGTTATAAGGAGTAACTACATTTAGTTAGTAGTACATAAAAGAATTATGGGATCCGATCCGATCCTATATAAAAACCTATATCTACGCGAACGAAGTTGCGGGGGTCAGCTAGTTCCCTTAATATGGGTATCAAATGAAAGGTCTTGACTAGCAGAATAGCACTATGTAAATCATGGCCGCCGCCACAAAATGGCGAATGTCGGGGGTTTTTTAAATTTTCAATTTATACTTGTTATCTCGAAAAATTAAAGAGTTCTCACGGAATTCTTAAAGGTCCGTCCATTTAACAAATTTGTTATACAAAATTTGGTAGGTACAAAGGTAGCTTGCGTCTCGAAAATTGACATAGTTCCCACAGGATTTTTAAAAACCTAAATCCACGCTGACGAACTCGCGGCCAACATAGTACATAATATTATGTGGAAAATGAACTAGAAAATAGCTATCGTATACAAAAACTATCGTCCGGTAACAACGGTTTTCAAACCATCCAGGAACCCATTGAAATATACACACAAAATATTATACAAATCAGTCCAGCCGTTTAGGAGGAGTTAGGTGACTAACATACGTACCAAAGAATTATATAGGTACGGTTGAGAGAGTTTACCGTATCGACGCGATGGGTTGTTTGACAGTTACGAATCCCTCGAACATTTTTATTTTATTTTTTCGTCAATTTTCCAATGTTTTTAATAGTTATTATGCTATTCTGAACGGAGACAAATCAAAAACCATGAAAATCGCTCCAGCCGTTCTCGAGTTATAAGTGTTCGAACTAACACAACTTTGTTTTATATACATAGATTTTATTAATTCTAATATTTTAAGGTACATTGCGTCATTACAATGAATGATTTCTAATTGCATTTTTGTATTAGCGGTATATTTAATGTTCAAATTAAGTATACCTACAATCTACATACAGAAAATGTATTTATTACCTGTTTTGAATTACTTTAGTAATAATTTTATTTTGTAAATATGTAAAAAGATAAATCCACGATTCCCTCAGGATTTGTAAAAAACCGAAATTCACACGGGCGAAGCCGCGGGCAAAATCTGGTATGTAATAAGTAAATTAACAAGATTTTGAATGAATCTGCATTTTTCTTCACTATTTTACCCTTACACGAGTACGGAGTAGGTATATAAAAAAATCAATATCAGAAGCTGTACTATATTCTCCAATTATAATTTTTATGAACTGGTCTACTCTATAAGGTCTTTTTCAAGCATTATACATTAATTATGCCTGCTATATAAAATTAAAAATCTACGAACTAAAAACTTAGGTATAGGTGCCTAAGAATATTGAAAAAATAAATAGCCCGTTTGAAAATGGTAAAAAGATCAAAACGGTTTGTTACACTACACTGCATTTGGAGCGGCGCGTTCATTCACGTAAACAAAGAATCCCAGGGAAATGCCTAAACTTGCGAAGCGGGTCCGTGCGTCAACGCTCTTAACAAACAGTGAAAAACAAAAATGTTAAAATGGGTATTTAATTTTTAAATAAAGTGTAAATAACCAAAAATAATAATAGCAGGTATTTCAAAACTATAGATAGACATTTCAATTTAGATAGATTTCGTAAAAAACGTCATTAAAAGACATATGATACAATAAATACATATACATTCTTGCTTGCTTATTTCAGAGAACGAAAGAGTGATGAGGAATGGATTGCTCTGAATAATCTGAAACTACCAGTTCTACTCAATTATGCTCAGTGTAAACTAGTTAAAGGAGATTATTACCATGTTATAGAGCATTGCAATACTGTGCTGGAGTATGATAAAGGTATGAGACTATAAAATTAGACCAAGAAATAATTATGTATAACCCGATACGCTGGCGTCACGCGATTGTCCTAGGAAGTTCTTAGGAAAGGTGAAAGCGCTTAGTCAACAGCCAAAAGTTTGGCTTCTGGGCTTCTGCCTAATAAATCAAGCTTAATACACACATTAAGTTGTCAAGTAGTTAACTAAATTTTAACTTAATTTTAAGTCAAATAATGGATGTAAACAGTGAATTTAGTAATAAGTTGCAAGTTAAAATTTAGTATGTAAGTAAACAAGTATATAATATGTGTAAGGTTAATTTACACATAGTAAGTTGTCAAGTAGTTAACTAAATTTTAACTTAATTTTAAGCGACTTAATTTTAAGTAAGCGTTTTCACGAAACCAGACAATTTAGTAAAGCTCTGAAGTTCATACCGAGATGAACAGCGAAGTGCATGAAATAATAAACTCTGTAATTTTATAAGTGTTCAGTGAAGTCACAGAAGAAATTAACAATGAAATTTTCAATGAAAAAGCACTTTCCCGCGCGAAATAGCATCTCTAGTCACCGGCAGGGATTGCGAGGGGTGCAGAGGGCGCGGCTACTTAACCGAAAAATAGTCAAAATTCTATTCTACTTGTTTACTTGCATACTAAATTTTAACTTGCAACTTATTACTAAATTCACTGTTTACATGCATTATTTCACTTAAAATTAAGTTAACTACTTGACAACTTAATGTGTGTAAACCAAGCTTTATAAATCAGGCTGAGCTTGCTTTGGACTACAAAATATTATACAATCAAATTAGTAGTAAATTAGTAGTAGGTATTATTTTTAAAATTAATTTGAGAAATGTTCCAGTATGAAACCATTTATGGTATGGATCTATAAAACTGTTCTACCACAAAGTTTTGAGAGCGGTGGGATAAAAGTCTAGAAAACTGTATATTCTAATTCACTCACAGAAAATGCACTTACATACATACTTTACATAATAATTTTTCAGATAACGAAAAAGCCTTATACCGAAGAGCAAAAGCACACATAGGGGCATGGAACCCAGATGCAGCTGAACATGATTTTAAAAGATTAAAAACCATCAATTCAAGCTTAAGCGCTATCGTTGATAAGGAATTAGAGAATATTAGAAATCTCAAAAAGCAGAAAGAAGACCAAGACAAAAATGCACTGAAAAATATGTTTGACAAAGAAAATGGAACCTCATAGCAATAAATCAATAACTTATGGTGTTGTCCATGCTATATTATAAAGAGCAGACCTGTCAAACCTGTACATGTGAACTAAAATAGCAGACTCTCAAATTCGACTTGAAGCTACAAAGAAATTTACTGTTAACACATTTATATTATTTATAACTACTTATTTAAATTATAAAATCCTTATGCTTAAATCTTAATTTTTATTTTAAGACCATGATAATATTCTGATAAGCCTTACTGGCTTCAATGAACGATCAAAGCACGATCAACGATCGTGCTTTGATCAAATTTTTATTTTACGAAACTGAAACAACTGAACGACATAATTATGAAGTTTCCAAAGGATAAGAGTTTTTCTTACACGCTCAACGTTTATTTACTGGATAAATAATGTTGATTGTTTAATTTATGTTTATTATTCGTCATCAACCAATAGAGATCTTGTGCCGTTTGTATCCAGTAGTTTCCAGGGACTCGCATGTGATCGCCCGTCCACTTAAACTTTAAGTCTTAAAGGATGGGTCTGCTAACGCTGAGTTTTTTTAAGTATAATTATTATTTTGTTTTATTTATATTTATTATTTATTTTACAATGATAATAAAAAATTTCGATAAAATATATTTTTATTAGATGGCAAGCCTTTACACCGCCTCCGCAGTGAAACAAAAGACCAAAAGAGATAAACTGCGTTAAGGCCAAATTAGACTGTGCCCCGTTGACCGTTCATCGTTCATTTTTGCAGTGAACGATGCACGTTACGATATTTAGTATAGCAATGTGCCTGTCTGAACGATGAACGGTCGGTGTTTAGACGGTTCATTTTCGATAATTCACCGATGAAGCCTCGAAAATGAAAGCAAAAATCTCGAAAAATGAACCGTCTAATTTGGCCTTTAGAATCTGAGCGCGGCAGAGATGTGCCACCCCTACCACCCTCAGAAAGGAATTATACGAATTATAGACCAATTTTCAAAAAAAAAGTGAATAACAACAACAATTTAAACGGTTTATAAAACAGTTCAAATAGCATAGGTATATACGTTCTATGCCAGTTTATTACTAAGACAAAGTATCAGTCTTCTTCTTCTTCCTAGACCCCGCGTATTTAAAACGAAGAAATAGTTATTATATCTTTCGTTTTTGCTTACGACAATATGCACTGTCCAAAAAAAGATCGCAATATAATTTCAGTGTCATCTTGAAAGACAGATTGATAAGAAATTTGTATTTTGCTAACCGTCTGGTGATAGGGTGGATGCTCCTAAAGCCGCCCAGCAAAAGTCGGCACTCAGTTCTGTTTGTAAATATTAACATTTTGGTGCCGCTTAGGCACACTGAGTATTTTATGTGTACATATAGCTTGCTCTAATGGGAAAATAGTTTTAACCCTTTACCGCATTGTGGATCATATTTGAACCAAACCATAATATCACCAGTATTTTCGAATTGCTAATTTTTTTTGTCTTTTTTTGCATAGTGTATCAAATAAGATCCATTGAATTTTCATATTATTTAGAACTGCGCCATCTTTTGGTGTCTTTTATGGACTAAATTGTCGCCCAAAGTCAACAAACACGTTGCGACGGGTACAACGCGTACTCTCCCATTTCAATATTATGAAATAAATATAAAACTACGTGTTATTGCTATCAAATAAATATAACAGGGAAAAAGAACATCTGAAGATTATTTTAGGGTAAGTGTTTATCATTTTACATAGACATAATAATAGTTATTCGT
Organism: Melanargia galathea; assembly: GCA_920104075.1. Lineage (NCBI taxonomy): Eukaryota > Metazoa > Arthropoda > Insecta > Lepidoptera > Nymphalidae > Melanargia > Melanargia galathea. The sequence continues at coordinate 15,942,693 of OV049871.1, read as the reverse complement.
AATAAATTGTTTGGATCAAATTTGGCACAACATGCAGAAATGTTCGTTCGTTCGTTCCTTATTTGGATCAATATGCACAAAAATTAAATGTGTTATTTGTTGATAAACATATATTATATAGTTTTGCGAGTATTTATTTACCAATTATATTACAGAAAGCTTGGTAACATGGACCCACGTCAGTTTTATGGAGGTATCCATACAATAGATCTGTCAGATGACAAACATCGGAAAAACAGATGCCGATTGTTACCACCTCTATATATTCCAGAATCTGATAATTCTGACTCTGAACCCGACGATAATATCTCAATTAGGCGCCTCTTCAACGAGGGCTTCAAGGGCTGAAAAGCCTCGATGGAGGGACGGATTTTTAGAAAAAAATGAAACCGAATTAGAAATAGAGTGAGTCTATGTCTCAACACCAAAGAAATTGTTTCATGCTGTTCCATACAATATAATGTTATGTTCTTTAACTCAGATTACAATGTGATTGCAAATTGTAAGATGTAAGATTATAATACTTATTTTGTATTTTATGCACACTGTGCCAAATACGTACCAAACAGGAAAAACTGTAAATTTCCTTTTTTTTTTCAATAAACATGAAAATGCTGATATACGTGTCTTTTAATTTCTTGTTTTTTACCACATATATTTTTTTCATTAAAAAATAAAAAATCATGCAATAAGGGGTTAAAATAAGGCAGCATTTTTTTGCATCCCTATCCCTCAATTATCGCTTAGAACGAGTGCAAGTGCGTAAATCGCTTAATTTCTTATAAAATTTCTGCTTTCCGAGCGTCGTTTGACAAGATATAAATTACGTATGAATAATATTTAAGACTTGTTGTTGCAATTTAATTTGTCATAATATTTGATGTCTTGTAATAGTAGTATAACACGATTATTTTACGTATTTAAAGAAAAACAAGGGTGGTGGACTAAGGAAAACCAGTAATATGAGGTACCTGGGGTCGGCAGGGGGTGCCACCTTTTAGAATTTGGGTTATTTCTAAGGTATCCTATCCTATTGTATCCTATATCCAATATGAGGTATCCTGTTTATCCTATTGGATAAACTTGATGTTGTCTATACAAAAAATTGTCTGATTGTTGAAAAAAATTCTATCCATTTCTTCAAAAGTTCTATTAATTTTGGAGAAGGGTATTTATTTGGCGGGAAAATAAAATAAAATGAAAACGAGAAAAGAGTTCCTATAAATATTAAGAAAAACATTAATTTACGCGGACGAAGTCGCGGGTAAAATATGATTTTCTTTCAGACACGTGAGGGCCGACTTTGAGGACACAAATGCTGGAAAAAGGCACAAAGGTGCCGAGCTTAGGCAAATTAGTACTTATTTTTTAAATAAATTAAAAATTACTTCTTTATACAAAAAGCAAATACTATTAGTTGACTCAAAAAGTCAAAAGAATCAAGTATTAGAAGAAAAAATATTGCACTGAAATTACTTCGTTTGACATGTCTACGAATTTTTAAACGTGACACAGACGTTAAACTGCCGACTTATAGAGCATCCACACAACTAAGTCAAATTACGTTATTTTGTAATTTTTTAAGTTCTAAGTGCTTTGTTGTGCGAAATTTTTTATCTGACAATCCCTTTTTTAATTAGTCACGGTTTATGCAGCTTCGCTGTAAAAGTCGAATAGGTGTATTATGAGAGAATAACACGCGGTTAAGTTTCACTAATGCTCAAACGCGATATGATTCTATTAAAGACTACTTCTCAGACACGTTATAATTCATCATCATCATCATTATCAACGCCTTAACGGCCCACTACAGGGCACGAGTCTCGTCTCAGAATGAGAAAGGTTTATGCCGTAGTACACCATGCTGACCAAGTGTGGATTGGTAGCCTTTGAGAACATTATGCAGAGTCTCAGGCATGCAGGTTTTTCTTCACTGTTACAGCAAATGATGGCTATCACCGCTTTTTAATTAGTACATGTTATAGTTAGTACCTAAAAATAGGCATATGGATATTTATTATACGGTAATCTTATATTTAAAAGCATTTAAGGTAGTGCAAATAAACTATAGAATGTGTAAGTAACATAAAATAACATAAACAACAAATAAAAATGTGAAAGCTAGTGCTATTTTGTAATTTACTTAGTAATATACTACTGTTAATAATTGATATCGATTTTAAAATTATCTTAAGGGGGTCGTTAATACTTACCGTTTACCCTACGAGAAATTGACAGTCAACTGGACGTAGCTTAGTAGAAATGACCCAACCCATAAAAAGTTATTCTGAGTAATCGAGGTTTGAAGTTTGGATGGTAATTGCTGCAATGATATTGTCTTTGGAATAGTTGAAAATATTGTCAAATATGGGCAAAAATACTAATATTTTTATTGTACTTCAAAGACTGACGTATCTTACGGTTATCGGGGAAAATTTGGGTTTGAGTCGTTTCTGCTAAATTGGTTTTAACACTACGGGGTATTTTTCTTAATGCTCAGAAAGGAACTAAAAACAAAACTTTCTAAACAAATTGATATTTTTAAATAAAAATGAATTATTTCGGAATGTTTAGGCCCTTAGGGGGAAGCAAGCGCAGAAACTCTGCCAGCGGAGCTAGAGCCCAAGGGCTCGAAAAAAATCGAGGAGAACATCGTCTTAAGGGCGTCTCCTGTGAGTCTCGAAACTCGGCTTACGTGACGTTGGAATGCTAGTTTTGCAATAGACTAATCCATACGTCCCCGTAACAGAGGAAGGGATTCACGTCAAAGTACGTCACGTCACGGCGGGCAGCTTTCTCAAGGTAATTCTTTGAAAACTGCTTAAAGTGTTGGGCTAGAACAGGGAGATCGAGATCTTGGAGATCAATATTGCGCACAAACCACGGGGCACCCATTGCCGTGTGCAGAAACTTATTCTGCAGTGTTTGCAAAACTACCTAGTCTGCTTTAATCGAGAAGGGAGGGATATGTGCAAATACTATGCATGTGTAGGACATTATTGAGCGAATACAGGTTATTTGGTCGATCACAATGCACAACTTGAGCACAAATGCTGCCTTTTGGGGCTTTACGTCTTTGAGCGGCAAAGTTCATCTTATCGTCTAAGTTCACACCTAGATATTTGGCTTTGTCTTGCCAGGGGAAAAGAACGCCGTATAGAAATTATTTCGGCACGTTTGCCGGAGTACTTGCTACCACGCTTTCCTGTAAAAAGCACAGTTCCGTTTTTTCACCGTTGACTAGCCGTAACTTGGAGTCGAGATCGAATGACCGCGAATTGGGTATGGGTCGTATATGTCATCTTATCGTCCGCAAACTAGGCTAACATAATGTTACGTGCTGGGGTTCGAAGATTTGGAATAAAACACCTGGTGACCCTTGATCAGACTTTATTCCGCACTTCCGTATTCCACTTGGTACTCCTGATCTTCTTGTAGACTTCCACTTCACGCTTGTTCGCTTCCAATCCTCTTCGCTTGTGATCGCTTCCTTCGCTTGTACTTCGCTCGGTTCTCAGAACTGAACTGCTCTCCGTCAGCTCGCCGGTCCCTTTATATACCCGTTACCGCGTGACTAAGCGTTTTCTAGAAAGTTCCACCCCTATCGATGTTTATTCCAGAAAGGTCGCGTTGTTGTTGTTTGTTTACATCGATGGGTGATTAGGTATTTATTAGGTGACGAGCAATTATGAACCTTAATGCTCTAGAAATAAGGTTCATTCGTAACAATAACATCTGGGGAGCAATGTATGTCGCTGGTAAATAGCGCATACAAGAGAGGAAACAGCACTGCCGGGGGACTCAAGCACCAAGTGGTCTCGGAGATGATAAGATGCCGTCCAGGCCATGGGTGTTGCCAAGCGGGAGCAGATAGGGACATCTGCCCCCCCCCCCCCCTAGAGATTCTATCTGCTCCCGCTTGGCACTTGCTACATGAGGCAGTTGATTTTTATTAACATAAGTTTTGATTTTTTTATCTCTTTTGTGAGAATTGTTTTATCTCTGGTAACATTACGAAACGTCAGATTTCCACCAAATTAAAAATCAGAGTATAGCCAAATGCAAACAAAGTCCTAAATTCACTCACTTGACTTATAATTAATAACTACTTTCAGGTCAATTCAAGAACTTGTAATACTTGCTTTACACCTTCATAACCTCTCGACTGGACCTAAAATTCATTTTTCTTTCCATCCTCCATATATATTATTTATCTAGTCCCCCCCTTTGCCCATCAGCTGGTGACGCTCTTGGTCCAGGCGGTAACGGAAGGTATGATTTATAAGAAATTCTCGTAGCAAACATACGAGTTTATTAGGCACGCCCAAACGCCCAACGCACACATAATTAAACATAACATAAAAAACCATGATAACATTGTAGGATCAGGGATCTTTTTTTCTGAGTGAAAGAAACAACCTTTAGGATCTCTTTGAATAGGTGTATGCGAAACGCTCTCGAAAACGAAGATAGGTGATAGTACTGATAAGTACTGATCTTCTTCTTCGTTTCACTCTTAACAGAGCGGTCGTGGTCATCCAGAAGTGACGTCTTTAAGGGCAGATTTATGCGCCACACGAGTGTTCGCCACTTCTCCCTGCTGGCCGACAGCCTGGTGCAATCGTGCAAGGAACCGCCCACAGCTGATTTGATTTGGTCGGTCCATCACATAGGCGACCTTCCTCGCCCTCTGGTGCCCTCTACTTTGCCCTGTACGACAAGTCGCTCTATGGAGTCATTCTCACGTTGGGAGACGTGTCCAAAGGTTACTGATAAGATATTATAAAAAAAAATGTGAAAAAAGTCGTTTTTACAAAAAATTCATTTTTTGTGCAATTCCCGTTTTTGGGAAATAAAAAAATATTGCCTGTATTTTTTTAAAGTTAAAAATAATCCAAATAAAATCAGCTGACGCTGGAGGACAGCGAATTTTGCGTTACCTTGACCTCGCGCAGTCACGTTGTTGCGCGTGATACCTACGCTATAAGGTTATTGCGGTTATTCTGGATTGTGTTTAGGTAGTCTAATAATAGCGACAAGTTTTCGGAAGCGGTCTCCTTATACCCTGTATAACTCATTTTTACCATTTTGTGGATTGGATCCTTTCTGCTAAACTACGTCAAACTCTAGTGGTCTGAGATCCCGTCTTAGAAATTTATACCCTCATATGTTATTTAATTCTGATAGAGATTATATGCTAGATAATTCATAGATTGATACATTGCACTTTGGTTGCCTGGCTAAATTTGGTGCCTATGATGTTAAACACAAAAAAATTTAATCAATTTTTTTCGATCTGCTTCCCTCATCTGTTATTTAAACGAATTATACATATGTCAAATGAAAGATTATTTTATTCCCAATCGAACCGTATTTGGTTGCCTGGTCAAAAGTGGTGCTAAATCATGGTTGTCTGGATTTTAAGATATAAAATTTTCTGTGCGAGTGTTGAAAGTGACAGAAAAGTGTTGCGCGCGCAATTCCATTTGACAGACAAAGATGCAGTGAGGCAGGCGTGCACTCGGCAGGTGCTTAGTCTATACATAGATTAAAACCATAGACTTGCTGTGCCTGTCCATTAAAGATATTTGCAAAAAAATAAGTGAGAGACGTAAGGGATAAGTAATAAAACGTAAAAAACCTGTTTTTGAAAATTTTGTCTGTTTGTCTGTATGTTTGTGCATGTATTACGCAAAAACTACTGAATGGATTGAAATTATTTTTTATTATATATTATTTGATATTATTTGGATTGCAACCAAATACGGTTCGATTGGGAATAAAATAATCTTTCATTTGACATATAATTCGTTTAAATAACAGATGAGGGAAGCAGATCGAAAAAAATTGATTACATTTTTTTGTGTTTAACATCATAGGCACCAAATTTAGCCAGGCAACCAAAGTGCAATGTATCAATCTATGAATTATCTAGCATAATATAATCTCTATCAGAATTAAATAACAGATGAGGGTATAAATTTCTAAGACGGGATCTCCCACTATAGGAAAAAGTGGTTATTTTTGTTTAAAGTAGAACAAGTGATAGTAGCAAACTTCTCTTTTTTTCTTATGCTTAAAATCGGTACGAGTGAATGAGTCAAGAGATGCTTTGATTTCGTCTAAAATATGTCGTTTCCATAGTATAATTGTTCCTAGGTTTATTAGCAGTTTACTTTGATCAGCAAATTCGTGCCATGTGGACCCGCCTTTAAACCAGCTGATAGAACTTTTGTCTTTGAATCATGAATGTCAATGTCAAAAATTATAACCTAACCTAAAATTCATAAAAATGTCAATTTTTTTTTTAGAAAGACGTGGAAAAGTAGGTAAACAAATAATTGTAATCAATGTAATTATTTGAAAGAAAACAGAACTATATTTCCAAATAATTGTGTTAAATTATTTAAAATGTCAGAACAAACCGAACCGGTGTCTGAGATTGAAACAGAGAAGTCAGAAAATTTGGAAAATACAAATGTTAGCGAAGAGTATGCATATTTAGACCGCGGCGGATTCTCTTCAGAGAAATTCAAAATTGAATTACGAGGTTTACCCAAGTTCTACGGAATAGCTGTAAGTAACTACAGCAGTCAGCATGTGATTATTTTCTTTAAATTTCACACATTTAGTTGAAACCTTTATTCAAATAGAACAACAGAATTTCCCAAATTACAGAATTATCCACTTATTCTTTCAGGAATTGAAGAAACTAATGAATAATAAACTTGGTTTGAACACAAGCAAGATAAAAAGGCCTAAAAATGGGAGCCATTGGTTATATGCATGTTTCCAAAACGATGAGGAGCGCACAAAAGCTATTGCTGCACTCAATGGATATTCTTGGAAAGGTAATTTAATAATTTTAAATAAACTATGACCCAAGGTGCTGGAAGGGCGTCCACACATCAGACAGCTCATTGCAGGCAGACCCTTTGTGGATAAACAACATTAAATCAGTCCAACCAAGGAACCATGTGGTGGAAGACTGGTTGCAAGGTGTGTGAAGGTCCCTGTATTAGCTGATGTCAATTCACTATTAGTTAAATAAGAAGAAGAATAAACTGTGAAATAGATTAGATTATGCACAATGTAGTATATGTACAAAAAAATCTAGTTTTATCCGAAATTTCCACATATTGTAATGGTGGAAATTAAAGTAAAGCAGGTATCTAAATATAAAATGTATACAATAATCATTTAAAAATACATACTCTTTAGTCTGTATAAAAAAATTGTGCACGAAATTGGTACTCAATTCTGTGCACTTTTCAGGAATTGATTAAAAATAAAAAAATTTTGAGGAAACTCTATGGACTTGTATCTGTTTTCTTATTGGCTTTCTGTCTTTATAGGAAAGACATTAATAGCAGAAGTAGCAAAACCAGCACCTGACCCACTAGTCAGAAAGAGAAAGCAGGAAGAAGAAGGAACACAAAATAAGAAGAAGAAAGAAGATGAGAAAAAGAGTCAAGAAGAGAGGTTGAAAGATGCAGTAACACCTTACTGGAATATGCCCTATGAAGAACAGGTAAAACTGACCTGTGCATCACCAGTGAAAGCCAGTAATAGTATTATTTACTTTTCTGTGAAAACAAAATCATAATAGTATTGTAATCGTAATTAGTATTTTAAATGTAGTAATACGATTGGGTATGGGTTACATCTCACAGTCTCTCTTGCATGCCCGAACCTAAATGATAATGACGTCGCTTACATTTGTACATCCCTTTTTTGTATATAATAGAAAAAAAATTCAAATAATTTTTTAAAAAGTGATTTTCGAATCATCAAATTGATCTACCAATAATTCTGTTTTTGACAAGTACCCTGTCTACCTTGTTGTGTACATAACATGTATCTTTGCAGATTAAACTAAAAGAAAAAGAAATCAAGAATCTGCTCATGAAATTTGACAATGAAGTCTGGAAGATTCATAAAGAGAAAAGAAATGAAATTGAATCCAATCGCAAAATTCACAATGGCTTGAGTTTCGAGTTAAGGCCCATACAGAAGTCACCAATAACTGAGGGTTATAGGAATAAGTGTGAGTTCACTGTTGGGATTGATGAGGAGTCACAGAAGCCCACAGTTGGGTTCAGGTTGGGCAGCTATGCCACCGGGACTGTGGGCGTTGCACCTGTTGGTAGCTTGAACCATATCTCTGAGAAGATGAAGAAGGCTGTTTTGGTGAGTTAAAGCTACACACAAAGCACTACAGCAGTGACTCCAATGCACAGGGTTGATTTGCTTTTACAATATTTTCTCTTGTGCCTGTCTCGTTGTTTTAGTGGCTTCTTTGTTCTGTTGAGGATCATGAAATCCTCAGTTTGAGTCCCAGGTCAGGCCTAATAATTTGGTCTCATTTGGTCCAAGTACCTGCTGAAATGGCATATTATGTCAAATGCCTCTTTTCATTCCATTCCATCAAACTATCTTTTTTCCAGATATTCCAAGACTTCGTCCGTCAGTCGGCCATGGCGCCTTTCTCGCCCGCGGACTATTCGGGCTATTGGCGATACCTCACTGTCAGGGAATCCCAACACTGTGGTGACCTCATGCTCATCATTGCTATGCATCCGCAGGTAGTTTACATTAATTGATCAACTTCAATAATTATGGGATCTTACCACATAATATTTAAACAAGTTAAATTGGTGTTGTAATAGTTTTTGTCTAACTTCAAAACACCAGTAAAGGATTATTTGGCGATTAATCGTAGGCAATATGTGTTAATTTACAGGATTTTTGAGCAATACAAAATTTTGTTCTGTTTTAAGGACCTAACCGCTGAAAAACTTGAAGAACTACAGAAAAAGCTAATAGAACATTTTAGTAGTGAGGAATCAGTTGCCTGCAACATCAAATCTTTGTACTTTGAGCTGCTCACTAAAAGGTGAGATTGTTCTTTAATACTTCAATGGCTCAACCATGTGGATTTTTAAAAATTACCTTAATGCATATTAAGCTGTTATTTTTTTTTTGCTTATTGTGCAATCTTGAATTTCGAGCCTTAAATATACACACACTTTTTATATCCATAGTATTTATTAGAAATAGAAGTAAAACCTCGGAAGTTCAAAAAAACTTCATTTCTTTTAGGCGAGTAGGTGAGGATGGATCGAAGCCTTTTCATTTGATGGGGTCAACTCATATAATAGACACGATATTGGGACGACAGTTCAGGATATCACCGGAGGCTTTTTTTCAGGTAATATTACAGTTCCTAGAGACACAATCTCTAAACTTAAACTAAATCGATGAGTTTAAAAATAGTGCTATCCTTGTCCGCAGGGAGCATTGTGAAAGAGATAGGAGTATATTTAGCCCTGTCATTATAGTTTAGGTTTAGAGAATGTGTACAACAGAATTAGCCACAATGTAGTAATATTATTAAAAAAAAAAAGATAAATGCTTATGACAGATAACTCACTGAACACAAGATTGTGAAATGTTTGACAAAATGTATAGCAAAAGCTTCGATTTTCATAAGACTTCAGTGTTGTGTGTCTACTCAATGATAGCCACATAAAAGATCTATTGTGTCTTTTATGAGTTTGGTGAGAAATCCCTGATATTTGCAATATAATTTTATATGAAAACAAATCTCATAAATCCATCAAAAATCTGTTTGAAATCAATATTATGTTTGCTTCCTATGGAAAAAATAGATCATCTTCGATATATTTTCACTGTAGTGTTATTCTGTATTGCAGATAAACACGGCGGGCGCCGACATCCTGTACCAGAGCGCGATAGACATGAGCCGGGTGCGGAGCGACTCCACGCTGGTGGACATCTGCTGCGGCACGGGCACCATCGGCCTGTGCTTCGCTAAAGTGGGTTTTTCTCATTTCTCCGATGAGAAGTTTTTTTTAAGTATCTTAATATACCAAAGTCGTTTGTTCGAACACTTATCTAGAACGGCTGGACCGATTTTCATAGTCTTTAATTTGTTGTATTTGTCTCCGCCCCGAATAGCAGAATAACTATTAAAAACGGATTTTTATTGGTACTAACAATTGACGACAAAATAAAATAATAGAAAAAACATTTTCCCATACAAAATGTTCATGGGTTTCCTAACTGTCAAACATTTAATGTTCATGATGTCGATACGGTAAACTCTCTCATCCGTACCTATAAATTCTTCGTACGTGTGGTTGTCACCTAACTCCTAAGCGGTTGGACCGATTTGGGTGAAATTTTGTGTGTATATTTTAATGAGTTCGTGGATGATTTGAAAACAATTACCTGGTTGGTAACCTACCGGGTCTCGGTAGGTGGCGCTGATGTGGGTATGTCACCGGGCAGGACGACGTCTGCCGGGTCCGCTAGTTTAATATATTTCGTTCAATATTTAAAAAAAATTATAACTTCAGCTTAAACTACGCAGGATTTATTCCCTGACTTACAGTCATTCCTTCACTCACATGGTGGTTAAAGTGACGATTTAAGAATATTTGTATTGTAATATATTTGTCTCTGCCAGGAATCGAACTAGAGACCACGCGGACTGTTAGGTGGCGGTAATATTTGACTGACTGGCTTAAGTTTTTTTAGCTTTTTGCTAGAAGTCGGTACGGTAATATTTCAGTCCAAACCCTAACCGTTGCGCTAGGGGCTACGCGTACCAGCCTCCAGGGAGACTTGTCTTAAGGATTAATCTGTAACAAACAGCACTGCGACAAAGTTCTCGGCGTGGAAGTGGTCGCGGAGGCGGTCAAGGACGCGCGGGCGAACGCGGAACTGAACAAAATTGAGAACTGCGAGTTCTTCACGGGCAAGGCGGAGGACGTGCTGCCGTCGGTGCTGGCGCGCGCGACCGGCGAGGACGTCGTCGCCGTCGTGGACCCGCCACGAGCTGGCCTGCGTGAGTTCTCTTCTCTTTATAACAGGTGTAAGGGCTACAAATACAGGTATAGATGGACCAGAATCTCATGAAAAATAGGGAAATGAAATTCCAAGGTTTGTTTATCACTAGGGCAGCCGTAGTGTTGCTAACACTACGGCTGCCCTAGTGATAAACAAAGTAACTGACATTTTTTGTGAAATTGACTTTTTTGCATTAACAAAAGTTTTATGTCGAGTAGTTTTTTACCACAGTTTAATATTTCAAATAACTTGAACCGTTTACTGAAATTTAAATTGCCCAAACAAAGTAACTGCACTCACTAATCCGGAATATAAATGCAAAAACCAAGTAAACAACAAGCACAACACAAAAACAAAGTAATTGGATGTTGATTACTTTGTTTTTGTATTTAAAATGCAGTTGCTTGATTTTTCGTTTCGTGAAACGATCCCAGGTTAGGTGTACTGAATATAATTACTTTGTTTATCACTAGGGCAGCCGAGTTAACCTAGTGTTGCTTACTACAAAATTTAATTTCCCTATTTTTCATGAGATTCTGGTCGATCTATAATAACTGTCACTGACAAGATACCTCATACCACAAAAAAAAAACACGAAAAAAATTTAAATGTTCGCAACGTAATGCAATCCTTGCAATGTAAGGATTTATGATAATATTAGATCTATTGTATTTTTGTTTATTCGATGGCAAGTTAGCCCTTGGATGGAACTTGGAAGGGGTATGAAAGTTTTACCGTTGTGTTAAATAATTGGCTGGCTTGGAATTATTTTGTCGCTGATTTTTACCCGATGAATGGATCGTTCCTAAGGGTGCGGTCAGATAGACTGGGTCGGAGACTGGAGAGCACGGAGAACGTTTTTTTTTTTTCTCTTTAGAGAGAGCGCTCACGGAGCGGTTCGCACCCGCGCCCGCCGCGGTTGCGGGCCCGCAATACTCGAAATTCATACAAATGTCGAGTGCAAAACTCACGACGCGATTTACTCCCGC